>LR738715.1:533638867-533654435 GCA_902687465.1 Secale cereale
CCCGAAAGTAGGTTGCACTCTAATCCCAAAGGAGTATCTTCTTCAGAGGCTTGCTCTTCCCCAACAACCCCCACATCTATCACTGACAGCCCTCCATAACTCTGTCTGTACGAGGTCTTTGCATCTTGCACGGAACATGTTCTACCAACATCAATTTCACTATTTGACTTAAGATTAACATCATTTCCATGTGTAGCGTTCTCATTGACAAGTTTTTTCCTTTTACTATTTTACCCTTGCTTAGACTCTTCATCATTATTTTTGGTGTCATGAGCATTGCCACTGCATAGTTACTTCCAAGCACTTCTCTAGTATATTTAAATTCATGTACAACTCCCCCAATTTTCACAACCTTAGCAGTTGGCACCAGTCCTGCATCTAAGCATCCAAGCTTGACTCTGACATATGTAAAATTCTTTAGGGTGTTTGGGTACAAAGCCAAAGGCTTTCCCACCATAGTAGTTACTCTAAACACTGTTTTCTTGTTCCTGAAATTCATGGGAATCCCTTTGATCCTAAACCATGATTATTCTAGGAAACCTATTGGTTACACATCTATAACCCCGTTCGAGATATTCATGACCCTCACACCTTTATTCTTTTCAATGGCAGGCTGCCAAAGTGTCTAGACATTCTAGGGCCCGAGCTTTGGGGATCCTTACAATGAATTCAATTTCAGAAGCCGGTTTATCATATAACTCGCATATAACTCCACTTGATCCCCATTGATTGGGCCCACACATCAGATTCATGCTCAACTTACTTTCCAAAGACTTCACCCTGTAGAATATTGACAAATGCTTCATGTAATTGATCTTGCGGCCTGGTTTCATAAGTCACTTCAAGAATTGAGTAGAATTTATGTTCAAATTCTTCAAAACCAAACACTAGTGGTTCAAATTCCCAACGTTTTTTTCCGGACATTTCGCAACCTCGTGAACTAGCCCACAACACTTACACCACAAAGGGGTGGATGTCATAACTAGAGCTCCATTATTTTAGAGTCACCTCCATGTCAATTTAACTACTAGCAATACCTGACATGGCCATGTTTATGAGAATCAACCTTGGCATCCAAAGTGTCATAATTATAGCTTGGTGCTACACTAGATTCAATCCCTTTACTCCCTCTAGTTCCCTTGTCAACCGCTGTAGAAACTGACTTAGATACAGAGGCAGTACTCCGGTAGTAGCTGCAGCAGCCCACAACTCAAGCCGGTGACTCCCTTTGTCCTTGCTAGCACCAACCTCCTCCTTACACTACAGTTCATTTGAAGCACACTCTCATGCATCAAGCTTCTCTTCCTTTTGAAGCAGCGCCATCTTGCTATTCATCGTCAGCCTCCCTAGCCTCTTCTTGGTGGCGCTCCCCCTCGTGCCATGCCTCCTTCTCACGCCTACGCCACTCCTCATTGCAACACAAATCATCCCGACGCTTATTGAGCCGCTCCTCCCATCTCATATCCTCCTCTCTCCTGAACCTATCTCTATCATATGATGGTATTCTAGATGTAATTATCTTACATTCATGATGTATATATTATCTGTATCCATGCCGCATGTTGATACGTCTCCAACATACCTATAATTTTTTATTGTTCCATGCTATTATATTATCTATCTTGGATGTTTTATATGCATTTACATGCTATTTTATATGATTTTTGGGACTAACCTATTAACCTAGAGCCCAGCGCCAGTTTCTATTTTTTCCTTGTTTTCGAGTTTCGCAGAGAAGGAATATCAAACCGAGTCCAAACGAGCTAAAAATTTACGGTGATTTTTTATGGACCAGAAGAAGGCCCCGAAGCAAAAGAGTTGGGCCAGAAGAGTCCCGAGCCAACCACAAGGTTGGAGGGCGCGCCCTACCCCCTCAGGCGTGTTCTTTGTCCTTGTTATTGACTCATGGACCCCCCTGACTTGTTCTCGATGCCAAAAGTTCCTATAAAAATAAAAAACCCAAAAATAAACCTAGATCAGGAGTTCCGCGGCCGCAAGCCTCTGTAGCCATGAAAAACCAATCGGGAGCCCATTCCGGTGCCCTGTCGGAGGGGGAAACCATCGCCGGTGTCCATCTTCATCATCCCGGCGATCTCCATGATGAGGAGGGGTAGTTCACCCTCGGGGTTGGGGTATGTACCAGTAGCTATGTGTTTGATCTCTCTCTATCTCATGTTCTTGACTTGGCACGATCGTGATGTACCGCGAGCTTTGCTATTATAGTTGGATCTTATGATGTTTCTCCCCCTCTACCTTCTTGTAATGGATTGAGTTTTCCCTTTGAAGTTATCTTATTGGACTGAGTCTTTAAGGATTTGAGAACACTTGATGTATGTCTTGCATGTGCTTATCTGTGGTGACAATGGGATATTCACATGATCCACTTGATGTATGTTTTGGTGATCAACTTGCAAGTTCAGTGACCTTGTGAAGTTATGCATAGGGGTTGGCACACATTTTCATCTTGACTCTCCCGTAGAAATTTTGGGCACTCTTTGAAGTTCTTTGTGTTGGTTTGAATAGACGAATCTGAGATTGTGTGATGCATATTGTATAAATAAACCCGCGTATACTTGTGGTGACAATGGAGTATCTAGGTATATTATGATTTTGGTTGATATGTGTGTTAAGGTGTTATTTTAGTACGAACTCTAGGGCTGTTTGTGACACTTATAGGAATAGCCCAATAGATGGATCTGAAAGAATAACTTTGAGGTGGTTTCGTATCCTACAATAATCTCTTTGTTTTTTCTCCGCTATTAGTGACTTTGGAGTGACTCTTTGTTGCACGTTGAGGGATTGTTATATGATCCAATTATGTTTTCATTGTTGAGAGAACTTGCACTAGTGAAAGTATGAACCCTAGGCCTTGTTTCCAAGCATTGCAATACCATTTGTGCTCAATTTTATCATTAGTTACCTTGTTGTTTTTATATTTTTAGATTACAAAAACCTATATTTGCCATCCATATTACACTTGTATCACCATCTCTTTGCCGAACTAGTGCACCTATACAATTTACTGATCACCCTCTCTCGTGTTCTTGATTTGGCACGATCTTGATGTACCGTGAGCTTTTCCATTATAGTTCGATCTTATGATGTTTCTCGCCCTCTACCTTCTTGTAATGGATTGAGTTTTCCCTTTGAAGTTATCTTATTGGATTGAGTCTTTAAGGATTTGAGAACACTTGATGTATGTCTTGCATGTGCTTATCTGTGGTGACAATGGGATATTCACGTGATCCACTTGATATACGTTTTGGTGATCAACTTGCGGGTTCAGTGACCTTGTGAACTTATGCATAGGGGTTGGCACACGTTTTCATCTTAACTCCCCGGTAGAAATTTTGGGCACTCTTTGGAGTTCTTTGTGTTGGTTTGAATAGATGAATCTGAGATTGTGTGATGCATATCGCGGATACTTGTGGTGACAATGGAGTATCTAGGTGACATTATGGTTTTGGTTGATGTGTGTCTTAATGTGCTATTTTAGTACGAACTCTAGGGCTTTTTGGGATGCTTATAGGAATAGCCCAATATATCGATCAGAAAGAATAACTTGGGCTGGTTTCGTACCCTACAATAATCTTTTCGTTTGTTCCCCGCTATTAGTGACTTTGGAGTGACTCTTTGTTGCACGTTGAGGGATTGTTATATGATCCAATTATGTTATCATTGTTGAGAGAACTTGCACTAGTGAAAGTATGAACCCTAGGCCTTGTTTCCAAGCATTGCAATACCGTTTGTGCTCATTTTTATCATTAGTTACCTTGCTGTTTTTATATTTTCAGATTACAAAAACCTATATATACCATCCATAATACACTTGTATCACCATCTCTTCGCCGAACTAGTGCACCTACAATTTACCATTGGATTGGGTGCGTTGGGGACACAATAGACTCTTTGTTATTTGGTTGTAGGGATGTTTGAGAGAGACCATCTTCATCCTATTCATCCTACGCCTCCCACAGATTGATAAACCTTAGGTCATCCACTTGAGAAAAAATTGCTACTGTTATACAAAACTCTGTGCTTGGAGGCCCAACATGAGTCTACAAGAATAAGGTTGTGTAGTAGACATCACATGTTTGGTATTTACGACGCATGAGGTTTTTGAAATTACTCAACATTGTCAAAAAACTAACTCTTTGTAGCTGATAGTAGGTTTTTATAGTCTTGATTTTTTGACCCAACTTTAGAAACTTAGTGTAGAATTTTAGATCCGTACGTTTGCAAAATTATGAAAAAAAATCCACATGTAGAGGAAAAATAGAAATTTACTCTTAAATTGCTGAAAAATAAGAATTTCAGCATTTGCATCCTCCGGGGAAATCATAAAATGACTTGGTTGTGATTTCCTCATGGGTCATAAATGATCATAATTTTTTACAAACATTTATAACTACACGCGTTGATTTTCTTGTGCAATTGCTAAAACTTACAGGGAAACGCTTCCAATTAAATGTCTGATAGGAAAGTTTCATCAGACCACTCCCGCGTCGTTGATTCTCCTCTAATCCCACGGTCTATATTTAGAAGCAAATCATCAATTCCTTTAATTAAGCGCACAATTTGATATGTCTTGAGTTAATCTCGTCTGCTACCCCGTCCTAACTAACTCTCCTTGACCGAGGCGAGATGACCCATCGACCACAGCCCGTCTAACCTCTCATGGGCTCGTCGCCGAGCATGCCGACCTCGCCGTCCCAGCTCAATCTTGCCGCAAAGCTCTCCCTCCACCAAGCCGGGTGCCGTACCGGTTCGCACCACCAGGGCTGTTTAGATCTGTTCCCCCAAATCCCGTGCTTCGAGTCCACCTCACGGGTGTGCTCACCGTCTAACTTGCTGCCTAGATTCGACCCACTCCAATGCCACCAATTGTTGATGCGGCCACCGGTCCACCTTTCCGATGCGCCATTCCCTTGAGTGGTGTCCATGCTCGACAGGACCGCCGCGGTGTTTGTGATTCACCAGGCTGCCCGAAGAGCGCATGTTGGCCCAAGAACTAGCAATGTGATACGTCCATTTTGCATCATGCTTATAAGCTGATATTTATAGCATTATGGGCAGTTCATACATGTTTTGTCACAATACTTATGCCTTTTCTCTCTTATTTTGCAAGATTTACAAGAATAGGGAGAATACCGACAGTTGGAATTCTGGGCTGGAAAAGGAGCAAACTGTGGAAACCTATTCTGCACAACTCCAAAAGCCCTGAAACTCCACAGAACATCGTTTCGGAAAATATAAAAAATATCTGGCGAAAGAAACCCACGAGAGGGGTCATCGGCTGCCCTCGAGGGTGGGGGCGCGCCCCCCATCCCAGGGCGCGCCCCCTGCCTCATGGGCCAGCCGACAGGCCCCCGGTGCCCATCTTCTCCTATATGAAGTGTTTTGACCTGGAAAAAATCATAAGGAGGCTTTCGGGACCAGACACCGCTGTCTCGAGGCGGAACCGAGGCAGAAACCAATCTAGGGCTCCGGCAGAGCTGTTCTGTCGGGGATACTTCCCTACGGGAGGGGGAAATCATCACCGCCGTCATCACCACCAACTCTCCAATCTTGGGGAGGGCTATCTTCATCAACATCTTCACCAGCACCATCTCCTCTCAAACCCTAGTTCATCTCTTGTATCCAATCTTTGTACCCAAACCTCAGATTGGTACATGTGGGTTGCTAGTAGTGTTGATTACTCCTTATAGTTGATGCTAGGTTGTTTATTTGGTGGAATATCATATGTTCAGATCCACTATGGATATTAATACCCCTCTGATCATGAAAAATATTATGTCTTGTGAGTAGTTACTTTGGTTCCTGAGGACATGGAGAAGTCTTGCTATTAGTAGTCATGTGAATTTGGTCTTCGTTCGATATTTTGATGAGATGTATGTTGTCTCTCCTCTAGTGGTGTCATGTGAACGTCGACTACATGACACTTGACCATTATTTTGGCCTAGATGAAGGCATTGGGAAATAATAAGTAGATGATGGGTTGCTAGAGTGAAAGAAGCTTAAACCCTAGTTTATGCGTTGCTTCGTAAGGGGCTGATTTGGATCCATATGTTTCGGGCTATGGTTAGGTTTACGTTAATACTTCTTTTGTAGTTGCGGATGCTTGCATTAGAGGTTTATCATAAGTGGGAGGCTTGTCCAAGTAAGGGCAGCACCCAAGCACCGGTTCACCCACATACCAAATTATGAAAGTACCGAACGCGAATCAGACGATCCTGATGAAAACTAGCTTGACGATAATTCCCATGTGTCCTCGGGAGCACTTTACTTTATATAAGAGTTTGTCCAGGCTTGTCCTTTGCTACAAAAAGGATTGGGCCAACTTGCTGCACCTTATTTACTTTTACCTTTTGTCACTTGCTACCAATTACCTTATCGCAAAACTATCTGTTACCTATAATTTTAGTGCTTGCATAAAATACCTTTTTGAAAACTGCCTATCATTTCCTTCTGCTCCTCGTTGGGTTCGACACTCTTACTTATCGAAAGGACTACGATAGATCCCCTACACTTGTGGGTCATCAAGACTCTTTTCTGGCGCCGTTGCCGGGGAGTGAAGCGCCTTTGGTAAGGAAAAATTTATATAGTGTGCTGAAATTTATTGTCACTTGTTACTATGGCTTAGAATCCTTTGAGGGGCTTGTTCGGGGTATCTTCACCCCGAATAGAAGAGCAAAGAGTTGCTCCTCAACCTACTGCACCTATTGAAAATTCTTGCTTTGAGATTCCTTTGGGTATGATAGAAAAACTGCTTGAAAACCCTTTTACAGGAGACGGAACACTGCATCCCGACTTACACCTAATCTATGTGGATGAAGTTTGTGGATTGTTTAAGCTTGCAGGTATGCCCGAGGATGTTATCAAGAAGAAGGTCTTCCCTTTATCTTTGAAGGGAGATGGATTGACATGGTTTAGGCTATGCTATGATATGGGATCTTGGAACCATAATCATCTGAAGTTGGAATTTCATCAGAAGTTCTACCCTATGCACCAGGTTCATCATGATCGTAATTATATTTATAATTTCTGGCCTCGCGAAGGAGAAAGCATCGCTCAAGCTTGGGGGAGGCTTAAGTCAATGTTATATTCATGTCCCAATCATGAGCTTTCAAGAAAAATGATCATCCAAAATTTTTATGCTCGGCTTTCTCTCAATAATCGCACCATTCTCGATAATTCTTGTTCTGGCTCTTTTATGATGAAGACTGTTGAATTCAAATGGGATTTATTGGAAAGAATTAAATGCAACTCCGAAGATTGGGATCTCGACGAATGTAAGGAGTCAGGTATGACCCCTAAGTTTGATTGTGTTAAAGCTTTTATGGATACCGATGTTTTCCGTGAGTTTAGCACTAAATATGGACTTGACTCTGAGATAGTAGCTTCTTTCTGTGAATCTTTTGATACTCATGTTGATCTCCCCAAGGAGAAGTGGTTTAAATACCATCCCCCTATTAAAGTAAAAGTAGTTGAACCTATTAAAGTTGAAGAAAAGACTATCACTTATAATGTCGATCCCGTTATACCTACCGCTTATATTGAGAAACCACCTTTCCCTGTTAGGATAAAGGATCATGCTCAAGCTTCAGCTGTAGTTCGTACGAGTTATGCTAGAACACCTACACCCTCTGAGCAAATTAAAGTTGAACCTAGTGTTGCTATGGTTAAAGATCTGTTGGTAGACGATTTAGATGGACATGTTATTTACCTCCAAGAAGAGTCTGCTAGAATAGCCAAACCCAATGCTAGGAATAAACATAAACCTGTTGGAGGCTTGCCTATCATCTCCGTTATTATAGGAGATCATTGCTATCATGGTTTATGTGACATAGGTGCTAGTGCGAGTATCATCCCTCTTGATTTGTATAACGAAATTATGCATGCCATTGCACCTGCTGAGTTAGAAGGGATTGATATTACTATTAAGCTCGCTAATAGAGATACTATTTCACCAGTTGGGATTGTTAGAGATATTGAAGTCTTGTGTGGGAAGGTTAAATACCCTGCTGAGTTTCTTGTTCTTAGTTCCCCACAAGATGCATTCTGTCCCATTATATTTGGTAGACCCTTCTTGAATACCGTTAATGCCAAGATAGACTGCGTGAAAGATATTGTTACCGTTGGATTAGGGGATCTGTCTCATGATTTTAACTTTGCTAAATTCCATAGACAACCCCTTGAAAAGGCACTACCCAGTAAAGATGAAATTATTGGTCTTGCTTCTATTGCCATGCCACCTAACGATCCTTTAGAACAATACTTGCTCGATCATGAAAATGATATGCATATGAATGAGAGAAGGGAAATAGATGAAATATTCTTTAAACAGGGACGCGTATTGAAAAACAACTTGCCTATTGAAATCCTAGGGGATCCTCCTCCACCCAAGGGTGATCCAATGTTTGAACTTAAACCTTTACCTGATAATCTTAAGTATGTTTATATTGATGAAAAGAAGATATATCCTGTTATTATTAGTGCTAACCTTTCAGAGAAGGAAGAAGAAAAATTATTGAAACTCTGAAGAAGCATCGTGCTGCTATTGGATATACTCTGGATGATCTTAAGGGCATTAGTCCCACTATATGCCAGCCCAAGATAAAATTGGAAGAAAATGCTAAACCAGTTATTGATCATCAGCGACGGTTAAATCCTAAGATGAAGGAAGTGGTAAGGAAGGAAATACTAAAGCTCCTAGAAGCAGGTATTATATATCCAGTTGCTGACAGCCAGTGGGTAAGTCCTATCCATTGTGTTCCTAAGAAAGGAGGTATGACTGTCGTTCCTAATGATAAAGATGAATTGATCCCGCAAAGGATAGTTATAGGTTATAGGATGGTAATTTATTTCCGTAAGTTAAATAAAGCTACCAAGAAAGATCATTACCCCTTGCCATTTATTGATCAAATGCTAAAAAGATTATCCAAACATATTCATTTTTGCTTTCTAGATGGTTATTCTGGTTTCTCTCAAATACCTGTGTCAAAAGGGGATCAAGAGAAGACCACTTTTACTTGTCCTTTCGGTACCTTCGCTTATAGACGTATGCCTTTTGGTTTATGTAATGCACCTGCTACCTTTCAAAGATGCATGATGGCTATACTCTCTGATTTTTGTGAAAAGATTGTTGAGGTTTTCATGGATGATTTTTCCGTTTACGGAACTTCTTTTGATGATTGCTTAAGCAACCTTGATCGAGTTTTGCAGAGATGCAAAGACACTAACCTTGTCTTGAATTGGGAGAAGTGCCACTTTATGGTTAATGAAGGCATTGTCTTGGGGCATAAAATTTCTGAAAGAGGTATTGAAGTTGACAAAGCTAAAGTTGATGCTATTGAAAAGATGCCATGCCCAAAGGACATCAAAGGTATACGAAGTTCCCTTGGTCATGCCGAGTTCTATAGGGGGTTCATAAAGGACTTCTCCAAGATCTCCAGGCCTCTAACTAATCTCTTACAAAAAGATAGTCCTTTTGTCTTTGATGATGATTGTCTAGAAGCATTTGAAATACTTAAGAAAGCATTGATCTCTGCACCTATTGTCCAGCCTCCTGACTGGAATTTACCCTTTGAGAGTATGTGCGATGCTAGTGATTATGCTGTAGGATCTGTTTTAGGGCAAAGAGTTGCTAAGAAATTGAATGTTATCCAGTATGCTAGTAAAACTCTAGATAGTGCCCAAAGAAATTATGCTACCACTGAGAAATAATTTTTAGCAGTTGTGTTTGCTTGTGGTAAGTTTAGACCCTATATTGTTGATTCTAAGGTAACTATTCACACTGATCATGCTGCTATCAAATACCTTATGGAAAAGAAAGATGCTAAACCTATACTTATTAGATGGGTTCTCTTGCTACAAGAATTTGACTTGCATATTATTGATAGGAAGGGAGCTGAGAACCCTATTGCAGATAATATGTCTAGGTTAGAGAATATACTTGATGACCCACAACCTATTGATGATAGCTTTTGTGATGAACAATTAGCTGTCATAAATACTTCTCGTACTGCTCCATGGTATGCTGATTATGCTAATTACATTGTTGCTAAGTTTATACCACCTAGCTTCACATACCAGCAAAAGAAAACATTCTTCTATGATCTGAGCCATTACTTTTGGGATGACCCACATCTTTATAAAGAAGGAGTGGATGATATTATTAGACGTTGTGTACCTGAGCATGAACAGGAACAGATCCTACACAAGTGCCACTCCGAAGCTTATGGAGGACACCATGCGGGAGATAGAACTGCACATAATGTATTGCAATCCGGTTTTTATTGGCCTACTCTCTTCAAGGATGCCCGTAAGTTTGTCTTATCTTATGATGAATGTCAAAGAATTTGTAATATTAGTAGACGTCAAGAAATGCCTATGAATTATTCACTTGTTATTGAGTCATTTGATGTTTGGGGCTTTGATTATATGGGACCTTTTCCTGCCTCTAATGGGTAAACACATATTCTAGTTGTTGTTGATTACGTTACTAAGTGGGTAGAAGCTATTCCAACTAGTAGTGCTGATCATAACACCTCTATTAAGATGCTTAAAGAAGTTATATTTCTGAGGTTTGGAGTCCCTAGATATCTAATGAATGATGGTGGTGCACACTTTATTCATGGTGCTTTCCGTAAGATGCTTGCAAAGTATGATGTCAACCATAGAATTGCATCACCCTATGACCCACAGACTAGTAGTCAAGTAGATTTAAGTAATAGGGAGTTGAAATTAATCTTGCAAAAGACAGTTAATAGGTCTAGGAAGAATTGGTCCAAGAAACTAGATGATGCATTATGGGCCTATAGAACTGCATACAAAAATCCTATGGGTATGTCTCCATATAAGATGGTATATGGAAAAGCATTTCACTTACCTCTTGAGTTTGAACATAAGGCATATTGGGCTATTAAAGAGCTCAAATATGATTTCAAACTTGCCGGTGAGAAGAGGCTATTTGACATTAGCTATCTCGATGAGTGGAGAACCCATGCTTATGAGAATGACAAACTGTTTAAAGAAAAAGTTAAAAGATGGCATGACAAAAGAATACAAAAGCGTGAGTTTAACGTAGGTGATTATGTCTTGCTATACAACTCTCGTTTAAGATTTTTTGCAGGAAAACTTGTCTCGAAGTGGGAAGGACCTTACATTATCGAGGAGGTCTATCGTTTCGGTGCCATAAAAATCAACAACTTTGAAGGCACAAATCCGAAGGTGGTGAATGGTCAAAGGATCAAACATTATATCTCAAGTAATCCCATAAATGTTGAAACTAATGTTATTGAAACCATAACCCCGGAGGAATACATAAGGGACACTTTCCAGAATGATTCAGCCTCCGAAAAGGAAGAGGTATGTGATATGGTAAGTAAACCGACTCCAAAACAGTTCTAAAGGCAATTTTTCACCGTTTTGGAATATTTAGAAAAATAGAAAAATAAACAGCAGTCCGGAAGAGACACGAGGCGTCCTCGAGGGTGGAGGGCGCGCCCCCCTTCCCAGGGCGTGCCCCCTGCCTCGAGGACACCCCGTGTGTCCCCTGGACTCTGTTTTCTTGTGGGTTACTCCTTTTGTTCGGAAAAAATTCATTATATATACTCCCGAAGGTTTTGACCTCTGTATCACGCAGAAATCCTCTGTTTTCGTTTCAAGCTGCTACGTTTGATAGATCTAGATCATCATGGCGTCCTCCAACACCCCCAAGGACAAGTTCTTCGAGAAGGTCATCAACCCCTACCTTGCGGAGGTGTTGTACCACCCCAAAACCATGGAGTTGCATGAGGGGGTGCTGCATATCCGTGATGTTGAGGGGCCGAGGAGGACCGGAAGCATGGAGACAAGACTCGAAGCTATGGAGCAACAAGTTTTCAAGTGCCAATGTATGGTGGAACGAGGACTCGACGCCAACCACATGATGATCTCAGAGCTTGCCAACAACCTCAATATGGACTCAAGGATCTTTGGGGAAGCCATCTCCAATCTTCAAGAGAAGATCGATCACCTCCAAGCCCAGATCTATAACCTGCAAAACCAAAACAGTGAGTATAAATATAGATTCAAGAACATGAGTTTGGCTGCAGATTTGAGTATCCCGGAGACTCGATCATCCTTCTACGACGGTGAGACCATGCCTTGGAATATGAACAACAAGCCTACATCATCAGCAACTCCGTCATCACCAACCCCGAAGAAGGAGACATAATCATATGGGTATGGGCACTCCCCTTGGCAACTGCCAAGCTTGGGGGAATGACCCCGGTATCATATCACCATCACTCCTATCTTTACCGTTTTACTTAGTTCGATCCTTTTGGTAGTATCTTGATATATTAGAATAAAGTTAGCATGATCTAGTTATGAGTTTTTTCCTTGTGAGCTTTATCCTTTGTAATCGAGTCTGTTAGCTATATAATAAAGATTAGTGTTGAGTCAAGGGCTTGATTTCCTCACTTGGTTCATGATAAAAAGAAAGAAAACATAAAGAGTATCAAAGAGATCATATCGAACTTGTGGGAATTAATGACTTCACATACAAGAGTATGATAAATAAAAGTTTTTGGGAGGTGACAAACATAGTTTTGGTCATCGTTGCAATTAATAGGAAGTAATAAAAGAAGAGAGGCTTCACATACAAATTTACTATCTTGGACATCTTTTATGATTGTGAGCCCTCATTAAAATATGACATGCTAAAGAGTTGATGTTGGACAAGGAAGACAACATAATGGGATATGTTTTCTTATATCCGAAATAAAGTATATTGTCATGGATCATCCAACATGTTGAGCTTGCCTTTCCCCCCATGCTAGCCAAAACTCCCCGCACTAAGTAGAGATACTACTTGTGCTTCCATATATCCTTGAACCCAGTTTTGCCATGAGAGTCCACCATACCTACCTATGGATTGAGAAAGATCCTTCCAAGTAAGTTGTCATGTTGCAAACCCGCTAAAATATGTATGATTTATTAGTGTGGGAGAAATTAGCTTTATACGATCTTGTGATATGGAAGTAATAAAAGCGACGGACTGCATAATAAAGGTCCTTATCACAAGTGGCAATATAAAGCGAAGTTCTTCTATGCTAAGACTTTGTGCATCCAACCATAAAAACACATGACAACCTCTATTTCCCTCTGCGAAGGGCCTATCTTTTATTCTTGTCTTACAAGTGTCAAGGTGAAATCCACCTTTCCTTTTTACATTTTATCCTTTGGCAAGCACATTGTGTTGGAAAGATCCGGACATATATACCCACTTGGTTGTAAGTTTTCATGATCTATTATTATTGACATTACCCTTGAGGTAAAAGGTTTGGAGGCAACACCATAAGCCCCTATCTTTTTCTGTGTCCGATTAAAACTCCATAAACATAAGTATTGCGTCAGTGTGAGCAATTGTGAATAACTATATGATAGTTGAGTATGTAGGCTTGCTGAAAAGCTCTTATATTGACTCTTTCCGATGTTACGATAAATTGCAACTGCTTCAATGACTGAGACCAAAGTTTGTTAGTTTCCTATGAAGTTTATGATGCATACTTGATATTGTGGATGAATTGTTAATTTAGCATAAGAATCATATGAATATATTTATATAAGTTGCTGTTATGAGAATGATCATGATGCCGTCATGTCCGTATTGTTTTTATCGACACCCCTATCTCTAAACATGTGGACATATTTTTCGATATCGGCTTTCGCTTGAGGACAAGCGAGGTCTAAGCTTGGGGGAGTTGATACGTCCATTTTGCATCATGCTTATAAGTTGATATTTATTGCATTATGGGCTGTTCATATATGTTTTGTCACAATACTTATGCCTTTTCTCTCTTATTTTGCAAGGTTTACAAGAAGAGGGAGAATGCCGGCAGCTGGAATTCTGGGCTGGAAAAGGAGCAAACTCTGGAAACCTATTCTGCACAACTCCAAAGACCCTGAAACTCCACAGAACATCGTTTCAGAAAATATAAAAATATCCGGCGAAAGAAACCCACGAGAGGGGCCACCAGCTGCCCTCGAGGGTGGGGGGCGCCCCTTGCCTCGTGGGCCAGCCGGTAGGCCCCCGGTGCGCATCTTCTCCTATATGAAGTGTTTTGACCTGGAAAAAATCATAAGGAGGCTTTTGGGACCAGACGCCGCTGTCTCGAGGCGGAAACCAATCTAGGGCTCCGACAGAGCTGTTCTGTCGGGGATACTTCCCTCCGGGAGGGGGAAATCGTCACCGCCGTCATCACCAACAACTCTCCCATCTTGGGGAGGGCTATCTTCATCAACATCTTCACCAGCACCATCTCCTCTCAAACCCTAGTTCATCTCTTGTATCCAATCTTTGTACCCAAATCTCAGATTGGTACCTATGGGTTGCTAGTAGTGTTGATTACTCGTAGTTGATGCTAGTTGGTTTATTTGGTGGAAGATCATATGTTCAAGTCCATTATGCATATTAATAACCCTCTAATCGTGAACAATATTATGTCTTGTGAGTAGTTACTTTGGTTCCTGAGGACATGGGAGAAGTCTTGCTATTAGTAGTCATATGAATTTGGTCTTCGTTCGATATTTTGATGAGATGTATGTTGTCTCTCCTCTAGTGGTGTCATGTGAACGTCGACTACATGACACTTCACCATTATTTGGGCCTAGAGTAAGGCATTGGGAAGTAATAAGTAGATGATGGGTTGCTAGAGTGACAGAAGCTTAAACCCTAGTTTACGCGTTGCTTCGTCAAGGGCTGATTTGGGTCCATATGTTTGAGGCTATGGTTATGTATGCCTTAATACTTCTTTTGTAGTTGCGGATGCTTGCATTAGAGGTTAATAATAAGTGGGAGGCTTGTCCAAGTAAGGGAAGCACCCAAGCACCGGTCCACCCACATACCAAATTATCAAAGTACCGAACGCGAATCAGACGATCGTGATGAAAACTAGCTTGACGATAATTCCCATGTGTCCTCGGGAGCGCTTTACTTTATATAAGAGTTTGTCCAGGCTTGTCCTTTGCTACAAAAAGGATTGGGCCAACTTGCTGCACCTTATTTACTTTTACCTTTTGTCACTTGCTACCAATTACCTTATCGCAAAACTATCTGTTACGTATAATTTCAGTGCTTGCAGAAAATACCTTACTGAAAACTGCCTATCATTTCCTTCTGCTCCTCGTTGGGTTCGACACTCTTACTTATCGAAAGGACTACGATAGATTCCCGCACTTGTGGGTCATCACAGTGCCAAAGGTCTTTTTCCCCTTTTTGACGTCTCTCCTTTGAATCGAGGGTATTGGGTGCAGATTTGTTTTATCCATTTTGTATTTAATCAGTATAGTATCAACCAGTTTAGATATATTTTGTTATTGGATCACATGAACCTGCATAGCTATGTGGCGGCTTAGTTAATTTCTGTTTTCAAATCCATATGCTTACACTTAAAATGGGTTAGGTTGTGATATTGATCTTATCATGCTCCTATGTATTTAGCTTCCTACAAGTACTATACATGATTCTACTATCTAGATAGTTTGCTTCTACAATTCTAAATTTTATTTTGTGAATTTG
>LR738715.1:533654445-533682716 GCA_902687465.1 Secale cereale
CTAATCGTGAACAATATTATGTCTTGTGAGTAGTTACTTTGGTTCCTGAGGACATGGGAGAAGTCTTGCTATTAGTAGTCATATGAATTTGGTCTTCGTTCGATATTTTGATGAGATGTATGTTGTCTCTCCTCTAGTGGTGTCATGTGAACGTCGACTACATGACACTTCACCATTATTTGGGCCTAGAGGAAGGCATTGGGAAGTAATAAGTAGATGATGGGTTGCTAGAGTGACAGAAGCTTAAACCCTAGTTTACGCGCTGCTTCGTAAAGGGCTGATTTGGGTCCATATGTTTGAGGCTATGGTTAGGTATGCCTTAATACTTCTTTTGTAGTTGCGGATGCTTGCATTAGAGGTTAATAATAAGTGGGAGGCTTGTCCAAGTAAGGGAAGCACCCAAGCACCGGTCCACCCACATACCAAATTATCAAAGTACCGAACGCGAATCAGACGATCGTGATGAAAACTAGCTTGACGATAATTCCCATGTGTCCTCGGGAGCGCTTTACTTTATATAAGAGTTTGTCCAGGTTTGTCCTTTGCTACAAAAAGGATTGGGCCAACTTCCTGCACCTTATTTACTTTTACCTTTTGTCACTTGCTACCAATTACCTTATCACAAAACTATCTGTTACTTATAATTTCAGTGCTTGCAGAAAATACCTTACTGAAAACTGCCTATCATTTCCTTCTGCTCCTCGTTGGGTTCGACATTCTTACTTATCAAAAGGACTACGATAGATTCCCGCACTTGTGGGTCATCACAGTGCCAAAGGTCTTTTTCCCCTTTTTGACGTCTCTCCTTTGAATCGAGGGTATTGGGTGCAGATTTGTTCTATCCATTTTGTATTTAATCAGTATAGTATCAACCAGTTTAGATATATTTTGTTATTGGATCACACGAACCTGCATAGCTATGTGGCGGCTTAGTTAATTTCTGTTTTCAAATCCATATGCTTACACTTAAAATGGGTTAGGTTGTGATATTGATCTTATCATGCTCCTATGTATTTAGCTTCCTACAAGTACTATACATGATTCTACTATCTAGATAGTTTGCTTCTACAATTCTAAATTTTATTTTGTGAATTTGACATGTAGGTTGCAGGAACATCCATATCCATGGTGGTGGAATCTTAGTTTATTTCCGTTTCAACTTTAGTGCTTCCAATGAAGAAAAAACATATTAACATTGCACATTTCCACGCTTCCTACTCATGGGGCGTCTAAATTATACCTCATATATTTCTTCAGTTCCAATATATTGCCTCTGCACTTCAGGCTTACAAACAAACACATATTTATTGTCTTTGATTTCACCATTGTAATATGGCATGCACCCATCTATACTGAATTTGTTTCTTTGGTCTAAATCGTTTGCTTCCTTAGAATACTTCCATATTTTTTCTGTACCGCCTAATGTACTTGACTTCATATGTTTTCAGTTTATCCAGGGTAATGAAGCAGGGCACGAGGTCTCGACAACCTTGCTTGGCCACCAGGCTCCATCTCCCTCGACATGCTACCTACCGACGACCACCTATTGTTCGTTTCCGTTGTGCTAACAACCACTCCTTTAATCACGACGGCGTGTTACATCTCTGATCTCCCCAGAGTGCTCTCATCGGAATGCTCCCTTGCCGACGTGGTCAATAGTGGCACTTGGGGCGCAGCATGGTGACTATGATCCTGCGGCTTCGTCTCTGTGGTCTCAAAGTGACCGGCTCCTTGCCTTAGTGTGAATGTTGTGATTCTTGTAACATATGCAATGTTTCAGGGATATGTATATTAAGTATTCTAGTGACCCTGTATATGTTCTTCCATTGTTTTCAGTACCATACATGTGCTTCGGTATCATATGTGTCATGCTTCCAACTTATGTACAATAAGCTTCGAAATGTCTACATATGGGCTCCTTTCTTTACTCATCAGAGATAATGGTTTTGTACTACTTTTTTTTCCTGCTTCAACATATATTTGATTGTGCTTTGAATGGCTCACTACCACATAAATTCTCACTATTACATGTGACATGCTTCCCACATAAATAAAATATGTTTCCAATGACATACTTGCATGCTTCGTTCCTTACACTATCATTGCAATGTTTTGATACTAGATTTTCATGCTTCCAAGTACCATACAATTTTGTTCCAAAGTACATCCACATGTGATTCATAGCACAAAATGAATTATGATACTACTTGAAAAAGGTAGACTTAAAGAATTATGAAGCATGGCTTGTTTTATGGGAAGCATGTTTATCACATCATGCAATCAGGTATAAAATGGAAGGAAACATTGTTTGTTTACAGAAACACACATGATTATTGGAACTGCATGTATGGAAGCAACATGAATAAAGGAAAAAATTGGAAAACGTCGAGGCAGTTATCATACGTGATTATAGGGACCTCATATTATGGAAACTACGTGTATAAAGGAAATCGTTTTAGAAATTGGCAAGGAAATGGGGCACTATTGTAGGAATGCATCCAACGTCCAGCAATATTTCATCCAATGGCTAACCACTGGTCTGACGAAAAGCTAGGGATCAGTAGTCTGATCCCTAGTGGTTCCCTAAAAAAATCAAAACAAGGACCTTGAGGTTAATTCCACTGATGGGATGTGTCATAAATGTCCTTAATGGACCTTTAAGATACATCCCATCAGTGGGATTAACATCAAGCCAACTTCCCATCCGGTCACCCATCTCATGGCTGCTCCAGCCTGAGCACCATTAACTTAAGAGTTCTCTTAGATGAGGTATTGGTGGAACAGCTAGTCCTTGCTGATATAGGATGCCCTCTTCGCATCTTTATGGCGTACCCGGATGACCGTCCGTCTCCCAATAGCCAATAGATGTTGCGTAGACAGAGCATATCACATACGTCTTATTAGAAGCAACCATTTGTGTTCTTATCGGTCTTCGCACACATTTTTGTTTATAGACCTGTGTGCCGCGTATCACACACATCTTGTTATATTGAACCGTTTCTGTTCTCTTGTCTCAACGCAAATAGTTCATTCGAGTGAACCGCATGCCGTATATCGGACACACCTTGATCTGGCTAACCATTTCATTTGTGTTGTCTAATCACAAACAGTTCATCCAAGCGAACCGTATGCTGTATATCACACACACCTTCATCTGGCTGCCTGTTTCTTTTGTTCCTCCTCATCGCAAACAGTTAATTGAACTGAATCATATGCCCTGCATCGCACACGCCACTAAAATCTGAATCGTGTTTGATGCATCCTCCATCACAAATGTTTGCACCTTTTTTGACAGGTTTTTACACCGCCATTGTGACGCCCGAAAACCGACGTCCCAGAAGATCCCAGAAGATTCCTGATGTTCCGGGTTCTCCCTTGTGTTTCTTTTGTACTTGTGTTATTTATTTTGCATTGCATCATGTCATCATGCCATCATGTCATATATCTTTTGCATCTCAACTTAAATAAATTGTGTGGACCTTCGGTCCATTTAAATCGAGGGAAGGATGACTTCTCTTTATAACATATCCTCCTAATATTTATGGAGCTATAT
Source organism: Secale cereale (assembly GCA_902687465.1). Classification (NCBI taxonomy): domain Eukaryota; kingdom Viridiplantae; phylum Streptophyta; class Magnoliopsida; order Poales; family Poaceae; genus Secale; species Secale cereale. Next base: position 533,657,999 of record LR738715.1, read on the forward strand.
TATAATTATTCCATTGCTTCGGAATCACCAACACACACTTGCATATCTTCCCCTATTTTGTTGGAACCACTTTTGTTGGGTTGGTTTTTTTCCTTAAAGCCTTAAAAAAATGTTCCATCATTTATTTACTGTTCATGGCCTCCTTTCTTATTTTTTTTTGGACTCTCTCTATTTTTTTTTCTGCTAAGAAATATATGGAGAGGAGGCCCAGCCGCCGGCCTCCTTTTGGCCCAGGCCGCTGCGGCCTCCCTCCTAGCCGGCCCATTCTTTCCCCATCAGCCTCCAGGCCCGTTTTTCCCCTCGTAACCCTAAGCGCCCCGAACCCGCACCCCATCCTCTCGTTCCTCCCAGTGCGCCGCACTTCTCCTCCCCCTCCTCTCGTTCTCTCGCCCGAACCCATCTCCACCCTCCCCGATTCTTCCCCGTTCCCCATCGATTCCCCAGCGCCACCCCTCGAGGGCATCGTCCCCCGCGCCGGAGCAGCCCGGCCGGCCAGGCCCGCCTCCTCATCTCCGCGCGCCTCCTCGCCTCCATGGCTGCAGGCCCCTCCGCCTCCTCTCCTTCGCCTTCGGTCGCCTCAAGCAGCGCCCCGTCCTCCCCGTCCAAGGCCGGCCAGAGCCGCCATCTCCCCTTCATCGCCGCGCCACCGGCCCTCAGGCCCTTCTCCTCCTCGCGTCGCCAAGGCCTCGACCTCACCTCCTCCTCACCGTTCTCCTGCGGCCCCGCGGCCATGAGCAGCACCCCTGCCGCGCCCCTCCTCTCCTGCGCTGTCACATCCCTAGTTTAGTACTTGCATTAGGACTAGCTAGAGTGTGCATCATGTTTACTTATCAAAGAAACTTGAACTGGGAATGACAGAAACCCCAGCACCCCTCTTCTAACAACTAGGGTTTGATAAAATCTTTTCCAATGTACCCAAAATGCCCTTCAAAAATGTTCATCATTTCTGCCTTGGTCCTAAACCTCTGCCAAAAATGGTGCACAATTTTCTAGGACATCTAAGGGCTCTGGATTAAATCATATGGTATTTGAATTTGGGCATTTAAATGCTATAAAATATTTTAAATGCTCAAATAATCATAAACTATAATGTTCCATACTGTTCATATTATATACAGTGGGCATGACAAGTTTCATGAGTTATAAAAATGTTCTGGCATTTTTATTAATTAAACAAAGTTGCAAAACAAATGAAACAGAAAAGAAATAGGAAAAAGAAAGAGAGAGAAAGCACTTACCTTGGGCCCAGCAATGTTGCAGGCCGGCCCAGCCCACCAGCCCCGTTCTGTTGCCTTCCTCCTCGCGCCAGAAGGCGGCGCGCGTGGCCACCGCGCGCCGGCACGCGCCCGGCCACCTCCACCCTGCCTGCCTACCTCCCGACGGCCTGGACGTCTTCTGGCGTCGCCATGCAGCTGCCCCGACCCCTCTCGCACTTTCCCCTCGTCCCCGTCGCCTCCCCTGGCTCTCTCCCTCTCACCACCGAGCCGCCTGTCGCCGCCGCTCGCCGTTGCCGCACCTAGACCCTCCCCCTCGTCCCGTGACCGTGTCCAAGAGGTTCGCTGCGACGCTCTCTACCTCCTCGCTGAGCCACAGATCGTCGGGAGCCCTGCAACGCCCTCACGCCGTCGTCCCCAACCTCGGATCGCCGGAGCATCTCGCCGTCGATTAAGAAGCTCCAGAGCGTCCCCGACCCCTCCGTCGAGCTCGCTAGCACCGCTGTGAGCTCCTACGCCGAATCCCTCTCTCCTCCGCTTCATTTGCGCCGTGTAGCTGCCGTCCCGTTGATCACCGAAACCCACCACCGCCGTGCTCGCCGTCGGCGATGCTACGGTGACCATTTGGTCACTGGCACATGTCCATCTCGCTCGCCGCAGCACGTAGACGAGCTAGGTACTACGCACGCATCGCCTAGGCCACGGTAGCCGCGTCTCCACACACGCCCGAACGCCGGCGCCGCCGTCGAGCTCGTTGCCGTCGCCTCCGGCCACCACAGGTCCGGCGACCACCACCGTTCGTCGCGCAACGACAAGGGCTCTCCAACGCGCCCAACCGCGGCTCGAACCGAGCCCTGTGGACATTTTCCGAAGCACGCCGCCGTGTCTGGCTTCGCCGGCGTCACTTCGCCGGCGAGTTGGACTTGTTTGACCACGGGTTTGACCCCCTGGGTCACTGACACGTGGGCCCTACCTGCAAGTCAAACCTAGTTTAGGTGTTAATTTAATTCTAATTAGTTAATTAGTTAACTGTGACACTGACCAGTGGGTCCCACTGGTCAGGTTTGACTTGGACTAGCCCTATTGACTGACTGACTTCAGCATGATGTCATGCTGACGCAGTAAAGGATTTTCTGGGATTTTTAGATTTAAAAATAATTCAGAAATTCTAGAAAATGCCTAAACTTCAAAAAATCATATAAATTCAACAGTAGCTCAGATGGAAAAGATTTATATATGAAAAATGATCAGAAAAATCCAATCTTTCCAATGGCACTGGTTTCATGCATTTTTGAGGAAATTAACCTTGCTGTATACATTAAAACATGATAATGCACTTATTTAAATAATAGCTAAAGTGCCAATTTGAATCTTTGATTCAAATAAGCTCAAACCCTTCTGGTTATAGTTGCATTAGCCCAACACACATGCATCTTGCCATGTCATGAGCATGCATCATATTGTTGCATTTGTTTGTTTAATGATTGTATCGCCAGTATTCTCTGTGTTAGGTCCTGCTCCCGAGGATACTGCTGCGTATCCAGTTGAAGAGCAGTACCCGACAACCACTTTGTCAGGCAAGCAATCATTGATCATTCCGATACAAACCCAATCTTCTCGCTCCTGCTCTCTTTTACTGCATTAAGGAAACAGCATGTGAACTGCTACTTGCTGCGGTAGTTGAACCCTATTCCCTTGCATGACCTGTCATTGCCAGAGTAAATAGTTGAAACCCACTAGCATGTGTAGGAGTTGATTGAGCCATGTGATGTGTGATCCACCATGCTATTTGTTTATGTTGCCTGCTATGCTTCGAGTTGTGTTTGGTTTGGTTCATATGGGTGATGGATCAGAGTGAAATGATCATACTGATAAAGAGAAGGAAGTGTGGAATACGCTTGGTAAAGGTATCGATGAAAGGCCATGTAGGAGTACGTGGTGGGTTGTTTCATTGGAATAGTCCATAGGACCCGAGATCTGTGTGTGTGATTCAAGTTACAGTTACTACCACACATTGGGCCCTGAAATATGACCCCGCTCGACTTATCGACTGTCATGATCTCTGTCCAGGAGTTGCAACTAGTTTCTGGTGTTTATAGATTACTGGAGGTCGTGCACAACCCTGACCCTCGGGGTGGGCTGTGATGCGACAGGTACGTGGCACGGTGTACCGGTTGCCCGTTTGGTGACTCGGGAACCCTGTACACATCGTTTGGGGCCGTGAGCGACACCCCGACCAGATCTCCCCACGGATGGAGCCCAAATAGGCGATAAACCTGGACGAGAGACTTGAGTGGTTGGTTAGGTCGTGGTCTACACCCACGTCGGCTTTCGCTTGAAGTGTGTCGAGCACATGTCGTGTGCAGACGCTAAGTGGTGAAAACATGTGTGAAGAAGTACACCCCTGCAGGGTTATCAATCTATTCGAATAGCCGTTGTTCGCGGTACAGACTACTTGATTACTCTTACAGTTCATAGACAAGTTGATGGATTCTACTAAAAGCCTCAAGATAAGTGTGAGTGCCATGGATGGCCCTTCCGTAGGATGACGGAAGAGGATCCTCGGTAGTGTATTGTTGTGGTGAGTAGAGGACTCGTGTTCGTAATAACATCTTGCAATCTGTTGAGAGTTGTAGTATAGGTTAGCCAAGAGTCAAAGCTGGCTTTCTGCTATGAACTCCACTACCCCCTTTGATAATGTTGCATGTATGATAGGTTCTGTGGTAAGACTTGCTGAGTACCTTTGTACTCATGTTTGCTTAATAACTGTTGCAGAGGAGAACCCTGCCCCTGCTGATGGGTTCTACATAGACGTTGACGTCGACGAGTACCTTGACACCCAGACGGAGATCTGGAGCTTGTGAAGGGCCTTGTAGATAGTCAGGCTACACCAAGCCTGTTTTATTTTCTAAGTTGTCTGTACTCAGACATGTAGCTTCCGCTTGTGTTTGTATGACTGTATGACTTGATTGTTGGGTCATGTGACCCCTACCTGTATGGATATGTTATGTATGGCTCTTGGAGCCTTTTAAATAAAGTACTTTGAGTCATAGAGTTCTGTTGTGATGCAATGTTGTATTTGCACATATTGAGCATATTGTGTGTATGGTTGAAATGCTTGGTATGTGTGGGATCCGACACCTAGTTGTTTTCCTTTGGTAGCCTACCTTACAGGGAAATGCCTCCTAGTGATTCCAATGAGCCTTGGTAGCTTGCTACTGCTCGGAACACGTAGGCTGGCCGGCATGTGTCCTTCTTCGTTCCTGTGTCTGTCCCTTAGGGGAAATGTCACGCGTTGTTCCTTTAAGTCCATGTAGCTTGCTATGACTTGGGTTCATACGTTGATGACCGACACGTTCGTTGCTGGGTCATGGATGCCTGTCTCTGTAATCTAGTGCCACTTTTGGTTTATAACTAGCCATGTCGGTCCGGGTTCTCTGTCATATGTATGCTAGCGACACTGTCATATACGTGTGCCAAAATGCGCAAACGGTCCCGGGCCAGGTAAGGTGGCACCCGTGGGTTACCGTGCGTGAGGCCGCAAAGTGATATGACGTGTTACAGCTAGATCGGTGTGACTTAGGATCGGGGTCCTGACATCGTTGGCATCAGAGCTGGACTGCCTGTAGGATTCTCAAGCCAAACTGGTCGATGTTGAGTCTAGTAAAATTCTTAGTTATATGTAGGGGAATTGATTGTGGAAGGGAACGTAAGGCTCTTTTTACTCCTTTACCTTATGCCCTTCTGATCTGAGTCAGTCTATTCTTTCTACGGGGATTTAGGACTAGGCCTCTTATCCTTACTAGGTTCACGTGTTACTAATCCGTAGACTCTTAGGATTGTTGGTTTCAGGCCTCGGTTCAGTTTCTATCCTTTTAGTATGATGATTGTTGGACCCGAAACCTTGATATGGAATTGTTGAGTGGCTATGCTATCATTTGTATGATGTCTCAAATCTTTGTTTGAGCATTTACAGTTGTTATGCTGCCCGATTTCTTCCAAAAACACTAATGCCTTTGCATTACTTCGTGTTTCAGATGTCTGGCCGCACCCCTCACCAAGTGGTTCGTTTGACTCGGTGCATCAATGTGCTCGGTCACACGGCCATGCTAGTCCGTGTGCTGACTGAGACCGGTTATCGCTGGTATCCTGAGTACACCGTGGAGGAACAGTACCGGCATTTCAATCAGAGTCAGTATTTCTGCACAGTCCGGATATACCCCTCATATCCCGGAGCTAACGACCCCATCCATTGGTCTTATGGACTCGGGGTTACCATCGAGATGGCAGTGCAGGATGCCGCCTATTCGATGATGACAATTCTCCGGGCTAGGCATGCCCTGTTGCTGAACACTGAGTTCTGTTACATGCCAGCCTCACTTCCCGGAGAGAAAGGCTACTACACTGGTCTGTATACTGATGCTGCTCATGAAGAGCCACTGCTTCAGACTACTGTTCAGATGCTGGAGGATAGGGACCGTGAGGTCCGTGCCCTCCGAATGGAGCTGTATAACACTCGAGCCGCCCACTGGACTACTTTGACACGGCTTGCACCTGCTGTGCACGCCGGATATATGGACATGCAGGATTTGTACCCCGTGCGGACTCGTCTGCCTGGTCGCATGGATTGGCGTGACGTTGGGGGTATTACACCTCCACGTGGGCGTCGGTTACCACCAGCATCGGGACCGAGACCACATCCATGTCCCTATGGTCCACAGCCTTCGAGTGCTCGCGAGTTTCAAGATCCGTCTGTTCCACTTCCAGGCTACGGTGGTAATCTTTACGAAGATTACTACGGGAATGTCTGAGCTAGACCGTGGTAGTAGTAGTATTGTAGTAGTTGTATTCCCACAGTCCTGCGCGTCTTGTGGAATATGACTTAGTGTGTATTGAGTTCCGGAGGTGTAGTTAAATAATGTATAGGAGCTTGGAATGCCTCTGATGGGATGTATCGTCTGCACCGCAGTTGTACTTTAGCCTTGGCTTGTACTAAACTATGTATGGTGTGTATGACCACTGGTGTATATATAGCAGTTTCTATATTACCATGTCGTACGGATGAACATCTCTGCATTCCGTGTCATCCATTACATTTTGCACTTCTATGTCAAATTTTTGCCATCCTTGTCTAAACCGTTGTTTTGTTTTCTTAGGATGGTCAACACTCGCAACACTCCTGCTGCTCAGGAGCAGGGTGAGGCTAGTGGGGCTAGAGATGGGAATCTGCCCCAGCCACCCTCCTTGGCGGAAGTTATGCTCGAGGCAGAACGGAACAAGAGAGAGACCAACCGTCTGCTGGAACGCCTAGAGCAGAACACTGGGTTCCGTCAGAGGAATGACGTGGTGTCAATCAATGACTTTATCAAGATGTGCCCACCGAAGTTCCATCACTCCACTGAACCTCTGGATGCGGATGACTGGCTACGTAGTATCACCCATAAGCTACACTCTGCCCGTGTGGCCGAAGCTGACAAGGTTACCTACGCCGCCTACCATCTTGAGGGCCCTGCCAGTCTTTGGTGGGAAAACTTCGAAGCTATGCGTCCTGCTGGCCAAATCACTACTTGGGTTGAGTTCAGTGAGGCATTCCGTGAACATCACATTCCGGAAGGTCTCATGGATCGCAAGCGGGAGGAATTCTGCAACTTCACCCAGGGCCGGTTAACTGTAGATGGCTATAGTCGCGAGTTTGGCAACTTGGCACACTATGCACCTGAGGAAGTATCCACCGATGCCAAGAAGCAGGCGAGGTTCCGCAAGGGACTCAGCCCTGAACTCCGCCGAGATCTACGTCTGCACGAGTGCACTTCCTTCCAGAAGTTGGTAAACAAGGCTATCAGTGCTGAAATGGGCCAGACCGACTTCGAGGCCACACACAAGCATACTCGAGACTTTGGTTCCTCATCCGGCTCTGGCTCTCACAAGCGCCGTGTGTGGGTTCCTAACACTGCTCTGCCACCCAAGTACACACCGAGGCCAACCTATGAGGCGCCTCGCCCAACTCAACAGTTTGCATCTGCCAAGACCTATGGAGGACCACCTTCCAACTTTGGTCCACGCACTAGCACTGTGACCTGCTTCAAGTGTGGAGAACCAGGGCACTACATGCGTGAGTGTCCTCAGAACCAACCAGGAAAACCCGTTGGTCGTGGTAAGCCAATCGGCAAGGTGAATTATGTCAAGCCAATCCCCACTTCACGTGGTCATGTCAACTATGTCTCTGCCGAGGAAGCTTATGAGGATCCTAACGTCGTCCTTGGTATGCTTCTCGTAAACTGCCATCCGGCATCTGTTCTTTTCGATACTGGAGCATCCCATTCGTTCATATCTGAGAGCTATGCTCGAATGCACAACATGACTTTTTGTGACATGCCTACTTCCATGGTTATTCAAACTCCTGGTTCAAAGTGGCAAACCTCTAGGGTAAGCCATGGAAATGAAATCCTTGTCGATAGACTGGTTTTCCTAGCATCTCTAATCGCTCTCAAGTCCTCGGACATAAACGCCATTTTGGGTATGGATTCGATGACAACTCATTACGCCAAGATTGATTGCTACACTAGGACCGTTCAACTTACACACCCATCCGGCAAGATAGTCAATGTCTTGACCCGAATGGCTGAGCGTCAGCTCTACTCTCTTAATGCCAGCCCTCTACCAGAACTCGAAGATATCCCGGTAGTCCGTGACTTTTCGGATGTTTTTCCAGAAGAACTTCCAAGAGTTCCACCTGACAGAGATGTCGAGTTCGTGATAGATCTTATCCCTGGAACTGTCCCAATCTCTAGGAGACCTTATAAGATGGCACCCCTAGAATTAGCTGAGCTAAAGAAACAACTCGATGAGAACTTGAAAAAAGGTTTCATCCGTCCTAGTTCTTCCCCTTGGGCTTGCCCCGTCCTCTTTGTCAAGAAGAAGGATGGAACAGAGCGGATGGTTGTAGATTACCGACCTGTCAATCTGGTCACCATAAAGAACAAGTATCTGCTTCCCAGGATCAACTACCTGTATGATCAGCTCGCTGGATCCTCAGTCTTCTCTAAGATGGATTTGAGGTTGGGTTACCATCAAATCAAAATCAAGAACGGGGACATTGCTAAAACGGCTTTTGTTACTCGTTATGGCCAATATGAGTACACCGTCATGTCCTTCGGATTAACCAATGCCCTAGCTACCTTTTCTCGGTTAATGAATTCTATATTCATGGAGTACTTGGATAAATTCGTCGTGGTATACCTCGATGATATACTCATCTATTCCAAGAACAAGGAAGATCATGCCGAGCATTTAAGGCTGGTATTGACGAAACTTCGAGAGCACTGCCTTTATGCCAAATTCTCTTATTGTGAATTTTGGTTGCCGGAAGTAACCTATTTAGGTCATGTGATCTCCGGCAAGGGTATTGCTATCAATCCCGAGCGAGTTCAAGCCGTCCTTGATTGGACTCCCCCTGAATCGATCAAGCAAGTTAGGAGTTTTCTTGGCTTAGCGAGCTATTGCCGACGCTTCGTCGAGAATTTCTCCAAGGTTGCTAAACCTCTAACTGAACTCCTCAAGAAAGATAAAAAGTTTGAGTGGACCCCACAGTGCGAGTCCAGTTTTCAGGAACTGAAAAGACGCCTGACATCTGCACCTGTACTAGTACCACCAGACTTTTCCAAGGATTTTATAATCTACTGCGACGCCTCGCGACAAGGACTAGGTTGCATACTCATGCAAGATCGTCAAGTGATTGCATACGCATCTCGACAGTTGCGTCCACATGAGGATAACTATCCTACTCATGATCTAGAGCTTGCAGCTGCAGTCCATGCACTCAAAACATGGCGACATTACCTCCTTGGTAATCGCTGTGAAATTTTCATTGATCATCAAAGTTTGAAGTACATCCTCACCCAACCGGATCTAAATCTCAGGCAAAGACGTTGGGTTGAGTTGCTCACAGATTACGACTTAGGAATCACTTACACCCCTGGAAAGGCCAATGTCATGGCTGATGCGCTAAGTCGTAAGTCTTACTGTAACAACTTAATGTTACAACAAGGGCAACCACTTCTCCACGAGGAATTTCGTAAGCTTAACCTTCACATTGTTCCTCGAGGATTCCTTTCCACCTTGGTGGCGAGACCTACCCTTATGGATCAAGTTATAGCTGCCCAGAAGCGTGATAAAGGTATATCCCGACTCCAAGAGAGCATTGCTAGCGGACTCGCTAAAAGCTTCTCTATGGATGATCGAGGTGTTGTTTTCTTTGAGAACCGTGTAGTGGTTCCCAAGAACCACCATCTACGGCAGTTAATCCTTAAGGAGGCTCATGAATCTCCTCTCACAATTCATCCCGGTAGTACCAAAATGTATGAGGATTTACGTCAGAGATTCTGGTGGACTAGGATGAAGAGAGAAATCGCTCAATTCATTGCTAACTATGACGTTTGTCGTCGAGTCAAAGAAGAGCATCAACGGCCTGCTGGCACCCTTCAACCTTTAGCTATTCCTGAATGGAAATGGGACAAAGTCGGTATGGACTTCATTACCGGGTTTCCCAGGACCAGGAAAGGGAATAATTCTATCTTCGTCGTTATCGACCGCCTCTCTAAAGTAGCTCATTTCCTGCCTGTTCGAGAGAGTATTACCGCTAGGCAGCTAGCAGACTTGTATGTCTCTCGGATAGTATCACTTCATGGTGTGTCGTTGGTGATTAACTCAGACCGTGGAAGTCTTTTCACTTCACGATTTTGGGAAAGTTTCCAGAATGCTATGGGAACTCATCTCTCCTTCAGTACTGCCTTCCATCCCCAGTCAAGTGGTCAAGTGGAACGAGTCAATCAAATTCTGGAAGACATGCTTCAAGCCTCTGTCATCTCTTTCAGTATGGAATGGGAAAAGTGTCTTCCATTTGCCGAATTCGCTTATAACAATAGTTATCAAGCCAGCTTGGATAAAGCTCCCTTCGAAGTTCTATATGGATGAAGGTGTCGAACACCTCTTAACTGGTCAGAAACCGGGGAAAGACAATTCTTTGGCCCGGATATGATTCAGGAAGCAGAAGACCAAGTTCGCATCGTTCGTGAGAAATTGAAAACAGCCCAGTCTCGCCAGAAGAGCCAATATGATAGTCATCATAAGGCTGTGACTTTTGAAGTCGGCGATAAGGCTTACCTTCGGGTTATTCCTCTTAAGGGAACCCATCGCTTCGGTATCAAAGGCAAATTGGCCCCTCGTTACATCGGTCCTTTTCGCATTCTTGCCAAACGAGGAGAAGTTGCCTACCAATTGGAACTACCTCCGCACCTATCTAGAGTTCATGACGTGTTCCACGTTTCTCAACTCAGGCGTTGCTTCTCGGATCCTATCTGCAGAGTGGACCACGAAACGCTTGATCTCCAGAACAATCTCACATATCGAGAATACCCCGTTCGTATTCTTGATCAAACCGAGCACACCTCTCGACGCCACAATATCAAGTTTCTCAAGGTTCAATGGTCACATCATTCCGAGAGTGAAGCTACTTGGGAAAGGGAGGATCGTCTTCGACTTGTGTACCCCACCCTCTTTCCGGAGGAACCCGAATCTCGGGACGCGATTCTTTTAAGTGGGGGTGAGTTGTCACATCCCTAGTTTAGTACTTGCATTAGGAGTAGCTAGATTGTGCATCATGTTTACTTATCAAAGACACTTGAAATGGGAATGACAGAAACCCCAGCACCCCTCTTCTAACAACTAGGTTTTGATTAAATCTTTTCCAATGTACCCAAAATGCCCTTCAAAAATGTTCATCATTTCTGCCTTGGTCCTAAACCTCTGCCTAAAATGGTACACAATTTTCTAGGACATCTAAGGGCTCTGGATTAAATCATATGGTATTTGAATTTGGGCATTTAAATGCTATAAAATATTTTAAATGCTCAAATAATCATAAACTATAATGTTCCGTACTGTTCATATTATATACAGTGGGCATGACAAGTTTCATGAGTTATAAAAATGTTCTGGCATTTTTATTAATTAAACAAAGTTGCAAAACAAATGAAACAAAAAAGAAATAGGAAAAAGAAAGAGAGAGAAAGCACTTACCTTGGGCCCAGCACTGTTGCAGGCCGGCCCAGCCCACCAGCCCCGTTCTGTCGCCTTCCTCCTCGCGCCAGAAGGCAGCGCGCGTGGCCACCGCGCGCCAGCACGCGCCCGGCCACCTCCACCCTGCCTGCCTGCCTCCCGATGGCCTGGACGTCTCCTGGCGTCGCCACGCAGCTGCCCCGACCCCTCTCGCACTTTCCCCTCGTCCCCGTCGCCTCCCCTGGCTCTCTCCCTCTCACCACCGAGCCGCCCGTCGCCGCCGCTCGCCGTTGCCGCACCTAGACCCTCCCCCTCGTCCCGTGACTGTGTCCAAGAGGTTCACCGCGACGCTCTCTACCTCCTCGCTGAGCCACGATCGCCGGGAGCCCTGCAACGCCCTCACGCCGTCGTCCCCAACCTCGGATCGCCGGAGCATCTCGCCGTCGATTAAGAAGCTGCAGAGCGTCCCCGACCCCTCCGTCGAGCTCGGTAGCGCCGCTGTGAGCTCCTACGCCGAATCCCTCTCTCCTCCGCTTCATTTGCGCCGTGTAGCTGCCGTCCCGTTGATCACCGAAACCCACCGCCGCCGTGCTCGCCGCCGACGATGCTCCGGTGACCATTTGGTCACTGGCACATGTCCATCTCGCTCGCCGCATCACGTAGACGAGCTAGGTACTACGCACGCATCGCCTAGGCCACTGTAGCCGCGTCTCCACACACGCCCGAACGCCGGCGCCGCCATCGAGCTCGTTGCCGTCGCCTCCGGCCACCACAGGTCTGGCGACCACCACCGTTCGACGCGGAACGACAAGGGCTCTCCAACGCGCCCAACCGCGGCTCGAACCGAGCCCTGTGGACGTTTTTCGAAGCACGCCTCCGTGTCTGGCCTCGCCGGCATCACTTCGCCGGCGAGTTGGACCTGTTTAACCACGGGTTTGACCCCCTGGGTCACTGACATGTGGGCCCTGCCTGCAAGTCAAACCTAGTTTAGGTGTTAATTTCATTCTAATTAGTTAATTAGTTAACTGTGACACTAACCAGTGGGTCCCACTGGTCAGGTTTGACTTGGACTAGCCCTGTTGACTGACTGACGTCAGCATGATGTCATGCTGACGCAGTAAAGGATTTTCTGGGATTCTTAGATTTAAAAATAATTCAGGAAATTCCAGAAAATGCCTAAACTTCAAAAAATCATATAAATTCAATAGTAGCTCAGTTGGAAAAGATTTATATATGAAAAATGATCAGAAAAATCCAATCTTTCCAATGGCACTGGTTTCATGCATGTTTGAGCAAGTTAACCTTGCTGTATACATTAAAACATGATAATGCACTTATTTAAATAATAGCTAAAGTGCCAATTTGAATCTTTGATTCAAATAAGCTCAAACCCTTCTGGTTATAGTTGCATTAGCCAAACACACATGCATCTTGCCATGTCATGAGCATGCATCATATTGTTGCATTTCTTTGTTTAATGATTGTATCGCCGGTATTCTCTGTGTTAGGTCCTGCTCCCGAGGATACTGCTGCGTATCCAGTTGAAGAGCAGTACCTGACAACCACTTTGTCAGGCAAGCAATCATTGATCATTCCGATACAAACCCAATCTTCTCGCTCCTGCTCTCTTTTACTGCATTAAGGCAACATCGTGTGAACTGCTACATGCTGCGGTAGTTGAACCCTATTTCCTTGCATGACCTGTCATTGCCACAGTAAATAGTTGAAACCCACTAGCATGTGTAGGAGTTGATTGAGCCATGTGATGTGTGATCCACCATGCTATTTGTTTATGTTGCCTGCTATGCTTAGAGTTGTGTCTGGTCTGGTTCATCTGGGTGATGGATCAGAGTGAAATGATCATACCGATAAAGATAAGGAAGTGTGGAATACACTTGGTAAAGGTATCGATGAAAGGCCATGTAGGAGTACGTGGTGGGTTGTTTCATTGGAATCGTCCATAGGACCCGAGATCTGTGTGTGTGATTCAAGTTACAGTTACTACCACACATTGGGCCCTGAAATATGACCCCGCTCGACTTATCGACTGCCATGATCTCTGTCCAGGAGTTGCAACTAGTTTCTGGTGTTTATAGATTACTGGAGGTCGTGCACAGCGCTGACCCTCGGGGTGGGCTGTGATGCGACAGGTACGTGGCACGGTGTACCGGTTGCCCGTTCGGTGACTCGGGAACCCTGTACACATCGTTTGGGGCCGTGAGCGACACCCCGGCCGGATCTCCCCACGGATGGAACCCAAATAGGCGATAAACCTGGACGAGAGACTTGAGTGGTTGGTTAGGTCGTGGTCTACACCCACGTCGGCTTTCGCTTGAAGTCTGCCGAGCACATGTCGTGTGCAGACGCTAAGTGGTGAAAACATGTGTGAAGAAGTACACCCCTGCAGGGTTATCAATCTATTCGAATAGCCGTTGTTCGCGGTACGGACTACTTGATTACTCTTACAGTTCATAGACAAGTTGATGGATTCTACTAAAAGCCTCAAGATAAGTGTGAGTGCCGTGGATGGCCCTTCCGTAGGATGACGGAAGAGGATCCTCGGTAGTGTATTGTTGTGGTGAGTAGAGGACTCGTGTTCGTAATAACATCTTGCAATCTGTTGAGAGTTGTAGTATAGGTTAGCCAAGAGTCAAAGCTGGCTTTCTGCTATGAACTCCACTACCCCCTTTGATAACGTTGCATGTATGATAGGTTCTGTGGTAAGACTTGCTGAGTACCTTTGTACTCATGTTTGCTTAATAACTGTTGCAGAGGAGAACCCTGCCCCTGCTGATGGGTTCTACATAGACGTTGACGTCGACGAGTAGCTTGACACCCAGACGGAGATCCGGAGCTTCTGAAGGGCCTTGTAGATAGTCAGGCTACACCAAGCCTGTTTTATTTTCTAAGTTGTCTGTACTCAGACATGTAGCTTCCGCTTGGGTTTGTATGACTGTACGACTTGATTGTTGGGTCATGTGACCCCTACCTGTATGGATATGTTATGTATGGCTCTTGGAGCCTTTTAAATAAAGTACTTTGAGTCATAGAGTTCTGTTGTGATGCAATGTTGTATTTGCACATATTGAGCATATTGTGTGTATGGTTGAAATGCTTGGTATGTATGGGATCCGACACCTAGTTGTTTTCCTTTGGTAGCCTACCTTACAGGGAAATGCCTCCTAGTGATTCCAATGAGCCTTAGTAGCTTGCTACTGCTCGGAACACGTAGGCTGGCCGGCATGTGTCCTTCTTCGTTCTTGTGTCTGTCCCTTAGGGGAAATGTCACGCGTTGTTCCTTTAAGTCCGTGTAGCTTGCTACGACTTGGGTTCATATGTTGATGACCGACATGTTCGTTGCTGGGTCATGGATGCCTGTCTCTGTAATCTAGTGCCACTTTTGGTTTATAACTAGCCATGTCGGCCCGGGTTCTCTGTCATATGGATGCTAGCGACACTGTCATATACGTGTGCCAAAATGCGCAAACGGTCCCGGGCCAGGTAAGGTGGCACCCGTGGGTTACCGTGCGTGAGGCCACAAAGTGATATGACCTGTTACAGCTAGATCGGTGTGACTTAGGATCGGGGTCCTGACATGCGCCTCAGCCTCGCGCCGGAGTTTGTCTCTGCCTGTGCGTGACACCAGGGACGACGCCATCCATCGCCGTCCTCTTCGGGCCAAGCTACCGCTGCCATGGCATCGTCGCCCCCGTGCTGCCGCCTTTGTTGCTCCTTTTGTGTTGCTGCGATTGGAACGTCAAGACCGTCAAGTTCGTCTACCACCGCCAAGTGAACTACTGCAATCACTCCGAGACCCGAATGACTACGACAAACGGCTACACGATGAGACGCCAAGTACCACGACGACCCTCATGTACCCCTACGTCAACGACGACCTCGAGTACGACTACCGGATGTGTCAAGTACCTCGACACCGAAGACCAAGACCTCAAGTTCCACGACACATTGAACATGAACATCTACGGAACGAGAACGACTACATGCTATGACGCGACAAGTACCCCTTCCGATGACCTGAACATCTACGGATACCCGAACGCCTACGAACCGTGTACGACTACCGTCGCCGAAGGCCGTCGAGTGAACAACTACCGTCGCCCCGAAGATGTTGGATTCATCAAGTACCTCTCCGAAACGAGATGTGAACGACTACTCGTTGACGACCTCGTGAACAACTACTTCCTCTACGACTCGCGAGAACGACTACTTCCTCTACGATCTTGGTCCTCCTCGAAACGTTTGTTCCAAAGGTATAACCCCGTGACGATGACCCGTGGACTGCATGTGTGTATGAGATGTTTTCCCTTGTGTGCACCATGCCCATTTCGTCTTTTGTCATGCTCCTCGGTTGCCTCGTCGCCAACCCGTGGGAACCCGGTGACGGGATCACTCCACTTTTCTTCTTGCATGACACGCTCTCCTTCATCTTTTGCATCGGTCTCTCGACGAGTTACCGGAACCGAGATGTTGCGTTGCATCATTTTCGGATCGTTGTCGTGGCACCCTTTCTTTCCACCACGGTGACAAGTGCTTCATATCTCTTCATGTTAACTTTTACTAAAAATTGCATAAAACTTGATCATGTCATCCGCATCATGTTAACAACATTAAAATGTGTGAATTGTTGTTTGCTTAAAATTGCTAAACATGCTCATGGGGTTTTCCGGATTTGTTGTTGTTATTTTCCAGCCTCATTTAAAATGCCTAAATAGGTAGTTTGTTTTTGCTTCACCTCTTGCCATGTTAACGAACATTTAATCTTGTCTTGTAAATAAACGAGAGTCAACTAAATAAATAACATGTGGTGTTTCGTCAATATGCAACTCGTTGCATATTGAGCTCCACTTAACTTGTAATTTTGTTTGTGCTCTTTGCCATGCCATGCATACTTAAACCGGACATGCATCATACTTGGATGTGCATCGTATGCCATGTTTATGCTTGTGTGTTTACCGTGCTGTTTGCTTCTTTCCGGTTGCTTCTCTTGTTAGCTTCGGTTTCGTTCAGGAGTTGTGAGGATTCGCTCGACTGTTGCTCCGTCTTCTTCTTGGACCCGTTCTTCTCCCTTGCGAAATCCGAGGCAAGATGATCATACCCCTGGATACCTTTACTAGCATTGCCATGCTTAGTTGTCTCGATGCTATCGTTACATGTCGCGCTACCCATCTTTTATTGTCAGCCCTCTCCTTGTTGCCATGAAACCTCTAACCTTTGACACCTTCCTAGCAAAACCATTGTTTGGCTATGTTACCCGCTTGCTCAGCCCCTCTTATAGCGTTGTTAGTTGCAGGTGAAGATGAAGTTCGTTCCAGGTGGGAACTTGTTGTTGGAATATCACAATATCTATAATTATTATTAACACACCTATATACTGGGCATGGGTGGAAGGCTTGGCCTTTTAATCGATGTTTTGTTCCACTCATGCCACCTTAGGCGCCGATAAACCGGCATTATGTTCCTTGATTTTGCGTTCCTTACACGATGGGTGGATGGGGACCCCTTGACTGTTCGACTTTGAATAAAACTCCTCCAGCAAGGCCCAACATTGGTTTTAATTTGCCTCATAATAACAACTTAATTAATTAATTAAATTTGCATAGGGGGTCGCACCCTCGGGTTCTTAATTCTACATAACAGGGGGGGCCAGTGCTGATGGTGTTGGTCCCAAACGGGGAGTATGCGGGGCCACCACGGGGAAACTTGAGGTTTGGTTTTACTCGTATAATCGCCCATCCAGTCGTGGCCTGAGACGAGATACGGGCGGCTACTATCTGGGTGTCGACACACCGGGAGGTCTTGCTGGACTTGTTTTACCATTGTCGGAATGTCTTGTGCACCGGGATACCGAGCCAGATCGGATTTCCCTAAGATAAGGGGTGATGATATTATATTTATCACTTCAGATAATCGTGAGAGCTTGTGATGGGCTAAGTAGGGACACCCCTGCAGGGTTATGATCTTTTGAAAGCCGTGCCCGCGGTTATGTGGCAGATTGGAATTTGTTAATGTCCGGTTGTAGAAAACTTGACAGAGGATCCGAAGTAAAACACACAACTGTGTGAGTAACCGTGACTGTCTCTTTTCACTTTGAGAAGAGAACACGGTGGGGTTATGTTTGACTCGTATGTAGTTTAGGATCTTTAGCGATCACTACTAGTTGCAACCGTTGGCATAGATGCTCATCTTATTCTTGTACTCGTAAGTTAGCCACCATATTATGCTTAGCCGCTGCTGCAACCTCACCACTTTACCTCTTCCTACCCATAAAGCTTTGCTAGTGTTGTTACCCATGGTTATGGGATTGCTGAGTCCTCGTGGCTCACAGATACTACAACACCAGATGCAGGTTCATCCGAGAATGATGCAGGAGCTAGTCCAGATCTTCACTGGGAGCTCGATGAAGAGAGTGGCCGTATGCTTGTGACGTTTTCGACGATCAGTAGTGGTTTCTACTAGGGGCGATTCGGACCTGTGGCTTAATATTTTTGGTATCTTTCTTTTGGATCTTCACCCGTAGTCGGGTTGTGATGTTTTGAATGATGATTTTCTTATGTATTGTATTGTGTGAAGTGGCGAGTATAAGCCAACTATGTCCTTTTGCAATTTCATCCCTATTTTTACATGAGTCGTGCGAAGATACCAAACTTGAGATCATTCTAGAATGGGCTTATACCTTTAAGTCGTGCCTCGACACGTAGGAGGTATAGTCCCATCCTGGGCATTACAAGTTGGTATCAGAGCCTTCTCCGACCTAGGAGCCCCCACTGATTGATCGAATCGTTGACGGTCGAGTCTAGGCACACACTGAAAATGTTTTGAGTCCTATATATATATCGGAGAGTAGGATTTCTTTGCTCCTCATCTCTTTTCATTCTGGTGAGGACTCCTGACGACTACTCTTGCCTCTTCTACTTTCAAAAATTGCACAAATTTTTTTTAGGAATCTCGCGAGTATTGTGGGATTGTTTCGATGTCTTTGTGACGAGAATATTGTTCTCGATGCCTCCTGACATTAGGGGTTGTGGCAGTGTCCCGGGGAGTTGAGCTTCGGGGTATTGTCGTCACAAGCATATCGCGACAGTACTAGAATACTTAAGACGGCCGACATCGAAAACTCTCCTATGCGGTTAGTGGCAAGATAACCCCGACATCACCCAGTACTGGGGAGGTAGTTCGGGAGTATTGCCATAGCTTGTATAGTAGATGCGTTTCGAAGGTCCGAGGTAAACGGTTTCCAGAAATAACTGGTTATGTGTTGAAGGATGGATACAACTGGATGTAGGATTAGAGTTGAGTGCGCGGTGCTTCCCCTGTATCCCCAATACCTGATTGCATAACTGGAAACTTTCGGAAATTAATAGGTGGGTTCATCTAGTAGTTCTAGGCATTCTTCCAACGAGTGCATGATATGGAGTTCGGGGTTCTACATTGAGTGAAGTGGTTTTATGGGCTTGTTCCGATCGGGAGTTGCATCTTAAAGGGTCCTTGGCTATGCTGATCCGGGGATTGCAAAACCCTTTTGTAACACGTTCCATGAGCTTTCAGCACGAATATGTGGGACGAAGCTTCTATCTTGTATTTGTTCTATCTGCTCCTTGTTGCTTTTATTTACCTTTTGTTCTCCAAGTGGCTTCTCGACTAGTTGATGTACCTGTGGAATTCATTCGGTCATTTTCCGTTCGAATGATATTGTGAAGATTATGTTGCAACATATCTATCCTTTGTTTTGATTTGATTCTAGTATTCGAGTTGCTTCGATGTCAAATATTGATTCCATACCTTTCTTAATCGGTGTTCTCATATTTCTATGGGAGTGCTAATTCTTCTTGACCATCGAGATTTTCATGTTAATTATTTTCAACCGGTGTGCCTTCTCTTCATGTTATTCCTTACGGACGCCGTTGAGAAATCTGACGATTTGTCTGTTTCATTCATCCCAAGTTGTCTTTGTTTTCCCCACCCTCCCACCCCTTTTCTTATGGAGCCAGCAATTCTTTAATCAAATATCCATTTTATTCTTGTGATGTTTCCTCATTCTTTTCCTTCAATGTTCTTATCCGGTGATTTATCGTGAAGATGCTCAAGAGCTTCAAGTTCATCATTCTTTTGTTCTCAAATTCTGCCGGTGGATGTAATTCAAGATTTCGGTGTTGATCTTATCCTTTTCCTCATCTCACAATGCTTTCTTGTTCCGGTGTACCAATTAATCATCCTCCTCTTGCTATTCATATCCGGAGTGCTGAAGATTCATAATTCCATTCTTAATCTGTTCAGCTATTTTGAGATTGTCATCTTACTCAAGCCATTTAATTCAACCGGTGCAATATCTCTTAAGCAATCTTTTCAACGGTGATTTCTTTTGAGTGGGCCCTAACCCACAGGTCTTTCTCCAGGATCTTACCTGACTCTTCTAATTTTCTGGAGTTATACTCAAATTCTTTTCAAATGTGACGTAAGAATTATCTCCATCAGTCACATGCCTTCTCCAAGCTTGTTTTCAATTATTTCCATCTTTTGCTCCACCTTCCTCTTGTCATTCGTCCGGAGTATCTCGAAATTCTTCATGGCATTTCTCGTCTTCACTCTCAACATTTGAACACCGGAGAAGTGTTTCTCTTAAATTTTGGCCCGTTCTCTCAAGATTCTTTATGACTTCTTTCCATTGTGATCCTCCGAAGGCCATCATTTCAGAATATTTCTTCGTTCTCAGTTTTCAACTTTGTCCTCCAACTATTCTTCATTGATGTCTCTTCGTTCGTCTCCATATTTTTACGGTGGTTATTTCAAGATTACCCTTCCGTTGTTATCGTTTTAATTCATTTGTTCTTTTCATAATCCTACCGGTGCTTTGTTGAAGATTTATCCAAGTTTGTACTAGATCTCTCTTTAATTCTTTGCAACGAGAATAAGTAGTATGCCAAATCCATTGCTTGTCGCCAATTTAAATTGGTGAAGGATATGCATAAGATAAACCTTATTCTAGTTTCTTCCAAGAGGTTAATCCCTTCCTTCGGAGCTTGTTCATCATATCATATTCTCGGTTCTAAGTTGTTCGTCTTGTTTTCCGGAGCTCCAAGTGATTTCAATTATATCATTTCAAACCTCCATCTAATTCATCGCAGGCCTTGAGTCTTATTCTTTTCATCTTTCACTTCTCATGCTTTCTTTACCGGAGTTCTTCATGGTGGTTCATCATCATTTAATTCATCCTCGAAGTCTTCATCAAGATTCTTGTTGGAGGAGCTCAAATATTCTTCTTCTTGCATTTTGAAGTGCAATCCTTTCTACCCTATCTTTTCAGATGGTGTTATGCCATTTTTGACAATTTCCCTTCATGTTTCATGATTCACGAGTTATCAAGAATGAGATATTTAAAATCATCTTTTTCCTTGTTCAGGAGATCTTTTCAACCCTTCAATTATTCGTTGGAGTCATCTTGGGTTGTATTTCACCTAAAAGCTTTCCCTAAGGATTGTTGCTAATTATGGTGCTTATAAATGACCCAAGTTCTTCATTTATCCTTCCGGTGAAATAAGTTTTTCATCTCCTTGTTGATCTCAATGCAATCAATCGTTTCCGTCAGTGGGTGGTTGTCACCTCATAATTTTGAGAGAAGTTGTCATTTTCTTATCGGTTCTTTTCTTTCCAATGATTTAGCATCTATATTCTTTCATTCCAGAGGCATTGTGATGATGATCTCTCCAAACCATTATCTCGTTTTTTGTCGAGATCATATTCTCCCTTGCTTGTCTATTTAACCGGATTGTTGTGTCCTCCATTTTAGTTCTCTCATCTTATCAAGTTTTGCCTATCTTTTCAACCGGAGTGCTGTCTGAATCTTTCTTACCCCTTGTGCCATTCTTTTAATTGTTCCGAAGGCTGTGTGTTGTTCATTTCATCAAGTATCTTCCCAACTTGGCAAGTTCATGTTCAATTCCTTCCATTTTCAGTCGGAGTGCTGTCCAAATTCATGTCATTCTTATTCCTTGGCTATACCATTGCGGTTTCATATTCTTTTGATTCGTAAGCACTTGTTTCATGTCTTTCAACCTTCAAGGTTCTCATAATGCTCCTGGTTCCTCTTTTCTAACGGAGTGTTTTCATCTTCGTTCATCTATATTGCTTTGTTCTTTCAACTTGTTTAACCTCTCAAGGTTCTTTGGTCTCACTCGTTTGTCGAAGAAGCAACTTTGTTTTACCTCTTCTTTTCCGTTTCTACCCGGTGCCATCTCTAGGATCTCGGGTCGAGATCCTCTGTTAGTGTGGGAGAGTTGTGACGCCCGAAGACCGACGTCCCGGAAGATCCCAGAAGATTCCAGATGTTCCGGGTTCTCCCTTGTGTTTCTTTTGTGCTTGTGTTATTTATTTTGCATTGCATCATGTCATCATGCCATCATGTCATATATCTTTTGCATCTCAACTTAAATAAATTGTGTGGACCTTCGGTCCATTTAAATCGAGGGAAGGATGACTTCTCTTTATAACATATCCTCCTAATATTTATGGAGCTATATTATAATTATTCCATTGCTTCGGAATCACCAACACACACTTGCATATCTTCCCCTATTTTGTTGGAACCACTTTTGTTGGGTTGGTTTTTTTCCTTAAAGCCTTACAAAAATGTTCCATCATTTATTTACTGTTCATGGCCTCCTTTCTTATTTTTTTGGACTCTCTCTATTTATTTATTTTCTGCTAAGAAATATATGGAGAGGAGGCCCAGCCGCCGGCCTCCTTTTGGCCCAGGCCGCTGCGGCCTCCCTCCTAGCCGGCCCATTCTTTCCCCATCAGCCTCCAGGCCCGTTTTCCCCCCCGTAACCCTAAGCGCCCCGAACCCGCACCCCATCCTCTCGTTCCTACCAGCGCGCCGAACTTCTCCTCCCCCTCCTCTCGTTCTCTCGCCCGAACCCATCGCCACCCTCCCCGATTCTTCCCCGTTCCCCATCAATTCCCCAGCGCCACCCCTCGAGGGCCTCGTACCCCGCGCCGGAGCAGCCCGGCCGGCCAGGCCCGCCTCCTCATCTCCGCGCACCTCCTCGCCTCCATGGCTGCAGGCCCCTCCGCCTCCTCTCCTTCGCCTTCGGTCGCCTCAAGCAGCGCCCCGTCCTCCCTGTCCAAGGCCGGCCAGAGCCGCCATCTCCCCTTCATCGCCGCGCCACAGGCCCTCAGGCCCTTCTCCTCCTCGCGTCGCCAAGGCCTCGACCTCACCTCCTCCTCACCGTTCTCCTGCGGCCCCGCGGCCACGAGCAGCACCCCTGCCACGCCCCTCCTCTCCTGCGCCTCAGCCTCGCGCCGCAGTTTGTCTCTGCCTGTGCGTGACACCAGGGACGACGCCATCCATCGCCGTCCTCTTCGGGCCAAGCTGCCGCTGCCATGGCCTCATCGCCCCCGTGCTGCCGCCTTTGTTGCTCCTTTTGTGTTGCTGCGATTGGAACGTCAAGACCGTCAAGTTCGTCTACCACCGCCAAGTGAACTACTGCAATCACTCCGAGACCCGAACGACTACAACAAACGGCTACACGATGAGACGCCAAGTACCACGACGACCCTCATGTACCCCTACGTCAACGACGACCTCGAGTACGACTACCAGATGTGTCAAGTACCTCGACGCCGAAGACCAAGACCTCAAGTTCCACGACACGTTGAACATGAACATCTACGGAACGAGAATGACTACATGCTACGACGCGACAAGTACCCCTTCCAATGACCTGAACATCTACGGATACCCGAACGCCTACGAACCGTGTACAACTACCGTCGCCGAAGGCCGTCGAGTGAACAACTACCGTCGCCCCGGAGATGTTGGATTCCTCAAGTACCTCTCCGAAACGAGATGTGAACGACTACTCGTTGACGACCTTGTGAACAACTACTTCCTCTACGACTCGCGAGAAAGACTACTTCCTCTACGATCTTGGTCCTCCTCGAAACGTTTTTTCCGAAGGTATAACCCCGTGACGATGACCCGTGGACTGCATGTGTGTATGAGATGTTTTCCCTTGTGTGCACCGTGCCCGTTTCGTCTTTTGTCATGCTCCTCGGTTGCCTCATCGCCAACCCGTGGGAACCCGGTGACGGGATCACTCCACTTTTCTTCTTGCATGACACGCTCTCCGTCATCTTTTGCATCGATCTCTCGACGAGTTACCGGAACCGAGATGTTGCGTTGCATCATTTTCGGATCGTTGCCGTGGCACCCTTTCTTTCCACCACGGTGACAAGTGCTTCATATCTCTTCATGTTAACTTTTACTAAAAATTGCATAAAACTTGATCATGTCATCCGCATCATGTTAACAACATTAAAATGTGTGAATTGTTGTTTGCTTAAAATTGCTAAACATGCTCATGGGGTTTTCCGGATTTGTTGTTGTTATTTTCCGGCCTCATTTAAAATGCCTAAATAGGTAGTTTGTTTATGCTTCACCTCTTGCCATGTTAACCAACATTTAATCTTGTCTTGTAAATAAACGAGAGTCAACTAAATAAATAACATGTGGTGTTTCGTCAATATGCAACTCGTTGCATATTGAGCTCCACTTAACTTGTAATTTTGTTTGTGCTCTTTGCCATGCCATGCATATTTAAACCGGACATGCATCATACTTGGATGTGCATCGTATGCCATGTTTATGCTTGTGTGTTTACCGTGTTGTTTCCTTCTTTCCGGTTGCTTCTCTTGTTAGCTTCGGTTTCGTTCCGGAGTTGTGAGGATTCGCTCGACTGTTGCTCCGTCTTCTTCTTGGACCCGTTCTTCTCCCTTGCGGAATCCCATGCAAGATGATCATACCCTTGGATACCTTTACTACCATTGCCATGCTTAGTTGTCTCGATGCTATCGTTACATGTCGCGCTACCCATCTTTTATTGCCAGCCCTCTCCTTGTTGCCATGAAACCTCTAACCTTTGACACCTTCCTAGCAAAACCATTGTTTGGCTGTGTTACCCGCTTGCTCAGCCCCTCTTATAGCGTTGTTAGTTGCAGGTGAAGATGAAGTTCGTTCCAGGTGGAAACTTGTTGTTGGAATATCACAATATCTATAATTATTATTAACACACCTATATACTGGGCATGGGTGGAAGGTTTGGCCTTTTGCACGGTGTTTTGTTCCACTCATGCCACCTTAGGCGCCGATAAACCGGCATTATGTTCCTTGATTTTGCGTTCCTTACACGATGGGTGGATGGGGACCCCTTGACAGTTCGACTTTGAATAAAACTCCTCCAACAAGGCCCATTATTGGTTTTAATTTGCCTCATAATAACAACTTAATTAATTAATTAAATTTGCATAGGGGGTCGCACCCTCGGGTTCTTAATTCTACATAACAGGGGGGCCAGTACTGATGGTGTTGGTCCCAAACGGGGAGTATGCGGGGACACCACGGGGAAACTCAAGGTTTGCTTTTACTCGTATAA
>LR738715.1:533682726-533713976 GCA_902687465.1 Secale cereale
CCGTTCTTCTCCCTTGCGGAATCCCATGCAAGATGATCATACCCTTGGATACCTTTACTACCATTGCCATGCTTAGTTGTCTCGATGCTATCGTTACATGTCGCGCTACCCATCTTTTATTGCCAGCCCTCTCCTTGTTGCCATGAAACCTCTAACCTTTGACACCTTCCTAGCAAAACCATTGTTTGGCTATGTTACCCGCTTGCTCAGCCCCTCTTATAGCGTTGTTAGTTGCAGGTGAAGATGAAGTTCGTTCCAGGTGGAAACTTGTTGTTGGAATATCACAATATCTATAATTATTATTAACACACCTATATACTGGGCATGGGTGGAAGGTTTGGCCTTTTGCACGGTGTTTTGTTCCACTCATGCCACCTTAGGCGCCGATAAACCGGCATTATGTTCCTTGATTTTGCGTTCCTTACACGATGGGTGGATGGGGACCCCTTGACAGTTTGACTTTGAATAAAACTCCTCCATCAAGGCCCATTATTGGTTTTAATTTGCCTCATAATAACAACTTAATTAATTAATTAAATTTGCATAGGGGGTCGCACCCTCGGGTTCTTAATTCTACATAACAGGGGGGCCAGTACTGATGGTGTTGGTCCCAAACGGGGAGTATGCGGGGACACCACGGGGAAACTCAAGGTTTGCTTTTACTCGTATAATCGCCCATCCGGTCATGGCCTGAGACGAGATACACGCGGCTACTATCAGGGTGTCGACACACCGGGAGGTCTTGCTGGACTTGTTTTACCATTGTCGAAATGTCTTGTGCACCGGGATACCGAGCCTGATCGGATTGCCCTAAGATAAGGGGTGATGATATTATATTTATCACTTCAGCTAATCGTGAGAGCTTGTGATGGGCTAAGTTGGGACACCCCTGCAGGGTTATGATCTTTCGAAAGCCGTGCCCGCGCTTATGTGGCAGATTGGAATTTGTTAATGTCCGGTTGTAGAAAACTTGACAGAGGATCCGAAGTAAAACACACAACTGTGTGAGTAACCGTGACTGTCTTTTTTCACTTTGAGAAGAGAACACGGAGGGGTTATGTTTGACTCGTATGTAGTTTAGGATCTTTAGCGATCACTACTAGTTGCGACCGTTGGCGTATATGCTCATCTTATTCTTGTACTCGTAAGTTAGCCACCATATTATGCTTAGCCGCTGCTGCAACCTCACCACTTTACCTCTTCCTACCCATAAAGCTTTGCTAGTCTTGTTACCCATGGTTATGGGATTGCTGAGTCCTCGTGGCTCACAGATACTACAACACCAGATGCAGGTTCAGCCGAGAATGATGCAGGAGCTGGTTCAGATCTTCACTGGGAGCTCGATGAAGAGAGTGGCCGTATGCTTGTGACGTTTTCGACGATCAGTAGTGGTTTCTACTAGGGGCGATTCGGACCTGTCGCTTAATGTTTTTGGTATCTTTCTTTTGGATCTTCACCCGTGGTCGGGTTGTGATGTTTTGAATGATGATTTGCTTATGTAATGTATTGTGTGAAGTGGCGAGTGTAAGCCAACTATCTCCTTTTGCAATTTCATCCCTATTTTTACATGAGTCGTGCGAAGATACCAAACTTGAGATCATTCCAGAATGGGCTTATACCTTTAAGTCGTGCCTCGACAAGTAGGAGGTATAGTCCCATCCTGGGCATTACAGCCGTTTGCGATTATGGCATCGCACATAGTTTCATCGAAGGGTCTCTAATCGTAGTGTCGTGTTAGCAGCGTCCTGCAGTAGTGGGGATATGTCATTACAGTTTGACTGATAAAGATCTTTGTAGAATATGTAGGAACCAATATGAGCATCCAGGTTCCATTGTTGGTTATTGACCGGAGAGGTGTCTCGGTCATGTCTACATAGTTCTCGAACCCGTAGGGTCCGCACGCTCAACGTTCAATGATTATTTGTATTATGAGTTATGTATTTTTGGTGACCTAAGATTGTTCGGAGTCCCGGATGAGATGACGGACATGAGAGGAGTCTCGCAATGGTCGAGAGGTAAAGATTGATATATTGGATGATGGTATTTGTCGGATTCGGGGTTCCGGCAAAACCCTTAAGGTTTGAACTCTGGGGTGCGCACGAAGATCTCTCCTTCCGCCCTAGCTCGTCTACTCAACAAACCTAAGCCTAGCTCGTCAGATTCAATGAACAAGAGACACAAGGTTTATACTAGTTCCGGCCACCGTTGTGGTGTAACACCCTAATCCAGTGTGGCGTAGTGAATTGCCTTGTAGGCACAGGAAGAACTAGTACATGGATGAGCTGCCTCCTGAGGAGAGGTGTTCTTGAGCTCGGGTGAGCTTGTGGTGTGTGTGAGGTTTCGATGATCCCATGCCCTCTGTGATGGTGGCTAGGCCCTATTTATAGTGGCCAGGGTCCTCTTCCCAAATGTTGAGCGGGAAGGGATCCCACAACGGCCAAATTTGAAGGGGGACAGATAGTACAAGCTATCCTGACAAAAGGTGGTCTTCGTTGTCAAAGGCTCTGGTGGTGACGCCGCCGTGGGCTCCGCGATGACCTTTGTCCTGTCGTCCTTCTGGTCTTGGTCTTGTTGCACCGATATGGAAACCTTTGCCTGACGCCTCGGGACTCCGCGCCTGCACCTACTTATTTAGAACCGAAGGGGAAACTGGCACTCTGTGCCCGCTCGCGTCCGCCTGGCTTTGCTCGTCACTGCTCATGTCACAAGGACCTCGCGAGGTGCCCCTCGCCTTGATATCTCCGATCCTCATGAGCCGGCCTAGCGAGGCCGCCCTAGGGGATGTCCTGTGTTGTCCGCCATGCGAGGCTTGGCCCCTCGTGAGGGTCTTGAGTGTTGCTGAAGAAGCTGGGCCACACTAGGCCGCCTTGCGAGCCATGCTCTGGGCCGCAGGCAGCCAAGTCTGGTTACCCCCGTTCCCAGAATGCCGACAGTAGCCCGCGGGCCCAAGGTGCGCTCGGGCTTGGCTTTGTGGTGAAGCCAAGGGCCAAGTGCGGAGCGCCGCAGGCCCCAAAGCCCGTGGTCCTGACTGATGTGTGGCGATTGACGGGACGTGCGCGTCTCCACTTCCCCATATAGCCTCAATTTGCCCGGCCAGCGGCCACTGTTACCTGCTCGATTCTGCCTCCTCCGTCAGTGGCGCGCCCGACGGTTTTCTTCATCTTCTGAATCCCCTTCTCCAGACAGATCCAATACCAAATCCCTCCGTGGCCATGGCTTCTGGTAGAGGGAAGGAAAGGGGAGCGGAGCCCTGCGCCTCGTCTCTCTCACCGCCAGTTTTCATGCCCGCTACCGAGCAGTCGGTGGTGATTAATGAAGAGATGATGGAGAAGGTGCGCCCGACGCTTACCGCCATCTCCAAAGAGTGGGGGGCGACGGTGGCCTGGCCTGCTTCTCACGCCGCGATTGACAGGTCCGCCACCAAGGCCCCCCTTCATCTTCACGCCCTTTGGGCTGGCCTGATTCCTCCCTTCTCCGACTTCTTCAATGCGGTGCTATCGCACTATCAAATCAGCGCGCTGCATCTTGACCCTCAGTCCATCATCGTCCTTGCTGTTTTCGCCTTCGTCTGCGAGGCCCTGGTGGGCATTGCTCCATCCGTGGCTTTGTTCCGCCACTTCTTCTCGCTCCATCTGACGGACGTGCTCCAATGCTCTGGATGCGTGTCCTTCCAAACCATTGTGGTGACGGCCAATGCAGGCATATATTTGGACCTTGAGCCGATCGTTGGTGGTTTCAGGAAGTAGTGGGTGTTCGTCGACATCGAGGTGTGCAGCCCCCTGCTCCCCCCACCCTGGAGCCCAGCCACTCAGAGCTCTGGCTGGGGCCATGTGAGGCTTGCTAGTCCGAAGCTAGCTCCTGTTTGGTTCCGATTCTCCAGGCTGCGGAGGCTTGGTGTGACGGTGCCGCTGATGGTGAGGGAGTTTGTCCGGTGCTGCGTCGCTCCACTCCAGTGCCATTCTCGCTCGATGTGGGCCTTCTTCGGTCACTGGGACCATATGGGGCTTCAGGTGCCCGCTCTTCCTTCCGAAGCGCGGCACACAGTGGTCAAGATCCTGACAGGTGATCTGTCACCGGCACGCCTACCGCAGGAGGGCTGTCTCTTGTACTGCTGCTCGAACAAGATGGAATTCGTGAGGCAGATGTCCTCTTTTGATGAATGGGGGCTTCGTCCGCCCGGGCTTATAGGGTCTCGAGAGAACCCAGTCCGTGTGGCTTCCTCGCTCACTGCTGTTGAGGCGGTCGCCCCGGAGGTGGGTGCTGGGGGACAATGCTGCCAGGGGCCGGAGGTTCTACTGCCTCTGCTCTGGCACCTCCTAATGTTCCTGAAGTGCCGTCCTCCGGAGTTCAAGGGAGTCACCCAGAAGGGGTGGTTGGAGTGCAAGTGCCGCCGGATGCTCCTGAGACCGAAGCCCTCGTGGGCTCTTCACGTTGTCCAGAGGGGGGTGCTGGTGCCTTGGGAGGCGCCTCGCCGAGAGGCACCTTGGTTGCGCCCGATGTTGCCGACCGCATCCGGGGCTTCGGCCAGCTCCGGCCGAATTTCGAAGTTCTCCGCAAGAGGGGGAGGGTCCCTAACAATGGCGACGTTGCTCCGCGACCGATGAAGCTGAGGAAGCTCATCGCCATAAAGGAGTGAGTAACTTGCTCTTTTGACCTCTTGTGTGTTGCCTTCCTTCCTGACTGTGATTCTTCAAGACCTCGCCTGCCAATACTACGACACCCACCGAGGAGCGGGCCCCTGCGGCCCCGAGCCTCTCGCCCGCTCGGGGCGCCCCTAGGCGATGCGCCTCCTTGGTCGTGAGGCCGCCCACAAGGCCGAGCGCACCAGCTTGGCGCCTCGACCCCGCATTCTTGTTGTTCCTTCGCCGCGACCCCGCCCGGGGTCTGGGGAGTGTGCCAAGGGCTCCCCCCTTGGTCGTTTCACGCGCCGGGGCCACTTTGGCTCCAGCGTCTTCTCCAGGCGGCGGGCCCCGGCCAAGGCCCGAGGGACACCTGGGATGGAGGAGATACTGGCTCCACCTCCAGGGGGAGACGGGTCTCCTCAGACTTCTTCAACTGCTCCTGGCACCGAGGACGGCCCTGGCCTCCTGCTTGAGTCGGTGCGCAGGCGTGGAGCTGCCCCCGCGAGCTTCTCCGGGAGGCGGCGGATGCTATGGGCCGGCTTGGGAAGGAGCTTGAAGGGGCTGATGCTTGTCTTGAGGCTGAAGGTCTTCAACTGTTGGACGAGTGGTGCCGGCTAAGGGTGGCCATCAACCTTGGGTGCCTCCAGCATGAGAGCTCCAGCGCGAAGGCAGATGCATCCCCTGCCACCTCGCGAGAGGACTGCGCCCGAGCCCTGGAGGAGGCTCAGGACGCTGACGCCCGCCGTGAGGCCGCGGAGAGGCACCTCCTGGAGCTTCAGGTCTTGAACGCCGACTTGGAGGACCGTGCTGAGATGCATAGGGCCGCCCTGGCGTCGATGCGGGGGATGCCCCTCGAGGAGGTGGAGGTCTTTAGGCGCGAGGAGGCACTGATCTTGGAGGCCACGGAGCGCAGCCTGGAGCTTGAGCGACTGGCGGCGAGAGAGCGCCACGTGACCCTGGCTGAGGATGCTGTCTCCGCTAACGAGTCCGGGGTCTAGGAGGAAATTGACCGGAGGGTGGCGAAGGCCCGTGCGGACCTCACCAAGGGGTATAACTTGAAGTTGGAGTTCCAACGAGTGGAGGCCGACGGGAGGGCTTCCGCCCTCAGGACGAGGTTGAGGGAGGCAGATCTGCGTGAGAGGGCCGCTGCGGCTGTCCAGTCTTGTGCCCAGGCCGAGTTGGCC
Organism: Secale cereale; assembly: GCA_902687465.1. Taxonomy (NCBI): domain Eukaryota; kingdom Viridiplantae; phylum Streptophyta; class Magnoliopsida; order Poales; family Poaceae; genus Secale; species Secale cereale. Next base: position 533,688,533 of record LR738715.1, read on the forward strand.
TCCGCGCAGGCAGAGCTGGCCTCACTCCGGAGACAGGTTGATGATGCCACGGTCCTTGCAAGGCAGCGCGAGGACGAGGATGACCGTCAACTCGTCCTGCAGCATGAGCATGGCCCCATGCTGTGGACCCTTCAGTCGAAGGCGAACCGGGCGCTGGGAGCCATCTGTGAGGAGAACGCCCCTGACCCCCATGTGGAGGACTATGTCGGTCATCTTGTTTTCTTCACCGAGATCGTGACACGCCTGGAGAACCGGGCCGTGAGGGCCCGCTGCCTTGTTGAGGAGAAAAGACGGGGCCTCCTGGGTCGTGCGTTCTTCCGGGTCTTCAGCTACATCCAGAGCGTGGAACCTGACTTTGACTTCGATGCTGCCATCGCCCCTATGCCCGGGGCTGTTTGAGACAACCTGGCGCACTGGGTGGACGACCACGTGGATGCCCTAGTCCAAGCCTTCGCCACCGACGATGATGATGCCGTGGTCATGGCGGATGAAGGAGGCGCGGTCGAAGACGCTGGAGATGTGTCCAGCGATAGCATTGGCGGCGCATAGGAGGGTGGCTTGAATTGCTCGGCGAGTGATATGTTCGATTGAGCTCATATTCTCCCGACCTGATCCTGCACACGTAAACTTGCAGAAGGCCCCGTGAGGCATGAGAGCATTTGACGGGGGAAGCCCCCTATGTGTGTAAATCAGTATTCCGTTTTCTTCCTTTTGGTTTGGTGATTGAATCCGAACCTGATGCGTGAGCCCTCAAGCCTTTCTAGCTTAGCTGCAGTAGCGCCTTATCCAAATCTTCCTTGTCTTTATGAGGGTTAGGAGGCCGTGGGACCACCTCCCTCCTGAGGTGGACAGCTGTCGGTCCGCACCATAGGCTTCCTGATCAGTGCTTGGCCCTGCTCCGGGGAACAGGGCCACTGGCCTTCTGTTGGTCGCGGCAGGATGCCTACGTGGCACAACTGCGGCGCGTAGACTATTGCATTGAGAGGGTCTTGCCGAGGTTGTAGTGGCATGCCAAGTGGAATTGGCCTTCCAGCCCCCGGGCCTGAGGGCCCGGGGTAAGATTTTTGAGACAACCAGAAGTGGCAAAATCCAGCAGAAATCAAAGAGAACTTCCCCCCGTTTTGGCAATAAGCGAGAAACAAGCAGACACATCACAGGTTTAGCATGTTTATGAAAATCATTTTGGTAAACCAGTTGAGTAGTAAGGTGGACAAGATAACATCATGAAACAAACATATATCCATATACTATATTCACTGTATGTTCTATATCATTCTAGTTTATGTTCCCAAATCAAGATAGAGACAGTTCGAATCATATATGTTTAAGACAAAGCAGCATAGAAAGAATATAGGTGTGGAAAACTACAAATCACTAACAACACTTGTAATGTGCATGTCATGAGAACATAACTGTTTATTCAATTGAAACTGAAACCAACATAGAGCAAGTTACAAATACCAAACCAGTTAAAGAAACAGGTTTAAAACATACCTATCGTGCCATTGTAGTTTTAATTACATCCTTCAAATTTGAAATTAGTTCGGATGCGTAAATAAAGTGATGCAAGAGCAAAGGAGTTTGAACCATAGCTACAGAACCTGACCTGAGAACAATTCTTCTTCTGCATTAAGCGTTGACTTGGGGTTCGGAGTGGTGGTCCTCGTGCTTTGGGCACTGCACTTGCCTTACTAACTGCTCGTGTTTGGGTGCACTGTGGTGGAGACGGTGTTGTGTCAACTTGAACTGGTTTACTATCTGTTGTGGTTGGGGTTAAAAGGGGTGTAGCTGGTTCTCTGTCCAACTGGGTATGGGTACAATCTGCGTGAGTCTGGGTTATGTGCGGTGGGGCTGGTTCTTGAGCAAGTACAACCGTGGTTCTATCTACATCAACGGGTAGCACTATCTTTTCTCAAGACCATGTGTTTACTCCAATAGATACTGCCATCACCCCCTCTAATTCAAATGGCTGATAAACAAGAAAAGTAATTGAATGTACAGACATTGTATGATAGACAGTTGCAATGGGTAGTAGGGAAGAAAACATGCCATGAGATAATTCACATTTATGTTGTCTAACCAAACATGATAGCATGACACAATGTCACATATATGATGGCTAACTAAATAGGATAGCGTGACACAATTTCACATATATGATGGCTAACTAAACAACATAGAATGACATACTTCAAAGTATGATGACTATGTAAACATGACGACATAATATAACTATACGAAGTGTCTATTAAAGTGGTTTGCATGCCATAATTCACATACATGGCATCGATGGAAACATGACGGCATGATATAATTCACGGATAGAATGTCATCACTTCAAAAAAACACTTCTGTGATAATACGTGTTTGTCACAGTAGGTCACGTTTTGTGTCATGCATGTACATCAATGACGATTTTATGACAGAATCAAGATAGTCATACATGTGCTGTCGTAGAAGTGTTCCATGACAATACCAAAATTATCATCATGGAAGTGTCCACTTCCATGACGATAAATTGTGCATCATGGAAATGCTTTCATCAAGGGTAACCGACACATGGCATCCACCGTCCGTTAACCCTGTCGGGTCTGGTTTTGGATCCGATAACCCATCAACAGCCAGGACCAATGCGGATGTTCCACGTGTAAAATTCTCATTGGCCGAAGGGACCACATGTCGGCTCCACGTGCGGAAAGATGTCAACCAAACACTGGACAGGAGGCGCCTATGATACGTCGACACGTGGCGCGACCCAACAGTGGCCCATTCAGGTCAAAATGCCAGCCCGGTTAACTTGGTCAAGGGATAACGGGCCGGCCCATAGAAAGCCTGCTAACGGCCTGCTCGCATATAGCCCATCCAGGCCCGATAGCTCACGACCCATCATGACCTTTACGATTTTGGCCCACTAGCTTCATCTAGGCTGTCCAATATGATTCCTGTCCATTGTAAATTCTGGCCCATGTACGGCCCATGACGTCTTTCGGCCCATATGAGGCCCTTTATAACTCTTGGCCCATTAACGGGCCATAGTGAAACTGGCCCATAATGAACAGTATGTCGCTTCATACCCATTGACGGTCCATTACTCCATTGGGCCACTCCCAGCCTGTCTTATCTTTCGGCCTTTTAAGGGCCCATTTATTCTTGGGCTGATTTGAAGCATTCGGTAGCTTACGGTCCATTACTGGCATTTTCCGCGTGTGGGTAAAATTCAACCCGTGGTTAAAGTCGGCCTGTCTGTGGCCCGTTGACCCGTTGGGCCGTTTTCATAGCATCATCAAATATGGCCCATTAACGACCTGTTATGTCTGTCGATGGAATTAAGCCCGTTATACTCGTCGGCCTCTTAAAGGCTCGTTATAGTTAGCCCATGAACGGACGACTGCCAGTCTAGCCCGTTTACGGCCCATAATGCGGTCCGTTATTGGCCCATGTTTGGCCAATTGACCATACGGCCCGTAAAAGGCCCATTGATTCTACGGCCCGTATAAGGCTATGGTGACAACGGTCCGCATGTTGCCCATGGTTATTGTGGCATAGTTTTAGAAACTAGTTTATTGCGGCCACTAGCAAACCATGGAAAAAGAACTCCACTATCTACAAGGAAACAAATAAACAAGACAACAAGGAAATAAATAAGCAAGCAACATATGCTAGGCTGTTATGGATATTACACATATTACAACCACTGGGCATCAAAGTTCTCCACTGTGTAAATAAGGGGAACAAAGCAGCATATTACATACACTAGTTGTCAAAGTTGGCGACCAATGCAAATAAACGCCATAGGAAAACAAGTCCAGAACCGAAAGCACTTCACAAGAGCTCAAGAAACAATATCCTGGGTATCCACCATGCGGAAAGACGCTTAGCAAGCTCATTAGCTTTCTCTTGTTTGGCATTGAAATCCTCTAGCACTTGTTGTTGCACCAGAAAAGTATGCATCTGAATTCTACAAGGACTTCCTCAGTCCTTTGACTTCCTGTCGCAGCACATCTGATCGATGTCTTTCAACTTGAAGTTGAGACTCAAGAAGCCGAACTGATTCAGGTAGCGAGTTCGAAGAGCATGTGCTAGCAGTAGTGGCTAGTAACTCAAACATTACATCAAGGCACGACTTTGGGGTTGTCTCGGTTTCCACAAGATAGTTTTTATCAGCTTTCTTGGAGACCAACAGGATTGTCTCACTATCTTGATCTGCATTATTTTCTCTACCATTGCATAATGGGGTGCTCTTCTCCAATATTCTGTCAGCATTCTACAAGAGGAACAAGCAGACACGTCACATGTTTACCATGTTGTATATGCAACTTATTTTGGTAAACCAGTTCAGTTGTAAGGTGGACAGGATAACAGCTTGAAACAAACATATATCTATGTAGTATGGTCACTGTATGGTCTATATCATTCTAGTTTATGTTGCCAAATCAAAACAGAGACAGTTCAAATCTTATCTGTTTAAGACAAAGCAGCATAGACCGAATATAAGTGTGGGCAACTACACAACACTAACAACACTTGTAATATGCATGACATGAGAACATAACTGTTTATACAATTGAAACTAAATTCAGCATAGAACAAGAAGTTAGAAAATCAATCCAGTTAAAGAAATATCTCTATCTACTCTTATAAAAAATAGAGTTGGTGATGATGGTGTGCCTGCCATCCCGCAGTATAAGTCGTTCGATCTAAATCTGACGGATAGGAAGGAAAGTATTACAATTTTGCAAAAAGATACCCACACCCCTCTCCACATTTGCAAATAAGGCCTTCCCTCATTCATCCTTATCTCCCACAGGATATATAAACTATTCATATAAATGCATCTTGATGTTCCATGCAACACACGGGCATCTTGCTAGTAGGTTTAAAACATACCTGTTGCGCCATTGGAGTTTCAATTGGATCCTTCAAATGCGAAACTAGTTGGTATGAGTAAATACAATGATGCAAGAGCAAAGGAGTATGCACCATAGCTACAGAATCTGACCTGACAACATTTGCTCTTCTGCTTTAAATGTGGAGTTTGGGTTCGCTGTAGTGGTCTTTGTGCTTTGGGCACTGCAGTTGCCTTACTAACTGCACGTGTGTGGGTTCTCTGTGGTGGACATGGTGCTGTGTCAGCTAGAATTGGGTTACTATCTGCTGGGGTTGGGGTTAGATGGGGTGTAGCGGGTTCTTTGTCCAACGGTGTAGGGGTACAATCTGCAAGAGTCTCAGTTATGTGTGGTGGGGCTAGTTCATGGGCCAGTACAACCATGATTCTATCTGCATCGACGGGTAGCACCGTCTTTTGTGGAGAACGTGTTTTTACTCCCTTAGATACTGCCATCACCCCTCCAATTCAAATGGATGATAAACAAGAAGAAAATGAATGGATACACATATGCAGTTATTCACATATATGTTTTCTAACCAAACAGGACAGCATGCCACAATTTCACATATATGATGGCTAACTTAACAGGATAGCATGACATAGTTTCAGATATATCATGGATAACTAAACAGGATGGAATGGCATTATTCAACATTTGATGAATATCTAAACAGGATGACACGACATAACTATATCATGTCTTTCTAAAATAGGTTGGGATGAAGTAATTCACATTCATGTTGTCTGAGTATACATGATGGCATGATATAATTCACATAATTGATTGATATGCTAAGCAGCTGGCACTCGCATATATGTTCTGTAAACTAAGTAGATGACATTTGAACATTGTGTATATGATGTCTAAAGTAAGCTATGCAGGACACCCTATGCATGATATGAAAAATATAAACATTGCAAGTTAAGAGCATACACCTCGGGTGGGACATATGACTGGTCATCTTTCTCTAATTCATCCTTTGGGGATCTACCTATAACCATCGAGATATATGCTTCAACTGGTACCATTGCATGCTCTGAAGACCTTGTTTTCACTGCAGATTTTTTCCATAACCGACTCAAGTAGCTGATGCACATGAAGAGTAGTTCAATATGCAAAGATTATTTACAAACAAAATACGTAATGAAAAAAAGGATGGCATGAGATAATTCACATATATGAAGCATGGCTACATAGGATGGCATTGCATAATTCACATAAAAGATAACTGGCTAAAAAGATGGCATTAGATAATTCACATATCTGATATAGAAACTAAACATGAGGCATTCACACAAAGCATGTCTAATCTAAGCAGATGGCATAGCAATGCGAGACACCGTATGCATGATATGAGCAATATAACCCTCCCAAGTTAGATCATACACCTTGGGGGGAATATGGCTGGTCATCTGTCTCTGAATCCTCCTCTGAGGAGCTATCTGTAACCAGCAAGAATTCTGCATCGAGAGGTAGCACTGATAGCTCAAAGGACCTTGTTTTCACTCCAGATTTTCCCATCATCGACTCAAATGGCTGATGCACTGGAAGAGTAGATGAATGTACAAACATTGTCGACAAATAGTATGGCACGATACAATTCACATATACAATGTCTGGCTAAACAGGATGGCATAGATTCACATATATGATGCCTAGCTAAACAAGACGACATCGCATAATTCACATATATGATATAGAAACCAAACAGGTGGCATTCACACAAAGCAAATCTGAACTAAGCCGATGGCATATAAGATGTATTCCCTCCGTCCCAAAATAAGTGACTTGACTTTGTACTAGCTTTAGTAAAAAGTTGGTACAAAGTCGATTCACTTATTTTGGGACGGAGGGAGTATAAAGTAAGCAATGCGAGGCGCAATATGCATGCTATGACCAACATCAGCATGCCAGGTTAGAGTAAACACCTCAGGGGGTAAATAGGAGTGGTCCTCTCCCTATGAATGCCCCTCTAAACAGTTATCTTCCTCTGGAATACAATCTGGAATGGGGGGAGGGGGGCCACTGCACCCACCATGGAGCTGCGTCTACATGACATGATATTCCCATGTAACGATCTTACCTTTTTCTCCACATGTTCGGAATGATTGGTACAATAACTGACATGCATAATAAAGAAACATAGTTAGATTATGTAAGGCCTAAGGGGTGCATGGAGAAATCAAGACTTATTGTAGAAACAAGTGGATAGATCCAAAACTAATGATAGCAGGCAGATGATAGCTTCAGTTTAAAAACACAAGCGATGGCTCCTCTACTGTTTGTTGCCCACCCAACATGAACCATATAGAAGACCTGAGATGAACCAGGTAGTAGACAGAGATACTATTTGTTGTTGCCTCAATATGTGCCCCACGGGCATATTAAAAATCACTTTTGAACATTAGTTTGGACCTGACTTGGAGTCTAAGATGTCCAAAGGACGATAAAGTAGCACATAATAATAATCGATGTATAACGTAAGCAGACAGGAAAGAGTGTGGCCTCTCTTCCGGAGCTATGTAGTCCTCAGGTTCATCTGCTCAGTCAATGATGGTAATGCAGTTGGCGTGGTTGCCGGCAATGGGGAAGATGATCTGAGGTGGCGAAATGAGGTCTGCAGGGGGGATCTCTGCTGTGGTGGATGCTTCCATCGATGGTACACCTCAGGTGGGGTGGACGACGGCATGACAGGAGCGGAACAAAACACACATAGTTGTCTTTGACACCTATCTATTAGTGAAGTAAATCTGTAAGTGCTCCTTAGAATTGGAGGATTCTAAACACAGGAATAGGATAGGAATGTACATGCAAAACACATCATGTGGAAACACATGATTTCTGTCAACCAGGCTGTTTGGTTCACATGAATTGGAAGAACACAAGAAGGGGGAGAAACATGGTCAAATTATAGTCAAACCACATGAAAATGTGAAGTTAGAATCTTATTATATGCCACTAATGCACTTAGGGGTTGTATGGATTGTGACTACCTTTGCCATATATTGGCACATGATTTTTGCCACACTTGCCTACCTTGAGTTGCTCAAATTGTTAGCCACACTATGGCTTTCCTGAGGGAATCTTGTCACACTTTTTGTGTCTATGACATGTGGGGTTGACTGCTGATAACAAATTCTTGCCTTAAGTATGGCTAGAACCAAACACCTACCTAACTTGGTGAAACTTGCCTAAGGTGAGGTGCGACAAAGTATAGCAAGGTGTGCATAGGATCCAAACACCCCCTTAGTCATGTTCTCCATGCATAGGAATTTCTTTCTAGATTTGTAACTGCAAAACCGACTCAAATTGTTGTTCAAAAGGGCATTTAGTTTTCTCCCTGTTAACTTTGTGACCACCCTTCATTTCTTTCTAGATTTGCAACTGCCTTGGACCAAAGGATCCCTAAGGAATCGACATGAATGTAGGGTAAAAAAGTGATGCGAAGAGTGTACAACCTCTTTGGCGTAGCCTTGTCGACCTCAACATCACTTGGTTGGACATGCAGGATGGTGCGGGTGGTGTGACTGTCGTAGGCAGATGGCGCCGAGGGTACTGCTCCGCTGTGATGGACGGTTCGGTCGCTGGAGCTGCTCCGGTGAGGTGTACGATGGCGAGGCTGAAGTAGGACAAGATAGGTAGCGCTAATCTGAAGTGGGATTCTAATAGCATCTGCAATAGATGATGTAAAATAAATCAACAAAAAGTGTTAGATTTAGAATGCATCAACCGCGCGGTGGCGGCTCCAACAAATGATGTAAAGACTGTTCACTCTGAACTTAACTAAAGAAACTGAATTTTACCGTCGAAACTGAATTTTGCTGATGAAACTGATTGCACAAGTAGAAGAGCACTGCAATAGAAGTTTAGGCCGCTCGAGCACTAGTAACAGAGAAACAGTGATATAAATCAGCAGCCGCTCAAGCAGGGAACACAATAGCAGAGAGCAGCTCACGCAGTAGCAACTGTTGCGCCCAGATCAGCAGCGCGACCGAGAGCTAAATCAGCAACTCCTGCAGCTGCAGTAGGCCGTGTAGCATCAGCAGCAACACGAGCCAGAGTAGAGTAGAGTAGAGCTGCAACACGAACGAGAGCAAGAGCAGAGCAGAAGCGCGACCGACAACAAGACCAGATCCGCAGCGCGAGTGAGAGACAGAGCTGCAGCAACAGCACGAGCGAGAGACGGAGCAGCAGCAGTAATAGCTACTGCTGGTGTGGACGTCGTCGCTGAGGGAGAAACGACATGGGGGAGGAACGGCGGGGAGGAAGTGGCCGGCGACGGCGCCGTCGATGGAGATCCGCCATTGCTGCTCAGGATCGAGCACCGGCAGCCCCGTGAGATCGAATAAAATATAAAATGCAGCGGTGTGTGCAGAACCTCCTTGGTGGCACCGAGTAGGCCTCGGCTTCATCGGAGGAATTGGTGAGGGTGCTGCGGTTCCGGTCGGGCAGGTGAAGACGGTGGTGTGGGGATGGAGGTGGCGCGATAGACGAGGCGAACATTGGGCAGCTCCTTGGAGGTGCAGGACGGGGCGACTGAACCGGTGGGACGAAGAGATCAACGACGGAGCCACATCCGGTCCGGTGGATAAGGGACGACAAGCTGTTGCTTTGGAAAACGTCGTCAGGGAAGAGGCTCCAGCTGGGCGGCGGTCAGGATGTCGACGGAGGAGCGGGGGTTTCGCGGGTTTTGGCGGCCCGGTGTGCGAAAGGGGGGAACCAAGGGGATGGTAGAGGGAGCCGTGGCTTAGGGACACGCTTGTCCAAAATGTGGGGCAAGTTACAAATGTACCCCCACTAGTTTTGACCACGCCAGATCGAGGCGGCATTTTCGGCTGAGGGTTAGAAGGTGGATTTCGCGTGTGTCGGCTGCACGACCGATATCAGGTGAGGAGGGAGCTTTCGCGGGCGTCGAAATTTTCGGATAACAAGTCGCGGCGCTGGTTGAAGAGGGGGGAGTTTCGCAGGAGAAGAGACAAAGATACTCTAGCTTAGAAAATTTCGGGATAACGAGGCGCGGATTCCATGTTTGCTAGAACAAACTTAACGTGTACAAATAAAAGGCAGCTCATACAATACACAAGAGAGTCATGTCCCCGTTTAGTTTTTCGTATCTTTTTTGCGAGGAGGTCCCCTTTTACTATATTGCTACAAATCTGAATGAAAAACTACAAGATTAAGCTAAAAAAATCGGGAGAACAAGATTAACCTATACAATACCAAAACAATCCACACTTCTCACACCAACAACAAAAAACAAATCAATTCCCACCTCCAGAAAGAGTCATGTCCCGTTTTATACGATTATGAATGCCAAGATCTCGAATTTCAGTTTTTGAATCTATGTTATGTTCAGTTCGAATATATCGTTAGGTGACCTTGAGATTTATAATGGATGTAGTCCTACATGATCTTCCATCTTATATGAACATATGAACTACATGTACCATACGATCTCCAATTCAAATATTAGTATCCATTTGATGTTAAATTCAAATCAAAGTACATTGGTAAAGGTAGCAATATGTTCGGAATAATATAAACCCTATCTTCATATGTCTAATGTGTTTAACACACACAACAATGCACCCCCCGCCCCACACACAACATTTAGATGTTAGCTTTGAAAGACACACATTATCTGAAATTAGAATAGTTATGGACATGCACGGATGCAATGTGGTGAGCAGTGGTGGTGAGACGATGTCTGCCATCTATATCGCAAATTCAAATCCATTTGGCCTTGTTTGATGTGAGTATAGTATGTAGCATATTTGATTCAAAACTGTGCGAGGCATGTCTGCATTATATTCATGCTTCCAATACTTACAAACATCATGAGCTCTTGTTCAAATATTTGAATCCACTCTTGTACTGATTATCATCTTTGCAAGTCTTTTACATGCACAGACGCACACACACACGCTCCTCCTCCCTTTGTGGATATCCAATAACTTTCCTATATTGTGCATGCATATATGCACACGCACTCCCCGCCACTTTGCATCCTCTATATTGTGCACACACGTTCTTGTTCCTTAGGTCGGTCTTTCACAATCTCCCTACGTCTCCATCTTTCCAACACACACCGATCGATATACCCTCTAGCTAGCCAGGCCTGCCTACGACACACAAAGATGTACACACATAGTCCCTCCCCTCATCTCACCATCCATGCCTCCCGTCCTAATTTCGAGGCATGCCAGCACCATCGCCCCCTCCGTTGTTATCCATCTTGCACTCGTACAGTGTCACAAGCTAGCTCCACCCCCACTGTTGTTATCATTCTTGCACTCTTACGGTGTCACACGCTAGTTGTTATACCCCCTCCCCCCCACCACACACACATCTCCCTCTATTCGTAACTCCGGATGTTCTTTATCTCTAACACATGCATGCATGTGCACCAATTGATTTCCCTCTATGTGCAGCAAGGTCTCTTGCTATCTCCCCACACAAAATGTCCGATATATATCTCTAGTTAAGTCCCCCCTCTTCACCTACGCACACATCGACCAAACCACGACCACTCTAGCTAAATAGGACCGCCTGCCACACTCAAATTAATTGCCCTCCCCGTCTCATCATCCATGCCTTCCGCTTGGTCTATCGACCTAACAAGCGCGCCCACGCATGTTATCGTCCCCTCTCTTTAATTATCGATCTTGCTCTTGTACTCCTTCCTTTTTCTTCGCTTGGTTGGCCTCTCGCATAATCTCCCAAGATGCACCCCCACTCTTTCCCAGCGCTCGTACGTTCGTAAAGTTATTCTCTCTGTCCGTGTCTATCGATAAGTGCGTAAATGACCCCTTCCCCGCTCTTCTCGTATATCACCCACTCCACATACATATACTATGTATTTAGGACTCTCTTTGACAGAAACATATGTATAGAGGCATGTGGGACACACCATCTCCCTCTCTCTGTAACAAACCCACTAGGTGGAGCCGTGGAGGACATGAATATATATATATATATATATATATATATATATATATATATATATATATATATATATATATATATATATATATATATATATGATAGGCAAATCCAATTAATCTCGGCCATCGAATCATGTCAATCCAACGATCTACACTGCTTCAAGTTTAGCGCTCAACACATTTAGCGTGCAGCCAAATATAGTGCTAATCACATAATAACACACAAATAATATCCTACTTAATATCCGCATGCACTTAATATACTTCCAAATCTACGTGCATTGCACGTACACGTTGACTAGTGAAGAAAAGAGGTGCACACATGCACTGCCTCCTGTCACACCCACGCGCGTGTACATGGTGGAGCACATTTATCGAATGAGAGTTGGCCCTATTTATAATTTGACGCATGTTGAAAGACTTGTTAGTGGACCTGGCAGTAGTACTTTGAGCATGGTTAATAGTATAGCCAACAACTTGTTGCCATGTCATACATAGTCAACCATATAGCAAATGTGTATAGTACTAGTAGTTGGTAAGCAGTACTCATTTTTTGCTCCGAGAGGTTGCAGGCCTCACCCTTTACATAAAAATTAAGTTAGGCAGTAAACTTACAACCCGTCGCGCTGGCGTCGCCCCTACATACAGTCGGTCCGGCCCACCGCTCACCGAAGGGACGCTCATCGGCTTGGTGCATCACTGACACGTGCGACCGCATGTAAGCAGTAGCACCAACACATGGTCGGTCCGGCCCACTGCTTAGCATGAACAGACGGTATGTCCAGCCTGCTGCTCACCGAAGCGACATGCATCGGCTTGGTACATCGCTTATGTTCGACCGCACATGAGCAGTAGCAAACCGACAAGGCCAAGCTCCTCCGCCTATCGCGTGCCAAAAGGCTGGACTTTTATTGTAGATCACTTTCAAAAAATGAAGATCACACATAGGAGCAGAGCATGGCAGTTGCGAACGCTCATGTGGCAGTTTCATGGGTAGGGGAGGGCCGTTTTCTTCCAATCCTGTTATTCCACCTAAGCCACCCTATAAACACAGTAAAAATATGCCCGTGCGTGCAGCAAAGCTCGTGGCGTGGCAGTTTTGTTTAATGCCGTGGCACTTCTTTTTTACTAATGTTTTCATCCAATAGCTGGCATCGTCGGATGCAGATCTTATGGTTATTGGTGCGTTCTCCAGGATTAGCCTCGCAGCGAACCATTGACTAGTCTTTTTTTCCACACGCATTACCTCGACACTCTCCCTCTATCCCACGCACACACCTACGTCGGGGTGTTACGAGGCGTAGATGGCCACACCGGTGGGTACTACCTGTATTACAGAAGTAGTAGAAGGCAAAGACGGGCCTTTAAGAGAGAAGAGTGGAGAAAGAGAAGGTTTACGTTTTTTTGAGGGGTTAAGAGAGAAGGTTCTTGCCAAGATCTTCATCCCTAAAGATACTTGACAATAGTATTATTGGAGTGGATACACAACTCACAAAAAATACAAGAAGTCCACTGGGCAGACTTGTCCAAGCGAAGAGAAAAAAGCCACATGATGATTGTTGTTGAGTCACTCAAATACATGCATTGTATCCTGTAGCAACGCACGGGCGTTCTACTGTCACACCCTGCATTTTGTAACATGTTATTTGCATCAATGAAGCATGAAAATTTGGACCAGCAAATTTTTTTAGCATCATTTGGCTTTTATTTGGAATTGAGTTTTTCTTCATGTGCTTTTTCATGTGCTCATTAAAGTCAACAATTACCTCTCGTAGAATTCATCTCCATACCCAAAACTTTTGCCCAATGATCATGCCAAGTGTTATATAGCAGTATAGTATTTTCTTACAAAATTAATTTGGCCAAAATGTATTTTATAAATTTAGTTTTCCAAAAACCCCTGAATTGAGATTTGCACTTCAAGTGTTTGATTTAGGGTGAGAAAATTATTTCAAAAAGTATATTTGAGACCTAGTAGTCATAGGACTCCCAGAAACCACAAAAGTATAATTTTAAAAGTTATTTTCCTATTTTATTTAAAAGCTTTTTCTTAAGGCCAGAAATGGTCTTTAATAGGGAAAAATTATTTAAGTATTTCAAAAATATTTGCCCAAATTCAGGGAGACTCATAGGACATATATTGTCCATATATAAGAGTTTCAACACTTGGTCATGTTCAAAATAATGGGCTAATCCCTCTAAAACCCTTTCTGGATATTTCAAGCTTATGATATATTTACAAAGGAAATATTCTCCAAAAATTCCAGGGAAATTCTATCATGTCACATATGACATATCTGATGATCTTGCCAAATCCCATGCCTTGGGAAGCAAGAAAACATCATCAAAACCCTTCATAACCATTCTGTCCATATTAGAAGTTTGAGCAACTTTACATTGCCAAACTTGTTCAAATGCTCTCAAACTTGGTGCACATGCTAGAAATGTCTAATAAGGCATCTAGACCAAATGGCACAAGATTTGGAATAGAGCAACTTGATCAGAACACGCCAAAACCCTTTCTGTTCAAATGCAAATTTGAACAACTTTACATTACCAACTTTTTACGTGGAGCTTCAAACTTTGTGGGCATGATCAATACCCCAAATGATGAAACTACACCAAGTGGTGCATCAAGGGGAGATGATTAGCTTGACTCAAACAAGATGAAGCCATTTCTGTTGATTTCTAGGGTTCACCAAAGTTACATTGGCTAGTTTCTTCAAATGAGCCCAAATTTGGTGAAGCACCTTATTTTCACATGTCACTAAATCCTGTTAAGTGTCATGGCAAGTAGAGATCATTTGCTTGACCAAACAATGATCAAACACCTTCTGCAGAATTACTAAAACCCTCTTCTTGATCCCTTTTACCTTTTACCTTGGCCTCAACTTTCTACCACATGTTCATCCTGTTACTAGCCACCTCCAGTAACTTCCCCAGGACTCCAGCTCCATGATTGAGGGGTAAAAACCGTAGTTCACCCTGCTGGACAGCCATTTCTTACCAAGGCACCAGCTTCCTCTCTCTCTCCTTGACTCTCCAGAGCATCCAAGGATGCAGACGAACTTCTTGCATCACCCTGGACCCCCAGACACGGTGGACGCATCCAGAGGCCCAATGGCATGCTGTGGCATGCGATAAGGGCGCTCCAGAGCGCGCTACAGTGCGCCCACGCACTGTAGCTTCGGCCAATCATCTGCCCCCGACAGCCTCGGGCTCCCCCCTCACGCCAGTCGATGCCCCTCGACGTCCGCAACCACTCCGGCGCTGTCCCCCCTCCTCCTCCACCCTCCAGTGGCCTTCGTCACACGCGCGCTGGCCGCCCGCAGCCTCCACTCCTCGGCCTCGCACGCGCGCATCGTCTGGAAGCTTCCCCGCTCCTCCTCTCTCCTCTAATGGACGTAGGACTCGTCCAGCAACGCCGCAGACACGCTCCCGTCGCCTCCCGTGCGCTGTAGCATCGAGCAGGAGCTCCCCGGCGCACCGGTCCATGGGACCCCGCCGTTCCCCTATAAATAGGACCCCCCGAGCCTCTCCAAAAGCACCAACAACTTCTCCTCATCCCCAGCAACACCCCAGCACCACCAGTTCATCCCCGAAGAGCTTCAGTGCTCGGGATCGACCGGAGCTCTGCCGCGTCGGGCCGCCGGTGATCTCGCAGTAAAGGCCTCCTCCGCCCTTCCTTTTGCCCGATTTGGAACCACCACACACCACTGACTCTTTCCCCTCGCTTTCCCCTCTCTGTGGTAGTTGGAATCGGCCGGAGCGACGACCTCCCGAAGCTCCTCCACCGTCCCACCTCGCCGCCGACGAACCCGACCTCCCCGGCGTGCCACACCACCACCCCTACCTCCGCAACACGACGCTGAGTCCGTTCCTGCCCTCCGTTGCCGTCGCCGTGGCCGGAATCAACGCCGGTGAGCTCGCCGTGGCCGTGGCCGTGAGGTTGGAGATGACAGGCGGGCCCCGCCTGTCATCCTCACCCCTCTCTCCCCCTCCTCATAGCCGCTGACCGCCGGGCCCCGCCCGTCAGGTTTGAAAACCTGACGCGCGCGCGCTGGCGCCCGAGCGGCCGGGCTAGATGCCCTGGGCCGTGCACTGTGGCCCCTCTGGCCTAGTTGCACAGGGCATTTTCTCCTTTTTCTTTCTGTAATTATTTCAAACATTTTTACATAAATGAATATTGGTCCAAATGAAATAATTCCAACTCCTAAATTCTTGTAATATTCCAACCTATTTAATGGTGTCACTTTCACACATATCCATGAAACTTTTCTGTTCTGTTCAAATTTAAATTCAAATTTGAGCAATAAAACTCATGTTCAAAAATCCCTAGATTCCATTCTGTAACTCCAAAAGTCCAACTAAGAATTTTTCCCATCTTAGAAATCCCTGTAGTATGTAACAAAAATAAGTTGACATTTTTCTGAGCACTTTGATTTTTCTGTTTTATTGTGGTCTTATTTTTCCGTTGTTATTATGCGACGTATAGATACCGTATTTGACGAAGTTGCTGAAGAAGGAGAAGGAGAAGGATTTGAAGACCTTGAAGACCAAGCCAATCCAGGCAAGCAGCCCTTTGACCATGATACACTTGTTCTTCGGAACCCGTTTGT
Organism: Secale cereale; assembly: GCA_902687465.1. NCBI lineage: Eukaryota > Viridiplantae > Streptophyta > Magnoliopsida > Poales > Poaceae > Secale > Secale cereale. The sequence goes on from LR738715.1 coordinate 533,704,985, forward strand.
TTCCGATGCATGATGATAGGGTTACGATGGTGACCTAGTTGAAACCACCACATGATGCATGCTTTACTCTTGATCTTGCCATGTGCTAGATGCAATGCATACGGTTAGTAGTAATGAATAGTGATGCATGTGTGACATGAACCTTCGTGGTTGAAATCTTTGCATAAAACCCCGTCGGGTGCCATTCATGCCCGAGGGAGATGATGAGTTGGGTAACCACTTGATGACGAAGTGGTGTACCGGGACAAGTGTTTGTTTTTCAAACGGATTGGTTTAAGTTGCGACCGTTATTCCAACCATACATGTGCAACCACTCTACCCCTTATGGGACGAGGCGTTATTAATTACTTAGGCCGATACTAGCATGGTGCCCGCATTACTAGTGACGGGAAGACTTGAGGTCTTTCCCGGGACGGGGTCGTGCTTGGATAGACGACCATGACTATTTTCACAAGGCACCAGACACACCGTTGGTCCCTTCGGGTACGCGTGACATTGAAATTTGGGCAAGTCCCTTAATCTATTGTTTGTACCCGGGGGCCGTGTACCAACGAGTGGACTCTATGTTAGTGTCGTCTAAGGAAAGATAATGACCGGGTGCTTTCCCCGAGTACTTGAGGTACTGCGGGATCGTGGATGACACGAAAGCTTCCCGGGTCTTGTGGGTAAAGTGTACAACCTCTGCAGAGTGTAAAACTATTCGAATAGCCGTGTCCACGGTCAAGGAGAGTTGGGTAACCGCTCTTGGGCTACGTCCAATGTTTGTGAAACCATGTGTGTGTATGAGAGTCAAGGTGGTGACTTGACCCGAGTTTATTGATGTTGATATCGGTAACCTGCCTTCGAGGTTACGCGAGTTTATTGATGCATAAACCTGATGGTAGAATATTTATTCTAGCCCTTTGCTAGATTGCTCGTTATTGTTCAATTGCACTGTTACTTTGAACGACATCATGGGTTGCTTGCGAGTACATTCAAAGTACTCATTGGCTTGCCACTGGTTATTTAATTGGCCAGGCATGGAGGAACAGGAATATGATGAAGAGTTCTTTGGAGACGAACATGCGAACTAGGACGCTATCCCAGTCAGAATGCCTGTAGGGTTAAGGCAGATGGCATGGGTTCTACCTATTATCGAGGACTTCCGCTATTTGAGTTATTTGCTATTCAGCTCGTGATGCTTTATCTATGTAAGACTTGGCCATAATGGCCATAATTTGTGGAAGACGATATGTATGGATGTAAGACTCTTGTTATTCAGCTTCTGTGTGTTCAGTGAGCATTGATCTCTGGGATCACTGTACACGTGCATTCGGTGATCTCGACTTCTAAGTCGGGGTCCCCACATCTACTTTAGTTTACTTCTTACATGAAGGATCTTATTGTCGGTGTACTAAGGTAGGGGTACCTCAGTACCCCAACTTGTGCACGGGCAGTAGCAGCTTCCCGCGGCGGGGCTCACCACGTGTTTGCCGGAGACCTTCCTGCTCCATATAAAACCATTCAAAAACAAAGTATACAAGACAGAAGATCGAGGCCCCGGCAAGTGGAGCTTGCTGGGAAGGCCGCCCCAGGCTCAAGATTACCTCATTGGCACAAGGCCCTGGCAAGAGGAGCTTGCCAGGAAGACTAGAAGATCACATTTCAGAAGACATGCCTCGGCGCTGCATGCGCCCCGGCAGGGTCCGGGGAGCGACAAGCTTCAGAGCCCAACAAGCTTCCGGGCCCGGCAAGGTCAAGGCCCCGGCAAGGTGCTTGCCGGGGAGAGTTACGCTGTGTGCCCGCGCTCCAGCTCATCGAGCCACGCGTCGCCCTGGGGCCACTCCAGGGACGCGTGGTGGATGGCTGTGCAGCCTGGGGGACACGGTGGCACTCCACGGTGATAAAGCCATCGCCGTGGCAAACGGAGACGCAAGGGCGGGCGCTTTTGGGGTCGACGGCGACGGGCATTAAATGCTCTTGTCCCCCACTGTCAAAGTAGGTAGCGACCACTGTTCATCCACTGTTGCTCCACTATTCCCGCACTGTTATAACTACCACCACTATTACTTTCTTACCCTTTCCCCTACGTTGACACCTGTCGGTGACCCCTTGAGCTATAAAAGGAGGCCCATGCACAAGTAGAAAGGGTTCGGAAGCTAGATCGCTCATTCGCTCGGTGTAGCTAGTTCTTCAAGCTCCCGAGCTCTCCAACTCAATACAAACAAAGCAGGAGTAGGGTTTTACGCGTCCATCGCGGCCCGAACCTGGGTAAACTGCCCGCGTGCTCACTACGATCTGCTCTTTGTGCTCCCTCCGCTCCCTTACCGCACGAACAAGGGGCTCCGGTCCCATAGGTGCTCGTGGTGGACAGTTTCCCCCGACATCTTTGGCGCGCCAGGTAGGGGGCGTCGAGGTTGTGCGAACATGATCCGGCGTTCACGCGGGCGCATTCTTCATCAACCTCTCCAAATTCGTCAGCTTCATCAACAACTGCGCCATGGCCCCGAAGAAGAAGGTTTCGGAGGTCGCAGGCCCGTCTGCGTCTCATCCGCCGCCACCGGAGCCAACGGTGGGCGGGGGAGACGCCGTCGGAAGGGTGGTCGCCGGCGAGGAAACTCGCGGCGCCACCAAATCCAAGGACAAGACGGACGACCGAGCCTCGGTCTCTGTGGATGCGCCACGTCCATCTCAACAAACAACAACCCAGCAGCGCCACGGCACAGGAGGTGGCATCCGCTTGCTGGGCCAAGGGCAAACCGGAGGCTCGCGGGACGCTTCGGGCCATCGTCCTGGCACGAGCAAGGCGCGGTCGCCGGGACGGGACCCTGCTCCTTCTAACCCTGTTAGGAGTCCGAGCATATCCCGCTCCTCGCACCGCTCGCCCCCGCTCCCCTCCTCTCCAGCAGAAGCGCTCGCAAGAGCGCAACTGCTCCTCGACTTCCCTCCAGCGGCAGACAAGGCCGAAGACTGGAGGGCAACCATCCAGAGCCTGATCGCCTTCGCCAACAATGATACGCCGCAGCAGCCGGCGACATCGCGACCGCGGCAAGTCGAGAAGACGAAGGCCGACGGCGACAAGACCGCCGGGGGTGCGACAACCGTGCACTCCCCGCCGCGGAAGCAGAAGACGCCTCCCCGCCGGATCAACGTCGACGACGACTCCACGGCGTCGTCGGATCCACGGGCTCGTCGGGACCAGCGCCAAGTCCTTGACGACCGGCGACAAGAAGACGCTCGAACGACGATCGAGCGCCGCCGAGAAGCTCGGCGGCAATCAGATCAGCGAGCTGGGAACGCTGTCGACACGTGCGCGCCCGGTGAACCAGGCGACTTGCCGTACGCGGCAGGTTGCCCTGCGTTTACCCGTGAGCTGCGGCGCGTCCAGTGGCCCAGCATGAAGAACTTCAAGCCCGACGTACCGGAGAAGTACGACGGCAAGACGCACCCCTCGGAATTCCTCAGCATTTACACCATCGCGGTGCAAGCTGCCGGGGGGCGCGACGAGAAGATACTGGCGAATTACTTCCCGCTAGTGCTTAAGCCAAACGTCCGTTCTTGGCTTATGCACTTGCCGGAAGGCTCCATTTCTTCTTGGGCAGGTCTTTGCCACCAGTTTGTTGGCGCCTTCACGGGCGGCCACAAACCCCACGGCCAGGAGAGCGATCTCCACATCTTGGCCCAGAAGGAAGGAGAGCCTCTGCGCAAGTACATCCAACGCTTCAGCCGCGTGCAGCACAACATCCCCTACGTCCACCCTGCCGCGGTTATCAGCGCGTTCCACCAGAACGTGCGTAACCGCCGCATGCGTGAAGAAATGGCCATGACCAAGATACGGGATGTCAGCGAGCTCTATGCTCTAGCTGATAAGTGCGCGCGCGCCGAAGAGGGGAGGAGACTCCCCGGAGAGGATGCTGGCGCAGGGGGAAGCGACAGCGACGACGCCGCCCCGGCAAAGAAGAGCCGGCGGCGGAACAATAGAAGAAAGAACAAGAAGGAGGTGCTTGCCGTCGAGAAGTCCGACAAGGAGGCTCCCGCCAAGCAAGCACAGGCTAGTGGCTCCGGCAAGGAGCCTGCCCCTGTGGCGGCGGTCGACAAGCAGGACGGCTCCGACAAGCAATACTGCAAGATCCACCGCACCAAGGGTCATGATCTCTCCAACTGCAAGCGCGTCGAGTACCTCGTCGAGCAGCAGAAAGCTGAGTACGAGCGGCGCGACAAGGAGAAGGCCCAAGGTGGCGGAGGAGAACCAAGAAAGAAGCGGCCATTCAATGGCCGGGGAGGACGCCGCGGCAAGGCCAAGCAGCGGCAAGGTGACCGACCTCCCCGGGGCCGCGACAAGGATGAAGAAGACGACGACGATGACATGGAGGATGAAGATAACAGCGAGCAGGAGTTCCAAAAGGCCACGGAAGTCCTGTGCGTCGACGGTGGCGCCTCTCTGCACACTTCCCACCGCCAACTCAAGCAGTGGGTGCGGGAAGTGAATGCAGCAGAGCCGCCCGTGGAGTCGCGCAGACTCCTCAAATGGTCCAGCACGCCCATCATTTTTGATCTTGAGGATCACCCTGACCGCACCACTGCGGTCGGGTGCTTGCCGATGCTGGTCTCACCCACCATCCGCAACCTCAAGGTCACCAAAATGTTGGTTGACGACGGGGCCGGGCTGAACTTGATCTCCTCAGCTGTGATCAAGAAACTCCAAATCCCAGATGGCGAGCTCGAAGAAACCGGTTCTTTCCAAGGAATCAACCCGGGGAGGAGCAAGCCCAAGGGGAAGATAACTCTGCCGGTGACCTTTGGCGGGGAGCTCAACTTCAGAACTGAGCGCATCACATTCGACGTCGCCGATATCCCATTGCCATATAATGGGATACTCGGCCGTCCCGCCCTCGCCAAGTTCATGGCAGCTTCCCACTACGCCTACAACGTGCTCAAGATGCCGGGGCCGATAAGCGTCATCACTGTCCATGGCGACAAGAAAGACGCGCTTATCTGCGCCGACAAGATCTACCGGGACGCAGCAGCCGCAGCAGAGAAGGATACACTTGCCGCTGAAGCCCCCGGGGGGAAGAAGACGAAGACCAAGTCCGGCAAGTGCTCTGGGGCTCACTCCGGCAACCGCACCTCTCCGGAGTGCTACGCTGCCGTCGAGGACGTTCCATCGAGCTCCACCGGCAAGTGCAAGAAGGGAATGGACGCTCCTCCGGCAACCAAGAAGGTGCCCGCCAACGAGGACGGCACTGGTGGTACCTTCACCATCAGCGCCACACTTGACAGCAAATAGGAAAGCGCGCTCGTTGCCTTCCTGCGGGCGAATGTCGATGTGTTTGCCTGGCAACCATCTGACATCCCCGGTGATCCCAGGAAGGTAATTGAGCACAAGCTTGCTGTTTGTCCTCATGCGCAACCCGTCAAGCAGAAGGTCAGAAAGCAAGCCGTGGAGCGCCAAGAATTCATTGCCGAAGAAATCAAGAAGCTAGAAGCAGCAGGCCTAGTTAGAGGCGTGATCCATCCGACGTGGTTGGCAAATCCAGTCGTCGTGCGTAAGGCCAACGGGAAGTGGAGACTGTGTATAGACTTCACTGATGTGAATAAAGCATGTCCCAAGGATCCATTTCCCTTGCCGCGCATTGACCAGATTGTTGACTCCACTGCCGGATGTGAGCTACTCTCTATCCTTGATGCGTATTCAGGCTACCATCAGATTTTCATGGCCAAGGAAGATGAAGAGAAGACTGCATTTATCACTCCATGTGGCACTTATTGCTTCATACGCATGCCATTTGGACTGAAGAATGCAGGATCAACATTTGCAAGGGTAGTGCACACTGCTTTTGAGCCACAGATCTACAGAAATGTAGAGGCTTACATGGATGATATCGTGGTGAAGAGCAAGAGCAAGGATACCCTGATCCAAGATTTGGAAGAGACATTTGAGAATCTGCGCAAGATCCAGCTTAAGTTGAACCCCGAGAAGTGCGTCTTTGGGGTCCCCTCCGGCAAGCTTCTCGGGTTCTTTGTCTCACAGAGGGGGATCGAAGCTAACCCCGACAAGATTAAAGCCATCGAGCAGATAGAAGCCCCGAAGCGCGTCAAGGATGTCAGGAGGCTTGCAGGTTGTGTGGCTGCCCTCAGTAGGTTCATTTCGAAGTCTGCAGAACGCGCCTTGCCTTTCTTCAAAATCTTGAAGAAGGCAGGTCCTATGAAATGGACTCCGGAAGCGGAGACAGCGCTGCAAGACTTGAAACGGTACCTATCCTCCACTCCGATACTTGTCGCACCTAGGACACATGAGAAGTTGCTGCTGTACCTAGCGGCAACCAACCAAGTGGTTAGTGCTGCGTTAGTAGCGGAGAGGGAGGCCGACGAGGAGTCAGCACCACCGGCGAGCGAATCCAGCGACAAGCAGGGGGTTACTCCGACAAGCTCTGGCCCCGACAAGGACAACTCTGCGCAGGAGCAAAAAGAAGTGCGGAAGAGGATGGTGCAGCGCCCAGTGTATTTTGTAAGTTCCCTCTTGCAGGGGGCTAGATCAAGATACTCTGGGGTGCAGAAGTTGCTTTTCGGCCTCCTCGTGGCCTCGAGAAAGCTGCGCCATTACTTCCAGGCACATGAGATAACAGTGGTCACTCGCTTTCCGCTGAAGAGGATATTGCACAATCCAGAAGCAACAGGCAGGATCGTTGAGTGGGCACTGGAGCTGTCGAGCTTTGAACTCAGGTTTGAAAGTACTTCAACCATACAGAGCCGAGCCTTGGCAGAATTCATAGCTGAGTGGACCCCGACGCCCGATGAGGAAGTTCCAGAGACAAGTGTACCCGTACAAGAAGCGACAAGTGAATGGGTGATGTACTTTGATGGTGCCTTCTCGCTGCAAGGCGCCGGTGCCGGCGTAGTACTCATCGCGCCCACCGGGGAACACCTCAAGTATGTTATCCAGATGCACTTTCCCAGAGAGCAAGCGACAAACAACACTGCTGAGTATGAAGGCTTGCTTGCCGGCCTCAGGATTGCGGCCGAACTTGGGATCAGAAAGCTGATTGTGCGGGGAGATTCTCAGTTGGTGGTCCGATAAGTTAACAAGAGTTACCAGAGCCCTTTGATGGAAGCTTATGTAGATGAAGTGAGGAAGCTTGAAGAGCACTTTGAAGGTCTGCAAATGGAGCACGTCCCGAGAGCTCAGAATGAAATTGCAGATGGCCTTTCGAAGTGTGCTGCGATGAAGTTACCTGTGGAACCAGGGACCTTCTTGCTCAAGCTAACTCAACCATCCGTTACACCATCAATTGGGCAGTCCAAGAAGAGAAAGTTGGTCTCCGGTGACTACTTGCCGGCGGATCTTCCTGAGGCCGCCGCCAAGGTCCCCAAGATCAACGATCAGAACGCTGAGGAACAGTCTGCTCCTGCAGATCCGAGGATCTATGCAGTTGAAGCAAGTGTTCCCGACAAGCCTCGCCCCGGCGAGCTTGCCGGGGGACCATCAGCTCCGGCAGAACCAGAGGTTCTTGCCGTAGAAGCTGAGGTCCCCGCAGCGGCCCTCATGCCTTTAGTCCTTGCCGTTGAGCCTCGGGCTCCGGCATGGGCGCAGCAGATCGTCCGTTTTCTGCAAACTGGAGAACTTCCCGACGACCCAGAAGAGATAGAGAAAATAACCAGGCAGTCAAGTATGTACCAGTTCGTGGATAATGAGCTGTACAGAAGAAGACTCAATGGTGTCAGGTTGAAGTGCATTCCCAGAGAAGATGGACAGAAGCTGTTGGCAGAAATACACGGAGGCATATGCGGCCACCATATTGGCGCAAGGGCGCTTGCCGGGAAAGCTTTCCGGCAAGGGTTCTTTTGGCAAGAAGCCCTCCAAGATGCAACTGGACTAGTAACCAAGTGTGAAGCGTGCCAGTTCCATGCAAAACAAATTCATCAGCCAGCTCAAGCTCTCCAGACGATCCCTTTGTCCTGGCCCTTCTCGGTCTGGGGGCTCGATATCCTCGGCCCTTTCCCTCGCGCTGTCGGGGGCTTTGTGTACTTGTACGTCGCAATCGACAAGTTCACAAAGTGGCCAGAAGTGGAACCAGTGAGAAAGGTGACAGCACAGTCAGCAGTCAGGTTCTTCCGGTCGATTGTTTGCCGTTTCGGGATCCCTAACAGGATCATTACCGACAACGGTACACAATTCACTAGTCGCACCTTCATGCAGTACGTCCAAGACCTTGGCACCAAGGTCTGTTTCGCTTTTGTTGCTCACCCGAGGAGCAATGGTCAAGCGGAGAGGGCCAATGCTGAAGTGCTGCGCGGACTCAAGACAAGGACCTTTGACAGGCTGCGCAAATGCGGAAGAAACTGGATAGAGGAGCTACCGGCGGCTCTTTGGTCAATCAGAACGACACCAAGTCGAGCCACCGGCCAGACACCCTTTGCTCTAGTCTATGGAGCAGAGGCATTTCTCCCCACGGAACTCGTGTACGGATCTCCTCGAGTGCTCGCTTATGATGAGCTCGAGCAAGAGCAACTGCGACAAGATGATGCATTGCTCCTCGAGGAGAAACGTCTCCAGGCTGCTGTACGAGCTGCTCGATACCAGCAAGCCTTGCGTCGCTACCATAGCCGCAAGGTCAAGGCCAGGAGTCTCGAGGAAGGCGACCTTGTTCTTCGGCGTGTTCAGTCCGCCAAGAATTCCAACAAGTTGACGCCGAAGTGGGAAGGCCCTTATCGGGTGAGACAAGTAACAAGGCCTGGCGCTGTCCGCCTTGAGACCGAAGAAGGCTTACCGGTGAGCAATTCCTGGAACATAGAGCATCTTCGAAAGTTTCACCCATAAGGCGCGGTTGCCGTGATCCGCTCCGGCAACCACCTTTTGTACAAGCCTTGCCGCTGTTGCATGTAACCCTTTGTACAAAGCCGGGCGCAGACCCCGTGCATCAGTAAAGCTTTCGTATTTTGCGCTATTTGCCTTTTCCATGCTTTTCTTCGCTATTTGCATGCGTTATTTGGCATCTTGTGCAACATACGTATC
>LR738715.1:533713986-533732162 GCA_902687465.1 Secale cereale
GCAAGGGTTCTTTTGGCAAGAAGCCCTCCAAGATGCAACTGGACTAGTAACCAAGTGTGAAGCGTGCCAGTTCCATGCAAAACAAATTCATCAGCCAGCTCAAGCTCTCCAGACGATCCCTTTGTCCTGGCCCTTCTCGGTCTGGGGGCTCGATATCCTCGGCCCTTTCCCTCGCGCTGTCGGGGGCTTTGAGTACTTGTACGTCGCAATCGACAAGTTCACAAAGTGGCCAGAAGTGGAACCAGTGAGAAAGGTGACAGCACAGTCAGCAGTCAGGTTCTTCCGGTCGATTGTTTGCCGTTTCGGGATCCCTAACAGGATCATTACCGACAACGGTACACAATTCACTAGTCGCACCTTCATGCAGTACGTCCAAGACCTTGGCACCAAGGTCTGTTTCCCTTTTGTTGCTCACCCGAGGAGCAATGGTCAAGCGGAGAGGGCCAATGCTGAAGTGCTGCGCGGACTCAAGACAAGGACCTTTGACAGGCTGCGCAAATGCGGAAGAAACTGGATAGAGGAGCTACCGGCGGCTCTTTGGTCAATCAGAACGACACCAAGTCAAGCCACCGGACAGACACCCTTTGCTCTAGTCTATGGAGCAGAGGCAGTTCTCCCCACGGAACTCGTGTACGGATCTCCTCGAGTGCTCGCTTATGATGAGCTCGAGCAAGAGCAATTGCGACAAGATGATGCATTGCTCCTCGAGGAGAAACGTCTCCAGGCTGCTGTACGAGCTGCTCGATACCAGCAAGCCTTGCGTCGCTACCATAGCCGCAAGGTCAAGGCCAGGAGTCTCGAGGAAGGCGACCTTGTTCTTCGGCGTGTTCAGTCCGCCAAGAATTCCAACAAGTTGACGCCGAAGTGGGAAGGCCCTTATCGGGTGAGACAAGTAACAAGGCCTGGCGCTGTCCGCCTTGAGACCGAAGAAGGCTTACCGGTGAGCAATTCCTGGAACATAGAGCATCTTCGAAAGTTTCACCCATAAGGCGCGGTTGCCGTGATCCGCTCCGGCAACCACCTTTTGTACAAGCCTTGCCGCTGTTGCATGTAACCCTTTGTACAAAGCCGGGCGCAGACCCCGTGCATCAGTAAAGCTTTCGTATTTTGCGCTATTTGCCTTTTCCATGCTTTTCTTCGCTATTTGCATGCGTTATTTGGCATCTTGTGCAACATACGTATCCGGTAAGCATTAGCACGCCGAAAGGCCATATACTTGTTTCCCTCTTCTTTTTCCTTGCCTCTTAAGCAGAAGGAATGTTCCTCGCGCACAAGTTTGCCGGGGGGGAAGGAGATGGAAGATGAACCAAGTGCTGTTCAATAAAAAGAAGCCTTTGCCGGGAAGCAAGCAATATATAAAAGCTAAGTTATTAGAATTTGAGCAGTTCAAATTTTTAAATTTTAGTTGTCTTCCTTGAACAATCACACTTTGTATGGAAAACCTGTGCGCGGAGGAACCTACCCGTGGCTAGCCGCACCCTTATCTTGTTTTCGAAGTACGCTCAACGACTTAAGTGAGCTGCGACAAGTGTCGCGCCCTTGTTTCGTTTTCGAGTTCACTCAACAAGCTAAGTGCGTTGCGACTAGCTGCGGCAAGGTTGCTTGCCGGTAAGACCTTGGCCAGCAGGCTGCTCAGAGTCCAGCACTCAGCGCTCGCGGCGAAGGGTCCTTGCCGGCAAGCTCCCTGGAAGCGTAGGGTGAAAAGCATACAAAGTAAAAGACCAAGACAAGGGAGATAACATTGCACTAATTGATCAAAAATAAGATAAATATCTTACAAGAGATAACTTGTCGCAACGACTAATAAGTTCATGGCACACTATGCAGCAACAAAAGAGATGAAGAAGAGGAGGCCTAATCTACGCGGTCGCCCTCAATCCTAGAGATCTTGTTCACTTTGGCAATAATGTGGGCGACCTGCGCCTTCAGCGCCTCCATATCCGCGTCGGTCGGCAAGCTTCGGAGAACGTTGACGAGATTTATACCAGGATTGCGGTACACTATCTTCGTCAGAACGCGCTCCAAGGTTCCCGCGCAGAGCTGGCGTGACTCCTCGGCCAGTTGCGCGGGAAGCTTCTTCTGAAGATTTGCAAGAGCCGGCGCGATCCCTCTGAAGAAAAGGCTGAGCTTGGCGCTGTGGGGGAGGTTTGGATCCGGAGAGTATATGAGATGCTCAACCCTCAGCGCCAACAGCTCCTTGTCGATGTTAGTTGCAGAAGCCACCAAGTCATCGGTCCATACCTCGACGGTCCGGCGGAAGTTCTCACCCGCAGTGGTGGCGCTCTCCACCAAGCCTCGCTCCCTGCGGAGCTCGTCCTTCAGCTTAGTTTCCCGGTCCCGGACGGCGTCGAGCGAGTCCTTCAACGTGGAAACCTTCAGTTCTAGATCTGCAATTAAATCCTTGGCGACCTTCAGCTCGTCGCCCTGCTTGGAGAGGCGCACCTGGAGTTCAGAGTTAGTGTGGGCGTCCTTCTCGCGCTCTGTGTTGAGCGCGGTGACCCTCTCCACGCTCGCTTTCAGGAACTCCTCCAGCTGCGCCACTTTGGCCTCGAGCTCCTTCTTGGCGGTCTCTGCTGTGGCGGCGATGGCCTTCGCCTCCTTCAGCTCTCCGCCAAGGGCCTGCTCCCGGGCGGTAAGGTCTTCCTCATGAGCGTCGAGGTTGACCTTCCGTTGGGTGAGCTCTCCCTCTCGTCGGGACAGCTCTTCTCCGGCGAGTCGCTGCTGCTCCTCGGCCTCGGCTTTCTCCAAGAGCCACTCCTGGTACTCCCCGGCGAGCCTCTCGCGCTCCTCCGCCACGTCGCGGAGAGCCGCCTGGTTGGCGGCGCAGAGCTCCGCCGCGCGTTTCTCCATATCAGCGGCGGCCTTGGCGGTGAGGGCCTCCCGAGACTCGAGCTTCGCCTGCCTGGCCCGGTAAAGGGCCAGGAGCCGGTGAAGCAGCTTCTCCTCCTCGGGCTCGTCACCTCCGCCAGGCGCCTCGACGATCTTCAGCGCCGCGGAGGCGAGGACCTCTCCATCGAAGGCCTCTCCCTCCTCGGGGGCTCGCGACGAGGACCCCCACGGCACTTGGATGAAGACGCCGTTGGGGGCCTCAAGATAGTAGGCGGACTGCTCCTTCTCGGTGGAGGGGTCGGCGGCCGGCGCAGCGCTCGACGCTCCTGCCACCTCCGGGCCGGCAGTATGGCCGCCGTCCCCCTCCCCGGTCGCTGCGTCCGCGGTCGGAGCAGTCTCCTCCGCAGCAGGCTCGGCGGCTCCCGCCGTGTCTTCAACGACAGGGGCGTTGCCGCCGTCGCCCTGCGCGCCCTCCTCCTCGACGACAACCTCCGTCTCCATCTGCTCTGGGGGAGGAGGATCTAGAAGAAGAAGAAGAAAAAGAAGAAGAAGTTCAAGCAAATATCCAAAAAAGACGAATCCAAGAAGACAAGATTACAAAACTTACCTTGACGGACTTCGTCGTCGGCGGGCTCCCTCGCCGGGGAGCTCTCCCTTGGCGGGGTGGCCACCCTCGCCGGGCTGCTCGCCCTTGGCGGGGTACTCGCCCTTGGCGACGTACCCGCCCTTGGCGACGTACCCGCCCTTGGCGGAGCACTCTCCCTCGCCGGAGAGTTCGTCCTTGGTGGAGACGGCGGGGCCTGCGGCTCCTCGGGAGCGGTCTCCGGATGCTCCTGTAGCTGCGGCTCCACCTCTGGACAAGACAATCAAGACAAAAACAAGAACAACAAGGTGTTAGTATAAACAAGATCCTCAAGCGCGCCCGACGAGTGGAAAGATCAAACCCAGACTTACGCTGGGGGCTGCGCTGGGGGCTGCTCCTCGGAGCAGCGCTCGGGTCCGGCAAGCTCGTCGCTGGGGTGTCCCCTGTCGCCGCGACGGGCGAGTCGTCCTCGACCTCGACGACGGGAACCTTGGCCTTCTTCGCCGCTCGCTGGGCCAAGGTCCTGAAATCAAAGCAAGAAGCAAAAATCAGAATCATCGAAAGAAGAGTCAAGACAAAGTTGAAGAAAATACAAAGCTCCAAGTCCTTACTCCTGTTCCTCGTCGTCGTCGTTGTCGCTCAGGGCGGAGAAGACGAACGCCACCTGAGGCTCGTCCGCGCGAGGAGCAGGAGGCGAAGGCTCCCTCGGGCGCTTGGCGGTCCCCGGGGCTGGGGGCTGCGAAGACCCGGCCCTTGTGGACGCCGAGGTCCGGGGAGCGGGCGGAGCAGCCGCTCCGCTCTGCGAAGACCCTCCTCCGCTTGGCGCTGATGTACGGGGCGCCTCCGCCGTAGCCTGCGTGCGGGGCGCCTCCGGCACGGTTGGCGCGCCGGGCGCTCCCGTCGCGGCTTGGCTCCCCCGGGTAGCTCGCGCCGCCCGGCAAGCTGGTTGTTGTCGGGGCGCCTGCGCCCTCGTCCCCGTCGTCGCCTTGCGGAGGCGCTTCAGCGGAGATCGCCTGGGACTTGCCCGTGGCGGGGAGGTCTCCGATGACGAAGAGACGTCGTCGTTGTAGAGCCCCAGCGATCCATCGGAGTCCTCGCCGGCCCCGGCGTCCTCCTCCTCCTCCTCGGCCGGCTCGCTGGGCCCGGCGCCCTGCCCTGCGGTCGCGCTCCCTCCGGCGCCTCCGCTCCTTCCGGCGCCTCTGTTTCCTCCGGCAACCTCGCCCCTTGCCGCGGCCTCGGTCACAACTCCGGGGATCCCGGCGTGCCTCAAAGAGGGGACCCCCCGGCGAGCTCGTTGGGCGGAAGCTTCAGCAGCCTGCGGATCTCCGCCTCCTCTGCTTGGCAGGACGCTTTCGCAGCCTCTGCCTCTTCAACCGTGAAGCCAAACTCCCCTGCCGCTGCGGCTGCGGCGGCCTCTTCTACCCGGGAAGCTATATAGGCAATCTCCCGGTCAGTGGTGTCCCGAGTGAGCCCCTTGATCTCATCCTTGTTCTTCGCCACCTCCACTAGGTTGTCGAAGAAGCTCATGATGACGTCTGGCTTGGGCGGAATCCATGTGCGGTCGACGCCATGCGAGTCACATGCGGGCATCATGGTGCGAAGGGAATCCCGGGCCGTGTTGTTGCATAAGGGCACCACTCCCCGGGGAGCTCTGAACCACTCTGGGTGGGCCGGGTCGTGCTTAAAGAGTTCCCGGACCATCCCCTTCAGCTCCAGTGATGTGAAGTTGAAGTTTAGCCCTGGGCGCAGTCTCATTATGTCCGCCGCGTTGCCGTACTCCCATGCTGGCCTCTTCCTATCCTGTAGAGGGGCAATGCGGCGGCGGAGGAAATCTGCTCCTACCTCTCCGACGGACAACTTAGCTACCCGGAGACAAAGAATTCTGACGAGGGCGACGTTGAGCTTGACGTCGTCCGGGTCCAACTCACTCCAGTCCCTGCCGCGCACGATAGCCGTTGTGCGCGGCGAAGTGAAAGGTTGCGGCTCGTCCTCAACTACCCAGCACCAGTCCGCGCGCCACTCCTCCCACTTGCCGCGGAGCTCCCCTGGTAGGTAGGATTCCTTCTTGTTCAAGCGGAAGACCCAAGAGATTCCTCCGGAGAGGGGAGCGCCGGCCTCTACTCTAGGCGTAAAGAAATGCCTAAAAAGCGCTACATTCGGATAGATCCCAATATAGTTTTCGCACAGATGTGCGAAAACCGCCATCGTGAGGATGGCGTTGGGGGTGAAGTCTAGAAGGTGGAGGCTGTAGGTGTTCATGATATCGCAGAAAAATTCAGAAAAGGGAGGACAAAGGCCGCAGTGGAAGAAAGCAGCGAAGAAGAAATACCCGCCGGGGTAATTGTCCTTGGCGGCGGCGGGATAGACTCTAGTCCGAGGATGCGCCTTGGTCTTCTTGGCCCAGAACAAGTAGTACTTGTTCCAGAGCTCCCGCGCGCTGAGCCTCGGCGCGAAGACGACATTCCTCTTCCGCAGAAGAGCAAGCCTCGCCGCCTGCTCGGATTTTTCCTTCTTGGCCTTCTCCGCCTTCGCCTTCTCGGTCTTCGGGGCCATGGCGGAGGCGGCGAGGGAAGAGGAGCGAAGAGTCCGGCGGCGCCGCAGATGCGGAAGACGGCGGAGGAGGTGTGGAGGCGGAGCGCAAAGGGGAATTTCTGGAGATGGAAGAAGAAGCAATGAAGGCGTAGGAGGGGAACCGCTCCTGCTTCCTCTGCTTTTATGGGGAAGTGGGGGACGTTTCGCTCTTTCCATTAAAAGAACGTGGCCACGTTCCCTCCCACGACGCCGCAATCGACGCGTGCCGTTACGGAGGGACGCGGCGGATGCGGAAGTGGATTCGGCGTGCCGTGGGCCGCGCGTGCCCGTGCACTGTTTTGGGCCTGGCCCAACAGCGCTTGGCACCGTGTGTGGCCCAGGCCCGGGGGCTCCTGTCGGTGTACTAAGGTAGGGGTACCTCAGTACCCCAACTTGTGCACGGGCAGTAGCAGCTTCCCGCGGTGGGGCTCACCACGTGTTTGCCGGAGACCTTCCTGCTCCATATAAAACCATTCAAAAACAAAGTATACAAGACAGAAGATCGAGGCCCCGGCAAGTGGAGCTTGCCGGGAAGGCCGCCCCAGGCTCAAGATTACCTCATTGGCACAAGGCCCTGGCAAGAGGAGCTTGCCAGGAAGACTAGAAGATCACATTTCAGAAGACATGCCTCGGCGCTGCATGCGCCCCGGTAGGGTCCGGGGAGCGACAAGCTTCAGAGCCCGACAAGCTTCCGGGCCCGGCAAGGTCAAGGCCCCGGCAAGGTGCTTGCCGGGGAGAGTTACGCTGTGTGCCCGCGCTCCAGCTCATCGAGCCACGCATCGCCCTGGGGCCACTCCAGGGACGCGTGGTGGATGGCTGTGCAGCCCGGGGGACACGGTGGCACTCCACGGTGATAAAGCCATCGCCGTGGCAAACGGAGACGCAAGGGCGGGCGCTTTTGGTGTTGACGGCGACGGGCATTAAATGCTCTTGTCCCCCACTGTCAAAGTAGGTAGCGACCACTGTTCATCCACTGTTGCTCCACTATTCCCGCACTGTTACAACTACCACCACTATTACTTTTTTACCCTTTCCCCTACGTTGACACCTGTCGGTGACCCCTTGAGCTATAAAAGGAGGCCCATGCACAACGTAGAAAGGGTTCGGAAGCTAGATCGCTCATTCGCTTGGTGTAGCTAGTTCTTCAAGCTCCCGAGCTCTCCAACTCAATACAAACAAAGCAGGAGTAGGGTTTTACGCGTCCATCGCGGCCCGAACCTGGGTAAACTGCCCGCGTGCTCACTACGATCTGCTCTTTGTGCTCCCTCCGCTCCCTTACCGCACGAACAAGGGGCTCCGGTCCCATAGGTGCTCGTGGTGGACAGTTTCCCCCGACACTTATATCCAACGGGCACAAAATATCCCTTCGACCATTGGAAATTACTTAAGCTACTGATCTAATGTTGAAGTAATCATTGCATCACCATCAAAATCCTCCATCTCTTAAGCTAAAGTAGACCATACTAAACCCTACTTCGACTATTGATATGATGTTGTAGTATATTATCATATTAGTACTAGGATAAATAGAAGGCACCATGGAATCGTTTAGGAGGTGAGCTTGTCAATCTGAATGTGGATGGACACCATCCTCGAATACCCATCCCCGGCCAACAGCTTGGGTGACACTATGAAGTAGGTGAGCTTCTCCACGGCGATGGCCCCGAGCCCGTTGCTGTTTGTCACTTCTATTTCCACCTTGACGGCGTCCGTCGTCCCTCTGGGCGACCCCGGTGGCCCGTTCGCCCACTTCTTGGCCGCGTAATGCGGTGATGCGGACGCCCCCGCT
This sequence comes from Secale cereale, assembly GCA_902687465.1. Classification (NCBI taxonomy): domain Eukaryota; kingdom Viridiplantae; phylum Streptophyta; class Magnoliopsida; order Poales; family Poaceae; genus Secale; species Secale cereale. The sequence continues at coordinate 533,721,759 of LR738715.1, forward strand.
CTGATGCAGGAGACCGACACGGCGATACGTGCGCCGATGTCGAACACCCCGCCGACCACGATAAAATGCGCGGCCGTCCTCCTCCGCAAACAGCAAGCACCTCGGCTCTAACACCGGCACCTGCAGCTGGAGCACCTTGCCATACTGGATCACGTGCACGGGCATGGGGTACACGGTGTTGATGTGGCGGGGGAGCGCCGGCGGCGGGCTTTCGTAGCCGCAGCTGGGCACGGGGCACTTGCTGGGTGCGAGCGGACACATGCTTTGGTGATCGACGAGCTTCGGGTAAGTGACGTAGAGTCCACAGCCTTCGTGCGGGCACTCAACCCTCATGGAGGAGAGGACAATGTCCATCGGAATGTTGCACACGTCGAAGCTGCCGCCGCGATCGCACTTTTGGCATTACCACTGATTCCCGGGGCGCTCGCCGTGGCATTCCGCGCAAGCCAGGTGCCCTCCCTTACACTGCACAAATCAATCAAAAATCACATCAATCAAGAAACCCGCACCTTGCTCAATAAGCTGAACAGACGAGATGTATTCGAACCTCGTAAACTGGAGGCTTCAAGGGGCGGAGGCACAAGGGGTACTGGAGCATGGTGAGGTCGATATAGACCTCCGACGTCCGGTCCTGTTCCATCGTCATGATCTTACCCTCCTCGTGCACCACCATCTCTCGCTTTATGACCGGGGCATGGAAAGTTTTACCATCACATATTCATACTACTTCAAGGTGCGTTAAATCAACACATGCAAGCATCGAAAAGGAAACACACGGCATGCATCCATGCATTGTATTTAATGCATCAGTAAACATAATTTTTCGAAATATATTGTGTGCACTGCTTTGATGTGTTGCGTCAACTCGTACAACAAGGAGACGCTTGATTACAATGCCCTCGCCCTCTCCCTCACCCATGAGGGTGGTGGGTCGCAGGATGAGGAGAAACTTTTGCTACACGCTCTCTCTCCCGCACGTCGTGGCCATGCAGCAGTTCCGTCGGTGTCAGATGGCTAGAAGCATACTGTAGTAGTACCATCATTGTTCGACTTCCCTAAGAGGCGAAGAGCCAAGCGCAACCCGAACGCTCGCATGGCAGTTTCATGTGTAGGGGAGGTAGAATAAAGTTACTCCCTCGGTCTCGGTGAATAAGTCATCTTAGGTTGTGCATAGCAACTAAGGAGGAGGGGGAACGAGAGAACTTAATGTTTATTTGCTAATTTATAGCATTGCATGCAATGAACTGAGCAGTGCATGTCGTGTTTGGTAGTCTCAAGTCATTGAAAGCACACACGCCCCACATCTATTGTTGGTTGATTGCTTTATTCATGTAAAAAAAATAAACGAGGTCAGAGTTAATGCACCATGCAAAAGTTTTTAGGATTATTTGGTTTTCATAAGGTGACTTAGAGCAAGTACAATACAGCTGAGTCAGCTGGTTATAACAAATAAACTATATTCTTGCAAAAATAGGCATCGGTGCTTATTTGTACAAGGTAGATGCTTAATTGTGTAAGGTCTAAGCCCGATGGCATACACTACAGACCGGATGCCTCTAACTTAAAATCGTTGGAGTTGCCTCCATGCTAGGCCGTCTACAAGCATTTTTCGATCGAAATAATCTTCTGGCGCTACCTGTCATCCTGTTGATTGAAGTTTGTATGCTGATCTGGTCAAGAGATGAATATTTATTTTAACTTGTGGTGGGGTAAATGTTAGAGGCTGCAGCAAATATTAGTATACACTACGGGTCTTTTAGACAAGTTTACAGGCATATGGGGTCGGTGTTAGAGGCAGTGCTGCCTCCAAGCATTGGAGGTTCTCTCAACCATGACATGTTTATCATCACATGTTCATACTTCAAGGTGCATTAAAACAATAGATACAAGGATCAATAGGAAACTCACGGCATGCATGCATTTGTAAACAGAAGTTTTTGAGAAAATCGTGCTATGATGTGTCGCGTCAACTCGCACAACAAGGAGAAGCTTGATTACTAGTATGCCCTCTCCCTTGCCATGCGCGCGGTGGCTCGCAGACAAGGAGAAGCTTTTTCTTACAACAAGAAGTTGTCCCTCCCCCACACGATGGACATGCAGTAGTTGATTCGGTACTTTAGAACTAGTACTAACATTGTTTGACTTCTTTTTTGAAATAAATGCAGGAGAGCTGTGTATTTCATTGATTAGAAGGGGAGGCTAAAGAACACCGAGTACAGGGTGCAGGCTAACACATTAGCTTGCGGAACAATGAACTGAAAATAGAAGAAGAAAAAGAAAAAGAGATCGGCCTAGGGCTACTCTCGCAGAAATAGATGTCGGTCGCCTGCCAGCACCCAATCGCTTGCCTTCGACCGCAGGAGGTGCAAGAATTGCCGCGACGAATGTAATGCACGCATCTTCGATTGTTCGACTTCTCGAAGAGGCGAAGAGCCAAGCACAACCCGAACGTGGCAGTTGCAAATGCTCGCGTGACCGTCTTATGTGTAGGGGAAGGGCGTGGTGTGGCAGTTTTGTGGCAATTATTTTCTAGTATTGTTGTTTGCGTCCAATAGGTGCCACCGGAGGATGATGATCCTACGGTTATACTCCCTCCGTTCCCAAATATTTGCCTTTCTAGACATTTCAAATGGAATACAACATACGGATGTATGTATACATATTTTAGAGTGTAGATTCGCTCATTTTGCTTGGTATGTAGTCACTTGTTGAAATCTCTAGAAAGACAAATATTTGGGAAGGGAGGGAGTAGTTATCTTACGAAAATCAAATATTCCCAAAACAAACCCGACCACCTTTCTTGTTACATGTTGTTTTAAATGCCTTGAGACGTACGTACTATCTCCGTCCTGGTTTATTGGTCCCTATTGTATTTTGGGCCTAACTATGCTCAAGTACAAATCCAGCGATATAATTTTTGCTAACATGCATTAACATGTTGTTAGTTAAATCATTGGTCAAAGTTTGGCACAAACTACAAAGGGGACTAATAAACCAGGATGGAGGTACCGCATGCAGCTGTCAGTTCATTGCATGCAATCATATTAATTAGTAAATAAATATTAATTTCTCGCGTTTTCCTCTCCAACTTGGTCGCGGTGCACAATGCAGTAGTCTCTTTTTCACACGCATTTAGGATGATATGTCTTGAAACATTGAATGCCAGGGAGGGGGCGGGTAGCAGTTCCCGAAACGTTGACCGGTCAATGGTGCATCCTCATTCAATTGGCACGTAGAGAGAATTAATAGGAGAAGCAGAATGGAGCCATCACGATGTTAATGCAACAAAGTTTGGATTCTCATATAAAAGCGCCCCACCACTCTAATCCATCTACTCCTAGTCTCTGAGCAACACTGCTCACTCCAATCCAAGACCAAGACAAGTGACCAGAAGCCACAAGCACCTACTACAAAAAAAGACACATCCGTGACATTTTGGGCCGAACGATTTTTTTCTGTCATACTTATGACACTTCTATGATGATAATTGTGACAAAACCCGGTATCATCATAGATGTGGTGGGCTCCTACTTATATGACAAAAAATCATGACAAAAAATGGGCTATTCATCCTGGGCGGGCCAGAGATGCAGATGCATGACATTCTTTGGGCCCTCCGTGACGGAAAAAACCATGGTAGAAGCGAGGGCGAGGAAAATATCAGGGTGTTCCCGGTTACGGTGGGTGGTCGGGGCCGAATGATGCATGTTTCTCTCGTACACGCACGCACGTGGGTGCGAGGCGTTGTGCTCTAACTCAACCCAAGCGAGGCGTTGGGCTCTAACCGAACCCGAGCGATTGCACTGCATGCTACACGTTACCGAACCCGAGCGATCGATCGATGGCTGTTGACTGAACCAGATCAAGCGATTCCTTCGCTACTGCTGCTAACTGAAGCCGATGGATGCTGCCTCTGGATGAACAGTGAGCGTTGCTGGGGGGTTTGGATGAACAGTTCCCGATGGGGGTGGATGAACAGGACCCCGTGGTGTTGCCTCTGGATGAACAGGACCCCGATCGATCGAGCCAGTTGGGGCTGGATGAACAGGAGCCCGTGGAGGGCTGGATGAACAGGACCACCCCGTGGAGGGCAGGATTTACAGTAGACGGTGGAGGGCTGGATGAACAGTAGCCCGTGGAGGGGTGGTTGAACAGGAGCCCATGGAGAGGGCTGGTTAAACAGTAGCCGGTGGAGTAGCGCGCTGTGGAGGCTGGACGAACAGGAGCCCGTGGATGAACAGTCGCAGGTGGAGACTGGAGGAGGTCGACGGTGGACGAACAGTAGCCCGTGGAGGCTGGAGGGAGTCAACGGTGGAGATGAATAGTATCCAGTGGAGTCTCGTTTTGCGGTACGCCACACCCCTCCCGACGAACATGACCCTCGTTTCGACCGTAGCGCTCCAACACAAGTCTGTTTCCTCCGTTTTGCGGTACGCCACACCCCTCCTGATCAACATGACCCCCGTTACGACCGTAGGAGGTCCATTTCCTCCGTTTTGCGGTACGCCAGACCCCTCCCGATGAACAAGATCCTGTTTCGAACGTCGCCGGTCGAACACAAGGCCGTTTCCTCTTTCTGCGGTACACCATGCCTCATTTCCATCGGCTGTTCCGTCCAAGCCCTCCTGATGAACACGACGACGCATTCCGTTCCGACCCAGCCAGTTGGCTCCCCATGAACACGACGACGACGCTGTTTCTCCGTTCCGACCTAGCCATGTACACGAGCCCTGGCCGTGCGTATGCGCGAGTAGGTGTTCGAGACCCTGCCCGAATGTACGTACATGGCCGTATTTTCTTTCTTGCACACTCGCCGCTGTACGTATGTGTACATGCTACATGCGCGCCTCTACTACGACACGTGCTTGCTTCTACATCGACCAGTATGTACGTAGACATTCGTGACCAGAATGACAACGCTACGTACACTTCGACCAGGTGGGTCCCAACTGTCAGGCACTTCCTTGCGTGCAAAGATGTAGCTGGTGGGTGGCAGCAGTCAGGGGGGCGAATCGTTTTTTTTTTTGCCCGGAGGCACTTCCTTTCATGCGAAGATGTAGCTCGTCCAAGCAGTCAGGGAGAAACTTTTTTTTTTGCGAAATGCGGTGGCCCATCCGGTGGATCCCCGTTGTCAGGTGGAGGAATACTTATTTGGGTGTAATAAGAAGGCACTTCCTTGCTACGGCCCTGGACCCAGCTGTCAACCTCTCCACGTACAGTCCACGTCCAATGGAAGCCATTTCTTGACCACGATGACCACGCCGTGCCGAGAGCACCGGGGCGGTGGACGACGGCGAGGCCTAGGAAGGGGACGACGCGGAGCCGGGGAAGATGCGAAAGTGGATGCCCACGCGTAGAGGAGTACGATGGTTCGCTGGTTTGCTGCGGTGTGAGGGTGCTGTCGCCGCAGAATAACAGGGGGTGTGGGTGAGTAGAGGGATGGCCTGGCCAGGGAATAGTAGGGGGCAGTGAGGCCTCTGCGGCAGCATAGCCGGCCATGGGAGGCAGGAGCATGCGGCACAACCGGCGTTGCTTTGGGCGGTTGGAGCAACAAGACCAGAGGTTGAAGAAGCACTACCGCCGTTGGATGGACATCGTACGGTCACTGGAGCTAGAATCGTTCATATTGACTAAGTTGACAAAGCACTCTGTCCCCGTCTGTCGTGGTTCTAAGTCTGATAGTACGAGTAGGGGGTATGTAAGAGGAGGCAAGGCCCTAGCTATGGTACGCAAGATGTTTACGAGTTCAGGCCCTTTTCAGAGGAAGTAAAAGCCCTACGTCTCGGTGCCCTGAGGCGGTCGACTGGAATGTATATGGGTGTTTCAGTTACACGGGGTGCGAACCCTTGTACTAGAGGAGGGGGTGGCTTATATAGAGTTCACCAGGACCCCAGCCATCCCCACGTTACAAAGGGTTCAATGTACATAAAGGCAGGGCATTACTGATAACGCCTGCAATAAAGAGTGGTAATGGCATTCATTGTCATAGAATGAATGCCAAACCGTTGCTGTCCTAAGAGACCTTTGACCTTCAGGGGTCGAGTGTCTTTGGATGGTCGAGTGAAGTTGAGTCGTCTAAACGGGGGTGTGTAGTCGAGCGGAATGCTCTCTTGGGCCATATCAGTCGACTGTTCCTGTTGCCTTCGAGTTGTCTTTTGAGCTTCTGGGGTAGTGACCTTCGGTGGGGTACCTGGGTCAGGCCCGTGACCCTACCCTAGGTTTGTAACATCATCAGTAGCCCCCGAATGGATTGAGGTTCGAGTGGAGGAGAGTGTTGATGTTGGCCTTGGCTCGGGTTCGATATCTCCGGGGAGATCTTCTTTGAGCTTGTGCACCATGCTGACTCTTCCACCTCGACTTGGTCCCCTTAATTGATTCAACAACCATCGAGTGTACTTGTTTGCGCTGACCGTCGACTGAACTTTGTGCGCAATTCCTAGCGCCGGTGGGGCGCGCAGTTTTCGGCGGGTTTGGTTGCTCTCTGGTCTCCGGATTCTGCGGGATTTCAAAATTTGGGGAAGCGCGCGGGACGGGTCGTGCCGCGGCAATCGGATCGAATATGCTCGGGACACCTCGATCTCTACGCCACCTTTTTCGCCACGAATCGTGTGCGCGCCTTTTGCGGGATTTGACGGGATAGCTTGTGGCCACCAGTCAGTCACTCGACCACTACGCTATTAGTGCGCGCTACGGTCGAGGCGGAGGCACTCTGCACCCATTCCTTGCTTCTTCTCCCTCTGCTCCTCCGCCGCGCTCCTGCTCTCCACCTTCCACTGCTCGGTCCGCACCGGCTCACCTTCCATGGGTAAGGACAAGACGGCGGCTCTGGAGCACTCGAAGAAGGCGGCGATGACGGGGAAAGGGAAGAGATCCAACTGAGGGGGATCATCGTCGAGGTCCGGGCTCCTCCCTGGCTGGATACAGGGGGACTGGATCAGGTCAACAATGAAGTGTGAGGACATGGAGGAGTTGGTTGAGGAGGGCCTGATCGCTTGCGACTCCTGGCGGCTGCCGGAGGGCGAGCTCGAGCCCCAGCCGCGGGAGGGTGAGTGCGTTCTCCTCGCGACTCACGTCGACCGAGGTTTTTCTTTGCCCCTGCATCCTTTCTTCCACGCTTTCCTGGATTTTTACGGTGCCCAACTGCATCACTTCTCTCCCAACACCATCACTTACTTGGCTACATTCGTTTCGATGTGCGAGAACTTCCTTGGTTGCCGACCGCACTGGGGCTTGTTCAACCATATCTTCACTCGTCATTCCCAAACCATCAAGAAAGCGAATCCGAGTGATGAGAAGACGCACGTCATCCAGATGTGTGGCGGACTGGGTATCCAGCTCAGGGGTAGGAGCACTTTTCCTGCCATGACCCTCCGCGAGTCGGTCCGGGGTTGGCAGTCGACTTGGTTCTATTGTAGGGACATTCCGACTCTTGGTCAGCCGATTGGGCTTCCTCCTTTTTCCTTGGGTCGAGTCAACCAGCCACCGACATTGCTCGTGAGTCGGGCTGAGAGGGTACTGCTGTCAAACCCCGGAAGGCCTTGCCCCGGAAGGCCTTGCCCAGGATCAAAGTGGACGTCCCGATCGCCTCCACGTAAGTGAAATTCTGCTTCGGTTTCTTTCCTTTTGGAGATCAACTTTGCTTCTGTCAACTCACTTTCTGCGAAATCTTCAGCGCTGCTGCTTCTGCGACCTTGATGGATGTTGACAAGGGCCATGACGACGAGGAGACTGCTGACGCTGCCACATCCCGCTCAGGTGCGGATTCTCGACCGAGCCCTGTCTTTTACCCGTTTGGGTTGTAAGTCGACTGAATTACTGATTGTCTTGTGAAGGACCACGCAATATCATTGAGCTTCCTGACGACGATGACGAGGAGGAGGAGGAGCACGCGGAGGTGACTCGATGCGGTACAGGAAGGAGGAGTCGGAAGACACCCTCCGGCACTAAGGCTCAGCAACAGGGGGACGTGGCCCGGACCATGGTCTCCTTTGCCGTTGCCGCGTCGACTGTCCGTCCCTCTTCATCGACTGGCCCAACTGTTGACCATGTGGCTACTCCGTCATCCGTTCTCTTCACCACTCATCATGTCCCGGAGGACCCCGTGAATGCGACCCAGGAGGCCATTCGTCAGGCGGGCTTGATGATGGAGCGGACGAAGGCGGCGTATGAGGCTAGCATGGCTGCCTACAATGCCAGCTCGGCTCTTAGAACCAATGTCCAGGTCCGTCTCTTCCGACTATTTTGCTGCGTTGTTGCACTCTTCGTTCTGAAAATTGTTGCTTTATTTGTAAGATGATGTTACACCCATTGGGTGTTTGCTCTTGTAAATTTAGCTCTTGTAACCCAATTAGTCTTGAGTCGATTGGACCAGTGGGGGCACGCTGAGTGCACCCACTAGGTGTAGTCCCCGAGGCCACGGTCGACTGAAGTCAGTCGGTTGTGGTCTTTAGAATGTGTCTTGTTAATTTGTTTCGAACCCTTCTCACTCCCGCAGAACTGATCCGGCCGAGTGGAACCAGTGGGGGCACGCTGAGTGCACCCACTGGGTGTAGTCCCCGAGACCGTGGTCGACTGCTCGCAGTCGGCCATGGTCTGAGAACAAAATTTATCAATCTCTCTTTTTTTGGACTCAGGAAGGACTGGCCTGACTAAGCGAGAACCAGTGGGGGTACGCTCAGTGCACCCACTCGGTGTAGTCCCCGAGACTACTGTTGAGTATTTGACTCGGCTGTAGTCTTAGAATTCTGGATTGTTGGGTCGATGTAGAAATCTTGCGAGTTCGGAGCCAAGTTCGCGGATCTTGAGAAGTAGCAGGTCCAGCTCAATCTTGACTTGCAACTGGCCAGGGATCATTTGAAGAAACTCAGGATGAAGCTTCTGGTAATTAAAGCTTGTAGCTTGTCGACTGATCTTCGGCGAATATGCCGTGTGTATCCTTATGTTCATCTGTTTAGTAATGTCTCTTGTAGATCAACTGAGGGCAGCCCTAGAGCAGAAGGACCTTGACCTGGCGGCAGCGCAACAGAGGGCGCACGATAAAGCCGAACTGGTAGAACATAAGCTAGCTTCGGTCGACACGCTTGAGGCAGAGACCGCCAGGCTGAAGGACTCTCTCGGCACAGCCATCAAGGAGGTGACTCGACTGAAGGGGGGCAAGGCTGCCCTGGACGAGAAGTACGGGTGCTTTTCCAGAAGAAGAACGAGTTGGAGGCTTATCTGAGTGATCTCACCAATAAGTGGTATCTTGTGCTTGAAGGTATGCCCCTTTTGCTTCGACTAAATCAGGGTGGTCGACTCATAACTTGCTTGCTAACTCGTCGTGTTCTCTCTTGTGTAGAATTCTGCCGCAACTTCGAGGTGGAAACTGGGCGGGTCGAGCCTGGTCTGGATCCCGCCAACACTATTGTCAAGGGTTAAGCTGCTATGAATATCTTGAGGTTGGAGTCTCGCCTTACCAGCGCCACATGCTACCTCGGTCGACTGAAGGCAGTGCTGTCTCGGATCGACACTGCACTTTGGAGGGGAGTCGAGCAAGAGAATGACCTCGAGTCTCTGATGACTCGACTCAGTGAGATCCCTGGTCGAGTGCAAGAGTGGAAGAAATCATCTGCCCGTTGTGGAGCCAACGTCGCGCTGTCCCTGGTTCGGGTGCATTGCAAGGAGGTGAAGAAGAAGAGGCTGGCCGCACTCAAGGTCGCCAACACGAAGGAACTTCAGTTCCAGTCGTTCATGGGGACTTTCTTGGAGGCTGCTACCCATATTGCCGACGGGATCGACCTGGATGAGTTCGTTGTGCCTGCAAGCCCTCCTCCCCCCGGGGAGTGAACAACCTTTGATACTTTGATTCAATTTGCCTCGGAATGCCGAGTGATCTTGTAACCGTTAAACTCTCGTGGGCTTGATGCTCAAGTACTTCTGTCCGAATCTTGCGGGGCTTTATCTGCACTTGATTCCTTTTGCATTCGCTTGTTTTGCTTCTGACTCTTTCTGATCTTTTGGATTTCGAGTCGACGTCGAATCTGTGGCACTGCGCTGATGGTTGAGCTGCTCGATGGCGACGTTGAACTTATGGCGGGGCCCGGAGGACCACAGCTAAGCTCCCGAGTGAGAGGTTTTCTCTTCACTCAGAGTGGTTTTTGTAACTTAGGCGATTACGGGGTCGCAGCTAAGCCTCCGAGTGAGAGGGTTGCTCTTCACTTAGAATGGTTTTCGCAACTTAGGCGATTAAGAGCTACGTTGTACTCGTGGTGGAGCTCGGAGGACATAGCCACGTTGTACTTATGGCGTAGCTCAAAGGACCGCAGCTAAGCCCCCAAGTGAGAGGGTTGCTCTTCACTCGGAGTGGTTTTCGCAACTTAGGCATTTACGAGCTACGTTGTACTTGTGGCGGAGCTCGGAGGATAG
>LR738715.1:533733455-533743467 GCA_902687465.1 Secale cereale
GGAGTGGTTTTTGAAACTTAGGCGATTACGGGGTCTCAGCTAAGCCCCCGAGTGAGAGGATTGCTCCTCACTTGGAGTGGTTTTTGTAACTTAGGCGATTACGGGGTCGCAGCTAAGCCCCCGAGTGAGAGGGTTGCTCTTCACACGGAGTGGTTTTTTGAAACTTAGGCTATTACGGGGTCGCAGCTAAGCCCCCGAGTGAGAGGGTTGTTCTTCACTTGGAGTGGTTTTTGTAACTTAGGCGAATCGGGTTCGCGACTAAGCACCCACTGGGGGATTTGTGGACCAGCATCTTAGAAACCAACAATCATTAAGGAATTGCTGCAAACTTGTCTTTGAAAACAAACTGGAAGATTCTTATTACAACTCGACTAATCGAGTGCTTCAAGTATAGAAGCGGCGGAGCAGGTCCGCGTTCCAGGAGCGGGGTTCATCTTTCTTCTTGGCGACATTGTAGATGTGATACGCCCCATTGTGCAGCACCTTGGTGACGATGAAGGGGCCTTCCCAATCCAGGGCAAATTTGTGTGGTCGCTTCTGTCGTACTCGAAGAACCAGGTCTCCCTTCTGAAATGCTCGGCTCCAGACATTGTGAGCATGGAATCGACGCAGGTCTGTTGGTAAATTGTCGAGCAGATCAAATCCATCTCCCGTTCTTCCTCCAGGAGGTCGACCGCATCTTGACGGGCTTGCTCTGCTTCTGACTCGGAGAAGAGTTCCACTCGGGGGGCATTATGCAACAAATCACTTGGTAGCACGGCCTCAGCTCCATAGACCATGAATAAGGGGGTACGGTCAGTCGACCGGTTCGGAGTTGTCCTCAGCCCCCATAAGACAGATGGCAGTTCAGTCACCCAAGCTCCGACGGCATGCTTGAGCTCGCACATAAGCCACGGCTTCAGGCCTTGAAGGATCAAACCATTCGCTCTTTCTGCTTGTCCATTCGACTGCGGATGCGCTACGGAGGCATAGTCGACCCGCGTACCTTGGGAGGAACAGAAAGCTCTAAATTCATCCGATTCAAAGTTGGAGCCGTTATCCATGATGATGTTGTGGGGGACTCCGTATCTGAATATCAATTCTCTAATGAAGCTCATGGTAGAGCTTGAGCCGAGGTTCTTGATGGGCTTGGCTTCGATCCATTTGGTAAACTTGTCGACTACCACGAGCAAGTAAGTGAATCCACTTCTGCTAGTTTTGAAGTGACCGACCATGTCCAACCCCCAAACGGCAAACGGCCAAACCAACGGAATGGTCTTCAAGGCAGACGCTGGCTTATGAGACATGTTGGAGTAAAACTGGCAGCCTTCGCACTTGTCTACGATATCTTTTGCCATCTCGTTAGCTCGGGGCTAATAAAATCCAGCTCGGTACGCCTTGGCCAATATACTCCGAGAGGAAGCGTGGTGGCCACAAGTCCCCATGTGAATTTTCATTCAGAATCAGTCGACCTTATTACGGGGTGATGCAGCCTGAGCGACTCCTGTGACACTCTCTTTGTAGATCTGAGCCTGAATGACAGTGAAGGCCTTGGATCGACGGATGATCTGGCATGCTTCCTCTTCATCCTCTGTGAGTTCTTGTCTGAACAGGTATGCTATGTATGGCACAGTCCAGTCGGGGGTGATCACCAAAATCTCGATGATTAGGTCGACCACCGCAGGCACTTCGACTTCAGTCGGATCAGATGCGTTGATTGGTTGTGGGGGTTCCTCCATGAAGGGATCTTCTTTGACTGAGGGGGTGTGCAGGTGCTCCAAAAACACATTCTTGGGTATGTGCTTCCGAGTGGACCCTATCTTTGCGAGATCGTCAACAAGCTGATTCTTGATGCTGGGCACGTGATGGAGCAATAAACCTTCAAACTTCTTTTCCAGCTTTCGCACTGCACTGTAATAACTGGGCATTGCCGGGCTTCTGACGTCCCACTCCTTCATCACCTAATTGACCACTAAGTCTAAGTTGCCGTAGACCATCAGGCGACGGACGCCGAGTGAGATGGCCATACGCAACTCGTACAAAAGCGCCTCGTATTCAGCTTCGTTGTTTGAGGAGTCGAAGTGGATTTGAAGGACGTAACTAAGCTTGTCGCCCCTGGGGGATACCAAAACCATGCCTATGCCGGATCCATTCAACATCTTGGATCCATCAAATAACATAGTCCACTGGTCCGACAAGATCTGAGTCGGCTACTCCTGTTCGACCCATTCGGCCACAAAATCTGCTATTGCCTGAGACTTGATAGCTTTATTCGCTTCAAACTTGATATCTAGCGGAAGGAGTTCAATCGCCCATTTTGCCACTCGACCGGTTGCGTCTCGGTTGTTCAGGATTTCTGACAGTGGGGCGTCGCTGACGACTGAGATTGAATGATCCGAGAAGTAATGAGCAACTTTCTTTGCGGTCAAGTAAATCCCATACAGAAACTTCTAGGAATGCGGGTATCTTTGCTTGGAGGGAGTCAATACTTCGGAAATGTAGTAGACTGGGCGTTGGACTTTGTAGGCTTTGCCTTCTTCTTCCCGCTCAACCATGAGTACAGTGCTGACAACTTGTCCGGTGGCTGTGATGTATAGTAAAAGAGGCTCCTTGCTAACTCGGGCAGCAAGCACCGGCTGGGTGGAAAGCAGGTCTGTGAGCTCTTCAAACGCTGATTCAGCTTCAGAATTCCACTCGAACTTTTCAGATTTCTTCATCAGTCGATAGAGAGGTAATGCCTTCTCACCAAGATGAGAAATGAACCTACTCAATGCAGCCAAGCAACCAGTTAGCTTCTGTACGTCGTGTATACGCTCGAGACGCTTCATTCGGAGGATGGCACTGACTTTTTCTGGGTTGGCGTCGAATCCTCGTTCTGAAACAAGGAAACCGAGTAGCTTACCGCCCGGAACTCCAAATGTACATTTCAACGGATTAAGCTTGATATCGTAGCTTCTCAAATTTGCGAATGTCTCAGCGAGGTCAGTTAGCAGGTCGGAACCTTTTCGTGATTTGACTGATTTTCTTCAGAAGGCATTTTTGAGACCGAAAGGCATGGTGACATAACAGAAACACCCGATCGGGGTGATGAAGGCTGTCTTGATTTCATCGGGTCCAAACAGTCGGATCTGATGATACCCGGAATACGCATCCAGAAAGGACAAATGCTCGCATCCTGCGAGTAATGCCCCAGATGTAACACTTTCCAAATATGGCAATATATAAACTTTGGCTTCATCAATTCCTTTTCCGGGCTCTTCTTTCATTTCGGGTTTCTTCGTTTTGTCGTGTGCGTGTGTGCATTTCATTCATGTCATGTTGTTATGTGCATTGCATTGCATTTGTGTTGTCACTTGCACCCGGTCCCACTCGTCTCTTCCCGTTGTCCGTTTCGAGATCCGACGCTCTTACGCGTGCCCGTGGCATCCCCGAGTCCTTCTTTCGTGTGTGGTCGTGTAACGTTTTCGGAATGACGTGAGACTGGTCGTGCGATGTTGTTTTGGTACGTGTAGGCCGCCTGTCAAGTTTCGTCGTGTTTGGAGTTCGTTTGGTACTCCAACGGTTAACCTAGTGGGCTAAAAGAACCTCTTCTTTGAGGCCCAAGACCCCTCCACAACAGCCCACTAAACCAGCACAACCCTTCCCATCATCTCGGTCGTCGAATCGTGATCGTGTGGCCGAAAACCGCTCCTCATTTGGAGTTTCCTAGCTCGCAGAATCTATATAAACAGCCTCCCATGTCCATTTTCAGGCAAAAACCCTAGTCCCGAGCTCCTCCACCGCTGCCGGACACGTCCAGGTCGCACCGGACGTGTCCACTCCGCCCAGCCACATCACCGGACCAATCCCGCCTCGACACCTCAGCACCGCCGCCACGTGTCCGCCTCCCGTTGGCCGAACCCCCCGCCCCCCCCGCCAGCTCCACCGCGCCATGCGGCCCGCCGGCCCGACGCTGCCGCCACCCGGTTCGCCCGCGCCTCCCGAACCCTCCGCCGCCGCGCCGTCCTCGCCGCCGGCGGGATCTCTGGCGCGCCGGCGAGCTCGCCTCCGCCCGCGCCGAGCATACCGACCCTCGGCCGCCTCGCCTCCCGGCTGCGGTCGCCGGTCGTCAGCCGCCTCCGGCACGTCAAGCCAGCGCCGCCCCGGCGCGCCCCTCCGACGCGTCCCGGCCGGTCCCCGCCGCCGGCCGCCCGCCGGTCAACCTCCGCCGCCTGCGCCGAGGGCCGCCGCCTTCGAGCAGCAGCGGAACTCCCCGATCCGGTCCAGCGGCCGGTCAAACCCTAATGGGTCGGCGGACCCGACCCGATCCGCTTGTCCAACCTGATCCGCGAGGTTGTTACCCACTTTTCTTCACTCATTTTACACCTGATTGCATAACTATAAACTTTCGGAAATTAATAGGTGGGTTCATCTAGTTCGTAGGCATTCTTCCAATGAATGCAGGATATGGAGTTCGGGGTTCTACATTGAGTGAAGTGGTTTTATGGACGTTGTTCCGATCGGGAGTTGCATCTTAAAGGGTCCTTGGCTATGCTGATCCGGGATTGCAAAACCCTTTTGTAACACGTTCCATAACCTTTCAACACGAATATGTCGAACGAAGCTTCTATCTTGTATTTGTTCTATCCGCTCCTTGTTGTTTTTATTTACCTTTTGTTCTCCCAAGTGGCTTCTCAAGAAGATTGTTGTTACCATTAAACTGTGGATTACATTCGTTCATCTTGTTCGAATGTTCTTGTGAAGACTTATGTTGCATTTCTAGCCATTGATTCAACTTATATTTTTCTCAATCAATGGCTAATTGTTGTCATCTCATTCAGGATGGCTCCTAAAGGGTTCCCAATGCTAACCCAGAGGGTGAAGAGGTTCCTGATCGTCCTCCTTCCCCTCCTCCCGCGTCTGAGGCCTGGAGAGCAATTATGCAAGCGACGAACCAGAACACCCAGATGCTTATGCAAATGATGCAGAACATTCAAGCAAATCAAGCAAATCAAGGTGGTCATGGGAACCAAGGCCAAGGTAATTTGTTCAACCAACCTCACTTTGCTACACTCAACCAGTTCTTGGCAAACCAACAATGTGGACCCTCTAGATGCTGAAGACTGGATAACAGATATCAAGAAGCATTTCGAGTGCAGTAACGTGAGACCTGAGGACTATGTGAAGTTTGTCGCCTTCCAACTCAAGGACCAAGCCGCTGATTGGTGGCAGTAGTACAAAGATTCCAGAGAAGGACGTGAAATCTCGTGGGCTGACTTCTGCAAGGATTTTCGCTCTCACCACATTCCACAAGTGTCATCGAAGGTATGCGTGAGAAATTCCGCAACCTGAAGCAAGGCTCAATGTCTATTTATCAATACAATGTCAAGTTCCAGAACCTTGCCCGCTATGCCAAGAAAGACATCCCAGATGCCAAGAGCAAGATTTATCAGTTCCGTGGTGGTCTGAAGGATGAACTCCAACTAGCTCGCACCTTGTTCGAGCCTGATGAGTTTGATCAATTCTATAACATGGCACTTAAGCAAGAGGCAGCCCGGCTCAAGATGGAAGCTTCCGAAAAGAGGATCAGAGACACTGTTCACTCCTCCTCTTCTTCCCAAGTGGTTGCAAAGCAGCAGAAGTTTTGGCTTCCACCTCCTCCAGTGATCCGACCTCCCAACAACAACAACAAGCATTCGGGTGGCCGTGGTTTCTCCCACCCACCCAACCCAAGCAATCAGTCAAAGAATCACTTTCAAGCTTCAAAGTCAAGTGCTCCTTATCACCGTCCTCTCTCAGAAGTGGTTTGCAACAAGTGCACTCAGAAGGGTCATTATGCTAACAAGTGCCCCATCCCAAGGCGCCTTCCGCCTCCTCCACCTATCAGCACTGCTATTGTCAAGCATAATCCAAAGCAAGCAAGAGTGAATGTGATGAATGCAGCTCAAGCAAGGAATTCTTCAGATGTGATACTTGGTAACCTTCCAGTTAACTGTATTCCTGCAAAAGTGTTGTTTGATTCGGGTGCATCATGTTCTTTCATGTCATATCCATTCGCATCCAAGCACAATGTGAGCACAGTGGCATTACCTCAGAAGTTGCAAGTTACTTCTCCGGGGAAATGAATGACTTCTAGTGTGTATGCTCCAGACGTATCTATTCGCATGGGTGATTAACGCTTTCTGGCTTCTCCGGTTGTTCTCGGCAACTCCGACATTGATCTTATTCTCGGGATGGATTGGCTTTCCTTGCATGATGCTCACATTGATTGTGCAAATAAGGAAGTCAAGATTACACATTCCGACGAAGACGTGATTATCTTCGCCTCTCGAGATAACACAATCAGGCTATTCTCTCTCAATGACAAGGGTGAGATTAATGCCATCTCTCAAATTCCGGTGGTCAATGAATATGAAGATGTTTTCCCTGAAGAACTTCCAGGCATGCCTCCGCATTATCAAGTTGAATTCATCATTGAACTCGAGCCTGGTACTGAGCCAGCATGCCGGCGTCCGTACAAGCTTTCCCCTAAAGAGTTGAAGGAGCTAAAGAGACAACTCGATGAGAAAGAGTGTATGGGTCAAATCAGGCCTAGCACTTCTCCTTGCGGCTGTGGTGTCTTATTTGTCAAGAAGAAGGATGGCACGGAGCGCCTTTGCGTTGATTACCGGCCATTGAACAAGAAGACAATAAAGAACAAGTATTCGCTCCCTAACATCAATGAATTGTTCGAGCAGCTCAAAGGAGCAAAGTGTTCTCAAAGCTCGATCTCCGGATGGGTTTTCACCAGATCCGTATCCGTGAAGAAGATATTCACAAGACTGCATTCAGAACAAGCTACGGCTCCTATGAATACACAGTCATGTCTTTTGGCATCGCTAATGCTCCACCCACCTTCTCGAGAATGATGCACTACATATTCAACCCCTACACCAACGAATTTATGCTCGTCTATCTGGATGACATCTTGGTATTCTCCAAGAATGAAGAGGATCATGCCAAGCACCTCTGTTTGGTTCTCGACAGACTCCGTGAACATAAGTTCTATGCCAAGTTCTCCAAGTGCGAATTCTGGCTCGATAAGGTCTTATATCTTGGCCATATCATCTCTGCTGACGGTATTGCTGTCAACCCCGAGAAAGTTGAAGCGATTGTCAACTGGGAACCCCCTCAGAACGTCAAGCAACACCGAAGCTTCCTTGGTCTTGCTAGCTATTGCAGAAGGTTCGTTGAGAACTTCTCCAAGATTGCCAAACCCCTCTCCAACTTGCTGCAGAAGAATGTCAAGTAAAACTGGTCCCCGGATTGTGATGTGGCATTCAAAACACTCAAAGAAATGCTTATCTCTGCTCCGGTTCTTACTCCTCCGGATGAGTCCAAGCCCTACGAAGTATTCTGTGATGCTTCTCCACTAGGACTTGGTGGTGTGCTAATGCAAGGCAATAAAATTGTGGCATACACTTCTCGTCAATTGAAGCCAAATGAGAAGAACTACCCCACATATGATCTCGGGTTAGCAGCAGTATTACATGCCTTGATCACGTGGATACACCTTCTGTTGGGCAGAAAAGTCGACATCTTCACCGATCACAAGAGCTTGAAGTACATCTTCACACAGCCGAACCTGAACCTTCGCCAGACTCGTTGGGTTGAGATGATCCAAGAGTATGATCCAAGCATCGAATACACACCTGGCAAGGCCAATGGCATTGCAGATGCCTTGAGCAGAAAGGCATATTGCAACAGTCTCTTTATCAAGACGTTTCAGCCTGAGCTTTGGGAGTCTTTCAGGAAGCTCAACCTCCAAGTTGTTCCGCAAGGCTTTCTTGCAAATCTTCAAGTTGCTCCTACCTTGGAAGATCAGTTCTGTGAGGCCTAGCTCAGTGATGTTATGGTGCAGAAAGTGAAACATGGTATTGCAAAGGGTACTCCCAAATACAAGTGCTATCGCATTGATGAGAAAGACACCTTGTTCTTTGAGGACAGACTTGTGGTTCCCAAGGGTGATCTCAGGAAGCTCATAATGAACGAAGCACATGACTCCCTCCGCTCGATTCATCCTGGAAGTTCCAAGATGTACCAAGACCTCAAGCAATCTTACTGGTGGACTCGCATGAAAAGGGAGATTGCCCAATTCGTGAATGAATGTGATGTCTGCAGAAGAGTGAAGGCACAGCATCAACATCCAGCCGGTTTCCTCCAACCTCTTCCTATTCCCGAGTGGAAATTCGACCACATTGAAATGGATTTCATCACTGGGTTTCCCAAGTCCAAGAAGGGGAACGATGCTATCTTTGTTGTGATTGACAAGCTAACCAAAGTATCTCACTTCCTTCCAGTCAAAGAATCCATCAATGCAGTTCAGCTGGCAGAGTTGTACACTTCTAGAATTGTGTCGTTACATGGCATTCCTCAAGTTATCTCCTGAGACCGTGGAAGTTTGTTCACATCCAAGTTCTGGGACTCCTTTCAGTCAGCCATGGGCACTAAGATCCGTTTCAGCACTGCGTTTCACCCTCAGACTAGTGGTCAAGTCGAAAGAGTGAACCAGATCCTCGAAGACATGCTCATAGCTTGTGTCATCTCTTTTGGCATGAAGTGGGAAGATTGTCCCCCGTTTGTCGAGTTCTCTTACAACAACAGTTTCCAAGCAAGTGCCGGCAAAGCTCCTTTTGAAATCCTTAATGACAGAAAGTGTTGTACTCCTCTCAACTGGTCCGAGACTGGTTAACGTCAACTTCTTGGCAATGACTTGATCCCAGAAGCCGAAGAAATGTGCAAAGTCATACGTGAGAATCTCAAGGCCGCTCAGTCGCGTCAAAAGAGTTACAATGACGGCAAGCATCATGATTTGGCTTTCGACATTGGAGACCATGTCTATCTCCGTGTTTCTCCTATGAAAAGCACCCAAAGATTTGATATCAAAGGAAAGCTTGCTCCGAGATACGTGGGCCCTTTCAAGATTCTTGGCAAAAGAGGCGATCTAGCCTATCAACTCGAGCTTCCATCCAACTTTGCAAATGTTCATGATGTGTTTCACGTGTCTCAACTCCGCAAGTGCTTCAAGACACCTAAACGCACTATTCCGTCTGAGGAGATTGATCTTCAACAAGACTTGTCTTACCGTGAGCACCTCGTTGCTATTCTTGAAGAAACCGAGCACAAGACCCGCAACAAGTCAATCAAGTTCCTGAAAGTTAAGTGGTCACACCATACCGACCGAGAAGCTACGTGGGAATGAGAAGATCACCTTCGTTCCGAGTATCCTTCCTTCTTCCAGTCCTAGATCTCGGGACAAGATCTTTTCGTAGTAGAGGAGAGTTTGTAATGCCCTAGATGTAACACTTTCCAAATATGGCAATATATAAACTTTGGCTTCATCAATTCCTTTTCCGGGCTCTTCTTTCATTTCTGGTTTCTTCGTTTTGTCGTGTGCGTGTGTGCATTTCATTCATGTCATGTTGTTATGTGCATTGCATTGCATTTGTGTTGTCACTTGCACCCGGTCCCACTCGTCTCTTCCTGTTGTCCGTTTTGAGATCCGACACTCTCACACGTGCCCGTGGCATCCCCGAGTCCTTCTTTCGTGTGTGGCTGTGTAACGTTTCCGGAATGACGTGAGACTGGTCGTGCGATGTTGTTTTGGTACGTGTAGGCCGCCTGTCAAGTTTCGTCATGTTTGGAGTTCATTTGGTACTCCAACGGTTAACCTAGTGGGCTAAAAGAACCTCATCTTTGAGGCCCAAGACCCCCTCCACAACAGCCCACTAACCCAGCACAACCCTTCCCACCATCTCGGTCGTCGAATCGTGATCGCGTGGCCGAAAAACACTCCTCATTTGGAGTTTCCTAGCTCCCAGAATCTATATAAACAGCCTCCCACGTCCATTTTCGGGCAAAAACCCTAGTCCCGAGCTCCTCCACCACCGCCGGACACGTCCAGGTCGCACCGGACGTGTCCACTCCGCCCAGCCACGTCGCCGGACCAATCCCGCCTTGACACCTCAGCACCGCCGCCACGTGTCCGCCTCCCGTTGGCCGACCCCCCCCCCCC
>LR738715.1:533743791-533768854 GCA_902687465.1 Secale cereale
CCAGCTCCACCGCGCCACGCGACCCGCAGAGCCCGGGGCCGGCCCGCCAGCCTGACGCCGCCGCCACCCGGTTCACCCGCGCCTCCCGAACCCTCCGCCGCCGCGCCGCTAACGCCGCCAACGGGATGTCCGCCGCGCCGGTGAGCTCGCCTCCACCCGCGCCGAGCCTCGCGACCCCCGGCCGCCTCGCATCCCGGCTCCGGTCGCCGGTCGCCGGCCGCCTCCCGCACGTCAAGCCAACGCCGCCCCGGCGCGCCCCTCCGCCGCGTCCCGGCCGGTCCCCGCCGCCAGCCGCCCGCCGGTCAACCTCCGCCACCGGCGCCGAGGGCTGCCGCCTTCGAGCAGCCGCGGATCTCCCCGATCCGATCCAGCCGCCGGTCAAACCCTAACGGGACGGCGGACCCGACCCGCTCCGACCCGATCCGCTTGTCCGACCCGATCCGCGAGGTTGTTACCCCCTTTTTTTCACTAAGTCATTTTAAACTTGCTGTCTGCTGGCATCTTTGCATGGCTGTATCTTTTATTGTGCTTGTCCAAATTGTGCATATGATATGTCAAAATGATCGTGGTGATGTGCTCTACGTTTTGTTCCATTGTGGCATGCTTGTTTGAGTTCATATAGAGGTCTTAGTCTTCGTGACAAGAGTGCTACTTGTTATAAACTGTTGTAACTTGTTTTTTTTCATCCCATGTTTGAGATGTGATAACTTGGTGCATGTTTATCCAAATGAAGCAAATGATATGTCAAAATGTTCATTGTGAGATGCTCTACATGATGGTTGCTGTAGCATTCATGTTAGGGTTCATATTGCCATATTAATCTCTGTTGCAAAAGTGCATGTGGCTGTTAAGTTTTGTAACATGTTATGAGATGCTGTTTTGAAGTGCTCGTTGCTATTGATGTGTTTGTCCTCATGTCACATGCCAATATGTTTTAGAATCTCCATCATATGTTCTTTGCTGTGGTTCAAACCATTTTCCATTATATGCCTTGACGTGACTTAAACATGCTTGTAAACATGCCATGCCAACATAACTGTTTTATACTTAGTGAAATTTCTGCTAAGTCTGGAATCTGTCTTAACAAGTTGCTATGTTTGCTTGATGCCCTAGTCAAATCCATGCTTGTTTGGGAGTGGCCAATGATCATTCCTTGTGGTACATGTTATTGTCTATCCATACATGCCCTTACTTGCTCATAAGGCTTGCTGTAGCTTATTTATTTCTCTCTCCCAAGTTGCTATGAAATATAACTGTCAGGTTTTTAATAGCATGATCAATTTGGCGTAGCTTGTTGCTATTGATCCATGCCTCCTATGGAGTTGCTCCAATGGAGTTGTTTGCTGTAGGATATGTCTACTTCATGTCCATGCTTCTTGTCACCATGTTTGGGTGCTGTAGAGTATATATTTCTTGCTCCAAAGTTGCTATGTGGCTGTTAATTTCAGCTTTGCATTGAATCTTGTTTCGTGTGTATGTGTTGAACCTTTGCTCCGTTTTGAACGTGTCCTATATGAAACTTGTGTGATTTTGCATGTAGAATCATAACCTCATGTTGTTTACATGTTTGGAGTGTGTTTGCTTGATGTTTGGGTGCATCTGGCACCGTTGCCATGCTTGTCTTGTTTTGCTTATATCTTCTAGACCGTAGCTCTGAATTAAACAAACTTTATATGAAACTTGAATAGAATTTCATGTAGATCATCATGGTGCATGTTAACTTGATGTTTAACAACTTTAACTTAAGGTTTGTTCAGATATGGACCAATTTCAACTTATGCATACGAGGACTTACCGGATTCGCTTTATGTGGATTTCGGCCTCATTTAAACTTGATGTCTTGTGTTGTTCTTGTGTGCTTCAACCCTTGACATGTATTGCATCATACATGCATCATACGTGCATCATGTTGATTGTGCATTGCACCTTGTTTTATTTCGTGCCTCGTTTTGTTCTTGTGTTGAGTAGAGCCGGAAGCCGAGACCGAGCACGAGAACGAGGTTACTACCGAGGTTGAGTACGAGGAGCCGTCTTACGATCCCATCGACGACTCGATAGGCAGGATGACCTGACCCATATATCATTACTATCTTTGCCTATTTCTAGAAGTCTCGCTCTTTAGCTTATTGCCTCGATGCCCATGTTTGTTTGTCAGCCTCCTATTGTAACCATGAATCTTTCTAACCACCCAATCTAGCAAACCATTGTTTGGCTACATAAGTTTCACTCAGCCCCTCTTATAGCATTGCTAGTTGCAGGAGAAGATTTGAAGATTCTTGCTTCATGTTGAAGTTATTGTTGGGATATCACACTATATAAACTCTTAAACTAAATCATCTATATATTGGTAATGGGTGGAAGGCTAAGCCTCTTGCTTGGTGATTTGTTCCACTCATGCCGCCCTAGGAACCATATAAACCGGTGTTATGTTCCTTGATTATGCGTCCCTAACACGGTTGGGATTTATGGGCCCCCCTTCATAACCCGCTTAGCGCTAAAGCTTTTCCAGCAAGTCCCAACATTGGTACTACATTTGCCTAACAACAAAAACTTGCATAGGGAGTTATAAACCCTCTTCTTAATCAACAACCCGGGCCTGTGCTCCACATGAGTGTTGGTCCAAACTGGGGAGCCTGTGGGGCCACCTTGGGGAAACCCGAAGGCTGGTAAAAACCTGTAGCATCGCCCATCCGGACGTGGCCTGAGACGAGATACGCGCAGCTACTATCAGGGTGTCGGCATGCCGGGCGGATTTGCTGGATTAGTTTTACCTATGTCGGTATATCTTGAGCACGGGATTTCGAGAATACTCGGGTCTTCCCACCTTGGAGTTGCAACTCCGCATATCGTGAGCTTGGCAAGGGCTAAGTTGGGACACCCCTGCAAGGTTTTGAACTTTCAAAAGCCGTGCCCGTGGTTATGTGGCAGATGGGAATTTGTTAATATCCGGTTGTAGAAAACTTGACACCATGTTCAGAACACAGTTCCAACGTGAGTAACCGTGACGGTCATTTTCCGAAAGGGGTTCGGGAAGTGAACACGGTGGGGTTATGATTGACGTGTTTAGATAGGATCACTTCGTGATCACTTTGACGCTCGTGGCACTTCTCTTCTCGCTCTAAACACGTAAGCTAGTGCTAGTGCAGCTGCAACCTTTATCTTTCTTCAGCCTTGTTCCACACCCAAGGCTTAGATAGTTTTGCTACCCGGGAACGGGATTGCTGAGTCCTCCGCGGCTCACAGATTCTACACAACACCAGATGCAGGTACTATGGTGAACTACTCAGGTGACGGCATGGAGCTATACTGGGAGTTTGATGAAGAACGTAGTCGATACTATGTGCACTATCCCGATGATCAGTAGTGGCTTCTACTAGGGGCGATTCGGACCTTCTGGATTTATTTATGTGGTATCTTTCATTTGGATCTTCATCCGTAGTCGGACTGTGATGTTATTTGGATGATGATTTTCTTATGTAATGTATGGTGTGACGTGGCGAGTGTAAGCCAACTATCCTTTTGCAATTTCATCCCTATTTTTACATGAGTCGTGCAAAGATACCATACTTGAGATCATTCTAGTATGGGCTTATCATTTAAGTCGTGCCTCGTCACGTAGGAGGTATAATCCCATACTGGGCATTACACTGCGGTCGAGTCAACCATCTGATCGATGCGGGGGAGAGGAATATGATCTTTGGGGCAGGACCGATTGATATGCTTGAAATCGATGCACATGCGGAGGGACTGGTCCTTCTTGGGGACCATGACCAAATTGGCGAGCCACTCGGAGTGGTAGATCTCACGGATGAACTCAGCTGCCAGAAGCCGAGCCACCTCTTCGCCAATTGCCTTTCTCTTCTCTGCGGCGGACCAATTGAGATGTTCCTTTACGGGCTTCACTTTTGGGTCTACTCGCAAACAATGCTCAGCCAGTCCCCTGGGTACACCTGGCATGTCAGACGGTTGACATGCGAAGATGCCCTAGTTCTCATGGAAGAACTGGATGAGCGCTTCTTCCTATTTGCTGTCGAGTGTAGTTGAGATGTGGGTTGGTGCTGCATTGGGGTCGGTGGGCTGAATGTGTACGGGCTTCGTCTCCCCCGCTGACTGAAAAGCTGACTCAGAAGCCGGCTTCTTAGCCCGCAACAAATCACTCGGATCCACATTCTTCTGGTACTCCTCCATCTCTACTGCTGCCATCTGCTCGTCAGCAATTTTCGATGGAAGCGCTCTTCCGCTTTCTGTCGATTCCCCGTGACGGTTATGACGCCGTTGTGCCCTGTCATCTTCAACTTGAGATACACATAGCATGGTCGAGCCATGAATCTGGCGTAGGCGGGCCTACCCAGAATGGCATGATAGGCGTTGTTGAAGTCCACCACTTCAAACGTCAGCTTCTCTTTGCGGTAATTCTTTGAATCGCCAAAAACCACGTCGAGTGAGATTTGGCCAAGTGAGTCGGCTTTCTTCCCAGGGATGACCCCGTGAAACCTCATGTTACTCTCGCTTAGCATGGACATCGGAATGCCCATCCCACAGAGGGTTTCAGCATACAGAATGTTCAGGGCACTACCACCATCCATCAGGACCCTGGTCAAACAAGTGCCCTCGACAACTGGGTCGACCAGCAGCGCCTGCCGCCCAGGGGTAGTGATGTGTGTAGGGTGATCGTACTGGTCGAATGTGATGGGGGTCTTGGACCATTTCAGATACGTTGTTGTTGCCGGGGCAACCATGTTGACTTCTCTGTTGATAACTTTCAGTCGACTCTTGCTTTCAACGTCAGCAAAAATCATCAAGGTGGAGTTAATCTGGGGGTAACCTCCATCCCCTTCTTTGTCCTCGGCCTCCTCTGATTCCTTTTCCTTCTCAGTCGACTGATCTTTCTGGAAGCTCTGGATCAGGAGCCGGCACTGTCGATTGGTGTGCTTGGGATAAATCAAATTCCCCTCTTCATCTTTCTTCGTAAAGATAGGACACAGCAGGTTGAGCACGTCATTTCCTACTTGATCTTTCACTTTCTTGGGGACCCAAGGCCCCTTAGGCTTTCCTTTGCCCTTTCCTTGGTTAACAACTGCGGCTTCGCCTTGAGCTGCTAGATCGGCCTTGAGCTTAGGTTTCCGATTGGAGTTCTGGTCATCTTGCCCAACTGGTTTCTTGCCACTGCGGAGCCGATCGGTCTCTTCCCCGTTGGCGTACCGACTGGCTATCTCCATCATCCAGGACAGGGACATATCTCCCCTTCAACCGAACTTCAGGTTCAGCTCTCTGTATCGCACGCCCTCCTTGAAGGCGCAGACTGCTTGGTGCTTGGACACATTCTCCACCGTGTGATGCAAGGTGGTCCATCTTTGGATGTAATCTCTCAGGGTTTCATTCGGCTACTGCACGCAATGTTGCAACTCCGCAAGCCCCGCCGACCATTTGCAGGTGCCTTCGAAGGTCCTGATAAACACTCGGGCCAGCTCTTCCCAAATGTAAATGCTCCCATGGGCCAACTGATTCAGCCATGCCCGGGCCGAGCCGCCCAACATCGGGGGAAGGTGCTTCATGGCCACGTCATCATTGCCGCCCCCGATCTACACAGCCACTCGGTAATCTTAGAGCCAGGTGTCTGGCTTTGACTCGCCGGTGAACTTATACACTCCTGCCGCCAACCTGAAGTTTGGGCGGATCTCAGCGGCCTTGATGGCAGTGCTAAAGCATTCGGGTCCAGAGTCAGACGCTCGACTTCCACTCGGACGATCTCTGCCTTGCTCTTCTCTGTACGCTCTGTTCCTGTCAACCAGCCCCTGCACAAGAATAGATCTTGCATCAAAGACGGGCCTTCTAGGATCTAGGGGGATCTTCCACTTGTCGTCATGCAAGCGCCTGCCTTCGTGTTGCCTGGGCGAGTACGATCCGCTTCCTGGAGGAGGCGTAGGCACTCGACGGCGGTCATTGTGACCGGGTCGACGATCATACTGCTCGGGGGCGATCTTGGGCTGTGAGCTGACCAAACGGTGTCCGCTGCCACTGATCAGCTATGAATCCTGTTACACGGCTGAGAAACAACCGCGTTCTGCTCTCCTGCCGTCCGGAGCAGCGCCCGGATCTGCTGCAAAACTCTCCTAGCCTCCGACTGAGACGTCTGTATAGAATCCGCGATGCGAGCCGCGGCTTCAAGGTTCTGGACGGGCGTCCGGAACACCTGAGTCTCGCGCGGGCTGCCATGGCTGTTGACTGGATTCAGGAATCAGTTGGCGGGCCCGCTCGTCGAGTGAGCGCTGGATATTCTCTAGTCGTGCGCGCTCGGCTACGGTGGCTAGGCGCGTGGCTTCCAGGGCCAGAGCCTCTGGGGAGTCTCCCATGATAGGGGTTAAAAGTGCGTCTTCATTGCGTTGCCAGAGCTCGTCCCTCTGCTCGGTAGTGAGGGGTTGAGGAATGTACTCGTCTGGTCGAATGACTGGCCATTGCCGCTGTCGCCGTCTCCGCCACGAGGGTATCCTCGCGGACTGCGACGTGAGTCGCCCATGAGAACTTTGGCTGCGGGATCGCTGCTCCCGCACTCGGAAAGCGAATCTGCAGGCTCAATCGACGGACCGACCGACCCGTAGAGGTATTCGTCAGGCTCGATGACCGCAACTCGAGGGGTGGTCGTCTGGCGGGCCACCGCGTGTTTCACCCACCGCTGGAGCCGCGAGCGACCAAATCGCTTGCGGCGGAGTCCAGCGGGGACAAGGGACGATGAAGGAGCCGGCCG
This sequence comes from Secale cereale, assembly GCA_902687465.1. NCBI lineage: Eukaryota > Viridiplantae > Streptophyta > Magnoliopsida > Poales > Poaceae > Secale > Secale cereale. The sequence goes on from LR738715.1 coordinate 533,750,537, forward strand.
GTACTGAGTCGACGGCTACCGGAACAGGACGCCGTAGGCGCTGGCACGGAAGTGCGCGACCCCACGGATGTGCAACGCCTCGACGTCGAGGGTGGCCTCCTAGAGCCAAGCGGAGTCGTCGACGATGAAGACGAGCGCACCGAGTCGGATCTCACGGCCCAGCGCCAGACCACCGCCGAAAACCATGATGAAGGAGGTCGGAGAAAAGTTTGCAACCTCACCAGAAGTCGCTAAGAAACCCTGCCCCATGGTGGGCGCCAACTGTCGTGGTTCTAAGTCTAATAGTACGAGTAGGGGGTACGTAAGAGGAGGCAAGGCCCTAGCTATGGTGAGATTGTACGCAAGATGTTTACGAGTTCAGGCCCTTCTCGGAGGAAGTAAAAGCCCTATGTCTCGATGCCCTGAGGCGGTCGACTGGAATGTAACATCATCACCGTCAACTTAGTAGGCCCACAAGTCAGCCTCCCACCAAGGTGGTTCCCAACCAGTAGGGGGAGTATTCATTTTTGTGTGCGCAATAAGGAGCCATTTCCGGTGGGTCCGAGCTGACAGCGTGGGGAACATTTTTTCACGCAATACGGTGGCCCGTCTGGTGGGTCCCAGCAGTTAGGTGGGAAACGTTTCTTTCGCGAAATACGGTGGCCAGTCCAGTTGGTCCCTACTGTCAGGTGGAGGAATCATTATTTTCCCCGTAATAAGGAGGCACTTCCTTGCTGCCATCGTGGACCCAGCTGTCAGCCTCTCCACGTACAGTCCATGTCCGATGGAAGCCGTTCCTTGACCACGTTGACCACGCCGCGCCGAGAGCACCAGGGCGGTGGACGACGATGAGGCCTAGGAAGGGGACGACGTGGAGCCGGAGAAGACGCGGTAGTGGAAGCCCGCTCGGAGAGGAGTACAAGGGTTCGCTGGTTCGGCTGCGGTGTGAGGCTGCCGTCGCCGTGGAATAACAGGGGGTGTGGGTGAGTAGAGGGATGGCCTCGACAGTGGTGGGAGTAGTAGGGGGCGGTGAGACCTGCACGGCAGCACAGCCGGCCACGGGAGGCAGGAGCAGGCGGCACGATCGGCGCTGCTTTGGGCGACTGGAGCAAGAAGACAAGAGGTTGAAGAAGCACGACGGCCGTTGGATGGACATCGTACGGTCACTGCAGCTAGAATCATTTATATTGACTAAGTTGACAAAGCCCTTGGTACGCGTCAACTTAGTAGGCCCACAAGTCAACTCCCAAAACGGTGCGCCCCAGATGTTACGGGGAGGAATCATTTTTTGGGAAAGTGAAGCTAGAATATCCGAGATTGAAGAGGAAGCACGACATCCGTTGGATGGACATCCAACAGCCACTACTGCTAGAACCGTGTGTTGACTATAAGTTGACAAAGCCTTGCATACACGTCAACTCTTTTTTTTTGAGGGGACGCGTCAACTTAGTAAGGCCACAAGTGTGTGGCAGAAACTTATAGCCCATTTGAGATTTGTAAGAATATGCAGCCAATTTTTGAATTCTAATGGAATTTACTACAGCCCATTTACAGTTTGTTAAAAGTACAACCCATTTCAACCAACCGTTCAAAACAGAATTCAATAAAATTTCCCACATTTTGATGGGATTCAAAATATTTTTATCCTAAAATTTCTAGTCCGATTAAATACAATTTCAATATAAATTCATAATACGTAAAAATCCAACGAAACATTTGTAATAGCCTCAAAATTGGGTTATCAATTTTGTGCTGTTATTTCTTGCTGGCAATCATTCTTTTTATTTTCTCTTGAGGATTTCTAGATGACTCTAAGAATTCTTGCCATTTTCAACCCTTCAAAACCTTGCTCATGTCTTTGTGAGTGGGCAAGACCTCATCTGCAACCCCTCAAATCTTCTCAAACCCTAATTCCAAGCTATTGGAATTTATATGTGGCCTTTGTGATTACAAAGGAGCCATCATTTTCCTTGATCTATTGATCATTCCATCTATTCCAAGAGACCCTCCTATCCTCCTAATTCTTGGATATGAAAAAGTATTGCTAGTCCCATGCAATATTTTTGAATTTTGATTTCTACCTTTTCTTGTCTGTCTGAGTAATAAAATCCTAAGTCATAGCTAGCCATATCCTAAATTCATGAGAATTGGTGGAGTTGATACTTATGCCTAATCCAAGCTCTTGCAAAAATATTGTCCACATTAAAATAAGGAAAATTGCTTTTTTTCCTATTTTAAGCCAATATTGCATTTTTTCCATTTTCCAAAGGAACTACTATTTCTATGGAAAGGAAAATCCCCAAATAAATTGTGGAGCTTGTCCTTGACATATAATCACTAGTTCCATCATTAGCTCATGTTCCACAGTTCGAAATTTTGGCACATGATCCAATGTAAGTTTCTGCCTTCTTTGAAATGTTGCAAAGGAAGTGCCTTATTCCTAATTCCAATTGAGCTTCAATTTGGTGGGGTGATTAACATTGATAAATCACCCATGAATACCAAATATGAGCTCAATCCTCTCATCCAGGCTCCTTGTGCAATTTTTTAAAGTTTCTGACCATAATACAACTTTGTGAAGGAAGTACCTTCATATAGTTTTCAAATGGGATGAAACTTTTCCACCCTCTCAAGTATTCCAAATCATTAGCCTCCACCTAAATTTAGCTCATTTTATTGAGCTATGTGAGCACAGAAGCAATCCTTGCTTTCTGCCCAAATTTTCAGTTTGTGAAGTAAGTACATTTTCTCTTGCTCCATTATAGTTGAAAATATTCCCAAGCTTTCTTGTATTCATATAACTCCCCTACCCAAGGTTTTGGCTCATTTCATGTAGCCAACATGTTCCTAGATTTTTCCTAAGTTTTTGGTCAAAAATGATGTTTGTGAAACAAGTACCAATTCGGCAAGTCCATTTGGTATGAAATTTTTACAGCATCACTGTATGACCAAATCATCAAGCTTTGCCAAATCTTAGCTCAATCCATCACTCCTGGTGAGTGCTTCTTCCTCATTAAGTTTCTGGACATATTTTAGCAGTTGTAAAGCAACTATGCTAAATAATTGTCCTAATGACCTCAAAACTCCCAGGACCATAGTTGTTACCCTTTTACTTTCTATGGTTTGATCTCTGGAGTATGGCCAAGTTTGCAATCGCAAGCTTGTGAAGCTTATTTTACTCAGCTCAGTTTGTCTTTGCCTGTTTCTTTACCATAGTAACTCTTTACTTTCGAAGGACTACGTGGTAGATGAGAATTTACATCAATAAAAACCCCAGAGCGCGCCTTGTCCATGGTGATCACGAGGGAAGCCAGCCAAAACGGTGGTCTAGCCATTGTTGTCGTCGGCAGCACTGCGCCGACCAGCTCTGGCCTCGCCATCGATGCCATACAGTGCCCCCTCGGCGTCCTCTTCCCCCTGGACCTCCTGCCCCCCTTTGTTTGCTTCTCCGGCGAGCCGTGCCAATGGTCGAATAGTGCGCCACTGTGACCGCCGTCGCGTTCTTCTCTTCTGTCCTCTTCCTCTATTCGTCTCAGAGCGCTGCTCGTCTCCATGAGCCTCTGGCGCTCGTCCGCTCTCCCCTCGTCGCCTTCCCACTGCTTCCCGAGCATGTTGGCCGCGTTTGCCGACACTGCGCCATCGCCGGCGCACGGACACGTCACGAGCCGCGTGTCGCCGCGCCCCTCCCTCCAGAGCTCATCCCCGCACCTATTTAAGCTCGTCTCGAGCTCCCTCGCAGCTCATTACCCCTCCCCAGCCTCTTCCCCGAGCTCTCAAGCTGCTCTGACTCCTCCCCATCGCCATGGCCGCCGTCTCTGTCCACCTCGAGCCCGGCGATGCCGCGCTCTCCTCGCCTATCATCCACCACCACCGCATTCCCCATGCTCCGGCGAGCCTCCCCATAGCTTTGGCCTCTCCCCTTACCCACCGTAGCGCGGTGTACACCGGCGGCCGAATCCTCTCTCCGCTGTGGGCCGTGCAGCTCCCTCCCTGGTGCTCGTCGGCGGCAGCGGCTACCACCCTGAGATGTGTCTCTCCTCCCTGAGCATCTGGGTAGGTCGCTCGCCGCGAGCGGTGGCCGGAATCGCCGGTGATCGCCGTCGGGGCAATCCCCTCCCTCTCCCTCACCCGATCCCGAGCGGGAGAAGAAGAAGATAGGCCAGGCAGGTACGTTCCTGCGCGACCCCACCTATCAGCGACCGAAGGACCTGGCCCAGGGCCACGTCGGATAAGTGGCGGCGCCCCCGCCGCGAAGACGCTTTCCCCTCGCGAAAGCGTATTCTTCCTCCTCTTCGGCCGGAAATACGTTTTCCTCTTTCGAAAACGTATTCTCAGAAAAGACGCGTTCCATTTAAACTGCCAGAGAGCTGTTTGTAGAAGTATTTTTACAAACTAGTCACTGAGCGTTAAACGTCCGTATCTTTTTATCAATAACTCCGAATGAGGTGAATCCAAAGCCCACTTCTTCGTTTCGTCGAGCCCGTTCTATTGGCATCATTTTCATTATGTTTCCGCATTCTGAAAATGACTATTTTGCCTTTTCCATTAACCAGCCTCTTTCAAGAGAGAAGTGTTTCCGGCAAATCTTTCCGCGATCGCTCCCCACTTCTTCCCGGAGTATTTGTCGGCCCCAGTGTAATGCCCAGTATGAGATTATATCTCCCACGTGTCGAGGCACGACTTAAAGGCATAATATCATACTGGAATGATCTCAAGAATGGTATCTTTGCACAACTCATGTAAAAGAGGGATGAAATTGCAAAAGAGTAGTTGGCTTACACTCGCCACGTCACACAATGTATTACATAAACATTCATCATCCAAATAACATCCGAGTCCGAATACGGACGAAGATCCAAATGAAAGATACCATAAATTAAATAACACAAGGTCCCGATCATCCTAGTAAGAGCACTACTGATCCTCTGGATAAGGCACGTAGTATCGCCCACACTCTTCATCGAACTCCCAATACAACTCTGTGCGATAGCCTGTGTAGTTCACCATGGTACCTGCATCTGGTGTTGTGTAGAATCTGTGAGCCCCGGAGGACTCAGCAATCCCGTTCCCGGGTAGCAAAACTATCTAAGCCTTGGGGGTGGAACAAGGCTGAAGAAAAAAAGGTTGCAGCAGCACTAGCAGTAGCTTACGTGATTAGAGTGAGAAGAGAACTGCCAACTATCGTCAAAGTGATCACGAAGTGATCCTGACAAAGCACGTCAAACATAACCCCACCGTGTTCACTTCCCGAACCCCTTCGGAAAGCGACCGTCACGGTTACTCACGCTGGTAGTGTATTATGAACATGGTGTCAATTTTCTACAACCGGATATTAACAAATTCCCATCTGCCACATAACTGCGGGAACGGCTTTCGAAAGATCAAAACCCTGCAGGGGTGTCCTAACTTAGCCCATCACAAGCTCACGATCTGTGGAGTCGCAACTCCAAGGTGGGAAGACCCGAGTATTCTCGGAATCCCGTGCTCAAGATATTCCGACATAGGTAAAACTAATCCAACAAGACCTCCCGGCATGCTAACACCCTGATAGTAGCCGCGCGTATCTCGTCTCAGGCCATGATCGGATGGGCGATTCTACAGGTTATACCAAATACCTCGGGTTTCCCCAAGGCGGCCCCGCAGAACCCCCAGTTTGGACCAACACTCATGAGGAGCACCGGCCCGGGTTGTTAATTAAGTCCTCGGGTTTGCAACGCCCTATGCAAGTTTTAGTTATTAGGCAAATGTAAATCCAAAGTTGGGCCTTGCTGGAAAAGCTTTAGCACTAAGCGAGTCATCACGGGGGTCCCATAAACCCCAACCGTGTTAGGGACGCATAATCAAGGAACATAACACTGGTTTAAACGGTTCCTAGGGCGCATGAGTGGAACAAAACACCAAGCAAGAGGCTTAGCCTTCCACCCATTACCAATATATAGATGATTTAGTTTAAGAGTTTATATATTGTGATATCCCAACAATAACTTCATCATGAAGCAAGAATCTTCAAATCTTCTCCTGCAACTAACAATGCTATAAGAGGGGCTGTGCAAAGCTTACATAGCCAATCAAAGGTTTGCTAGGTTGGGTGGTTAGAGAGTTTCATGGCAGCAATAGGAGGCTGACAAACAGACCTGGGCATCGAGGCAATAAGCTAAAGAGCGAGACATCTAGCATAGGCAAAGATAGTAGTGATATCTGGGTAAGGTCATCTTGCCTGTTGAGTCGTCGGTGGGATTGTAACCTTGCTCCTCACACTCAACCTCGATAGGAACCTCGTACTCGGTCTTGGCTCCTGGCTCTACTTAACACAAGAACACAACATGGCACAATATCAAACACGGTGCAATGCACAATCAACATGATGCAAGTATTATGTGGGTATGCATGTGGAAACACTTGAGCCTAAGGAGAAGATGATGGACAAGGCCTAATCTTGGAAAAACAAGTAAGCCACTGGATAGAGGGGAAGATTTCGGTTGAAATCGATATAAAGATCGCCGGAAACGGACACACGGTTTACAAATGGCGAGCAAAACAATATTCACACAAAACTACAGTTTACAGCCACATGGCATCTTTGGAGCAAGAAATAATTATGCTACAGCCCTCAAACATGGAGACTAAGGGCATAGATGTGAAGTAGACATGTTACTTAACAAGCATGAAATTAGAACACACCCAAAAACCTATTGGGACACAATTAACCAAGCATGGCAAGTTGCAATAAATTTATCCAGACTTGGTCAAAATCGGGGAAGGCAAAAACATCATCACGATGCTGCATTCGGAGGCACAAAACAACATGCATATCAACTCCACTAAGTTTAAAAAGATCATGGACATGTAATAGACATAGCATACATCAAACAACTCCATTGGAGCAACTCCATAGGAGGCATGGATCAATAACAACAAGCTTCACCAAATTGATCATGCTGATAAAAACCTGACAGGTAAAATTTATAGCAACTTGAGAGCAAGAAATAAATAAGCTACAGCAGGCCATATATGCAAATAAAGGCATGGATGGATAGAGTATAACATGGACAACAAGGAAAGATCATTTTACATACTAAAACATGCATGGATTTGAGTGGGGCATCAAGCAAACATAGCATCAGGTTAACAGATTTCCAGACTTAGCAGTTTTTTTCACTAAGTATAAAACAACAAAATTGGCATGGCATGTTTACAAGCTTGTTTAAGTCACCTCAAGGCATATCATGGAAAGTGGATTGCAGCACAGCAAAGACCATATGATGGTGCTTCTAAAACATATTTACATGTGGCATGAAGACAAACACATCACTAGCAATGAACAAGTGAAAACAACATCTCGTAACAAGTTTCAGCACTTAACATCCACATGCACTTTTGCAATAGAAATTAACATGGCAATATGACACCTAACATGAATGCTACAGCAACCATCATGTAGAGCACTTCACAATGAACATTTTGACATATCATATGCTCCATTTGGACCAACATTCACAAAGTTATCACATCTCAAACATGGCAAGAAATTTACAAGTAATAGCAGTTTTAAACATATAGCACTCTTGGAATGATGATTAGGTCATCAAGATGAACTCAAACAAGCATGCCACATTGGAACAAAATGAAGAGCACATCTCAACGAACATTTTGATATATTACACGCCCAAAACGGATCTACGAGCACGAAGTTATAGCCATGCAAAGGATGCAACAAAATTACGAAATGTGGGAACTTAGTGGAATTTTACCTCCACGAAAGTCAACGCGGGACGGAGGGATTCCAGGACGAAGATATTCGGGCGTTTTGATCGTTGACCAGTGGATCTGGTCCCGATCCGCGGGATCTCGCCAGAGTTGGGGAAGATAGCCGGAGGCTCGCCGGAGTTGGAGGACAAGTGGTCGGAGACAGTGAATCTGGCGAGGTGGCGGCGGGGAAGACGAGGCCGGCGAGGAGACGGGGCGGCGGCGTCGGAGAAGAGGCCGGAGCTGCGGTACGTGGTCGCCGGAGTTGGCTGCGTCCCGGCGAGGATGCTCGTCGGCGGGAGGCGCGGTGGCACGGCGGCAGCGACGCGGGCTGGAGAGCCGACGCAGCGGCGGGACTTGCGGTGGCGGCGGATGGCGGGGCTCGGCTGCGAGGGGCGCCGGGGCGGCTCGCCGGCGGTTGGAGGCGGAGATGACGCCGGGGATCCGCGGGGTGGCGCGGCGGCGCGTACCACCGGAGGTGGCGGAGACGGAGCGGGAGGCGTGGTGGAGGCAGACAGGCACGCGGGCCGGCGGCGCGAGGAGAGAGAGGGAGGAGGCGGAGGCGAATCAGGGGGCGCCACGTGGCGGCCCCACTGAGGTGGCGGCGCGGGATAGGCTGAGCAACATGGCGGGGGGGATTTGGACGTGTCCGGTCGTCGGCGGACGTGTCCGGCGGCCCGGAAGAGCTTGGGATTAGGGTTTCGTCCGCAAAATGGACGCGGGGGGCTGTTTTATAGGCATAGGGAGCTAGGAGACTCCAAATGGGGTGCGATTTTCGCCCACACGTTCGTGATCCGACGACCGAGATGATGGGAGTGGTTGTGCTGAGTTAGTGGGCTGTTGTGGAGGGGGTCTTGGGCCAAAAGGAAGAGGTGCTTTTAGCCCACTAGATTAACCGTTGGAGTATCAAACGACCTCCAAACGCGATGAAACTTGACAGGCGGCCTACACGTACCAAAACAACAACGCACGACAAGTCTCACCTCATTCCTGGAACGTTGCACGGCCACACACGAAACAAGGACTCGGGGGTGCCACGGGCACGTGTGTGAGTGTCGGAACTCGAAACGGACAACGGGAAGAGGCGAGTGGGACCGGGTGCAAGTGACAACACGAATGCAATGCAATGCACATGATAATATGACATGGATGAAATGCACACACGCATGCGACAAAACGAAGAAACCCGAAATGAAAGAAGAGCCCAGAATGGAATTGATGAAGTCAACGTTTCATATATTGCCAAAAATGGAAGGTGCTACATCTGGGGTGTTACAAACTCTCCTCTACTACAAAAAGATCTCGTCCCAAGATCTAGGACTGAAAGAAGGAAGGGTACTCAGAACAAAGGTGATCTTCTCGTTCCCACGTAGCTTCTCGGTCGGTATGGTGTGACCACTTGACTTTCAAGAACTTGATTGACTTGTTGCGGGTCTTGCGCTCAGTTTTTTCAAGAATAGCAACAGGGTGCTCACGGTAAGACAAGTCTTGTTGAAGATCAATCTCCTCGAACGGAATGGTGCGTTCAGGTGTCTTGAAGCACTTGCGGAGTTGAGACACGTGAAACACATCATAAACAATTACAAAGTTGGATGGAAGCTCGAGTTGATAGGCTAGATCGCCTCTTTTGCCAAGAATCTTGAAAGAGCCCACATATCTAGGAGCAAGCTTTCCTTTGATACCAAATCTTTGGGTTCCTTTCATAGGAGAAACACGGAGATAGACATTATCCCCAATGTCGAAAGCCAAGTCACGACGCTTGCCGTCATAGTAGCTCTTTTGACGAGACTGAGAGGCCTTGAGATTCTCACGTATGACTTTGCACATTTCTTCAGCTTCTGAATCAAGTCATTGCCAAGAAGTTGACGTTCACCAGTCTCGGACTAGTTGAGCGGGGTACGACACTTTCTGCCATAGAGGATTTCAAAAGGAGCTTTGCCGACACTTGCTTGGAAACTGTTGTTGTAAGAGAATTCGGCAACAGGAGACAATCTTCCCACTTCATGCCAAAAGAGATGACACAAGCTCTCAGCATGTCTTCGAGGATCGGGTTCACTCTTTTGACTTGACCACTAGTCTGAGGGTGATACTCAGTGCTGAAGCGAATATTAGTGCCCATGGCGGAATGAAATGAGTCCCGGAACTTGGATGTGAACAAACTCCCACAGTCCGAGGAGATGACTTGAGGAATGCCATGCAACGAAACAATTCTGGAAGTGTACAACTCTGCCCAATTGAGCTGCATTGATGGATTCTTTGACGGGAAGGAACTGAGCTACTTTAGTTAGCTTGTCAATCACTATGAAGATAGCATCATTCCCCTTCTTGTACTTAGGAAACCCAGTGACGAAATCCATTTCAATGTGGTCTAATTTCCACTCGGGAATAGGAAGAGGTTAGAGGAGACCGGCTGGACGGTTATGCTTTGCCTTCACTCTTCTGCAGACATCACATTCATTCACGAATTGGGCAACCTCCCTTTTCATGCGAGTCCACCAGTAAGATTGCTTGAGGTCTTGGTACATCTTGGAACTTCCGGGATGAATCGAGAGGAGGGAGTCATGTGCTTCGTTCATTATGAGCTTCCTGAGATCACCCTTGGGAACCACAATTTTGTCCTCGAAGAACAAGGTGTCTTTCTCATAAACGCGATAGCACTTGTACTTGGGAGTACCCTTAGCAATACCATTTTTCACTTTCTGCACCATAGCTTCACTGAGTTGGGCCTCACGGATCAGATGTTCCAAGGTAGGAGCAACTTGAGGGTTTGCAAGAAAGCCTTGCGGAACAACTTGGAGGTTGAGCTTCCTGAATGATTCACAAAGTTCAGGCTGGAACGGTTTGAGAAGGAGACTCTTGCAATATGCCTTTCTGCTCAAGGCATCTGCAATGACATTGGCCTTGCAAGGTGTGTATTCCATGCTTGGATCATACTCTTGGATCATCTCAACCCAACGAGTCTGGCGAAGGTTCAGGTTATGCTGGGTGAAGATGTACTTCAAGCTCTTGTGATCGGTAAAGATGTCCACTTTTCTGCCCAACAGAAGGTGTCTCCACATGATCAAGGCATGTACCACTGCTGCTAGCTCGAGATCATGTGTGGGGTAGTTCTTCTCATTTGGCTTCAATTGACGAGAAGTGTATGCCACAATCTTCTTGTCTTGCATGAGAACACCACCAAGTCCTTGTAAAGAAGCATCACAGAAGACTTCATAGGGCTTGGACTCATCCGGAGGAGTAAGAACCGGAGCAGAAATGAGCTTCTCTTTGAGTGTTTTGAATGCCACATCACAATCAGTAATCCAGTTGTACTTGACATTCTTCTTCAACAGGTTGGAAAGAGGCTTGGCAATCTTGGAGAAGTTCTCAACGAACCTTCTACAATAGCTAGCGACACCAAGGAAGCTTCGGAGTTGCTTGACATTCTGCGGGGGTTCCCAGTTGACAATAGCTTCAACTTCCTCGGGGTTGACAGAAATACCCTCAGCAGAGATGATATGGCCAAGATATAAGACCTTATCCAGCCAGAATTCACATTTGGAGAACTTCGCATAGAACTTGTGTTCACGGAGCCTGTCCAGGACCAAACGGAGGTGCTTGGCATGGTCTTCTTCATTCTTGGAGAATACCAAGATATCATCCAGATAGACGAGAACAAATTCATTGGTGTAGGGGTTGAATATGAAGTGCATCATCCTTGAGAAGGTGGGTGGAGCATTTGCGAGGCCAAAAGACATGACCCTGTATTCATAGGAGTCGTAGCTTGTTCTGAATGCAGTCTTCTGAATATCCTCTTCACGGATACGGATCTGGTGATAACCCATCCGGAGATCGAGCTTTGAGAACACCTTTGCTCCTTTGAGCTGCTCGAACAATTCATTGATATTGGGGAGCGGATACTTGTTCTTTATTGTCTTCTTGTTCAATGGCCAGTAATCAACACAAAGGCGTTCCATGCCATCCTTCTTCTCGACAAATAAAACACCCCAGCCCCAAGGAGAAGTGCTAGGCCTCATTAGACCCATACGCTCTTGCTCATCGAGTTGTTTCTTCAGCTCCTTCAACTCATCAGGAGAAAGCTTGTATGGACACCGACATGCTGGCTCGGTACCGGGCTCGAGTTCAATGACGAATTCAACTTGACGATGTGGAGGCATGCTTGGAAGCTCTTCAGGGAAAAAATCTTCATATTCATTGACCACCGGAATCTGAGAGATGGCATTAATCTCGCCCTTGTCATTGAGACAGAATAGCCTGATTGTGTTATCTCGAGAGGCGAAGATAATCACGTCTTCGTCAGGATGAGTAAGCTTGACTGCCTTATTTGCGCAATCAATATTTGCATCATGCTTGGAAAGCCAATCCATCACAAGAATAAGATCAATGTCGGAGTTGCCGAGAATAACCGGAGAAACCCGAAAATTGTAATCGCCCATATGAATAGATATATCCGGAGCATACAAGCTAGAATGCATCTGTTTCCCCGGAGAAGTAATAGCTAATTCCCTTGGTAAAGCCACTGTGCTCACATTATGCTTGGATGCAAATGGATATGACATGAAAGAATGTGATGCACCAGAATCAAACAAGACTTTAGCAGGTTTAAGATTGACTGGAAGGTTACCAAGTATCACATCTGAAGAATTCTTGCTTGAGCTGCATTCATCAGATTCACTCTTGCAACCTTGGGATTGTGCTTGACAATAGCAATGCTGACAGGTGGAGGAGGTGGAAGGCGCCTTTGAGTACACTTGTTAGCATAGTGACCCTTGTGGCCACACTTGTTGCAAATCACTTCTGAGAGAGGACGGTGATAAGGACCACTTGACTTTGAAGCTTGAAAGTGATTCTTGGACTGATTGCTTGGGTTGGGTGGGTGGGAGAAACCACGGCCACCAGAGTGCTTGTTGTTGTTTGGAGGACGGATCACTGGAGGAGGCGGAAGCCAGAACTTATGCTGCTTTGCGACCACTTGGAAAGAAGAGGAGGAGTGAACAGCATCTCTGATTCTCTTTTTGGAAGCTTCAACCTTGAGCTGGGCTGCCTCTTGCTTAAGGGCCATGTTATAGAATTGATCAAATTCATCCAGCTCAAACAAGGTGAGAGCTAGTTGGAGTTCATCCTTCAGACCACCACGGAACTGATAAATCTTGCTCTTGGAATCTGGAATGTCTTGCTTGGCATAGCAGGCAAGGTTCTAGAACTTGACATTGTATTGATAAATGGACATGGTGCCTTGCTTCAGGTTGCGGAATTGCTCACGCATGCCTTCAATGACACTAGTTGGAATGTGGTGAGAGCGGAAATCATTGCAGAAGTCAGTCCACGAGATTTCACGTCCCTCTCTGGAATCTTTTTACTGTTGCCACCAATCAGTGGCTTGGTACTTGAGATGGAAGGCAGCAAACTTGACATAATCCTCAGGTCTCACGTTACTGCACTCGGAATGCTTTTTTATGTCTGTTATCCAGACTTCAGCATCTAGCGGATCCACACAGTAACTGAATGCCTTCGGTTGGTCTGCCAGGAATTGGTTGAGAGTGGCAAAGTGAGGTTGGTTGAACAAATTGCCTTGGCCTTGATTCCCATGACCACCATGATTTGCTTGGTTGGCTTGAATGTTCTGCATCATTTGCATAAGCATCTGGGTGTTCTGGTTGGTCGCTTGCATAATTGCTCTCCAGGCCTCACACGGAGGAGGAGGGGAAGGAGGACGATCAGGAACTTTTTCACCCTCTGGGTTAGCATTGGGAACCTTCTTAGGAGCCATCCTGAAGGAGATGACAACTATTTGCCATTGATTGAAAATATATAAGCTGAATCAACGGCTATAAATTGCAACATAAGTCTTCACAAGAACATTCGAACAAAATTAACGAATGTAATCCACAGTTTAAGTGTACAACAATCTTCTCGAGAAGCCACTTGGGAGAACAAAATGTAAATAAAAAACAACAAGGAGCAGCTAGAACAAATACAAGATAGAAGCTTCGTTCCACATGTTCGTGCTGAAAGCTCATGGAACGTGTTACAAAAGGGTTTTGCAATCCCCGGATCAGCATAGCCAAGGACCCTTTAAGATGCAACTCCCGATCGGAACAAACGCCCATAAAACTACTTCACTCAATGTAGAACCCCGAACTCCATATCATGAATTCGTTGGAAGAATGCCTACGAGCTACTAAAGGTACCCACCTATTAATTTCCGAAAGTTTCTAGTTATGCAATCGGGTGTTGGGGATACAGGGGAAGCACCGCCCACTCAACTCTAATCCTACATCCAGCTATATCCATCCTTCAACACATAACCAGTTATTTTCAGGAACCGTTTACCTCGGACCTTCGAAATGCATCTGCTATACAAGCTATGTCAATACTCCCGAACTACCTCCCGAGTACTGGGTGATGTCGACGTTATCTTGCCACTAACCGCATAGAAGAGTTTTCGATGTCGGCCGTCTTAAGTATTCCAGAACTGCTGCGATAGATTTGTGACGACAACACCTCGGAGCTCAACTCCCCGGGACACTGCCACTACCCCTAAATGACAGGAGGCATCGAGAACAATGGTCTCGTCACAAAGACATCGGAACATTCCAAACAATACTCGCGTGATCCTAAAAAAATAATTTAGTGAATTTTTGAGAGTAGAAGAGATAGAGTAATCATCAGGAGTCCTCACCAGAGTGATAAAGGGACGAGGAGTAAAAGAAATCCTACTCTCCGATATATATATAGGACTCAAAACATTTTCATGTGTGTGCCTAGACTCAACCGTCAATGATTCGATCAATCAGTGGGGGCTCCTAGGTCGGAGAAGGCTCTGATACCAACTTGTAATGCCCAGTATGAGATTATACCTCCCACGTGTCAAGGCATGACTTAAAGGCATACTATCATACTAGAATGATCTCAAGAATGGTATCTTTGCACAACTCATGTAAAAGAGGGGTGAAATTGCAAAAGAGTAGTTGGCTTACACTCGCCACGTCACCCAATGCATTACATAAACATTCATCATCCAAATAACATCAGAGTCCGACTACGGACGAAGATCCAAATGAAAGATCCCATAAATTAAATAACACAAGGTCCCGATCATCCTAGTAAGAGCCCTACTGATCCTCTAGATAAGACACGTTGTATCGCCCACGCTCTTCATCGAACTTCCAATACAACTCTGTGCCATCACCTGTGCAGTTCACCATGGTACCTGCATCTGGTTTTATGTAGAATCTGTGAGCCCCGGAGGACTCAGCAATCCCGTTCTCGGGTAGCAAAACTATCTAAGCCTTGGGTGTGGAACAAGGTTGATGAAAAAAAGGTTGCAACTGCACTAGCACTAGCTTACGTGATTAGAGGGAGAAGAGAAGTTCCAACGATCGTCAAAGTGATCAGGAAGTGATCCTGACTAAGCACGTCAAACATAACCCCACCATGTTCACTTCCCGAACCCCTTCGGAAAGCGACCGTCACGGTTACTCACGCTGGTAGTGTATTATGAACATGGTGTCAAGTTTTCTACAACCGGATATGAACAAACTCCCATCTACCACATAACCGCGGGCATGGCTTTCGAAAGATCAAAACCCTGCAGGGGTGTCCCAACTTAGCCCATCACAAGCTTATGATCTGCGGAGTCGCAACTCTAAGGTGGGAAGACCCGAGTATTCTCGGAATCCCGTGCTCAAGATATTCCGACATAGGTAAAACTAATCCAGCAAGACCTCCTGGCGTGCCGACACCCTGATAGTAGCCGTGCGTATCTCGTCTCAGGCCACGACCGGATGGGTGATTCTATAGGTTATACCAAATACCTTGGGTTTCCCCAAGGCGGCCCCGCAGAACCCCCAGTTTGGACCAACACTCATGAGGAGCACTGGTCCGGGTTGTTAATTAAGTCCTCGGGTTTGCAACGCCCTATGCAAGTTTTAGTTATTAGGCAAATGTAAAACCAAAGTCGGGCCTTGCTGGAAAAGCTTTAGCACTAAGCGAGTTATCGAGGGGGCCCATAAAACCCAACCGTGTTAGGGACGCATAATCAAGGAACATAACACCGGTTTAAACGGTTCCTAGGGAGGCATGAGTGGAACAAAACACCAAGAAAGAGGCTTAGCCTTCCACCCATTACCAATATATAGATTATTTAGTTTAAGTGTTTATATATTGTGATATCCCAACAATAACTTCATCATGAAGCAAGAATCTTCAAATCTTCTCCTGTAACTAACAATGCTATAAGAGGGGCTGAGCGAAGCTTACGTAGCCAATCAAAGGTTTGCAAGGTTGGGTGGTTAGAGAGTTTCATGGCAGCAATAGGAGGCTGACAAACTAACCTGGGCATCGAGGCAATAAGCTAAAGAGCGAGACATCTAGCATAGGCAAATATAGTACTGATATCTGGGTAAGGTCATCTTGCCTGTTGAGTCGTCGGTGGGATCGTAACCTTGCTCCTCACACTCAACCTCGGTAGGAACCTCGTACTCGGTCTCGGCTCCCGGCTCTACTCAACACAAGAACACAACATGGCACAATATCAAACACGGTGCAATGCACAATCAACATGATGCAAGTATGATGTGCGTATGCATGTGGTAGCACTTGAGCCTAAGGAGAAGATGATGGAAAAGGCCTCATCTTGGAAAACGAAGCAAGCCATTGGATAGAGGGGAAGATTTCGGTTGAAATCGATATAAAGATCGCCGGAAACGTACACACGGTTTGCAAATGGCAAGCAAAACAATATTCACACAATACTGCAGTTTACAGCCACATGGCATCTTTGGAGCAAGAAATAATTATGCTACATCACTCAAACATGGAGACAAATGGCATGTTTGTGAAGTAGACATGTTACTTAACAAGCACGAACTTAGAACACACCCAAAAACCTACTGGAACACAATTAACCAAGCATGGCAAGTTGCAATAAATTTATCCAGACTTAGTCAAAATCTGGGAAGGCAAAAACATCATCGTGATGCTGCCTTCGGAGGCACAAAACAACATGCATATCTTTTTTTTGTGAGATAACATGCATATCAACTCCACTAAGTATATAAAGATCATGGACATGTAATAGACATAGCATACATCAAACAACTCCATTGGAGCAACTCCATATGAGGCATGGATCAATAACAACAAGCTTCACCAAATTGATCATGCTGATAAAAACCTGACAGGTAAAATTTATAGCAACTTGAGAGCAAGAAATAAATAAGCTACACCAGGCCATATATCCAAATAAGGGCATGGATGGATAGAGCATAACATGGACAACAAGGAAAGATCATTTTACATACTAAAACATGCATGGATTTGAGTGGGGCATCAAGCAAACATAGCATCAGTATAAAACAACAACATTCGCATGGCCTGTTTACAAGCTTGTTTAGTGTCACCTCAAGGCATATCATGGAAAGTGGATTGCACCACAGCAATGACCATATGATGGTTCTTCTAAAACATATTGACATGTGGCATGAAGACAAACACATCACTACCAATGAACAAGTGAAAACAACATCTCAGAACAAGTTTCAGCACTTAACAGCCACATGCACTTTTGCAACAGAGATTAACATGGCAATATGACACCTAACATGAATGCTACAGCAACCATCATGTAGAGCACTTCACAATGAACATTTTGACATATCATATGCTCCATTTGGACCAACATGCACAAAGTTATCACATCTCAAACATGACAACAAATTTACAAGTAACAATAGTTTTAAACATATAGCACTATTGCAATGATGATTAGGTCATCAAGATGAAATCAAACAAGCATACCACAGTGGAACAAAATGAAGAACACATCACAACGAACATTTTGATATATTACACGCCCAAAACGGATCTACAAGCACGAAGTTACAGCCATGCGAAGGATGCAACAAAATTACGAAATCTTGGGACTTAGTGCATTTTAACCTCCGCGAAAGTCAATGCGGGAAGGAGGGATTCCGGGACGGACATATCCGGGCGTTTTGATCGGGGACCAGTGGATCTGGTCCCGATCCGCGGGATCTCTGCGGAGTTGGGGAAGATGGCCGGAGACTCGCCGGAGTTGGAGGAGAAGTGGCCGGAGACGGCGAATCCGGTGGGGTGGCGGCAGGGAAGACAAGGCCGGCGAGGTGACGGGGCGGCGGCGCCGGAGAAGAGGCCGGAGCGGCGGCGTGTGGTTGCCGGAGTTAGTTGCGGCCCAGCGAGGATGCTCGCAGGTGGGAGGCGCAGTTGCCCGGCGGCGGCGTCGCTGGCTGGAGACCCGACGCGATGGTGGGACCTACGTTAGCGGCGGATGGCGGGGCTCAGCGGCGAGGGGCGTCGGGGCTGCTCGCCGGCGGTTGGACGCGGAGATCGCGGCAGGGATCCGCGGGGTGGCGCGGCGGCGCGTACCACCGGAGGCGGCGGGGACGGAGCGGGAGGCGCGGTGGCGGCGGACGGGCGAGCGGGCCCCGCCTGGGCCTGGCATGCCGGCGGCGTGGGGAGAGAGAGGGAGGAGGCGGAGGCAAATCAGGGGGCACCACGTGGCGGCCCCGCTAAGGTGGCGGCGCGGGATAGGCTGAGTGACGTGGCGGGGGG
>LR738715.1:533770738-533782463 GCA_902687465.1 Secale cereale
GGACGTGTCCGGCCGTCGGCGGACGTGTCCGGCAGCGCGGAAGAGCTTGGGATTAGGGTTTCATCCGCAAATGGACGTGGGCGGCTGTTTTATAGCCATAGGGAGCTAGGAGACTCCAAATGGGGTGCTGTTTTCGCCCACACGTTTGTGATCCGACGGCCGAGATGATGGGAGTGGTTGTGCTGGGTTAGTGGGCTGTTGTGGAGGGGGTCTTGGGCCAAAAGGAAGAGGTGCTTTTAGCCCACTAGATTAACCGTTGGAGTATCAAACGACCTCCAAACGCGATGAAACTTTACAGGCGGCCTACACGTACGAAAACAACAACGCACGACAAGTCTCACCTCATTCCGGGAACGTTGCACGGCCACACACGAAAGAAGGACTCGGGGGTGCCACGGGCACGTGTGTGTGTGTGTGTGTCGGAACTCGAAACGGACAACGGGGAGAGGCGAGTGGGACTGGGTGCAAGTGACAACACGAATGCAATGCAATGCACATCATAACATGACATGGATGAAATGCACACACGCACGCGACAAAATGAAGAAACCCGAAATGAAAGAAGACCCCGGAATGGAATTGATGAAGTCAACGTTTCATATATTGCCAAAAACGGAAGTTTTTACATCTGGGGTGTTACACCCAGGCAAGCCAACCTCTTATCATGAGCCCCGAACTCGCATGTTGACTTTGCTGGTACCTTTTGTGTGTGTAGTTGCAGTTATTTTCTTATTGTTTTCAGTTGCAATCATTTCTTTATGTCTTTCATGCATGCTTGTGTTTCATGACATCTTTTGCCATGCTAGCTAGATGTTGTTATTAATAATGCCATGCCACCACTTTATTTGATTTTCCTGACATCGTTATAAAATGCTTTGATGATATTTTATGCACTGTTAATATGCTAGTACTTGGTATTATTATGTTCTTTATGTTATGGTTGTGCACTTGAGAAGTTCAACATTTTGTACATGCTTTTGTATGATGCATGCTCATTGTTGCATTCATGTTAAATATGTCCATGATGATGGGGAAGTTAATAAAATGACTTAAAATTAACAACCTCCACCGTTATCGATGGGATCGTGTCTTGGTGCCACCAAGTCGAACTTTTTCAGTGCAGCCACATTTGCCTCTGTGGGAAGGCCTTAATAAGAGTTTTTGTCGTGCCTCTCGCCGGTGCATCCAACTAGGGAAGGTTATGGGCATGCGCTACCCTGATCAGGTAGGCGGACATAAGCCTTGTGTGCCCATTGTTGTTGTATTGGTACCGGGTCCCCGTTAGGGACCATTTATGTTTGGCCACGACGGTGGCCGTGTGTCTTTGGTAGACACAGGGCCACCCAGGACTAGCCCAGTGGGGAATGAGTCGGAGTTGCCCGGAGAGTGTCATGATAGTAGGTCGGTTTCATCAGAACGCCGTTGGTCCACCTGAATGGGATGACGAGGCCATGGGTTCCATTGTGTGGGTACAGTGCACTACCTCTGCAGAGTGTTTATAAAGTCTATCGATAGCACACAGTTCATAGTAGGTCACACTATCTAGTCTTGGTCGAAATGGAGGATAAAACCTGATATAATAAAATTAATTAATTTGGTAACAATAATGTCGTGGCTTGGACTTTGAGGTATTCGTGCGGAGTCACGACGGTGTTTTGATAAGATCATGAAACAAGGTCTCGGTGAGGGTTGAACCAAGTGTGGTTCTGTTTGTGATCCCTGGGTGATCACCGTTCGGTTGCGAGGCAACCCGTTCGTAAGAGAGTCCGATGGACTCGGTGCACAAGTTTGGTTACATTGCATGAGTAATATGTTGCATTTTAAGAACAATGGTAGAACAAGAGAATGGATGCACAAAGTTATCATGTTATGCCTGTATTAAATATATGAACGGTAGTTAATTTTCAGCATAGTCTCATGATGCCATGCCATGCTTTGCTTTATATGTTAAATTATGCCATGATTGAGATGGTATGCCCTGTTGCTATTACCATGCTATAAGCATGTTTTGATATGCCATGTTATTACCATGTTAGTAGACGCTATGAAGTTATTCATGCTCAGTTGATCTCTATCATGCCATGTTTAGTAATTGATATAAGATAGGTTGTTGCATGCGCTTGGTTCTTGCCTTGTGTTCTGCCTGTTTGGATGCTATGTATTTGGTTGTTTTGCAAGTACATTCAATGTACTAACCTGGCGTGTCATGCCAGTTTTGTAGGTCGCACTCGAATGGTTTGCTTGGTCCGTCATGCTAGGCCGTAATCTTGCCAGTCCAGTGAGTTGTGGAGGCCAGCCAGAGTTGTTATGCCGCCAAACCAAGACTTCCGCTGCCATTTAAATAGCCTTAGGGCTATGCCTGATAATTGTATTCATCAATGATGTAATCATATACACTTTTATTTGATGGATATTATTGTACCTGGAATGCTGTATCCTGGGCTGACATGCGAAAGCCCCCTGCTCCATGCGGATCGAGGTGCCACAACATTGCGCTCGCAACAATTAATGAAATTAAAATTTCCAATATCCAAAAATAATATTTTATAAAGTAATTACGTGTGTGGTGCATTTTTTATAGTTACTGCCCAGTTTATATAAATACATCCCATTTATTATTTATTAAGGCCCATTTTCTTGTTAAGCCTAATGCATCCCTCCTAGGAAAGATTTGCAGCCTAGCGGGGCAGAGAATAACAACTTGACCTTGCGTGGGTATTGCTAAAAAAATTATAGCCGGGCTATCCATTTTCAGCTTGAAAAACTAATAATATCTGGGCTGGATATCTGGCCTAGGCTAGACGGGCCATAGCCCACCTAGTTAATAGCTGCATCGATGTTTTCGTTGTTTTTCAGAGGAGAAAAAACAATATCTGGGCTAAACATCGCTCAAGAAAAACTCTGCAGTGCTCACACCTCAAAAACACAAATACTGCTCGATCTGCTTGGTCCCTGCTGTCGGCCACTTCTTGTGCAATTCTCTCGTTTATTGACTACATAGGTTGACAATGGTGCGGGACCGTGATGTTAGGAAACCAGGAGGAAGCAATTTTTTTAGTTTTATATACTAATAAGGAGGCACTTGCGTATGTGCGGCTATGGCCCTGGTGGGTCCCCACTATCATCCCCTCCATGTAAAGTCACCTCCTCATCCTCATGTCCATTGACCATGTTGACAACGCGAGACGGTGGCGCCACAGCGAGCGCAACAACTCGAAGGACGACAGAGAGGGCCTCGCGGGCCCTACGTATGGTCTGATACCGCGACTGCTGCTCATTCGGGAAGCCAGGATCATAAGGCCACATGTCCGCGACGGCATTGTCATTTCGCTTGGTCACCGGTGCTCGTTGAGGAGACGGAGGTTGCAACACAGGTCCTCCTGCGCTGGTAGCTCTTCCGCCATTAGGGCGTCGAAGTTCGGCCACACCTACTCTATGGTGAACACGGCATGAACCAGCTTGGACAGTGGCGCCGGCTCCTGGTCGGAAGCTATGTCCATCGTCTGATTGTTGTCGCTCAGCTCGGCGAGGTAGCTGGTGAGCCAGCATGTCTGGCTGCTGGACCGACCCGCTGCCAAGCGCGAGTCTGACTGTCCTAGCCCACCCAGACCGCCTCCCTCGCCCGCACGCGCTTTCCGACTGAAACGGTCCGCGCCGCCCGCGCCGCTTCCCGGTGCATGCGATTGCTCCGCCTTCAAATGGCACAAGTGCCATCTGTCCATCCTTCTACCGCCCACATTAATGATACGTGGTTGCTGATGCGGCTACTCAAGCGCCACACGTCCGTCCCTGCGCTACCCACCTTTGCTATATAAACAGCTGCGCCGACCATAGCCGTAGTCATCCGCATCCGTTCCTATTCTCCTGTCCACACCACTACTGCCCACCATGGCTTCCTCGCGCTTCAGCACTCTTCGGGACGGGCGAACAACGGATCACAAGGAGATGGCAGCCATTGCCTCCGACTAGCTGGCTGGCACGCAGCTAGAGGACGACGACGTCCCAATAGAGAACATGATAGTCGACGATCCGGCGCCAACCCCCTCCACCGTGCCATCCTCGCCGGTGCATTGCACCATGACCATTGGCGAGGCATGTGCCCAATATATGGACACAGTGAGGCAAAAGCGTGAGGAGCAGTTCCGCGAGGCGCATGCCAATGCCGCCGACAACCACCATCTCCTGCAGGTGCACATGCAGGTGGAGGAGCAGATCACCGCGGAGCGG
The DNA here is from genome assembly GCA_902687465.1 of Secale cereale. Lineage (NCBI taxonomy): Eukaryota > Viridiplantae > Streptophyta > Magnoliopsida > Poales > Poaceae > Secale > Secale cereale. The sequence continues at coordinate 533,774,966 of LR738715.1, forward strand.
GCGGAGCAGGAGGCGCTGCTCGACTCGTATCGCTCCGCCCATGAGGGCCGCCTCGAGCGCTGGCGGTACCGCATGCGGGTGGCGGAGGCTGCGACCGCCTACAAAGAGGGCGATGAAGCGGGCAAGGCGCTGTTTGGCGACACCGAGGACGAGGCAGCGGACAATGCCGACTCCGACGAGTCCCCGCTCCGCTGGCATCAACGAGGCCCTACTCCGCCGAGGCCCGGCGAAGGCAACAACGAGGCAGAGGACATTGCCGGCTCCGCCGAGGCCCCACACTGCCGGCAACGAGGGGGAGGATTTCCCCCGCTCCGCCGAGGCGCCACCCACTGGCAACGAGACAGAGGACATCGCCCGCTCCGCTGAGGCCCCACCCCGCTACCAACGAGACCGCGCCACACAGAAAACGAGGAAGAGTAGAACACGGTAGGTCGTCGCTGCTCAGGTCCAAGTAAGGCCACCGCTGCTAACCTTCGGTTGCTGGCATTGAGCTGTACATCAGGAGCAATTCTATGATTACAGGATGATTGAAGAGCGCTCCGTGGTTGAGCAAGCTCATGAGATACAGTCATTTGCTAGCGAACTTGAGCACTTTAGTTGTATGCTACTGGACAAGTTTGTTGCCGGAGGTATCATCACTAAGCTTCCTCCTTCGTGGGTCTCATTGGCACTCTTGATGTGGAAGAAAAGGCGAGAGCAAAGGACACACGTGCTCGAGGAATTGAGGGAGGGTCTAGTGCCGATCTGGTACATAAGAAGAACTTCCAGCCCCACAAGTTCAAGAACAAGGGCAAGTTTGATGGTAAAGCAAAGTTTGATGGGAAGAACAAGGCTGTGCAACAAACGAACTTCAAGAAGAAGAATGATAAGAAGAAAGGTGTTTGTCATGTGGGGATCCTGATCATTGGGCTCCTAGTTTCCCTAATTGCTATGACAAGCTAGGCGGGTTGACCACTGACGGCCAGTTCGCTTCTTGGCGGCGATGTGGAGTCGGAGAGCTATGTTGGAGAAGGACGCTCCTTCTACTTAACTGCTGGTGCAGTTGGCTGACTGACATGTGGGCTCAACAGGCATCTGGGCCACTTGTCAGTTACGCAAATGCACCTACAGTTAAGTCACTGAAGCTTCTGTTTGGATCAACCGAACACATGTGGGTAGCTTCGGTTAATTAATTATACCTCCAGCGCACCGCTTTTTAGTTGAAGAATGTATGAAATGTAATGAAATCCGGCATATTTATATGAAATCCGACCGTGTATGAATGAATTTATTTTGATTAGTTCGCATTCTTGTATCACTGGCATTGTATGAACATGCAAAACAATACGTACTAGCATTATTCCCAGGGTGATCACCTCGTTTGCAGCAGTTTCACATGTACTCCCTCCGGTCCTTTCTAGTCTGCATACAAGTTTTGTCTGCAGTCAAAGTATCTCTACTTTGACCAATCTTATAGAAAAAAGTATGCACTTTCACAATGTGCGAAGTAAAAAGGAACAGAAGGAGTACAACGAGTTTGAGCAGCTTTTTAGCGTTCCTGTACATTGCAATCAAACACACAGGCCTGGCAATTCATAGAGAACATTCAAAACAATCGATGATTATGCATCTTAGAGATTCACATGCCAGAGCCAATATTTACTTCACAACTAAAGAATAAAGAAAAAAAGGATCGACGCTGCTGACAGCAAAGGGCGTCCCATTCGAAAATATCAAAGGAATGTCTTCTTGCTAAAATCAATGAGAAAAATTTGACAAGGTTTTCCCATTCCAAAATATCAAATGCCTACGGTTGAGGAATGGGCAGGGTTTGCCATCAGTTGGGACATTGACATGGCACCTCGTGCTAAATAAACCAGCTATTTTTTTGTGCAGTTCCACCAAAATCAACCAAATTCGCGCGTAGCTTGTATGATTTCACCCTTATATGTTACAACGCCTTGAACTTATCGGTACCTCCTTTCTTGTGGTGGAAATGAATGATTTGATGTATTCATGAACATTTTGTGCAGTTCCCATTGAAATCAAGCTGAGCACCCTTGTTTGCACAGATACAAAAAAAGTGATTAGTATAAAGATAAATGTACTGTGAATTGACAGTTTAAACAGGCACCTACATGGTCCATGTAGAGCACACTTTTAGAAAAATGGAACTCACCGGAAAGTATCCTAGAACAACATTGTACTCGCACATCACAGCTAGAAAATGGAGATTTGTCAGTCCTTCTGAGCTGAAGTTAGTTTGGTCTTGGGGGGGGTAATGTAACCATCCTTCAACTGCTCCTTCTGATGAGAAGATAGACAGGGCTTCTTCATCCTGGCATAATCGGAACTAGTCACTTCACGTACTCCATATTCTTCTTGAGAGGAGGATGATCCTGTTGTGCAAAGACAAGAGGATAATTAAATGCTAGCATCCTTGTTTGCTCAAAAAAAGGAAAGGAAATATTTAAAACAACACAGATGAAGCACTTATCAAGGACAATACCACTTTTTGATGACAGTATCTAAATAGAGCACAACACCAATAGAGATGACAAAGCTCAATCATATGGAGGAAATCAGTCGGCGAGTACCAAGCTTTGTGAGGAGGCTTATTGTGTAGAGCATACAGATGAAGCACTTCTCTAGAACCATCAGTTGCTATCTACTGTGGTGGCCATGCTTACTATATACTACTTGATTAGATTAATGTTTCCAACATCTTCTTGTCCAGTTCCACTAAAATATATGGTATCTTCAAAGAAGATCCCTGTTTGCACAAGTAGAGATAATTACGTATTACATTAAGAGTGGCATCAAATCAGTGGCAAAACAATTACTCGTTCCAGCCATAGCAATAAATTAAGATGCAAAACTATATCATTACTTGTGTCATCATAGTTCCAGTGCTTCTTTACATCACCAGGAGTTGATTTTTGTTTTTCTTCCGCTTGTTCTTCCCCTTCATCACTTTGTTCAATAACAGACAAGCTTAGCCTTCAATGTAAGATTTGGCATGTCAATTAGGTTGCACAAGTATATCACTAAACAATGACATTAATTTTCTGATGAGAGTGGCAAAATACAGGCCAACAGTTCTGAAATATCTCTATTAGTTCATTACTAGGGGTAACATGGTCTTTCAGCATGTCATTTAATAACCTCTAGTCCATGTTTAGTCCCTGGAACAAAGCAGGTAGGGACTAGGGAGTTTTTAACCAAACAGGGCCTTAGATTAACAACAGCTAAAGAGTTGCACCGAACAGTGGACGCACCAGCACCATGTGCATCTACCGAAGTACTGGGGTGATGCATGGTCTGTTGCAACAAAGAACAAACAACCAAGGAGCATATTTGTGTTGGTCCCAGTTTTGTTATGTTTAGACACCTTTCCCTATGTGAGCGCACCAAATCTAGTCCTGCTCAAACTCTACAGCCTTGTCCCCCAAAACAAAAGATCAGTTCATTACATATGTGCATATTGCGTTTGTCATTGTTTTCCCTTTTCGACCAACGTAGGTGCTGTATAGCCAGACTGTACTAGTACTTTCTCCACTTCCTTTCCTCTGTGAACCACGTCCTAGATTTATGCTATACAACTGTCCCCACTACTTTCCCCCATTCCTGTCCTCTTTGAACCACGTCTTAGATTCATGCGATACAACTTTCCCCACTACTTTCCCCCTTCCTTTCCTTTTTGAACTACGTCCTAGATTCATGCTATACAACTTTTCCCACTACTTTCCCCCATACATTTCCTCTTTGAACCACATCCTAGATTCATGGTATACATCTTTCCCCACTACTTTCCTGTTTGATCCAACACCTAGATTCGAGTGCAGAAGCAGAAAAAGCCCATTCGACCCGCACTACTTTCCTGTTTGATCCAACACCTAGATCCTGTGGAATAAGTAAATTATACCTTAAGGTTCTTGGGGTGTGGTTCGGTGGGCGACCGGAGGCCGTTCGACCCGCACTATGTACGGCGGCGAAGAAGAAGGGGTCGGAGGCCCTCCCGCGCCACCGCTGGGTGAAAGTGAAAAGCTGCGCCGGTAGTGGATTCCCTCCCTCGCCGACGGCAACAGCTTTAAGCCTCCTTCCCTTCCCGGCAGATGGATCCTTCCGACTCTTTGACCAGCAGTGAGGGGAGAGAGAGAGGCTGTGACGCCCCCGATTTGACCGTACACTAATCATGCACACAAATGTGTACAACCAAGATCAGGGACTCACTTTTAGATATCACAACACAACTCTAAAAGTAAAATAAGTCATAAAAGCTTCATATTACAAGCCAGGGGCCTCGAGGGCTCGAATACAAGTGCTCGATCATAGACAAGTCAGTGGAAGCAACAAATATCTGAGTACAGACATAAAGTAAAACAAGTTGCCATAAGATGGCTAGCACGAACCGGGGATACAGATCGAAAGAGGAGCAGGCCTCCTGCCTGGGATCCTCCTAAACTACTCCTGGTCGTCGTTGGCAGAATGCACGTAGTAGTAGGCGCCTCCGGTGTAGTAGGAGTCATCGTAGGTGGTGTTTGGCTCATGGGCTCCACCATCTGGTTGCATCATCCGAGAAGAAGGGACAAAAGGGGGAAAAGGGTGAGCAAAGCAACCGTGAGTACTCATCCAAAGTACTCGCAAGCAAGGATCTATACTACATATGCAATGGTAACAATGATATGGGTAGTATATGTGGACTGAACTGCAGAAAGCAATAATAAGAGGTGGATAACTAATCTTATCGAAGACTACGCTTCTGGCAGCCTCCATCCTGCAGCAGTAGATGAGAAATAAATGGTAAGTTCAGCAAGAAACATCGAATAGCATAATCGTACTCGACGATCCTCCTGCACATCACCCTGTGAGAGAGCAACCACCGAGTTATATCTGGAACTCTTCTGCGTGTGTTTTAACAAGTATCCGGTTCTAGTTGTCATGAGGGCGGAATACAACTCCAGGTCGTCCTTTTACCGAGGGACACGGCTATTCGAATAGATTAACTTCCCTGCAGGGGTGCACCACATAACCCAGCATGCTCTGTCCCATTTGGCCGGACACACTTTCCTGGGTCATGCTTGACCTTGGAAGATCAACACGTCGCAGCCTACCTAAGCACGACACAGAGGTCAGCACGCCAGTCTAAGTTCTAAGTGCAAAGGGGCCTGGGCCCATCTCCCAATGCACACCTGTGCATTGCCTGGGCAGCCGGCAAGCAGACCTAGCCTCTCCTAATACTAGAGTAGGCGTTCCAGTCCAATCCGGCGCACGCCGCTCAGTCGCTGACGTCAAGAAGGCTTCGGCTGATACCACGATGTCGAGTGCCCATAACTATTCCCACGTAGCTGGTTAGTGCGTATAGGCCAACAGCCAGACTCAGATCAAATATCCAAACTCGTTAAGCGTGTTATTATGAAATAACCGCGTACACTGACCAGGGCCAGGCCCACCTGTCTCGTAGGTGTCTCAGCCTGCCCTGTCGCTCCGCAACAACGATCCACACAGAGGGCCGTCGGGAAAGTATGTCCTTTCAGCCCCCAATCCGCGAGTCAACCGCGGGTACTCAACGAGCGGACCCGAATTTAGTCACAACATGTATCATGTAAAATATGTATGTAGTATATACCTGTGATCATACCCAAGTGATCACGGCCCGATAGAATAGCAGGGCAGACAGACAAGGGTGTAGGATCATTGATGGAATAGTAGCATCCTATACTAAGAATTTAGGATTGCAGGTAAGGTATCAATAGTTGTAGCAACAATGACATGCTATGCAGCAGAATAGGAGTACTGAAAGTAGTAACATGCTAGACTACTCTAATGCAAGCAGTAGAGAGAAGAATCGGCAATATCAGGTTGATCAAGGGGGGGCTTGCCTGGAAGCTCGGCAACGAAGGTGGGGTCATCAACATCGTAGTCGATCGGGGCAGCATCAACGTTGGTGTAGTAGTCTAACGAAGAGAATAAGGGGAAGAAACAATGAATACAATGCAAACAGATGCATGACGATGCATGACAAGGCAAGTAACGGTGTTAGGTGTGCCCTAACACAGTATTGGGTGATACCGGCGAAGGGGGGAAACATCCGGGAAAGTATTCCCGGTGTTTCGTGTTTTCGGGCGGATGAAACGGAGGGGGAAAGTTGCATGTTCGGTATGCTAGGGACGTGTGGTTGACGAATAGTATGCGTATTCAAATTCGTCTCGAAATTCCGGGCAACTTTCATGTACAAAGTATTTTCATTCGAGTTACGGATTATTTTATATTAACTTTTAAAGTTTTAAAACATGTTCTAATTTATTAATTATTAAATAAATTCGAAAATTATATTATTGCATGAGCATGACGTCACCATGATGTCAGCAGTCAACAGAGGTGTTGACTAGTCAAACTGACATGTGGGTCCCGCGTGTCATTGACTTCCTAATTAACTAACAGTTTTAGTTAGGTTAACTAGTGTTTAGATTAAGCTAATGTTGATTAATTAACTTAATTAATTATTTAAAAATTAATTAATGATAGTTTAATTATTCTTATTTATTACTATTATTTTATACTATTTATTTAACTGTTCTGGGGGCCGTGGGGCCCCCTGTCATAGGGTCAGCGGTCCTTTGAGGGCGCGGGCTAACGGGGCGGAACGGGCGATGGCTTTGGGCGCCCGCCCACAGGGACGCCGAGGCCGGCCGCCTGCGGCAGTGGCGAGGCCATGACGGGGCGACGCCGGCGCGCGAGGGCAGTGTCGGTGCGGTCGGGCGCCGGTCGAGGCGTGGGGAGTGGAGCCGCAGAGCGGCGGCGAGCCTGGCGAGAGGGGGGCCAGGCGCCAGCTGGGGCGGCGGGAAGCAGCGGGGCGGCTGTGGTGCTGCCACGAGCGTGGAGCTCCAGCGAGCTACAGCCGAGTGGAGCAGGGGGGAGCAGAGGCGATTGGCGAAGGGGGCGGGGCCATAGTGGAATGGCGGGGTGCGGCGGTCGGCGACGGTGGCGGAGTTGACGCGGCCACGGCGCGATGGGGAGGGGCGGCTGCGGCCGCGGCTCAGTGGAGGCGTGCAGCGCGTGCGGCAAGGGAGGCCCGGGGCGGACGAGCCACATGCCACGGCAGATCGGCGGAGGTGAGCAGCAGCGCGCGGCTGTGGGGACGGCATGGACGCACGGGCAACAGCGGTAGGGGCGGATAGGCGCGGTGGTGCGCGCGGTGATGGAGAAGCCGCGGTCGGGCGTAGCAGCGATGAGCGTGGGCGCGCGAGGCGGACGCGGCCGAGCCGAGCGGGCGCGCGCAAGGGAGAGAGGAGGAGAGGGCATGGCCCTCACCGGCGTTGCAGAGGAGAGGGGGCGGCGAGGCTCGATGGAGCCAGCGGGGAGGAGACGAGGACGGCGACGGAGTCCGGCGAGCTCCGGCGAAGACGGACGGCGCTGGCGTCAGGCGTCGAGAGCGTCGGGATCGGGCTCCTCCCGATCCAGATCCAGACGACGGGGAAGTGGGGCTCGGGGTTGGGTATTAGGGTTTGGGGGAGGC
>LR738715.1:533782498-533825521 GCA_902687465.1 Secale cereale
CAGAGGGGGGGGGGGGTTCTGCTTTTCTTTTCTTTATGCTTTCTATTTTCTTTTCTTTTACCATATTTCCTTTTTCTGTTTTATTTAGTTTAGAGCACTTAGACATTTCCTTAAAAATATTTTCTCCTCCATAATTTCCAATGCAATATTTGTTACACTCTGAACATTTTGTTTTTAACGTTAGAAAGCTTTGGGTGTTTGTCACTAATTCAAAATTTGAATTTAGAGTGTTTTGAACTAACACGCGAATATCAACAATAAACGGGATGACGTGGCATCATTAGCAAAGTTTTACTGTAGCCTAATTATCCGGGTGTCTCAATTCTCCTCCACTACAAGAAATCTCGTCCAGAGATTTAGGAGGTAGAAGGAAACAGTGCGGGGTATTCTTCGCGAAGACGATCCTCGTGTTCCCATGTGGCTTCGTCTTTAGAGTGATGCGACCACTGTACTTGAGGAACTTGATCGCCTTCTGTCGTGTGCGACGTTCAGCTTGGTCGAGAATGTGGACCGGATGCTCTTTATAGGAGAGGTCCTGTTACAACTCGAGCACTTCGTGATCCACTGCTCGGACTGGGTCCTTGAAGCATCGGCGGAGTTGAGGCACGTGGAACACATCGTGAACCTGAGAAAGGTTCGGTGGCAGCTCCAGTTGATATGCGACCTTTCCACGCCTTTCAAGAATAGTGAATGGGCCAATATAGCAAGGAGCTAACTTGCCCTTGATCCCGAAGGGTTGAGCACCCTTCATTGGTGTAACTCGAAGATAAGCCTTTTCGCCAGGTTGATAGACCATGTCCTGATGATGACGGTCGTACTGACTTTTTTGACGTGACTGAGCAGTCTTCAGATTCTCACGGATGACGCGGACTTTCTCTTCTGCGTGTTGAATAATATCCGAACCAAAGAGTGAACATCCCCCAGTTTCTGACCAGTTCAGAGGGGTTCGGCACGTTCGTCCATATAACACTTCGAAGGGAGCCATCTTCAGACTTTCTTGATAGCTATTATTATAAGAGAAATCAGCATACGGGAGAGATTCCTCCCATTTCTTGCCAAAGGAAATTACACAAGATCGAAGCATGTCTTCGAGAACTTGGTTGACGCGTTCAACTTGCCCTTGTGACTAAGGATGAAAAGCAGTACTGAATGACAGATGTGTTCCCATAGCTTCTTGGAAACTTTCCCAGAATCTTGAAGTGAATAAACTACCATGGTGTGAAGTGATAACCAGTGGAATACCGTAAAGTGAAACAATTCTGGACATGTAGAGAGTTGCCAGCTGACTTGCACTAATCGTTTTTTTGACAGCCAGAAAATGTGCAACTTTAGATAGCCGATCAATGACGACAAGAATTGCATCATTACCTTTCTAAGATTTAGGAAATCCAGTGACGAAGTCCATTTCAACATGGTCCCATTTCCATTCAGGAATAGAGATAGGTTGCAAGGTTCCAGCAGGCCTTTGATGTTCCGCTTTGATACGACGGCAAACGGCACACTCAGCAACATAACAAGCAATGTCTTGCTTCATATTGGACCACTAGAATCTCTGACGAATGTCTTGGTACATCTTGGTACTACCAGGGCGAATAGACAGAGGCGTATCATGAGCTTTTTTCATAACCTCCTGAGTCTTGTCCAGGTTTTCGCTCTTACGCGGAACCACTAGGCGGCCTTTGAAGTACAAGGCGCCATCATCAGCAACAGTGAAGAATGAGACCTTTCCTTCTACGAGATAATGTTTAATCTTCTCGACTTCTCAGTCATAATGCTAACTATTCTTGATGCCGCTCACGAGATCGGGTACGACAGCCAGGGTATTAATGGAACCCTGGGAAACAACACGGAGATTCATCTTCTAAAATTCTGGAGGAGGGGAAGCGAGTGCTCCAGGAGGAACAATATGGAGGTTCAGCTTTCTGAATTCTTCAACAAGCGAGGGATGAACCTTGTGAACCTAGAGGTGGTTGCAATATGACTTGCGGCTTAAGGCATCAGCCATCACATTAGCCTTGCCCGGGGTATAGGAAATACCCAAGTGAAAATCTGCTACGGTCTCTATCCATCTCGGTTGACGGAGGTTCAGGTCTGGTTGAGTAAACAAGTACTTCAGACTTTGGTGGTTGGTGAATATCTCGCAATGATTACCGAGAAGGTAATGTCACCACTGTTTAAGAGCATATATGGCAGCAGCAAGCTCAAGGTCGTGAACTGGGTAGTTCTCTCCATGAGGGCACAATTGACGAGAGGCATAAGCAATTACTCTGCGCTCTTGCATTAGGACACAGCCTAAACCTTGACGTGAAGCGTCGCAGTAGATGACGAAGTCCTTCTTAGTATCAGGTGGAGCAAGCACTAGGGCAGAAGTCAGCTTGTCCTTGAGCGCCTGAAAACTTTCCTGGCATTTTTTGGTCCACTCGAACTAAACGCCTTTGTGAAGTAAACTAATCAGAGGCTGGGCGATCTTGGAGAAGTTCTCAACGAATCGACGGCAATAGCTGGCGAGACCGAGAAAACTTATAACTTGCTTGACATTCTTTGGAGGAGTCCAATGGAGAAAGGCCTGAACTCCTTCTGGGTTGACGGCAATACCATCCTTGGAGATGACATGCCTAAGGTAGGTTACTTCAGGAAGCCAGAACTCACACTTGGAATATTTAGCATAAAGTCGGTGCTCTCGAAGCTTCTCCAGTACTAGGCGAAGATGTTCATCATGCTCTTCCTTATTCTAGGAAAATACAAGGATATCATCCAGATATACCATGACGAATTTGTCGAGGTATTCCATGAATATATAGTTCATGACGCGAGAGAAAGTAGTTGGATCATTTGTTAATCCGAATGACATGACGGTATACTCGAACAAACGGTATCGAGTTACAAAGGCGGTCTTTGGAATATCCTCTTCACGAACACGGATCTGGTGGTAATCAACCTCAAATCGAGTTTAGAGAACACTGATGAACCCGCCAGTTGATCATACAGATTATTGATCCGAGGAAGCAGATATTTGTTCTGAATAGTTGCTTGATTGATAGGACGGTAATCTTGGACCAATCGGTTTGGCCCATCCTTCTTCCTGACAAAGAGGGAAGGTGCTCCCCAAGGAGAGAAACTCGGGCGAATGAAACCACTAGCAAGAGATTTGTCGATTTCCCCCTTAAGATCAATGAGTTCATGAGGCGGCATCTTGTAGGGTCATTTGGCTATAGGAGTGGTGCCTGGTTTCAAATCGAGGATGAACTCGATAGCTCTAGCAGGGGGAATCCCTGGAAGTTCTTTAGGAAAGACGTCTTGGAAGTCGCATATGACGGGAATGTTTTCAATGCCCTCGAGTGGTGAAGCATTCAATGCATTCAATGCATAAAGACGTGCTTCAACATTTTGAACCAGACAAGCTTGATAGCTTACTATATCATTAGAAGGGTGTAATAGATGGACGGTTTTTGTGCCGCAAGCGATAGAAGCGGTATGCGCTTTTAGCCAATCCATCCCCAGGATGAGGTCAATGTTACAAGACCCTAGTACAATGGGAGAGGCATTGTATTCTAGTCCTTCAATTTCAACGAGGACGTCATTGCAAACCCTGGAGGTTCGACATTGACTCGCAGGGGTGTGTACTAGTAGCGACAGATTCACGTCCTCACATTTAATGTCATGCTTGTATGCAAAATCTTCTGATATGAATGAATACGATGCTCCGGAATCAAATAAAATGGAAGTTGGTACTGAATTTACTAGGAGTGTACCCATCACAGTAGCAGGCTGGTCTTGAGCCTCATTGAGATCAACGTGGTTGGCATGAACATGGCAATAAGGCCTGGCATTGTTGTTGCGGGACTGATTGTCTCCACGGCCAGTTACCGAAAGTGCCAGTTGGTTCTTGTTATGAGTGCAATCCTTAGCGCGGTGACCTAGATGGCCACACCTGAAGCATAGACCATCATTTGGGGCAGAAGCAGGAGCTGAGAGTGGTGCAGCTGGAAGTCTTGGCTGCCTAGGTGGTGGAGGCAGACGAGGTGCAGCATAGGACTGCCTTGGAGCAGGTGCAGCCGGACCGTACACACTGTTGGGAATCCAGACCCTACGCTTCTATGAGGGAGGGCCCGAGGATGAGCCCGGTTCACGGCTGCGCCTGAGAGTGCTCTGTTGTTCCTGCAGACCAGTTTTAACCTGGATGGCCTTGTTCACCAAGGTGGTGAAATCTCCAAAGTCTTGCACAAGGAGTGCGAGCTTGATGTCAGCTTGAAGTCCGTCACGGAACTTTTCCTGTCTACGAGCATCAGTGGCAATGTCTTCTTCAGCATAGCGCGATAAGTCCAGAAACTCCCGCTGATAAGCATCCACAGTCTTGTTGCCCTGGGTGAGGTTGCGGAACTCACGCTTTTTCTTATCCATGATTCCCAAAGGAATGAAGCGGGCATGGCAGGCAGCTTGGAATTTCGGCCAAGTGATGATTGTTCCAGCAGGCAATGTACACCTGTGGCTGTCCCACCTTTGAGCAGCGGGACCCTTCAGATAGTATGCCGCAAAGGTGACATAGTTGGCAGCGGCAACTCCAGCAGACTCCAGTTCAAAGGCAATGTCACGGAGCCAGTCATCAGCATCAAGAGGCTGAGTTGAGGTGTGGTAGACGGATGGGATGAGGCGAGCAAAGTCATTCAGTGTCACTGCGCCATGCTGCTGATCCATGTTTGGGTGAGGGAACTGAGCCATGACAGTCTCCATGAACTGGCGATTCAGGTCCAACTGTTGGACCATACCGGCCATGTATTCAGGCAGTGGTGGGGCGTTGCCACCACGACCACGGCTAGCTGGTCTAATCATCCCGCTAATACATAACAGGGGTAGTTCAGCATTGAGAAATTTGCAAACACAAGAATCATTCATGAATGAAACATGCGTAATGAAAGGAGCACATAAAATACCACATAGTAGTCGACATATATTACAAAAGGGTGCATGCATAGAGTTCAGTACACAGACTAAGGACATAATAGGCGGCACGCAGGCTCATGGCGAATGCATCTAATACTAATAAGTAAGACTACATCAGTCCCAGGCGGAACTGTGGAGGTAGAGGTAGTCTCACAGCTGGTAGTGCTGCAACGAAAAGTCCTCCACGCCAGCAACCTGGGGGCCGTGGATACTCTGGTGCAGAACCCAATGTCCAGGTGGCAATAGAGGACCAAGTGCGGGAGTGTAGCCTCCCACATCTGGCCAACCGACACCAGGAGTGTAATGCCCCATATGTAACACTTTCCAATAATGGCAATAAAGCTTCCTCTTTTGATCCTTGTCATTATCCTTGGGGGTTCTTGTCTTTTATTTTGTTTGCATTGCCATATCGTTTATATTTTTTGCATCCTTGCATTGTTTCATCATCATATCATCATGGCATCATAGTTTACTTTATTGTTGTGTATGTATCGAGGCCTTGTAGTTGTGTGTGTGGTAGCTATGCCTAGCTAACCCTACCCCTTCTCCCTCTTCTTATTCTTCTTCTTCTCCTTCTTTTCTTTTCTGGCCTTTTCTTTGCTCTATTATGCAAGCCACCTAGCCAAGTGCCTTAATGGTTCTATCTTCTCCTATAAATCTTGCTCCATGTGGACAACCTCTCCACCAAGTATCAGCCCTTTTGAAAATGATTTGGTTGGGTTTTAAAATATCAAGAGTTTGAACCATATTCAAACTCCTTTTATTTTTCAGCCTCTACAAATGTCCAAGACAATTTATTTAAATAGGGCATTAATCTCTGAGCATGGGGATATTTTTCTTTTCCCCTAACGCTTCTTCTTTACTTCTGTGCTTTTCTTTTCTTTGCTGCCTGAAGAAATAAAAGAAAAAGGAAAGAAAGCAGCTCCTCCTCCTTCTCACCCCCAGGCCCATCTCTCCTTTCTCTCCGCAGCGCAGCCCAACTCCACCCGCAGGCCCAACAAACAGCCGCGCCGTCACGCCGTGGCCTTTTTCCCCCGCGGCCCCACCTGTCTGTGGCATAGAGCCGCGTCGCCGTCTTCCTCTGTCAGCCAAAACAGAGCACGCCCGCGCTCACCATCGCGCCGTGAGTTGACGGACGTCGAGGCCGTTGCCAGCCCCTTTTTAAACCCGCAGCTCGTCCTCTCCCTTCTCCTAGGGTTCCCCTTTCCCCTCGTCGCCGCCTAGAGAGCCGAGCAACCCTAGATCCGTCGATCCAATCGATGCCCGAGCACATCTGAGAGTGCGACCACGTTGCCGGTGAGCCCCGCGCGACCATGACATCGACTACTTCCTCTACGTCGACTACGCGGACCCGATCGCCTCCACGACTTGCTCTGCTTCCTCTTCTTCCTCTCCGGCAGCCGTAGGTGTTCGAGAGCCGCCGCCGTTGACTCCGTCCACGACTGGGCCAGCCGAGCACACCGCCGTGCTCATGGTGGGCTCCTCTCTCCCCATGCCCTTTTCCCCTTTCTGTGTGCCCTCCAGCCCATAGTTCGCCGAGAGCCCGAGCGCATCGCCATTGGACCTCGTCGCCAGCGAGTGGTCTGACCCCACTACGTCGTGCTGTGCTGCCCGTTCGCTCCAGTGAGCCGCGTAGAAGCTTCATGTGCAGTCGCCGTGCCGCCTAGGGCTTTGCATCGCCTCGCCATTGCTCCGTCGCCGCCGTGCTGTCGTTGCTCGCCACCAGTGATGTAGTGCTCCGTAGGTGCTGGTAGCGTGCTGGTTGGATGCGGAACTCCTCCATGAGCGTCTCGCACCCCTCCGTCGTGTTGTTTGGTCGCCGGAGCAGCTCCGACGAGGCAAGAACTTCCCCTGTGTCGGGGAAACTGATCCACGAGCACCTATGGGGACCGAGCCCCCTTAGGTTCGGCGGGGGCGGAGATCGCGCGAAGAGCAGATTGAGGCGAAGCACACGAGCAGTTTACCCAGGTTCGGGCCGCACGGATGCGTAAAACCCTACTCTTGCTTTGTGGTTTGTATTGAGTTCTTGGCTCGGGAGCGCTGAGTGCTACAGTACACACCAGCGGCTAACGAGACCGAGCGTGAGTGTTCTTCTGTTCCTCCCCCTCCTACGTTGCGCATGGGCCTCCTTTTATATGCTCAAGGGGTCACCGACAGGTGGCAACGTAGATAAGGGTAAAAATGGAAAGGTGTTGCGGTTGGTACAACTACTTGTACAGTGCATCATACCTAACCCTGACGGCAGGGGACAAAGGCATTAAATGCCCGTCTGCGTCGCCCAAATAGTGCAAAAAGGGACCGTCAGGGACGCCACCGCTCGCCACGATGGCGATCTTGTTAGCGCCGCTTGCCACCGCGTACCGCTGGCTGCACAGCCTCCCGCCACGTACGCCTGGAAGGGTCCCAGAGCGACACGTTGGTGGATGCGCTGGAGCGCGGGTACAGGGTGGTAGCCTGCCGCGGCAAGCGCCTTGCCGCGGTCGTTGTCTTGTCGTGTCCGGGAGCTTGCCGCTCACCGGGCCTTGCCGGGACGCGTGGCGCGTCGCGGCAAGTTCCTTAAGATTCCTTGGTTGGCCTTCCCGGCAAGCTCCTCTCGCCGGGGTCTTGTGCCTTGAGTGGCCTTCCCGGCAAGCTCCTCTTGCAGGGGCCTTGTCTTCTTGGCTTGAATACTTTGTTCTTGAATGGCTGCAAAGGAACCACAGAGGACCTTGGCGGTCACCTGGCAAGCCTTGCCGCGGGGTGCTGCGACTGCCCGTGCACAAGTTCGGGATACTAGGGTACCCCTACTCTAGTACACCGACAGGAGCCCCCGGGCATGGGCCATACACGGTGCCGAGCGCTGTTGGGCCAGGCCCAAAACAGGGCACGGGCATGCGCGCCCTGGGTTACGCCGTATCTCACTCCGTATCCACCGCGCTCTCCCCGAACGGCACGCGTTCATTGCGGCGTCATGTGAGAGATCGTGGGTGGTTTCTTTATTCAGAAAGGCGGAACATCCGCCCCCCCTCCTTATAAGCAGGGGAAACAGGGGCAGCTCGCCCATCCGCCAGTTGCTACTCCAACCTCGAGAGTCTCCACCGCTCCCCTTCTTCCCAAAGCTGAAAGAGAGCAGCGCTCCGCCCCCCCATCGCCACCAGCACCACCAACGTCGTCGACATCCCCCACCACTTCTGCCATGGCTCCGAAAACCAAAAAGGGGAAGGGTGTGAAGTCGACCGAGGCGCAGCGGCTCGCGGCGCTGCGAAAGGAGCGGGCAATCTTCCCCCCAGGATCTCCGTGAGGGAGCCGAGGGAGACTTTCTACCTCTTCCGGTCGACGGAGACGCGGGCGCACCCGCGCACGAAGGTACTTCCAGCCGTCGCTTCTGGAATGGCTCCAAATGGATACCCCTTCTTCGCCTTGTTCTTCTACTACGGGCTCTGCCCGCCTTTCTCTCAGTTTTTTTGTGATATCATGAACACCTACGGATTCCGCCTCCTTGACTTCACCCGCAATGCCGTTCTGACCATGGCAGTTTTCGCACATCTCTGCGAAAACTTTGTCGGGGTCTATCCCAACGTAGCCCTTTTTCGCCACTTCTTTATGCCCCGAGTCGAGAGAGGAGAGCCTTTATCCGGCGGAATCGCCTGGATCTCGAGAGGCGGCAAGAAGGAAGCTTATCTGGAGGGGGAGTTCCGCGGCAAGTGGGAGGAATGGAGAGCAAACTAGTGCTGGATTGTCGAGGAGAACCCGGAGCCGTTTACCGCCCGGCGTCGAGCCCCAGTAGTGCGCGGCAGCAACTGGAGCAACGTGGCCACGGAAGATGATAGGCTGAAGATTGTCGTCTCCCGGATCCAACGCCTCAGGCTTGCCGGGCTCACTGTAGGCGCAGTTGGCGCAGATTTCCTTCGCCGCCGCATCGCCCCCCTGCAGGAGAGGAAGAGACCCGCCTGGGAGTTCGAGAATGCGGCGGACATCATGAGGCTACGCCCGGGACTCAACTTTAACTTCACTGTTATGGAACTGGACGCAATGCTCCGGGAGCTGTTCAAATATGACCCTCAACATCCCGAAGTGTTCAGGTTGCCAAAGGGTGTCGTTCCGCTGTGCAACAACTCCGCGCTCAGCCGCATTCGTGCAATGATGCTGCTCTGCGACTCGCATGGAATTGACCCAACTTGGCAAGAGCCTGCAGATGACGCCATGCAGGAGTTCTTTGACGGCTTGGAAGAAGTGCCGATTCGCTCCAACGAAAAGAAAGGCCTCACTCGCGCCACCACCGATCTTGAGATGGACCTCATCGCCGCTAGGCTGGAAGACGCGGCGGCAGCCGCAGCCGCGGGCGAGTTCGGGTTCACCGTGGAGGAGGCAGAGGCAGCAGAGGCGGCAAGCCTTGCCGAGCGAGAGGAGCTTGCCGGCGAGGAGGATGCAGAGGCAGCAGAGGGGGCAAGCCGTGCCGGGCATTACATCGAGTCGAGCGAGCCCGCTGAGGATACGAGCGGCTCGCTGGAGATCGACTCCTCTTCCTCCTCATCTTCAGACAGCTCGCCGCAAGCAGAGCCCCCAGCTCCACCAAGAAGGCGTCTCCGCAAGGCCGGGGACGTACTGGGCGGCAGACGAGTCAAGAGCCGCCGCGCCGCGCGACACGCTCCACCGCGGCAAGCACTGTTGCCGTAGGAGTACCTCGCGCTGCTGCGGCAACTGGAGCGGGGTCTTCCCGGACCACCGCTTCTGCTCTTGCCGCTTCTCACGCAGCGGCGGCAGCCGGGGCGGGGTCGTCTCGGACCACCGCCACTGCTCCCGCCAAGCGGCCAAGGGAACCTACTCCTCCGCCTCCTCGCGCCGGACGTGAGCCGGACTTCGACTTCTCCGCGCTCAGCTCTGACGAGGAAGAAGAAGAGTAAGATTCTTGTTGTACTTGTATTTCTTCAATTCTTGTTGTTTTGTTTTGTATCTCATTTGCTTCACTCCGGACTTGTTCCTTTTCAGGACTCTGGCCCAGAGAGCGGCGAAGAGAGCCAAGGTCCCGGCGAGGAGAGAGGAGGTGATCATCGTCGAGGACGAACCCACCGAGACCACCTTGCCGGACCCGGCAACTAATCTTCAGAGCAGCCCCCAGCGCAGCCCCCTGCGTAAGTATATGGTTCACTTTCCGCTGTTAGGCGTGCGTGGATGCTCTTTCTTTGCTGATATCTGTTTGTTGGTTTGTGCAGGAGCAGAGCAGCCCCACCAGGAGTGCCCGGAGACCGTTCCTGACATGCCATCTGCTTAGACTACACCGCCAAGGGAGAGTTCTCCGGCAAGGGGGAGTTCTCCGGCAAGGGAGAGTCCTCTGGCAAGGGAGAGCTCTCCGGCAAGGGAGAATTCTCCGGCAAGGGGGAAGTCTCCGGCAAGGGACAGCGCCAGCGGTCCCCCGGCGGCGAAGACCATGACTGCAGAGCCCGGTGCAGGTAACCCTCTTGCTTCAAAACTTCCCTTGGGTTCTTCTTCTTTTGATCTTCTTTTTTGGATATTTGCTTGACTTTTCTCAATTTTCCGGCCGTCAGACCCATCTGCTGCGGAGCCGATGGAGACCGAGGTTGCCGTCGAGGAGAACATCACCGAGGCCGCCAACGACGCCGCCGCCACCGAAGAAGCAGCCGGCGCTGACGACCCCGCCGGTGAAGAGGCCGCCAAAGCTGCCGCCGCAGCAGCTGGCGAGGGGTCTGGCGATCGCACTGACGGCCCTGAGGCCGCAGGAGCGCCAGGCGCTACGCCGACCGCTGACCCTTCCGCCGCCGCTGCAGCGTCAGGCTCCGAAGAGCCCCAGCCAGGCGTCTACTTGAAGGCCGGCGATGGCGTCTTCATCAACCTCCCCTGGGCGACACTTTCCAGGGCGCCGGTCGAAGGAGAGAGCTTTGATGGAGAGGTGCTCGCCTCCGCTGGGCTGACGCTAGTCGATGCGCCGAGCAGCAGCAGCGGCGAGCCTAAGGAGGAGCGGCTGCTGCGGAAGCTGTTGTCGCTCTACCGCGCTCGGCAGGCCAAGCCGGAGTCCCGATAGGCGCTTGCCACGAAGGCGGGAGCTGACATCAAGAAGCGCACGGAGGAGCTCCGGGGTCTTCACCAGGAAGCTCTCCGGTCCTTGGCAGAGGAGCAGGAGCAGCTCGCCGAGGAGCAGAAGGCCTTCTTCCTTGAGAAGGCTGACGTCGAAGAGCAACAGTGGCTTACCGCTGAGAAGCTGTCTGCGCAGGAGGGCGAGCTGGCGCAGCGGAAGATCAACCTCGACAGCCACAAGGAGGAGCTTGCGGCGCGCGAGCAATCATTCGGCGGAGCTCTCAAGCAAGCAGAGGACGCTGCCGCAGCTGCCGAGGCCGCCAAGGAGTTGGAGACGAAGGTGGCGCAGCTGGAGGCCGATCTCAAGGCGAGAGGTGAAGAGCTTGCCGCGCTCAAGCATGAGCGGGAGAAGGACGCCCACAACAACTCAGAGCTGCAGGTTCGTCTCGCCGAGAAGGGCAAGGAGCTCAGCGCCGCCAAGGACTCCAACGCAGATCTTGAGTTGAAGCTGACCACTTTGACCAAGAGTCTGGACGGCGCCAGGGAGCGGGAGGCGGCCTTGAAGGAGGAGATCAAGGCCGAGAAGGCGCTGCTGGCGAGTGCTGCTACCGTCCAGAACACTTTCAGGGAGACCGTCAAGCACTGGATAGAGGGTCTCGTGAATGCTGCCACAGATATTGACAAGGAGCTGGCACAGTTGGGGATGGAGGATCTCGGGTATCCCTCCGATGAGAACCTCCAACCCATCACCAAGCTCACTTTGTTCTTCAAAGGCGTGGCGACGGCCCTCCAGCGACTCCGGGAGACGACTCCAAAGCGGCTGGCCGACGAGTCGCGCAAGATCTGCGCGGGAGCTGTTCAAAAGGTGTTGGTGAAGGTGGCCTTCCGCAACCCGGGCCTCAATCTCACCAACGTCCTCAAGACCCTGCCGCCTGATGCTGATCTGGAAGCGCTCAAGGCCCTTGTCGCACCCATTGTGGACAAGGTGAGCGGGATCAAGAGGGTTGAGGGCGATCGCGTAGGCTAGGCCGCCCGTTTTCTTCTTTTCTTGTCGCTGCTGGCCATGTTATGAGAACAATCTGTTAGAGCCGCGACAAGCTATCTTGTGATATAACTCTATTTTCGGTAGTGATTGCAATGTTATTTCCTTTACTTGATCCCTTTCTTTGTATGTTTTTGCCCTACGCTTTTAGGGAACTTGCCGGCGCAGGCACCTTAGCAGCGAGCGCTGAGTGCGGAACGTCAGCAGCCTGCTGGAGGTTCCGTTACCGACAAGAAACCTTGTCGCAACTAGTCACAGGACACTTAAGTTGTTGAGCGGACTCGAAACAAAGTAAGGGCGCGACTCTAGTCGCAGCACACTTAAGTTGTTGAGCAGGACTCGAATCAAAGTAAGGGCGCAACTAGCTACGAGTTGGTTCCTCCGCGCACAGGTTTTCCATACAAAGTGCGGTCGTCCAAGGAAGATAACTTAAAAATTTAAATATCTGATTGCTCAAGCTTTGGCAACTTAGCTTTTCTGTTGTTTGCTTCCCGGTAAGGCGAAACTTTCTTGAACGACGTCAGGTCCACACCATTATCTTCTCCTCCCCCCCGGCAAACTTGTGGGCGAGGGAACCTTCCTTTCCTTGAGAAAAAGAAAGAAGAGAAAATAAAGATATGGAGCCTTACGGCTCGTTATTGCTTACCGGGGGTAGGTGCTGCACAAAGTGTCAGATAACACATGCAAAAAATAGAAAGCATGAAATTGACAAGATGTGCGGAGCAAATGAGCTTTACTTATGCACAGGGTCTGCGCCTGGCTTTGTACAAAGGATTACACGCAACAGCGGCAAGACTTGTACAAAAGGTGGTTGCCGGAACAGGGTCCGGCAACCGCGCCTTACGGGTAAAACTTACGAAGATGTTCAATGTTCCGGGGAGTTCCTCACTGGAATGCCATCTTCGGTCTCAAGGCGGACAGCGCCAGGCCTAGTGACTCGTTTCACCCGGTAAGGGCCTTTCCACTTCAGCGTCAACTTGTTGGAATTCTTGGCGGACTGAACGCACCGAAGAACAAGGTCGCCTTCCTCGAGACTTCTGGCATTAACTTTGCGGCTATGGTAGCGGCGCAAAGCTTGCTGGTAGCGAGCAGCTCGTACAGTAGCCTGAAGACGGTCTTCCTCGAGGAGCAACGCATCATCTTGTCGCAGCTGCTCTTGCTCAAGCTCATCATAAGCGAGCACTCGAGGTGACCCGTATACGAGTTCCGTGGGGAGACCTGCCTCTGCTCCATAGACTAGAGCGAAAGGTGTCTGGCCAGCGGCTTGATTTGGCGTCGTCCTAATCGACCAAAGAACCACCGGCAGCTCCTCAATCCAGTTTCTTCCGCACTTGTGCAGCCTTTCGAAAGTCCTGGTCTTGAGCCCACGCAGCACTTCAGCATTTGCCCTCTCCGCTTGACCGTTGCTTCTCGGATGAGCAACAGAAGCAAAGCAGACCTTGGCGCCAAGATCTTGGACGTACTGCATGAAGGTGCGGCTCGTGAATTGCGTACCATTGTCGGTGATGATCCTGTTAGGGATCCCGGAACGGCAAACAATCGACCTGAAGAACTTGACTGCTGACTGTGCTGTCACCTTCCTCACTACTTCCACTTCCGGCCACTTTGTGAACTTGTCGATTGCAACGTACAAGTATTCAAAGCCCCCGACTGCTCGGGGAAAGGGGCCTAGGATGTCGAGCCCCCAGACCGAAAATGGCCAGGATAAAGGGATCGTCTGGAGAGCTTGAGCTGGCTAGTGTATCTGCTTGGAATGGAACTAGCACGCTTCACACTTGGTTACTTTTGCAGTTGCATCCTGGAGGGCTGTCGGCCAAAAGAAACCTTGCCGGAATGCTTTTCCGGCAAGCGCTCTTGCGCCAATGTGGTGACCACATATGCCTTCATGTATCTCTGCCAACAGTTTTTGTCCGTCTTCCCGACGAATACACTTCAATTTCACACCGTTGAGTCTTCTTCTGTACAGTGTGTTGTCAACAAACTGGTACATACTTGACTGCCGGGCTACTCTTTCCGCTTCTTCTTGCTCTTCGGGAAGTTCTCCTGTCTGAAGGAAACGGACAATCTGCTATGCCCATGCTGGAGCTTGTGGCTCGACAATAAGGACTAAAGGCACATCTGCTGCTGCGGGAGCATCCGCTTCTATGTCGAGAACCTGCGGCTCAGCCGGAGCTTGACGTTCCTCGGCAAGCTTGCCGGAGCAAAACTTGTCGGGAGCGTCTGCTTCAACGGAACAAACCCTAGGGCTTACCGGAGCATACTGCTCCTCGGCACTCTTGGTGTTGATCTTGGGGACCTTCTTGGCGGCGGCTTCGGGAAGCTCTGCCGGAAAATAGTCACCAGAAATCAACTTCCTCTTCTTGCTCTGTCCAGTTAATGGTGTTACAGATGGTTGAGTCAGCTTGAGCACAATGATTCCTGGTTCCACAGGTAACTTAAGTGCGGCGCACTTCGACAGGCCATCGGCGATGTCGTTCTGAGCTCTTGGAACATGCTCCATTTGTAGGCCGTCGAAGTGCTCTTCTAGCTTTCTCACTTCATCAACGTATGCTTCCATCAATGGACTCTGATAATTCTTGTTCACTTGGCGGACGAGAAGCTGCGAGTCACCCCTGACAATGAGCTTCTTGATCCCAAGGTCTGCCGCGATCCTGAGACAGGCAAGCAAACCTTCATACTCTGCGGTATTGTTTGTTGCTTGCTCCTTGGGAAAGTGCATCTGGACTACGTACTTGAGGTGCTCTCCGGTGGGTGCGACAAGCAGCACACCAGCACCGGCGCCTTGCAGCGAGAAGGCACCATCAAAGTACATCAGCCACTCTTTGCGTGCTTCCTTGACGGGGATGCTCGTTTCTGGAATTTCTTCATCTGGCGTTGGCGTCCACTCTGCTATGAACTCTGCCAATGCTCTGCTTTGGATAGTTGAAGTTCTCTCAAACTTGAGGCAAAAGCTTGACAGTTCCAGTGCCCACTCAACAATCCTGCCTGTTGCTTCTGAATTCTGCAGTATCCTATTCAGCGGAAAGCGAGTGACAACTGTTATCTCATGTGCTTGGAAGTAATGGCGCAGCTTCCTCGAGGACATGAGAAGGCCGAAAAGCAATTTCTGCACACCAGAGTACCTTGACCTAGCCCCCTGAAAAAGGGAACTGACAAAGTAAACTGGGCGCTGCACCATTTTCTTCTGCATCTCTTCGCGCGCCTGCGCAGATCCATCTTTGTCGGGACCAGAGCTTGTCGGGGAAGCCCCCTGCTTGTCGCTGGATACGCCTGCCGTGGTTGCTAGCTCATCATCTGCCTCCCTCTCCGCTACTAACGCAACACTAACCACTTGATTGGTTGCCGCTATATACAGCGGCAGCTTCTCTTGTGGCTTAGGTGCGACAAGTATTGGAGTGGAGGACAGGTATCTCTTCAAGTCTTGCAGCGCAGCCTCCGCTTCCGGAGTCCATTTCATTGGACCTACCTTTTTCAAAAATTTGAAAAACGGCAGGGCGCGCTCAGCAGACTTAGAGATAAACCTGCTGAGAGCAGCCACGCAACCGGCAAGTCTTCGTACATCCTTGACGCGCTTCGATGCTTCGATCTGCTCAATGGCCTTGATCTTGTTCGGATTGGCCTCAATTCCCCGCTGAGACACGAAGAACCCGAGAAGCTTGCCGGAAGGGACTCCAAACACACACTTCTCGGGGTTGAGCTTGAGGCTGATCTTGTGCAGATTTGCAAAGGTCTCATCTAAATCTTGAATCAGAGTTGCCTTGTCCTTGCTCTTGACCACTATGTCATCCATGTAGGCTTCCACATTTCTGTGTATTTGTGGCTCAAGAGCGACATGGATTACCCTTGCAAATGTTGAACCAGCATTCTTCAAACCAAAAGGCATCTGTATGAAACAGTACGTGCCACATGGAGTGATGAATGCGGTCTTCTCCTCATCCTCTTCTGCCATGAACATCTGATGGTATCCTGAGTATGCGTCAAGAAATGAAAGCAAGTCACATCCGGCCGTGGAGTCAACAATCTGGTCAATGCGCGGTAAGGGAAATGGGTCTTTGGGACAAGCTTTACTGACATCGGTAAAGTCGATACAAAGCCTCCATTTCCCGTTTGCCTTGCGCACGACTACAGGATTAGCCAACCACGTAGGATGGAGCACTCCTCTGACAAGGCCTGCTGCTTCCAACTTCTTGATCTCTTCTGCGATAAATTCTTGGCGCTCCACTGCTTGTTTCCTGACTTTCTGCTTGACGGGCCGTGCATGAGGACAGACGGCAAGGTGGTGCTCAATTACTTTCCTAGGAACACCGGGGATGTTAGACGGTTGCCACGCAAACACGTCGACGTTCGCCCGCAGGAAAGCAATGAGCGCGCTTTCCTATTTAGGGTCCAGAGTGGCACTGATGGTGAAGGTACCACCAGTGCCGTCCTCCTTGGTGGACACTTTCTTGGTCTCTGGCGGAGCTGCCATTGTCTTCTTACACTTGCCGGTGGAGCTTGATGGTGCGTTCTCGACGGTAGCGCAGCACTTCGAAGAGGTGCGCTTGCCGGAGTGGGCATTAGAACTCTTGCCGGACTTGGTCTTCTTCTTCCCCCCGGGAGCTTCAGCAGCAAGTGACTCGCGATCTGTTGCGGCTGCTGCTTCCCGGTAGATCTTGTCGGCGCAGATAAGAGCATCCTTCTTGTCGCCAGGGACAGAGATGACACTTATCGGGCCTGGCATCTTCAGTATGTTGTATGCGTAGTGAGAGGCTGCCATGAACTTGGCGAGTGCTGGACGGCCAAGTATCCCATTGTAAGGCAATGGAAAATGAGCAACGTCAAAAGTGACCCTCTCAGTCCTGAAGTTCAACTCGCCGCCAAATGTCACTGGCGACGTGATCTTTCCCTTCGGCTTGCTCCTTCCCGGGTTGATTCCTTGGAATGTGCCAGTCTCTTCGAGCTCGTTGTTAGGGATCTGGAGTTTCTGGAGTACAGCGGAGGAGATCAGGTTCAAGCCGGCCCCGCCATCAACTAGCATCTTAGTGACCTTGAGGTTGCGGATAGTTGGTGAAACCAACATCGGCAAGCACCCGACCGCAGTTCTGCGATCAGGGTGGTCCTCAATATCAAAGATGATAGGCGTGCTGGACCATTTTAGAAGCTTGCGTGACTCGACAGGTGGTTCCGTCGCATTGACTTCCCGCACCCACTGCTTGAGTTGGCGGTGTGAAGAATGCAGAGAAGCACCGCCGTCAACGCATAAGACCTCTGTGGCTTTCTGGAACTCCTGCTCACTGGTCTCAACATCATCCATGTCTTCATCGTCGTCGCTGTCTTCATCCTTGTCGCGGCCGCGGGGAGGTCTGTCTCCTTGTCACTGCTTGGCCTTGCCGCGGCGTCTTCCCCGGCCAGGGCGCTTCGTGACGGATCCTCCAGCACCACCTTGGGCCTTCTCCTTGTCGCGTCGCTCGTATTCAGCCTTTTGCTGCTCGATAAGCTGCTCGACCCTCTTGCAGTTCTGGAGGTCATGACCCTTGGTGCGGTGGATCTTGCAATATTGCTTGTCGGTGCCGTCCTGCTTGTCGGCGGCCGCCACAGCCTGGCAGTTGGTGCATGCGGCAATCTCCTTGCCGGAGCTACCAACTTTGGTTTTCTTGGCGCCACCTTCGTTGCCTTTCTTCTTCCTGTTGTTCCGCCGCCAGTTTTTCTTTGCCGGGGCAGCATCCTCACTGTCAGATCCTCCTGCTCCTCCTGTATCCTCTCCGAGGAGTTTCCTCCCTTCCTCAGCACGTGCACACTTGTCGGCCAGGGCATACAGCTCACTGACGTCCCTGATCTTGCACATCGCCATCTCCTCCCGCATCCCGTGGTTACGCACGTTCTGATGGAACGCGCTCATGACCGCGGCAGGGTGGACATCTGGGATGTTGTGCTGTACACGGCTGAATCTCTGAATATACTTGCGCAGGGGCTCTCCTTCCTTCTGGGCAAGCAGATGAAGGTCACTCTCTTGGCCATGAGGTTTGTGGCCGCCTGTAAAGGCGCCAACAAACTGATGGCATAGGTCTGCCCAGGAGGATATGGAGTTGTCCGGCAAGTGCATGAGCCAGGACCTGACGTTGGGTTTGAGTACCAGCGGGAAGTAGTTCGCAAGGATCTTGTCGTCCCGCCCCCCGGCAGCTTGCACCGCGATGGTGTAGATGCTGAGGAACTCCGACGGATGCGTCTTGCCGTCGTACTTCTCTGGTACATCTGGCTTGAAATTATTCATGCTGGGCCACTGGACTTGTCGTATCTCACGAGTAAACGCAGGGCAACCTACCACGTACGGCAAGTCGCCTGGTTCCCCTGGCGCATGCATGTCGACAGTGGCCCCAGCGCGCTGGTCTGATTGACGCCGCGCTTCTCTTCGGTGCTCGATGCGAGTACGAGCGTCTTCTTGCTGTCGTTCATGAAGAACTTGGCGCTGATCGCGACGAGCTCGCGGATCTGATGACGCGGTGGAGTCGCTGTCGAGGTGGATCCGGCGAGTCGGCGATCTTGGCCTTCGGGGCGAAGAGTGCACGGTGGTTGCACCCCCACCGGTCTTGTCGCCATCGGCTCGTGCCTGGCTGACTTGCCGCGGCTGCGATGTACTAGGTTGCCGTGGAGTGTCGCCGTTGGCGAAGGCGATGAGACTCTGAATGGTGGCCCTCCAGTCGTCGATCTTGTCTGCCATTGGAGGGTAGTCTAGGAGCAATTGAGCTCGTGCCAAAGCTTCTGCTGGAGTGGCGGGTAGCGGTGGCGAACGGTGCGAGGAGCGGGAAATGGTCGGACTTCTAACTATGTTAGAAGGAGCAGTATCCCGTCCAGGCGACCGTGCCTTGCTCGTGCTGGCATGTTGGCGTGCATGCTGGTCTTGAGCATTCCGAGATCCACCAGCTCGATCTTGGTCCAGCAAACGTATGGTACCGTGAGTACCATGACGCTGCCGGTCCCGCGCCTCCTGAGATGGGCGCGGTGCATGTACGGATGCCGAGGTCTTGGAGTGCGCCCGGTCATTGTGGGAGTCGACTACGCCGCCGATGGGCAGCGCAGCATTGTCCTTGGACTTGGCGGCACCGTGAGCTCCCTCGTTGACGCCCGTTCTTCCGCCGGCGTCTACCCCACCAGCCGTTTGCTCCGGCGGTGGTGGGATCGACGCGGACGGAGCAGCCGCCTCCGAAGCCTTCTTCTTCGGCGGCATATTGATGAAGAGGATGAAAATCTAGCTCGTGTTAACGCCGGATCAGGTTCACACAACCTCGACGCACCCCTACCTGGCGTGCCAAAGATGTCGGGGAAACTGATCCACGAGCACCTATGTGGACCGAGCCCCTTTCGGTTCGGTAGGGGCGGAGATCGCGTGAAGCACACAAGCAGTTTACCCAGGTTCGGGCCGCACGGATGCGTAAAACCCTACTCCTGCTTTGTGGTTCGTATTGAGTTCTTGGCTCGGGAGCGCTGAGTGCTACAGTACACACCAGCGGCTAACGAGACTGAGCGTGAGTGTTCTTCTGTTCCTCCCCCTCCTACGTTGCGCATGGGCCTCCTTTTATATGCTCAAGGGGTCACCGACAGGTGGCAACGTAGATAAGGGTAAAAATGGAAAGGTGTTGCGGTTGGTACAACTACTTGTACAGTGCATCATACCTAACCCTGACGGCAGGGGACAAAGGCATTAAATGCCCGTCTGCGTCGCCCAAACAGTGCAAAAAGGGACCGTCAGGGACGCCACCGCTCGCCACAATGGCGATCTTGTCAGTGCCGCTTGCCACCGCGTACCACTGGCTGCACAGCCTCCCGCCACGTACGCCTGGAAGGGTCCCAGAGCGACACGTTGGTGGATTCGCTGGAGCGCGGGTACAGGGTGGTAGCCTGCCGCGGCAAGCGCCTTGCCGCGATCGTTGTCTTGTCGCGTCCAGGAGCTTGCCGCTCACCGGGCCTTGCCGGGACGCGTGGCGCATCGCGGCAAGTTCCTTGAGATGCCTTGGTTAGCCTTCCCGGCAAGCTCCTCTCGCCGGGGTCTTGTGCCTTGAGTGGCCTTCCCGGCAAGCTCCTCTTGCCGGGGCCTTGTCTTCTTGGCTTGAATAGTTTGTTTTGAATGGCTCCAAAGGAACCATAGAGGACCTTGGCGGTCACCCAGCAAGCCTTGCCGCGGTGTGCTGCGACTGCCCATGCACAAGTTCGGGATACTAGGGTACCCCTACTCTAGTACACCGACACCCTGCTTGTTGCTTCTTCTGTCTATCCTTTAGTTATGCTACTGATTCTCTATCGAGAAACTTTCAGTAGCGCAGTGGTGTGTCTCTTCGTCAGTAAGCGAGTGGTCGTGGGTTCGATTCCTCTTGGGCGCGGTGGATTTCACCGACTTTTTGCTTTTCGCCTGACGCTGACAGCTGGGCCCCACCTGCCAGCCTCACAGCGCCGTCCCAGCCCCCGCACACACCCACGTTGCCAGCTCAGCCCCGCCGGGCCCCTCTGTTAGTGTCGTGGGCTAGTTGAGCCTGGGACGATCTAGACCCTGGCGTCTGTTTTGTTTTATTTTCTTTTTCTGTTTTTCTTTTTCTTTTCTGTTTTCTTGTTTATTTAATATCTACATAAATATGTTTATGATGAATTTGAGTTATATATGAAAAGTGCATAGAATTTTATGTAGATTATGAATATGCTACTTGCTGCCATGTTTAAAAACATTTAAAATGCTAATTGAATTTGAACTTGTTTTAAGTATGCTTAAACTTGCAAAAATCATAACTAAATATCTACAACTCCAAATCTAACAAACTTTATATGCATTTGGGGTAGAAAATGTGTAGAATATTTTGGTGATGTCGTTTAGCATGTTTGACAAATTTATCACAGAAGTTTTTCAAAACTGTCCCAAATGCAAATAAATGAATATGGGAGTTTCTAGATATTGTTGTTATTTAATTCCAGCCCATTTAAATGTGCTAGCATGTTGCTGTTATATTAGTTGCACCCTTGCAATGTTAACCAACTTCTTTAAAACATGTTGCATGCTTGTTTGGAAAACTACATAAACGTGTTAAGTTGTTCCTTTGCTTGTTTCATGCTTGAGTATGATCTTGTTTGGTTATGATGTTGCACTCTTGTGACCCTAGGCCATGCATCATTTCTTCCATGTGCATATGCTTCATGTGCATGCATCATGTGGTTGAGCACTGCATGTTGATTGATTTTGTTCCGTTGTTGCATTGTTGTGTTTGCCTAGAGCCCGACGACGATACAGGGTACGAGGTTTCTACCGTGGTTGAGTGTGAGGAGCAAGGTTACGTTCCCTCCGAGGATTCAACAGGCAAGATGACCTTACCCATATATCACTACTATCTTTGCATATGATAGATGTCTTGCTATTTAGCTTATTGCCTCGATGCCAATGTCTGTTTGTCAGCCTCCTATTGTTGCCATGAAACTCTCTAACCACCCTACCTAGCAAACCTTTGATTGGCTACGTAAGCTTCGCTCAGCCCCTCTTATAGCATTGTTAGTTGCAGGAGAAGATTTGAAGATTCTTGCTTCATGTTGAAGTTATTGTTGGGTTTATAACATCTGTTAAACTAAAGCATCTATATATTTGGCAACGGGTGGAAGGCTAAGCCTTTGCTTGGTGTTTTGTTCCATTCATGCCACCCTAGGAACCGTTTAAACCGGTGTTATGTTCCTTGATTTTTGCGTCCCTAACAGGGTTGGGGTTTATGGGCCCCCCTTGATAACCCGCTTAGCGCTAAAGCTTTTCCAGCAAGGCCCAACATTGGTTTTACATTTGCCTAACAACTAAAACTTGCATAGGAAGTTATAAACCCTTTTCTTAATTAACAACCGGGCCACTGCTCCACATGAGTGTTGGTCCAAACTGGGGAGCCTGCGGGGCCAACTTGGGGAAAACCCGAGGGCTGGTAAAAACCTGTAGCATCGCCCATCTGGTCGTGGCCTGAGACGAGATACGTGCAGATACTATCAGGGTGTGGGCACACCGGGAGGTCTTGCTGGATTAGTTTTACCTATGTCAGAATATCTTGAGCACGGGATGCCGAGAATACTCAGGTCTTCCCACCTTGGAGTTGCGACTCCGCAGATCGTGAGCTTGTGATGGGCTAAGTTGGTACACCCTTGCAGGGTTTGATCTTTCGAAAGCCGTGCTCGCGGTTATGTGGCAGATGGGAATTTGTTAATATCCGGTTGTAGAAAACTTGACACTTTGTTCATAATACACTACTAGTGTGAGTAACCGTGACGGTCGCTTTCCGAAGGGGTTCGGGAAGTGAACACGGTGGGGTTATGTTTGACGTGCTTACATAGGATCACTTCGTGATCACTTTGGCGATTGTCGGCACTTTCTCTTCTTGCTCTAAACACGTAAGCTAGTGCTAGTGCTGCTGCAACCTTGTTTTCAGCCTTGTTCCACACCCAAGGCTTTGATAGTATCGCTACCCGGGAACGGGATTGCTGAGTCCTCCATGGCTCACAGATTCTACACTACCCCAGATGCAGGTACCGTTGAGAACTACACAGCTGGTGGTTCAGAGTTGTATTGGGAGTTCAATGAAGAACGTGGGCGATACTACGTGTCTTACCTAGAGGATCAGTAGGGCTCTTACTAGGATGATTGGGACCTTGTGTTGCTTTATTTATGGTATCTTTCATTTGGATCTTCGTCCGTAGTTAGACTCTGATGTTATTGGATGATGTATGTTAATGTATTACATTGTGTGACGTGGCGAGTGTAAGACAACTACTCTTTTGCAATTTCATCCCTCTTTTACATGAGTCGTGCAAAGATACCATACTTGAGATCATTCTAGTATGAGATTATGCCTTTAAGTCGTGCCCCGACACGTAGGAGGTATAGTCTCATACTGGGCATTACAAGTTGGTAATCAGAGCCTTCTCTGACCTAGGAGCCCCCACTTATTGATCGAATCGTTGACGGTTGAGTCTAGGCACACACATGAAAATGTTTTGAGTCCTATATATATATCGGAGAGTAGGATTTCTTTTTACTCCTAATCCCTTTATCACTCTGGTGAGGACTCCTGATGATGATTCTATCTCTTCTACTCTCAAAAATTCACTAAATTATTTTTAGGATCACGCGAGTATTGTTTGGATTGTTCCGATGTCTTTGTGACGAGAACATTGTTCTTGATGCCTCCTGTCACTTAGGGGTTGTGGCAGTGTCCCGGGGAGTTGAGATCCAAGGTGTTGTCGTCACAAATCTATCGCAACAGTTCTGGAATACTTAAGACGGCCGACATCGAAAACTCTTCTATGCGGTTAGTGGTAACATAACCCTGACATCACCCAGTACTGGGGAGGTAGTTCGGGAGTATTGCCATAGCTTGTATAGCAGATGCATTTCGAAGGTCCGAGGTAAACGGTTTCCGGAAATAACTGGTTATGTGTAGAAGGGTGGATACAGCTGGATGTAGGATTAGAGTTGAGTGCGCGGTGCTTCCCCTGTAGCCCCAACACCCGATTGCATAACCGGAAACTTTCAGAAATTAATAGGTGGGTTCATCTAGTAGTTCATAAGCATTCTTCCAACGAATGCATGATATGGAGTTCGGGGTTCTACATTGAGTGGCGTGGTTTTATGGGCGTTGTTCCGATCGGGAGTTGCATCTTAAAGGGTCCTTGGCTATGCTGATCCGGGGATTGCAAAACCCTTTTGTAACACGTTCCATGAGCTTTCAACACGAACATGTGGGACGAAGCTTCTATCTTGTATTTTTTCTACCTACTCCTTGTTGTTTTATTTACCTTTTGTTCTCCCAAGTGGCTTCTCGTTAAGATTGTTGTACCATTAAACTGTGGATTACATTCGTTCATTTTGTTCGAATGTTCTTGTGAAGACTTATGTTGCAAGTTCTAGCCGTTGATTCAGCTTATATATTTCAATCAATGGCTAATAGTTGTCATCTCATTCATGATGGCTCCTAAGAAGGTTCCCAATGCTAACCCAGAGGGTGAAGAAGTTCCTAATCGTCCTCCTTCCCCTCCTCCTCCGTCTGAGGCCTGGAGGGCAATTATGCAAGCGACAAACCAGAACACTCAGATGCTTATGCAAATGATGCAGAACATTCAAGCCAACCAAGCAAATCAAGGTGGTCATGGGAACCAATGCCAAGGCAATCTATTCAATCAACCTCACTTTGCAACTCTCAACCAATTCCTGGCAAACCAACTGAAGTCTTTCAGTTACTGTGTGGATCCGCTAGATGCTGAAGACTGGATAACAGACATCAAGAAGCACTTTGAAAGCAGTAACGTGAGACCTGAGGATTATGTCAAGTTTGGCGCCTTCCAACTCAAGGATCAAGCCGTTGATTGGTGGCACAGTATTAAGATTCCAGAGGTGGACGTGAAATCTCGTGGACTAACTTCTGCAAGGATTTCTGCTCTCACCACATTCCAACTAGTGTCATTGAAGCCATGCGTGAGCAATTCCGCAACCTGAAGCAAGGCACCATGTCTGTCTATCAATACAATGTCAAGTTCCAGAATCTCGCTCGCTATGCCAAGCAAGACATCCCAGATGCCAAGAGAAAGATTTATCAGTTCCATGGTGGTATGAAGGATGAACTCCAACTAGCTCTCACCTTGTTTGAGCCAGATGAATTTGATCAATTCTATAACATGGCTCTTAAGCAAGAGGCAGCCCAGCTCAAGGTTGAAGCTTCCAAAAAGAGGATCAAAGATGCTGTTAACTCCTCCACTTCTTCCCAAGTGGTCGCAAAGCAGCAGAAGTTTTGGCTTCCACCTCCTCCAGTGCTCCGCCCTCCAAACAACAACAACAACAACAACAAGCACTCTGGTGGCTGTGGTTTCTCCCACCCACCCAACCCAAGAAATCAGTCCAAGAATCACATTCAAGTTGCGAAGTCAAGTGGTCCTTATCACCATCCTCTCTCAGAAGTGGTTTGCAACAAGTGCACTCAGAAGGGTCACTATGCTAACAAGTGTCCCAAACCAAGGCGCCTTCCGCCTCCTCCACCTGCCAGCACTGCTATTGTCAAGCACAATCCCAAGCAAGCAAGAGTGAATCTGATGAATGCAGCTCAAGCAGAGAATTCTTCAGATGTGATACTTGGTAATCTTCTAGTTAACTCTATTCCTGCAAAAGTGTTGTTTGATTCAGATGCATCATGCTCTTTCATGTCTCACCCATTCGCAACAAAGCACAATTTTCCCACCAAAAATTTACCACAAAAGTTGCAAGTTACTTCTCCGGGGAAACGAATGACTTCTAGTGTATTTGCTCCGGATATATCTATTCATATGGGTGATTACAGTTTTCTGGTTTCTCCGATTATTCTCGGTAAGTCTGACATTGATCTTATTCTTGGGATGGATTGGCTTTCCAAGCATGATGCAAACATTGATTGTGCAAATAAGGAAGTCAAGCTTACTCATCCTGACGAAGACGTGATTATCTTTGCCTCTCGAGATAACACAATCAGGTTATTCTCTCTCAATGACAAGGGCGAGATTAATGCCATCTCTCAGATTTCGGTGGTCAATGAGTATGAAGATGTTTTCCCTGAAGAGCTTCCAGGCATGCCTCCGCATCGTCAAGTTGAATTCGTCATTGAACTCGAGCCTGGTACCGAGCCAGCATGTCGGCGTCTGTACAAGCTTTCCCCGGATGAGTTGAAGGAGCTGAAGAAACAACTCGATGAGCAAGAACGTATGGGTCTAATCAGGCCTAGCACTTCTCCTTGGGGCTGTGGTGTTCTATTTGCCAGGAAGAAGGATGGCACGGAATGCCTTTGTGTTGATTACCGGCCATTAAACAAGAAGACAATAAAGAACAAGTATCCGCTCCCCAATATCAATGAATTGTTCGAGCAACTCAAAGGAGCAAAGGTGTTCTCAAAGCTCGATCTTCGGATGGTGTCGGGGATATACCCCGCGGTATGAACCGGCCGGAATTATAACCCGGCCGGACTTGGCATTCTACTTAAGACGGTTTATATTTGGCAAGTTATTGGTAACCCGGCAGGCGGATCATGGATGACAAGGCCCAAGGCCCAGAAGGCCGGTTCAAGTTATGGTGGGCCGGTTTAATAATAAAGCGCAAGGAATTTTCTTCATAAAGGAAGCAAGACTAGGGCTCCTTGTAATAGATCAATCCTAGTCCTACTAGGACTAGTCATGTAACCCGCCCCTTCAACATATATAAGGAGGGGCAGGGCTCCCCAAAGTTGGGACAAGTTAGACAAGAGACAAGTTTTAGAGGAGAGGTTTAGACAAGTTTCTAGGGTTAGACACCAAGAGCCGGTTTCTCGGCGACACCATGAGGATCATAATGAGATCTATCCTCAAACAGCACGTAGGGCTATTACCGGATGATGTTTCCCGGGGCCCGAAGCTATCTAAATCCATGCCTTGCTTCGCGTCTCTCGATTCCGCCCAACCCCTTCAAGCTACTACATAGATGCGCGGCCTCACCACTAAGTCCGCTAAACCAGACATCTGACATGTTAATTCCACGACAGTTGGCGCCCACCGTGGGGCCTGTGCACGGTGGTGTTGAGTTCTTGGAGGGATCTCTTCAGGGATCGAGGAGCTCGCGAATAGAGAGATGAAGATTTGAGTTGAAGAAATTAAGATGACATCAGGTGCGTCGCCACCGCTGCAGGTTGAAGACCAATCAACGCAAGAATCGCATCGCAAGAACCTATGGGAAATTTTTCCAACTCGAATCAATTCATACGAGGTACAACTCGCCGAGACTGAAAGGATTCAGCGATTCCGCAGTACGTGTCCAAAGCCAATTCGGAGCATGAGTTTCCGTCGCTATTACATGGCGTGGCTCCTAGGCCTATGGCCAACCTTTCAACGGACCAAGGTTTTGGTCCCTGCTGGCTATGTACGTGGGAAGAAGCTAACAAGTGATACGAGTATAGATCGGATCTGAGAAGCAAAAAAAAAGGGAGGAGTCAACGATGGGCCTTGAGCCGCCACTGCGACATCTGCAGTAGCCGCCGCTGTGGCCTGCTCTGAGCTGCCCGACCGTCTCCTTGCCCTCGCCCTGAGCCGTCACTGGCCGGAGCCGCCGCTGCTCATCCCCGCGGAATCACCGCCTCTGCCCAGTACTGAATCCGCCTCCACCGCCACTACTCTGAGTCGCCTCGACCTGCCTCCAACTCTGCCGCTATGGCCCGGATTCGCCTCAAGCTGCCGAGCCGCCGACGATTCCTCTCCGCGGCCTTGAATCGCCTCGATCTCCATAGCTGCAACCGGGTCTCCATGCCCGCTACCTCTTGAGCCCCGCCCGTGAACTGCTGGCCTCACGCCACCACCGCCGCCGTACTTCAACGTCGCCTTATCTGATTCAAACGCGAGAAACTTCAGCTACGGATCACTTCCGCCGCGACCACAAGCTGCTGTCAACACGGATTCCACCTTGGGCTGCTTTTATAGACTTGCGGCGCCAGATCGCATTTGCTACGTCAAAGCCACACCGCCGCCCTGAGACCTCATCTGGCTGAGCCGCCTCGCCGGGGCACTTCGATCGCCATGAACCGCCCGAGCGCTGACGGGTTCTGTTTCTGCCTTCGTGGCCTCGAGCGAGTCGTTTTCTGTCACCGGGTCAACCCCGACCCGTTTTCCACAGCGGATGAGCCGCCCTGAGTCCGAGTGGCTTCCGCCCTGACCCGATCTGACTCGGCCTCTCTCTAGTCTATCGTCACTTCCAAAAACCATCGTTCTGGCCAGCTTCACCTCCAAGTGCTGGTGCTGCCATGGCCTCATCAGACCAACCGAGCCTTTGCCGCTCCGAGATGGCCCTGCTTGGCCGCTTCGAGCTGTCCTTGCCACGAATCGCCTCGCTCCACTGTTGCTCAGAATCGCTGAAAATCCTGCTCCAAACTGCTATCACGGCCCGCATCTCCGTCGCAAAGAACCGCCCGAGCCGCGGCAACCGTCGCCGATGTCTCCGTAATTCACTCTGCTCTAAGTCCGTCTCCAGCCATCACGCCGAAGCCGCCGCGGTACCTGCCTTGGGCTGGTCTGGCCTCAAGTCGACGCCTTCCGCGGCAAGGCCATGGTCTGGCCTCAAGCTGAGCCGCCCGGGCCTTTGCTCAAATGCGCCGCTACCGTACATCATTATGTTGAGCTGTTGTGCTGCTCCAAGCCACCGCTCGCTTCCATGGTTCACCCCCGTCGTTGTGGCTTCAAGATGTCGTGGCCGAGTCACCACCTGGCCCGTGTTTCCTCCTTGAGTTGCCCCGACACCTACCTGGCCAGTCTTACCACTTCTCAAGCAACGCCTCAAGTCACCGTCAGTGTTGCCTGCTCTCCAGTCCCTGGGTGGCGTATTTTAGATGCGGGATACAGGAGTAAGCAAAAGAGATAAGTCAATGGACAAACTAACTGGGCAGAGGCCTCAGGGGATAAAACACAGCCGCTTTGAAAAGTTATCTACGGATGGTAGTTACATCGGTCATCCAGACAAACCAGGTGATATCTATCCTATTTATTCTTAATACATATTAATTCATCCGGGCAAAAATGCCTCGCCCTGCTATATTTTGTATGCAGAAAAAATTATTCATTGCAAGATGGTATTATACCACGAAGATGGAGGCACGCCAAACATTGGTCGACACAAGTGATCGTCGTTATTCCACAGATTCAAGCGCCGGTTTACAACGCCGTGGCCGTCTCTCACAACCGCACCGGTTTACAAAGCCGTGACCGTCTTACGCGACAACACCGGTTTACAACACGGAGGACAACTTGCTCATCGCCACCGGTTTACAACTCCATTGTCGGTTTTTACTGCGGTCGTTTTACTGTCCACCCTGTGATCCGTTCTATTCAACATACCGGTTCAAATTCATTCAGGTGATATCCATCCGAAATATTATTTCTCTTATTATATTATTTTTTAAGAAAATAAAATGCTTTGATCAGTCTATCTGGTTGTGCAGGGCATATGCACAAAGAAGCAATAAAACTCTCTACAAAACATGAGATCATATCCGGTTCGAGGAGAGGAGGCTTCACAATTTACCCACCGGTTCAGGAGGAACCCTGGAGACCCTCGGAAAAGTTGGATAATTCCACGTTCAGTGATTGGTTTGAATTTACCCACCGGTTCAGGAGGAACCCTGGAGACCCTCTGAAAAGTTGGATAAATCCACGTTCAGTGATTGGTTTAAATTGACCCACCGGTTCAGGAGGAACCCTGGAGGCCCTCTGGGAATGGTAACGTCCATGTCCCAATGATCGGATCAATTTTTATGTACGATTCTATCGGCCCTCTGAAAAGTTGGATAATGCCACGTTCAGTGATTGGCTAGGCCCTCTGGGAAGAGTTGGACAAACCACGTCCCATTGATTGGCTCAGTTTTTATTTGCGGTTCTTCCGGCCCTCTGAAAAGTTGGATAATGCCACGTTCAGTGATTGGCTAGGCCCCCTGGGAAAGATGGATAATCCACGTCCCATTGATTGGCTGAACCTTGGTTTGAGCCTGGCAGCTCTTAAAAAGCCTCGATTACATGGTTTTATTTGCAAATTTGCGTTTTCTGATTTTTTATGTGTTATGATTCTTTAATCCGGAGTGGGACAATTCAAGAGATTGACCACGCATCTACAAAGTTAAAAGTCTGGGTCATGAATACCAGCATGAGATAAACCGGTGCTCATTATAACCCGGATCATCCATCAGGCAAAAAGCCAAGTATAAGCTACAAACTTCTGGACAAAAGTTTCAGCATGATATAAACCGGTGTCTTTTATCAAGCCCGGAATTATTATTGGATCTATCAAAGACTCCCTCAGAAAATTGCAAGTTTCGCCAGATTAAGAATATCAAGCATATTTTGATCGCAGGTATGATGTATTTTATTTTCAAATATATATTTGGCAGTACATGATCAGTTATAATGACCGGTGTTTATTAAACCGGCCTGGTTTTGACTATAAGTCACCAGTATGAGACAAAATAATGACCGATGATTATTAACCCGGCCCGATTGTGATCAAACATCATTAGAGCCGGTCTTCAAACCAGATTATATTCTTCAAATCTTTAAATAGCCAACACGGCTGGATTTTTACTATGTTTATCAATATTATGATTGAGGTTTTCAAAGTCGCTTTAAGCGCAATGGATATTATTTCATCAATGAAAGTGATTTATTCTACAAAGGAAAAGTCCCGAGTCGCTGCAGGCTTACAACCCGGCACTTGGGGGCTACATTATTCAGACTGAGATTACATCAAAGACAAAAGTCTCAAGCACACAAGCAAGTTGTCTACTTGACACTTGGGGGCTAATGGGCAGTTGAAGCAGTAAACAACAGCAATTCAAAGACAAAAGTCTCAAGCACACAAGCAAGTTGTCTACTTGACACTTGGGGGCTAATGGAAAGATCATTTGCTTCATCTGGAAGTACCGGTTCACCTTCTAAATGTAGCTAAACCGGAACTTGGGGGCTACCAATCGCTCCTGTCAACAATTCAAGGTACATAAGTATTAATCCATTATATTGAAAGGTCCACTGCTCAGTTGGTAAAGCACAAAGCTCTTAACCTTGTGGACGTGGATTCAAACCCCACGATGGAAGTCACGTTATATAATGTTCATTTCAATAATTATATCTACAAAGTCCCTGCTCATTATTGCATAATGACTCAGCACTTGGGGGCTACATAATATGGAATATTCAGTTTCATAGTGATTGGGATGAACAATCCGGATTTCTTCAAGATTATACAAGGCTATTTTCAATGAAGTATATACAAAGTCCCTGCTCATTATTACATAATGACCCGACACTTGGGGGCTATAGGTAATATGCATTTAAAGGAGGAACATCTTTAAATTTTCAGTTCTGGCAAAACAGATTAATTGTGTGACCCGGCAATTTTGGCAATCATAAACCGGCAAGTTCTACATCTTCAAGCCGGCTGGATATTAGTTGAATATTTCAAAGACCAATATTTTTGTCAAGTCAGAGCATTAAAGGCCGATTCAAATGGATTCTTTATTTACAATATTTCTTATGCAAGCAAGTTGAATATGAAGTTGGTCTGTTGCCCCGGATTTTCTAGAAGAAGGAAGGACAAGGACTTAAAGATGATCAGGTGCCGGTTTACAAGAATTCTTAACTCGGAGCACAACCCATCAAATTTGTTCTTGTGTTTGTTTTGGAGCATAAGTTTACCATGGACACATCCAACCTAAACTTGGGGGCTAATGTCGGGGATATACCCCGCGGTATGAACCGGCCGGAATTATAACCCGGCCGGACTTGGCATTCTACTTAAGACGGTTTATATTTGGCAAGTTATTGGTAACCCGGCAGGCGGATCATGGATGACAAGGCCCAAGGCCCAGAAGGCTGGTTCAAGTTATGGTGGGCCGGTTTAATAATAAAGCGCAAGGAATATTCTTCATAAAGGAAGCAAGACTAGGGCTCCTTCTAATAGATCAATCCTAGTCCTACCAGGACTAGTCATGTAACCCGCCCCTTCAACATATATAAGGAGGGGCAGGGCTCCCCAAAGTTGGGACAAGTTAGACAAGAGACAAGTTTTAGAGGAGAGGTTTAGACAAGTTTCTAGGGTTAGACACCAAGAGCCGGTTTATCGGCGACACCATGAGGATCATAATGAGATCTAGCCTCAAATAGCACGTAGGGCTATTACCGGATGATGTTTCCCGGGGCCCGAAGCTGTCTAAATCCGTGCCTTGCTTCGCGTCTCTCGATTCCGCCCAACCCTTCAAGCTACTACATAGATGCACGGCCTCACCACTAAGTCCGCTAAACCGGACATCTGACGTGTTAATTCCACGACAGATGGGTTATCACCAGATCCGTATCCGTGAATAAGATATTCCCAACACCGCATTCAGAACGAGTTTTGGCTCTTATGAATACACTGTCATGTCTTTTGGCCTCGCAAATGCTCCACCCACTTTCTCGAGGATGATGCACTTCATATTCAACCCCTACACCAATGAATTTGTTCTCGTCTATCTGGATGATATCTTGGTATTCTCCAAGAATGAATAAGACCATGCCAAGCACCTCCGTTTGGTTCTGGACAGGCTCCGTGAACACAAGTTCTATGCGAAGTTCTCCAAATGTGAATTCTGGCTGAATAAAGTCTTATATCTTGGCCATATTATCTCTGCTGAGGGTATTTCT
This sequence comes from Secale cereale, assembly GCA_902687465.1. Lineage (NCBI taxonomy): Eukaryota > Viridiplantae > Streptophyta > Magnoliopsida > Poales > Poaceae > Secale > Secale cereale. The sequence goes on from LR738715.1 coordinate 533,814,681, forward strand.
GTCAACCCCGAGAAAGTTGAAGCTATTGTCAACTGGGAACCCCCGCAGAATGTGAAGCAACTCCGAAGCTTCTTTGGTCTCGCTAGCTATTGCAGAAGGTTCATTGAGAACTTCTCCAAGATTGCCAAGCCTCTTTCCAACCTGTTGCAGAAGAATGTCAAGTACTCCTGGACTCCTGATTGTGATGTGGCATTCAAAACACTCAAAGAGAAGCTTATTTCTGCTCCGGTCCTTACTCCTCCGGATGATTCCAAGCCCTATGAAGTCTTTTGTGATGCTTCTTTGCAGGGACTTGGTGGTGTTCTCATGCAAGACAAGAAGATTGTGGCATACACTTCTCATCAGTTGAAGCCAAATGAGTGGAATTACCCCACACATGATCTCGATCTAGCAGCAGTTGTACATGCCTTGATCACGTGGAGACACCTTCTGTTGGGCAGGAAAGTGGACATCTTCACCGATCACAAGAGCTTGAAGTACATCTTCACACAGCCTAACCTGAACCTACGCCAGACTCGTTGGGTTGAGATGATCCAAGAGTATGATCCAAGCATTGAATACACAGCTAGTAAGGCCAATGTCATTGCAGATGCCTTGAGAAGAAAAGCATATTGCAACAGTCTCCTTCTCAAACCGTTCCATCCTGAACTTTGTGAGTCATTCAGGAAGCTTAACCTCCAAGTTGTTCCGCAAGGCTTTCTTGCAAACCTTCAAGTTGCTCCTACCTTGGAAGATCAGATCCGTGAGGCCCAACTAAGTGATGCTATGGTGCAGAAAGTGAAACACGGTATTGCTAAGGGTACTCCCAAATACAAGTGCTATCGTGTTGATGAGAAAGACACCTTTTTCTTTGAGGACAGAATTGTGGTTCCCAAGGGTGATCTCAGGAAGCACATAATGAACGAAGCACATGACTACCTCCTCTCGATTCATCCCGGAAGTTCCAAGATGTACCAAGACCTCAAGCAATCTTACTGGTGGACTCGCATGAAAAGGGAGATTGCCCAATTCATGAATGAATGTGATGTCTGCAGAAGAGTGAAGGCAGAGCATCAACGTCCAGCCGGTCTCCTCCAACCTCTACGTATTCCCGAGTGGAAATTCGACCACATAGAAATGGATTTCGTCACTGGGTTTCCTAAGTCCAAGAAGGGGAATGATGCTATGTTTGTAGTCATTGACAAGCTAACCAAAGTAGCTCACTTCCTTCCCGTCAAAGAATCCATCAACGCAGCTCAGTTGGCAGAGTTGTACACTTCCAGAATTGTTTCGTTGCATGGCATTCCTCAAGTCATCTCCTTAGACCGTGGAAGTTTGTTCACATCCATGTTCTGGGACTCCTTTCAGTAAGCCATGGGCACTAAGATTCGTTTCAGCACTACGTTTCACCCTCAGACTAGTGGCAAGTCGAAAGAGTGAACCAGATCCTCGAAGACATCCTCAGAGCTTGTGTCATCTCTTTTGGCATGAAGTGGGAAGATTGTCTCCCGTTTTTCCGAGTTCTCTTACAACAACAGCTTCCAAGAAAGTACCGGCAAAGCTCCTTTTGAAATCCTCTCAACTGGTCCGAGACTGGTGAACGTCAACTTATTGGCAATGATTTGATCTCAGAAGCCGAAGAAATGTGCAAAGTCATACGTGAGAATCTCAAAGCCGCTCAATCGCGTCAAAAGAGTTACTATGACGGCAAACATCGTGATTTGGCTTTCAACATTGGTGATCATGTCTATCTCCGTGTTTCTCCTATGAAAGGAACCCATAGATTCGGTATCAAAGGAAAGCTTGCTCCGAGATACGTGGGCCCTTTCAAGATTCTTGGCAAAAGAGGCGATCTAGACTATCAACTTCAACTTCCCTCCAACTTTGCCAATGTTCATGATGTGTTTCCCGTGTCTCAACTCCGCAAGTGCTTCAAGACACCTGAACGCACCATTCCATTCGAGGAGATTGATCTTCAACAAGACTTGTCTTATCGTGAGCACCCTGTTGCTATTCTTGAGGAAACTCAGCGCAAAACCCGCAACAAGTCAATCAAGTTCTTGAAAGTTAAGTGGTCACACCATACCGATTAAGAAGCTATGTGGGAACGAGAAGATCACCTTCGTTCCGATTATCATTCCTTCTTCGAGTCCTAGATCTCGGGACGAGATCTTTTTGTAGTGTAGGAGAGTTTGTAATGCCCCATATGTAACACTTTCCAATAATGGCAATAAAGCTTCCTCTTTTGATCCTTGTCATTATCCTTGGGGGTTCTTGTCTTTTATTTTCTTTGCATTGCCATATCATTTATATTTTTGCATCCTGCAATGTTTCATCATCATATCATCATGGCATCATAGTTTACATTATTGTTGTGTATGTATGAGGCCTTGTTGTTGTGTGTGTGGTAGCTATGCCTAGCTAACCCTACCCCTTCTCCCTCTTCTTCTTCTTCTTCTTCTTCTTCTCCTTCTTTTCTTTTCTGGCCTTTTCTTTGCACCATTATGCAAGTCACCTAGCCAAGTGCCTTAATGGTTCTTTCTTCTCCTATATATCGTGCTCCATGTGGACAACCTCTCCACCAAGTATTAGCCCATTTGAAAATGATTTGGTTGGGTTTTAAAATATCAAGAGTTTGAACCATATTCAAACTCCTTTTATTTTTCTGCCTCTAAAAATGAACAAGTCAATTTATTTAAATAGGGCATTAATCTCTGAGCATGGGGATATTTTTCTTTTCCCCTAACTCTTCTTCTTTATTTTTGTGCTTTTCTTTTATTTTCTGCCTGAAGAAATAAAAGAAAAAGGAAAGAAAGCAGCTCCAGTAGTGCACCTGGGCCTCCTCCTCCTTCTCACCCCCAGGCCCATCTCTCCTTTCTCTCCGTAGCGCAGCCCAACTCCACCCGCAGGCCCAGCCAACAGCCATGCTGTCGCGCCGTGGCCTTTTTCCCCCGCGGCCCCACCTGTCTGTGGCACAGAGCCGCATCGCCGCCTTCCTCCGTCAGCCAAAACAGAGCACGCCCGCGCTCACCGTCGCGCCGTGAGTTCACGAACGTCGAGGCCATCGCCGCCCCCTTTTTAAACCCGTAGCTCGTCCTCTCCCTTCTCCTAGGGTTCCCCTTTCCCCTCGTCGCGGCCTAGAGAGCCGAGCACCCCCAGATCCGTCGATCCAATCGATGCCCGAGCGCATCTGAGAGCGCGACCATGTCGCCGGCGAGCCTCGCATCGACCGCAGCCTCGCCAATGCTGTCTATCTACTTCCACGACATCGAGTCCTTCCTCTACGTCGACTACGCGGACCCGATCGCCTCCACGACGAGCTCTGCTTCCTCTTCTTCCTCTCCGGCAGCCATAGGTGTTCGAGAGCCGCCGTCGTTGACTCCGTCCATGACTGGGCCAGCCGATAACACCGCTGTGCTCGTGGTGAGCTCTTCTCTCCCCCCGTGCCCTTTTCCCCTTTCTACGTGCCCTCTAGCCCATAGTTCGCCAAGAGCCCGAGCGCATCACCGTCGGACCTCGTCGCCGACGAGTGTTCCGACCCCTCTAGGTCGTGTTGTGCTGCCCGTTCGCTCTAGTGAGCCGCATAGAAGCTTCTTGTGCAGTCGTCGTGCGGCCTAGGGCTTTGCATCGCCTCACCGTTGCTCCGTCGCTGCTGTGCTGTCGTTGCTCGCCGCCGATGTTGTAGTGCTCCGTAGGTGCTGCTAGCGTGCTGGTTGGATGCGGAACTCCTCCAGGAGCGTCTCGCACCCCTCCGTCGTGCTGCTTGATCACCGGAGCAGCTCCGACGAGGCCAGCGCTTCCCCTGCTTGCTGCTTCTTCTGTCTATTATTCAGTTATGTACTTGTTCTCCGTCGAGAAACTTTCAGTAGCGCAGTGGTGTGTCTCTTAGTCAGTAAGCGAGTGGTCGTGGGTTCGATTGCTCGCGGGCGCAGTGGATTTCGCCCCCTTTTTGCTTTTCTCCTGAGGCTGACAGCAGGGCCCCACCTGCCAGCGTCACAGCGCCGTCCTAGCCCCCACGCGCACCCACATTGCCAGCTCATCCCCGCCGAGCCCCTCTGTCAGCGGCGTGGGCTAGTTGAGCCTGGGTCGATCTAGACCCTGGCGTCTGTTTTGTTTTATTTTCTTTTTCTGTTTTTCCTTTTCTTTTCTATTTTCTTGTTTATTTAATATCTGCATAAATATATTTCTGATGAATTTGAGTTATATATGAAAAGTGCATAGAATTTTATGTAGATTATGAATATGCCACTTGCTGCCATGTTTAAAAACATTTAAAATGTTCTTTGAATTTGAACTTGTTTTAAGTATGCTTAAACTTGCAAAAATCATAACTAAATATCTACAACTCCAAATCTAACAAACTTTATATGCATTTGGGGTAGAAAATGTGTAGAATATTTTGGTGCTGTCGTTTAGCATGTTTGACAAATTTATCACAGAAGTTTTTCAAATCTATCCCAAATGCAGATAAATGAATATGGGAGTTTTTGGATATTGTTGTTATTTAATTCCAGCCCATTTAAATGTGCTAGCATGTTGCTGTTATGTTAGTTGCACCCTTGCAATGTTAACCAACTTCTTTAAAACATGTTGCATGCTTGTTTGGAAAACTACATAAACTTGTGAAGTTGTTCCTTTGCTTGTTTCATGCTTGAGTATGATCTTGTTTGGTTATGATGTTGCACTATAGTGACCCTAGGCCATGCATCATTTCTTCCATGTTCATATGCATCATGTGCATGCATCATGTGGTTGAGCACTGCATGTTGATTGATTTTGTTCCGTTGTTGCATTGTTGTGTTTGGTTAGAGCCCGGTGACGATACGGAGTACGAGGTTTCTACCGAGGTTGAGTGTGAGGAGCAAGGTTACGTTCCATCCGAGCATTCAACAAGCAAGATGACCTTACCCAGATATGACTACTATCTTTGCCTATGCTAGATGTCTCGCTCTTTAGCTTATTGCCTCGATGCCTATGTCTGTTTGTCAGCCTCCTATTGTTGTCATGAAACTCTCTAACCACCCAAACTAACAAAGCTTTGATTGGCTACGTAAGCCTCGCTCAGCCCCCCTTATAGCATTGTTAGTTGTAGGAGAAGATTTGAAGATTCTTGCTTCATGTTGAAGTTATTGCTGGGATATCACAATATATTATCTGTTAAACTAAAGCATCTATATATTTGGCAATGGGTGGAAGGCTAAGCCTTTGCTTGGTGTTTTGTTCCATTCATGCCACCCTAGGAACCGTTTAAACCGGTGTTATGTTCCTTGATTTTTGCGTCCCTAACACGGTTGGGGTTTATGGGCCCCCCTTGATAACCCGCTTAGCGCTAAAGCTTTTCCAGCAAGGCCCAACATTGGTTTTACATTTGCCTAACAACTAAAACTTGCATAGGGAGTTATAAACCCTTTTCTTAATTGACAACCCGGGCCAGTTCTCCACATGAGTGTTGGTCCAAACTGGGGAGCCTGCGGAGCCACCTTGGGGAAAACTCGAGGGCTGGTAAAAACCTGTAGCATCGCCCATCCGGTCGTGACCTGAGACGAGATACGCGCGGCTACTATCAGGGTGTCGGCACGCCGGGAGGTCTTGCTGGATTAGTTTCCCCTATGTCGGAATATTTGAGCACGTGATTCCGAGAATACTCGGGTCTTCCCACCTTGGAGTTGCGACTCTGTAGATCGTGAGCTTGTGATGGGCTAAGTTGGGACACACCTGCAGGGTTTGATCTTTCGAAAGCCGTGCCCGCGGTTATGTGGCAGATGGGAATTTGTTAATATCCGGTTGTAGAAAACTTGACACTATGTTCATAATACACTACCAGCGTGAGTAACCGTGACGGTCGCTTTCCGAAGGGGTTCGGGAAGTGAACATGGTGGGGTTATGTTTGACGTACTTAGATAGGATCACTTCGTGATCACTTTGGCGATCGTTGGCACTTTCTCTTCTCGCTCTAAACACGTAAGCTAGTGCTAGTGCTGCTGCAACCTTGTTTTCAGCCTTGTTCCACACCCAAGGCTTTGATAGTATTGCTACCCGGGAACGGGATTGCTGAGTCCTCCGTGGCTCACAGATTCTACACCACCCCAGATGCAGGTACCATTGAGAACTACGCAGCTGGTGGTTCAGAGTTGTATGGGGAGTTCGATGAAGAACGTGGGCGATACTACGTGTCTTACCTAGAGGATCCGTAGGGCTCTTACTAGGATGATCGGGACCTTGTGTTGCTTTATTTATGGTATCTTTCATTTAGATCTTCGTCCGTAGTCGGACTCTGATGTTGTTGGATGATGTATGTTAATGTATTACATTGTGTGACGTGGCGAGTGTAAGCCAACTACTCTTTTGCAATTTCATCCCTCTTTTACATGAGTCGTGCAAAGATACCATACTTGAGATCATTCTAGTATGAGATTATGCCTTTAAGTCGTGCCCCGACACGTAGGAGGTATAGTCTCATATTGGGCATTACAAGGAGGCATCACGGTCCTAGCTGGGTAGATTTTGGTAGGCGACAGCTGTCTATATATGACAAAGGGGTGCAACAGTGTCAAGGCACGGTACAGGTGCTAACGGGCGGTGTACAACTCGTGGCGCAGAGCTCGGTTACGTCGATCTAGCCCATCATCATGCAGAACTAGGTTCTAATGATGGAAGGGCTCTCGGGTGACAGTGGAGTAGGCAGCAGTGTAGTATCCCTCTGCTCCATGGTTGGAGGCGATAGCAACGTGACTGAAAGGGGAAGTTTCCAATGCCCGATACTCTCCACGAAGGCGTGTCAGAGCAGCGTAAGAAGCATCATGAACTGGCATATCGATGATCACTCCAACACCATGAGTGGTGTGCAGCATAGTAGAGGAGTCCTCTTCACGAGAGTAGAGGCAGACGATGGCACGGTACTGCTCCTGGTTAAAGTCCTAGTACTGCTCGTACACGGTATACTCAGGGTGCCAGCGATAACCCAGAAAGGTCGTCATCTCAGCTAGCACAACAGGTGATCCCGAGGCTCCAATGGCGTGCTTGTGGCGCACGACCTGCCTTGTGGGTTCCATCTGAAAACAAAGATGTTTCAAATGAGTCAAATGACAGTGTGGGGATTATGTAAAATACTATTCTAAGCAATAGCTATGGCTTATCCAACTTTAGGGTGAGGGGTCTCGGGATCCAAATGTTAGAGTTAGTAAATTCGTTTAACTTGAAATAGGAGAGTGTTCAGAGTCCCGGAGTAAAGATAGAGGAGTAAAAGAACCTAGTACCACCCAAATGGCGACGTGGGCCCATAAGCCCCACAACCATGTTAGTAAAAGTTTTGCAATGTCTAGACTCGACTTTGGCCAAGGAGTGTGGAAGGGGGATTCCTGTAGGCAGTCGGCTCTTATACCAACTTGTGACGCCCCCGATTTGACCGTACACTAATCATGCACGCAAATGTGTACGACCAAGATCAGGGACTCACTAGTAGATATCACAACACAACTCTAAAAGTAAAATAAGTCATACAAGCTTCATATTACAAGCCAAGGGCCTCGAGGGCTGGAATACAAGTGCTCGATCATAGACGAGTGAGCGGAAGCAACAAATATCTGAGTACAGACATAAAGTTAAACAAGTTGCCATAACATGGCTAGCACGAACTGGGGATACAGATCGAAAGAGGAGCAGGCCTCCTGCTTGGGATCCTCCTACACTACTCTTGGTCGTCATCGGCAGACTGCACGTAGTAGTAGGCGCCTCCGGTGTAGTAGGAGTCGTCGTAGATGGCGTCTGGCTCCTGGGCTCCACCATCTGGTTGCATCATCTGAGAAGAAGGGACAGAAGGGGGAAAAAGGGAAGCAAAGCAACCGTGAGTACTCATCCAAAGTACTCGCAAGCAAGGATCTATACTACATATGCAATTGTAACAATGATATGGGTAGTATATGTGGACTGAACTGCCGAAAGCAAGAATAAGAGGGGGATAGCTAATCTTATCGTAGACTACGCTTCTGGCAGCCTCTATCTTGCAACAGTAGAAGAGAAATAGATGGTAAGTTCACCAAGAAACATCGAATAGCATAATCCTACTCGGCGATCCTCCCGCACATCACCCTGTGAGAGAGCAACCACGGAGTTATATCTGGAACTCTTCTGGATGTGTTTTAACAAGTATCCGGTTCTAGTTGTCATGAGGTCGGAATACAACTCCGGGTCGTCCTTTTACCGAGGGACACGGCTATTCGAATAGATTAACTTCCCTGCAGGGGTGCACCACATAACCCAGCACACTCGATCTCGTTTGGCCAGACACACTTTCCTGTGTCATGCCCGGCCTCGAAAGATCAACATGCCGCAGCCCTACCTAAGCACGGCAGAGAGGTCAGCACGCCAGTCTAAGTCCTAAGCACACAGGGGTCTGGGCCCATCGCCCAATGCACACCTGCGCATGCGTGGGCGGCCAGTAAGCAGACCTAGCCTCTCCTAATACAAGAGTAGGCGTTCCAGTCCAATCCGACGCGCGCCGCTCAGTCGCTGATGTCAAGAAGGCTTTGGCTAATACCACGACGTCGAATGCCCGTAATTATTCCCACGTAGCTGGTTAGTGCGTATAGGACAACGGCCAGAATCAGATCAAATATCCAAACTCGTTAAGCGTGTTATTATAAAATAACCACGGGCAACGACCAGGGCCGGGCCCGCCTGTCTCGTAGGTGTCTCAACCTGCCCTGTCGCTCCGCAACAACGGTCCACACAGAGGGCCATCGGGAAAGTATGTCCTTTCAGCCCCCAATCCGTGAATCAACCGCGGGTACTCAACGAGACGACCCGACTTTAGTCACAACATGTATCATATAAAATATGTATGTAGTATATACCCATGATCACACCCAAGTGATCACGGCCTAATAGAAAAGCAGGGAAGACGGACAAGGGTGTAGGGTCACTGATGGAATACTAGCATCCTATACTAAGATTTTATGATTGCAGGTAAGGTATCAATAGTTGTAGCAACAATGACAGGCTATGCAACAGAATAGGATTATCGAAAGCAGTAACATGCTACACTAATCTAATGCAAGAAGTAGAGAGAAGAATAGGTGATATCAGGTTGATCAAGGGGGGGGGGGCTTGCCTGGAAGCTCGACAGCGAAGGTGGGGTCGTCAACACCGTAGTCGATCGGGGCAGCAACAGCGTCGGTCTCGTAGTCTACCCGGAGAGAAGAGGGGGAAGAAACAATGAATACAATGCAAACAGATGCATGACGATGCATGACAAGACAAGTAACGGTGTTAGGTGTGCCCTAACGCAGTACTGGGTGATACTGGCGAAGGGGGGAAACATCCGGGAAAGTATTCCCGGTGTTTCGCATTTTCGGGCAGATGAAATGGAGGGGGAAAGTTGCATGTTCGGTATGCTAGGGACGCGTGGTTGACGAACAGTCTGCATATTTGAATTCGTCTCGAAATTCTTAGCAGCTTTCATGTACAAAGTATTTTCATCCGAGTTACGGATTATTTTATATAAATTTTTAAAGTTTTAAAACATTTTCTAATTTATTAATTATTAAATAAATTCAAAAATTATATTATTGCATCAGCATGATGTCAGCATGATGTCAGTAGTCAACAGAGGTGTTGACTGGTCAAACTGACGTGTGGGTCCCGCATGACATTGACTGCCTAATTAACTAACAGTTTTAATTAGGCTAACTAGTGTTTAGATTAAGCTAATGATGATTAATTAACTTAATTAATTAATTAAAAATATTTTAATTATTAAATTATTATTATTTATTATTAATTTTTTATATTATTTTTTTTCATTCGTTTTTTAAACCGTTCTTGGGGCCGTGGGGCCTCCCTGTCATAGGGTCAGCGGCCCTTAGCAGGCGCGGGCTAACGGGGCGGAGCGGGCGATGGCGTTGGGCGCCCGACTGGGCGCCCGCCTGCAGGGACGTCGAGGCCGGCCGCCTGCAGCAGTTGCGAGGCCACAACGGGGCGGCGCCGGCGTGCGAGGGCAGTGGCGGTGCGGTCTGGCGCCGGTCGGGGCGTGGGGAGTGGAGCCGCAGAGCGGCGGCGAGCCTGGTGGGGGGGCAAGCAGCAGGGGCGGCTGTGGTGCTGCCGCGAGCGCGGAGCTCCGGCGAGCTATAGCCGGGCGGAGCAGGGGGAGCAGAGGCGATTGGCGAAGGGAGCGGGGCCGTGGTGGAATGGTGGGGTGCGGCCGCCAATGACGGTGGCGGGGTCGACACGGCCATGACGCGGTGGGGAGGGCGGCTGCGGCCGCGACCCGATGGAGGTGCGCAGCGCGTGCGTCAAGGGAGGCCCAGGGCGGGCGAGCCGCAGGCCACGACACGGTGGGGAGGACGGCTGCGGCCGCGGCCCGGTGGAGGCGTGAAGCGCGTGCGGCAAGGGAGGCCCAGGGCGGGCGAGCCGCGGGCCACGGCAGAGCGGCGGAGATGAGCAGAAGCGCGCGGCTGCGGGGACGGCAGGGACGCATGGGCAGCAGCGATAGGGGCGGATGGGCGCGGTGGTGCGCGCGGTGACGGAGAAGCCGTGGTCGGGCGTAGCGGCGATGAGCGTGGGTGCGCGAGGTGGACGCAGCCGAGCCGGGCGGGTGCGCGCAAGGGAGAGAGGAGGAGAGGGCGTGGCCCTCACCGGCGCTGCAGAGGAGAGGGGCGGCGAGGCTCGGTGGAGCCGGCGGAGAGGAGACGAGGACGGCGACGGAGCCCGGCGAGCTCCGGCGATGACGGACGGCGATGGTGTCAGGCGTCGAGGGCGTTAGGATCGGGCTCCTCCCGATCCAGATCCAGACGAGGGGGGAAGTGGGGCTCGGGGTTGGGTTTTATGGTTTGAGGGAGGCTATGTAGGCCAGGGAGTGGGCTGGC
>LR738715.1:533825636-533839054 GCA_902687465.1 Secale cereale
GGTTCTGCTTTTCTTTTCTTTTTCTTTATGCTTTGTATTTTCTTTTCTTTTACCATATTTTCTTTGTCTGTTTTATTTAGTTTAGAGCACTTAGACATTTCCTAAAAAATGTTTTCTCCTCCATAATTTCCAATGCAATATTTGTTACACTCCGAACATTGTGTTTTTAACGTTAGAAAACTTTGGGTGTTTGTCACTAATTCAAATTTTGAATACAGAGTGTTTTGAACTAACACGCGAATACCAACAGTAAATGGGATGACGTGGCATCATTAGCAAAGTTTTAATGTAGCCTAATTATCCAGGCGTTACAGAGGCCAACGATGTCTTGTTTAGATCTGGAGAGGGTGAGAGAGTGTGAAGAGAGCAACTACAAGCAGACCAGTAGTGAGGGGAGAGAGAGAGAGGCCAACAAAGTCTTGTTTAGATCTGGAGAGGGTGAGAGAGTGTGAAGAGAGCAACTACAAGCGCTGAGGCTCCATCGTGTATGTATATACTGGAGAGAGTGTGAAGAGTACAAACCCTAGAAAACAAGCGCCGAGGCTGCAGCTTATACGTGATGAGGTGATTATACGGTCACTACGAGATCGTATAGCTCCGTATCCATCCATTTTGACCAGTCAAAGAATCCTCCTCGCACGAATTATGCTCAAGTGTAGTTATTGAACCCGAGACCTCAAGTTTGATTAGCGAACACGCTAACCAGCTACACAACCCTCCCGTTATATTCAACGAGAGGAAAATAACCTTTTATACATTCCTGCATTCGTGTGACAAGCATGCCGTATTTTTTGTGTGTGTGTGTGGGAGTCATTGTGATTTAAATCATAATCGTGTCATGTGGCGTTGGTGGTAAGACTATCCAAAGTGGTGCAGAAATAATGCAGCCTTAGTCACCTTACCTCTCTCCACGTAGTACGTTGGGTCCCACCAGTCAGAGGGTGAAACAAACAAATTAATAAGAAAAATTAAAAGCGCCAGTGGTGTATCTTACCTCACACATCTTGCTACTACTCGGGAACACTGTCCAATTGATCCCTTTGTTCGCTCACATACTATTTTAAGTGAATCCTTATTATAACATGCACACAATTTTGGGCACTTGTATTCACCTAAGTCAGTGTGCCACCGTATCTCGTAGGACTCCCTCCTTCTAGGTGTAATAAGTCACGTTAGAAGGTGCAGCGGGACCAGGGTGCAAGCAGATTGGAGGAGAAGGAGAAACTTGACCGGTCATTCCTCCAATCAAAGCCCTGATTTATGTCTCTAAATGCAACAATTAATCCAAACAACTAAGAGATGTCGTTTTAGCTACCATGCAGGGCCACGTATTAACTCGCATGCAAGCCGACTTTGATTTCTTGACTGATCAACGCGTAGTTGCGCTCCATGCATTGGGTTTAACAAGGCAGAGTAAGGAACGTTTGGTTACATTGCTTAGGCTAGTCATAATTTGTACGTACTCCATTTGTATCTCACTTCCTGTGGCTTTGCACTCGCACAATTTTCCTATTCTATGAACTTGTGTGTTCGTGTGCGTGTGTGTGTGTGTGTGTGTGTGTGTGTGTCTGTGTGTGTGTGTGTGTTTAACAACATGTGTGTGTTAGGGAGAGCGACAGATCGACCTACTCATACAGAGAGATGGTGTGTAGTGTACGATTTTAGCCGCAAGAGTTGGTGCATCCTCTCTTTTCTGGGCGTCCGATAGGGACATGCGGACAGCTGCGATGCCCGCTCCTTACCAGCCTGGCCCACCCAAAGCCCCACCATCGCACGCGCGCACTTCCCGCCTAAAACGGTCAGTGCCGCTCCAAAGAATCGGTGCCGCATTCATGCCCGAGCAGAGCAGACGCGACCTCTCACTAGCTCCTGCGTTGAAGGGAGAAGCAGATTCAAGAGTGATGATTGCTTCGTCCGTCCAACTTACTGCTGGGCCTATGTGATTTGACGGCTCATTGGTCATTATTACTGAGGTGGTAGGACTGCTGGATGTCCCACGCTTTCGGTGAAAGGAGGTACTACTAGATTACAATTTTCTCCATTCTTACGGCAGAGGAGTGCAAGAGCAGTGAAAACATGCAGGCTCAATGATTACATGGACCACCTCACACTATCACCATATTTTTTGGACACCGTGCGACACCTAACTCTTTACATAGTACTCCCTCCGTTCCTAAATATAAGTCTTTGTAGAGATTCCACTAGGTGGACTACACACGGAACAAAATGAATGAATCTACACTTAAAATGCATCTATATACATCCGTATGTGGCTCATGGTGAAATCTCTACAAAGACTTATATTTAGAAACGGAGGAAGTACTTGTATAGTACGTACTGTAATTTATCAGCAAGATAGTACAATTCTATGAAGCTTCCAGCTTCTGTTACATGTATCTTGCGTCCAAGGTTGCCCGTTGCAACATTTCATCAAATACAAAGGAAACTAACATGCATGCTATTGCATCTCAATGATTGAAAAATCATAGCAAATATGTACTCCCTCCGTTCCAAAATAAGTGTCTCAACTTTATGCTACATACGGAGCAAAATGAGTGAATCTACACTCTAAAATACGTCTATATACATCAGGGTTTGGAGTATGTACTAGTAGTTCATATTGAAATCTACTAAAGGACATATATATTCCAAACAATATGGTAATCTCTCTAACCAAGGTAGTAGGGACGAGGAGTAAACGGAGGGAGTAGTAAAAATTTCTCCTCGTCCTCCGAGCTGATACGTCTCCAACGTATCTATAATTTTTGATTGTGTCGTGCTATTATTTATGATGTTTTGTATGTTTAATGGGCTTTGTTATACACTTTTATATTATTTTTGGGACTAACCTATTAACCCAAAGGCCCAGTCCAGATTGCTGTTTTTGCCTATTTCAGGGTTTTACAGAAAAGGAATATCAAACGGAGTCCAAATGGAATTAAACTTCGGGAGAGATATTTTTGGAGCAAAATACGCACGGGAGACTTGAGAACCACGGAGTAGGGCACACGTGGCGTCCACGAGGGTGGGGACGCCCCCCCTACAGGGCGCGCCCCCTGCCTCGTGGGCCCCACATTTGGCCCCCGGTGACCTCCTTCCTCCTATATATACATACATACCCGGAAGCCATCAGAAAAAGAGAAAAAACTCTAGTTCCACCGCCGCAACCTTCTGTTCCCGTGAGATCCCATCTTGGGGGCTGTTTCGGAGCTCCGTTGGAGAGGGCACCGACCATGGAGTGCTTCTACATCATCATCGCCTCACCATGAGTTGTGAGTAGTTTACCACAGACCTTCGGGTACATAGCTGGTATCTAGATGGCTTCTTCTCTCTCTTTGGATCTCAAAACCAGGTTCTCCTCGGTCTTTGAGGAGATCTATTCGATGTAATCTCTTTTTGCAGTGTGTTTGTCAAGATCTAATGAATTGTGGGTTTATGATCAAGATTATCTATGAGAAGTATTTGGTTCTTTTCTGAACTCTTTATGTATGATTATAATATCCTTGCAAGTCTCTTCAAATTATTGGTTTGGTTTGGCCTACTAGATCTATAGTTCTTGCAATAGGAGAAGTGCTTGGCTTTGGGTTCAATCTTGCGGTGTCCTTTCCCAGTGACAGTAGGGGCGACATGGCACGTATTGTATTGTTGCCATCGAGGACAAAAAGATGGGGTTTATATCATATTGCTTGAGTTTATCCCTCTACATCATGTCATCTTGCTTAAGGCGTTACTCTGTTCTTATGAACTTAATAATCTAGATGCATGCTGGATAGTGGTCGATGTGTGGAGTAATAGTAGTAGATGCAGAATAGTTTCGGTCTACTTGTTTCGGACGTGATGCCTATGTATAATGATCATGCCTAGATAGTCTCATAAGTATTCGCTTTTCTATCAATTGCTCGACAGTAATTTGTTTACCCACCGTAGAATTCCGCTATCATGAGAGAAGCCACTAGAGAAACCTATGGCCCCCGGGTCTATTCTCAACATATCAATCTACAATCTACTTTACTTTTCCGCTTTTACTTTCTATTCTTATATCCAAAAGTACCAAAAATATCAAACTATCCTATCTATCAGATATCACTTTCGTAAGTGACCGTAAAGGGATTGACAACCCCTTATCGCATTGGCTGCGAAGTTCTTATTTGTTTGTGCACGTGCGAGGGACTCGCGCGTGGTCTCCTATTGGATTGATACCTTGGTTCTCAAAAACTCAGGGAAATACTTATGCTACAGTGCTGCATCACCCTTTACTCTTCAAGGGAATACAACGCAAGCTCGAGAAGTAGCAAGAAGAATTTCTAGCGCCGTTGCCAGGGAGGCTTACACAAAAGTCATATACCAAGTACCTATCACAAACCCTTATCCTCCGCATTACATTTATTTGCCTCTCGTTTTCCTCTCCCCCACTTCACCCTTGCCGTTTTATTTGCCCTTCTTTTGCCGTGTGTTTATCATTCGCTTGCTTCTTGTTTGCTTGTGTTGCTATGTGCCCTCTATTAGCTTGCATCTTCGCTTGCTAAATAATGGATTCTCATCCACTTGCTAATCTTTTTAAGAGATCCAATTATGATGAACCAATTGCTAGTGAGATGCATGCACTAGATTATCTTTATGAGGTTTTGCTTGAAATTAGTGAATCTGAAAATTGTGCGGAATTGTTAAAAGAAAAAGTGATTCATGATAGCTCCTTAAATGAAAAACATGATTGCAATGATAC
Organism: Secale cereale; assembly: GCA_902687465.1. Lineage (NCBI taxonomy): Eukaryota > Viridiplantae > Streptophyta > Magnoliopsida > Poales > Poaceae > Secale > Secale cereale. The sequence goes on from LR738715.1 coordinate 533,830,360, forward strand.
TATTGTAAATTATATTAATGTCAATTTTGTTAATGACATGCAAAACCCTAAGCTTGGGGATGCTTATTTTGCTATGCCCACTACTTGTTGCAATGATCATGATTGGGGTGATTCCTCCTGTGATATTGAATATTTATGTAATCCCCGTGATGAATGTAAGATTCATAATAATGTTTGCAATAATATTGAAAGTGGCTTTGGAAGAGTGTCAACTTTAGATCCCACATATTTGGAGAATGTTCAATATTATGATTTTTTTTATAAAAGTGGGTTTGCAGAGGTCATGACTTTAGTTTATGTTAATCCCACTATTTTGGAAGAGTGTCAACTTTGCATGAATATGGATCGTGTAGAGAATATGTTATGTGATAGCTATATTGTTGAGTTTGAATATGATCCTGCATGCAATTATTATGAGAGAGGAAAATATGGTTATAGAAATCTTCATGTTACTAAATTACCTCTCGTTATGTTGAGATTGCTATTGTTTCTTTATTCTTCCTTCCATATGCTAGATCTTCCTTGTCTTGCTAATTTGTTTTCCTATAAAATGCCTTTGCATAGGAAGTATGTTAGACTTAGATGTGATTTTCACATGCTATATGATGCTCTTTTTGTGCTTCAATTCATATCTTTCATGTGAGCATCATTGAATTCTCAAGCCTGTCTTAATGGCTATAAAGAAAGAGCTTGTTGGGACGCAACCCAATTTTATATTTTTTGTTTTGGCTTCTATTTAGGAATAAATATTGCATTTAGCTTCTATTTAGATGTGTTTTTGTGTTTTAATTAGCGTTTGTTCCAAGTAGAACCTTTGGGAAGACTTGTGTGAATTTTATATGATCTTGCTGTAAAAAACAGAAATGTTAGCGCTCACGAGAATAGTCATCAGATTTTACTGGAGATTTCTATTTAGTTGATTCTTTTTACAGATGATTAATAGACAAATTCCTCATGTTTACCAATTTATTTCAATTTTTTGGAGTTACAGAAGTATGCGAAAGTTACAGATTACTATAGACTGTTCTCTTTTTGACAGATTCTGTTTTTCGTGTGTTGTTTGCTTATTTTGATGAATCTATGAGTAGTATTGGAGGATATGAATCATAGATAAGTTGGACTACAGTAGGTTTAACACCAATATAAAAAATGAATGAGTTCATTACAGTACCTTTGAGTAGTGGTTTGTTTTCTTATACTAACGGAGCTCACGAGATTTTTGTCTAAGTTTTGTGTTGTGAAGTTTTCAAGTTTTGAGTATTGATTTGATGGACTATGGAACAAAGAGTGGAAAGAGCCTAAGCTTGGGGATTCCCAAGGCACCCCAAGGTAAAATTCAAGGACAACCAAAAGCCTAAGCCTGGGACTGCCCCGGGAAGGCATCCCCTCTTTCGTCTTCATCTATCGGTAAGTATACTCGGAGCTATATTTTTATTCACCACATGATATGTGTTTTACTTGGAGCGTCTTGTATAATTTGAGTCTTTTCTTGTTAGTTTGCCAAAATTATCCTTGCTGGAAACACCTTTTTGACAGAGATAAATATGCCCTAGGAATTGTTAGAACACTCTATGTGCTTCACTTATATCTTCTGAGTTGAATAGTTTGCTCTAGTGCTTCACTTATATATTTTAGAGCACGGTGGTAATTATATTTTGTAGAAATTGTTAATCTCTCATGCTTCACTTATATCCTTTTGAGAGTCTATTAGAACAACATGGTAATGTGCTTTGGCTATAAAACTAGCCTTCACATGATAGACATCCAAGATCAATGTAGTAAAAACTTTCATACTAAGTGCAGTGAATATGATGAGAAGTTGGATGCTTGATAATTGTTTTGAGATATGAGGATAGTGATATTAGAGTCATGCTAGTGGAGTTATTATGAAACTGAGAAATACTTGTGGTAAAGTTAGTGATTCCCGTAGCATGCACGTATGGTGAACCGCTATGTGACGAAGTTAGAGCATGAGGTTTTTGTAGAGTGTCATCCTTTGTGTGGAGGTCGGGGGCGCGCGATGGTTAACTCCTAACAAACTCCCCCCTAGGAGCATGCACTGATGGCTTTGTTTTGATGACTCGTAAATTTTTGCAATAATTATATGAGTTCTTATTACTAATGTTGAGTCCATGGATTATACGCACACTCACCCTTCCACCATTGCTAGCCTCTTTTGTATCGCGCAAATTTCGCCGGTACCATACACCCATTATATACCTTCCTCAAAACATCCACCATATATCTTCCTCAAGACATCCACCATACCTACCTTTCATGGCATTTCCATAGCCATTCGGAGATATATTGCCATGCAACTTTCCATCGTTTCGTTTATATGACACGCTTCATATTGTCATATTCCCATGCATGATCATGTAGTTGACATCGTATTTGTGGCAAAGCCACCATGCATAATTTTTCATACATGTCACTCTTGATTCATTGCACATCCCGGTACACCACCGGAGGCATTCATATAGAGTCATAGTTTGTTCTAATATCGAGTTGTAATATCGAGTTGTAAATCAATATCAGTGTGATGATCATCATTATTAGAGCATTGTCCCAAGTGAGGAAAGTCCGAACAAATGAAAAGGCCCCTCCAAAAAAAGGAAAAAAGAAAAAAAAAGGACAATTGCTACTATCTTTTTCCACACTTGTGCTTCAAAGTAGCACCATGTTCTTCATGATAGAGAGTCTCATGTTTAGTCACTTTCATATACTAGTGGGAATTTTCATTATAGAACTTGGCTTGTATATTCCAACGATTGGCTTCCTCAAATACCCTAGGTATTCGTGAGCAAGCAATTTGGATGCACACCCACTTAGTTTCTTTTGTTGACCTTTCAAACATTTTTAGCTCTAGCGCATCCGTTGCATGGCAATCCCTACTCACTAACATTGATATCTATTAATGGGCATCCACATAGCCCGTTGATACGCCTAGTCGATGTGAGACTATTTCCCTCCTTTTTGTCTTCTCCACAACCACCACTCTATTCCACATAGTGCTATATCCATGGCTCACGCTCATGTATTGCGCGAAAGTTGAAAGGTTTGAAAGAATAGAGTATGAAAACAAGTGCTTGGCTGAAACCGGGGTTGTGCATGATATGAATATTTTGTGTGATGAAGAGGGAGCATACCCGGACTATATGATTTTGCAGAGATAACTTTCTTTAGCCATAGTATTTTGAGAAGACATGATTGCTTTGTTACTATGCTTGAAGTATTATTATTTCTTATGTCAATATAGAATTTTGTCTTGATTCTTTCAGATCTGAACATGCATGCCACAATTAAGAGAAATACATTTAAAACTATGTTGGTTAGCATTCCACATCAAAAATTCTTTTTTTATCATTTACCTACTCGAGGACAAGCAGGAATTAAGCTTGGGGATGCTTGATACATCTCCAACGTATCTATAATTTTTGATTGTTCCATGCTATTATTTATGATGTTTTGGATGTTTAATGGGCTTTGTTATACACTTTTATATTATTTTTGAAACTAACCTATTAACCCAAAGGCCCTGTCCAGATTGTTGTTTTTTTGCCTATTTCATGGTTTTACAGAAAAGGAATATCAAACGGAGTACAAATGGAATGAAACTTCGGGGGATATATTTTTGGAGCAAAATACGCACGGGAGACTTGACAACCACGGAGTAGGGCACACGTGGCGTCCATGAGGGTGGGGCCATACAGGGCGCGCCCCCTGCCTCGTGGGCCCCATGTTTGGCCCCCGATGCCCTCCTTCCTCCTATATATACCTACGTACCCCGAAACCATAAGAAAAAGAGAGAAAACCCTAGTTCCACCGCCGCAACCTTCTGTTCCCGTGAGATCCCATCTTGGGGCCTGTTCCGGAGCTCCGCCGGAGGGGGGATCTACCACGGAGTGCTTCTACATCATCATCATCGCCTCACCATGAGTTGTGAGTAGTTTACCACAGACCTTTGGGTCCATAGCTAGTATCTAGATGGCTTCTTCTCTCTCTTTGGATCTCAATACCAAGTTCTCCTCGGTCTTCAAGGAGATCTATTCGATGTAATCTCTTTTTGCGGTGTGTTTGTCGAGATCCGATGAATTGTGGGTTTATGATCAAGTTTATCTATGAGAAGTATTTGGTTCTTTTCTTAACTCTTTATCTATGATTATAATATCCTTGCAAGTCTCTTCGAATTATTGGTTTGGTTTGTCTTACTAGATCTATAGTTCTTGCAATAGGAGAAGTGCTTGGCTTTGGGTTCAATCTTGTGGTGTCCTTTCCCAGTTACAGTAGGGGCAACAAGGCACGTATTGTATTGTTGCCATCGAGGATAAAAAGATGGGGTTTATATCATATTGCTTGAGTTTATCCCTCTACATCATGTCATCTTGCGTAAGGCGTTACTCTGTTCTTATGAACTTAATACTCTAGATGCATGCTGGATATCGGTCGATGTGTGGAGTAATAGTAGTAGATGCAGAATCGTTTTGGTCTACTTGTTCCGGACGTGATGCCTATATATAATGATCATGCCTAGATAGTCTCATAAGTATTCGCTTTTCTATCAATTGCTCGACAGTAATTTGTTTACTTGCCGTAGAATTCCGTTATCATGAGAGAAGCCACTAGAGAAACCTATGGCCCCCGGGTCTATTATCATCATATCAATCTACAATCTACTTTACTTTTCCGCTTTTACTTTCTGTTCTAATATCCAAAAATACAAAAAATATCAAATTATCCTATCTATTAGATCTCACTTTCGTAAGTGACCGTAAAGGGATTGACAACCCCTTATCGCATTGGCAGCGAAGTTCTTATTTTTTTGTGAAGGTGCGAGGGACGCGCGCATGGTCTCCTACTAGATTGATACCTTGGTTCTCAAAAACTGAGGGAAATACTTACACTACTGTGCTGCATCACCCTTTCCTCTTCGAGGGAATACAACGCAAGCTCGAGAAGTAGCACGAGCCACTACGCGCGTGGGCGAGGGAGCGGGCGTAAGGCGTAGTAAGGAAGCTTCACCTCAGCCTGCGAGCCACCACGTCCGTGGGCGGGGGAGACGACGTACTAAAAAATCTTCCCCTTGTTCCGCGAGTTGACGGGACACATCAAAAGTACTCCAATGTATAGATCCTTGCCTCTAAGGTAGGCCCCATATGGTTTGCCTCTTTTTTAACATAACGCGTCAAGTCGCAATTTGTTTGTTCAACGGTGGTAGACGATCCTCTCTCCATCTAGTGGACAACCAATACACGTGTCAAGTTACCACGCGGGCTGCCTCTCCGTACAGAAATGAGCTCCACCATGTACCCGCGCGGGTGTGGTTGGGAAAGAGACGGGAGTACGTGCGTCGTGCGTGCACCTATTCTCTTCGTACACGTCCCCCACCTACGTGGGTCTGTGTGAGAGATACAAACCTAGACAAATGGCTTGTGCATTCGTGAGTGTTTTTTGTTTTGGGGGGGAGGTTGATTTCGTGAATGTATTTGTGGGAATATGTGTCAATGACATCTCAAACAAAAATTTTCATGCAATGTGTGTGAAATGGAGGCCTATCCATATCATATATAGAGGGTCGGGCTATCCACGAGAAGAGAGGGGGGGTCATAGATATCGATAGACTCGAATAGAGGATCAAGTTGGTGGGTGCGAGATCGATGAAGAGAGCCATCGAGATTGTGTGTGTGTGTGTGTGTGTGTGTGTGTGTGTGTGTGCAAGTCAAAGATATAGGGCGACTGACCTAGCTACCAGAACGATAGAGGGCACATGTCAGGTTTGTGTGTGGCGGGGAGACATGACTAGAGCGCTCGATGTATCGGTGTGTGTGTGTGTGTGGGAGGGGGTTAGGGGAGGGGTAGGCAGAGGCCTAACTATAGAGGTAGAACGACTCGTATATGTGTTGAGAAGGAGAGACCCAGCTATGTCTTGAGGGAGATCGGTTGACATCCATACATAACTGAAGGACGAGAAATAGGATGGGACAGAGAGAGAGAGAGAGAGAGAGAGAGAGAGAGAGAGAGAGAGAGGAGAGAGAGAGAGGGAGGGAGAGGGTAGAATGCTGGATGGGTGATGGAGTTGCTTCTCGAAGATGGTGGGACAGGCCTACTAGAAAAACTGAGGGTGGAACTGCAATATTATAAATAAGAGTGGGGATGTGTTTCTGTGTGTGCATGTGCGTGATAGATCTGTCGGGACACATCCATGGATGATGAAGGGGAACCATGTGTTCGGTAAGCAAACCTAACTAGATCGGTAGATCAATTGCTGTTTTTCGGAGGAAGGGAGAGACATAACTAATGAGGTAGATCGATCGATGCGTGGGGAAAAATGAGTTATAAGCATCTAGCTAGCTATATGTATAGCGGGAGATCGGTCAGTGTACATCAATTTGTTATAGGAAAATAAGGCCCGGCGAGACGGATAGACAGAGAGAATGGAGCTAGGAGGTGGTGCGAGAGGCCCAGCTACTAGCTAGATAGGGGGAGGAGTGTGCGGTTGTGATATCGATGAAAAGATGGGCGAGAGTTTACACGTGTGTGGGACCGTATGAGAGACACGAGGGAAGGACACATAAAGGAGGAGATTGAAAGTGCATGTGTATGTTGTATGCAGACATCGCTGGAGAGGTTTATCGATCGGTGTGTGTCGGAAAGGAGTTGTGGAGACTGTGGGGGAACAACCTAAATAAAAAAATGAATATGCGCGATGGATAGAATGTTGAGGGAGGGGAGGGCGAGGAGGGCATGTGCATGCACGAGAGAAAGTTAGTGGTAGCTACAAAGGTTAGAGGATTGTGTGGGTGTAAGAGACTAATGAAGATCATAATTTGAAATGAAAGTGGATTCATATATTTGAATAGGAGATCATAGTGTCTTAAACATATGCATGCATGAATATAGCGGTGATACGCGTGTTGTGGTTTTGCACATGTTATACCATAATGTGATAATGCATGGCGTTTGCAACTCACAACTAAATGTCGAACAATCTAAATCATAATATACACCCAACAATCTCACATTTTATTTGAATTTGTGATAATGTGTGGCATTTGCATCTTACAACTAAATATCGAACAATCTAAACAATATTATATACAGAACATTCTCACATTTATTTGAATTTGTGGTAATGTGTGGTGTTTGCAACTCACATCTAAATACTTGTAGGCGTAGGGGGCGGGGCACCATACATAATGTGAAAAACACATTATACATATGAGACATGGTTTAGTTTGTGAAGATCTAGCTAGAGCTTGAAATGTACTATGATTTAAAATCAACATAAAGTGGATTCAAAAAATTGAGTTCGAGTTCATATAGTACACATAGTTCATATGTAACTCGAGACTAATCATGTGGTGTGCTGTGAAGATAATACACAAACGATGGTTTAACTTGACAATAATGACGATTGTAGATCTTATTAAAACAGAGAAACAAATTCAAATGCTTTGACTTCGCAACAATCATTATTGTAGATCTTATTCAAATAGAGAAATGAATTCAAATTTAGTTCATATTGAAGTGGTAGTATATACGTTTGGAATGCACTAAAACGTTCATTTGAGTACTAGGTTGCATGCATTATACACGTAGCAAAATATTTTAATTGAACATAACATGAATTCAAAGTTTTGAATGGCATTTGTAGTGCGAATTGATTTGATACAGTACACGTTAGGCTTGTCCAGAAATTTCAACCCGCACCTTGTTAGCCCGGAATATTTAAGATATATCTTTGTCTCGTTGTGCTCTGACAACTCCCTCCATCTCAACCCGCACCTTGCTATTCCAAAATTACAACGCGCGCGAAATCTCACACCTCCTGTGAAATCCCGACACGCGAAATGCCTGTGATACCCCTGAACCGAAAGAACCACCTCAAATCGGTGCGGGTACTTTCTTAACTTACCCCACATTTCGGACAAGCACGTCCCTAAGCCATGGTTACCCACTCCCATCCCATCCGCCCACCCATTCGTACACCGAGGCCGGCAAAACCCGCGAAGCCCCACACCCTCCTCCGTCCGCCACCCAGACGGAGCCTCTTCCCTGACGAGGTCGTCCACAACAACACCTCGACGTCCCTCATCCATCGTACCGGATGAGGATCCTTCTCTCGATCTGGTCATCCCGCCGGTTCAGGCACCCCGTCCTCCACCTCCAAGGAGCTGCCCCAATGTTCCCCTCGTCTTTCGCGCCACCTCCATTCCCACACCGCCGTCTTCACCCGCACCACCGGAAGAGCATCATCATCACCTTTTCCTCGGATGAAGTTGTGGCCTAATCGGCGCCACCAAAGAGGTTGTACATTAATCGCCACATTTTCTTCTTGATTCGATTTCACGGTGCTACCGGCACTCGGTCCCGAGACGACACGGCGCGACTCCATCCACGGCGGCGTCGCCGTCCACTTTCTGCACGGCGTCTCTCCCTCGGTGGCGACGTCCACATCAGTAGGAGCTGCTGTTGATTTAGCTCTCGCTCACGCTGCTGCTCTGCTCTTGCTCTCGGTCCCCTGCCTGGTATGCTCTTGCTCTTGCTCTTGCTCGCGCTGCTGCTCTCGCTCTTGCTCTTGCTTGTGATGCTGCTCCGATTTAGCTACACTTCAGTCGACTGAATCGACTTTTGGGTCAGTCAATTTTCAGGGGGTGGGGGGGGGGGCTCGCCGGAGTTAAGGAAGAACCAGTAG
>LR738715.1:533845785-533893701 GCA_902687465.1 Secale cereale
CCCAACGGAACAATGGGTCGTTAATGGGTATAAAGTGATACAGTGTTCATTACGGGCCAGTTTTACCACGGGGCGTTAATGGGCCGAGGGTAACTAAGGGCCTCATATGGGCCAAAAGGCGTCATGGGCCATACATGGGCCGGAAGTTAAAACAGGCTGGATTTATATTGGACGGCCCAGATGACGCTACTAGGCCTAATTCGGATAGGCCGTAAACGGGTGTAACGCCCCGGACACACCCGCCAGTGGTCGTTACTCCTGGCGGGATTTAGACTGGCCTCACATATCAATACTAGTCTTTTCTGCGCTCTTTGTCCTCACTCGTGCGCACCCGGGAGCAACTTCCCGGTCGGTCATTCATCCTGAAACTACTCCAAGCTGAGCACGCTTAACTTTGGGGTTCTATCCGAATGGGCTCCCGGAAAAGAAGGAATTCCTTATTGATATGAGTAGTCTATCATCCCTAATAAGCCAGGCCATCACATACACCCTCACTCAGAGGAACCGACGTCCTCGTCGGGCCACAGGAACGTTCCCTCTTGGCACAACCGTCTGTGCTTCCAGGACAGTACATGTGCCATGCCGTGTGCCACGACGGGTCACAAACGTCATGCACAACATGACTGCAAACTGTCCGCAAATATCCATGTAACCGCGAGGGTCGGCTCTGATACCAACTTGTAACGCCCCGGACACACCCGCCGGTGGTCGTTACTCCTGGCTGGATCTAGACTGGCCTCACATATCAATACTAGTCTTTTCTGCGCACTTTGTCCTCACTCGTGCGCACCCGGGAGCAACTTCCCGGTCGGTCACTCATCCTGAAACTACTCCAAGCTGAGCACGCTTAACTTTGGAGTTCTATCCGAATGGGCTCCCAGAAAAGAAGGAATTCCTTATTGATATGAGTAGTCTATCATCCCTAATAAGCCAGGCCATCACAACGGGCCCTGGGTTAGCGGGCTGTAAATGGGCTATATGCGAACATGCCGTTAACAGGCTTGCCGTGGGCCGGCCCGCCACCTTTTGACCAAGTCAAATGAGCCGGCCTTTTCACAGGAATGGGCCTCTGTTGGTCCGTGCCACGTGTTCATGTATCATAGGCGCTTTGGGTCAAATGAGTGGATGACATCTGTCCCAACGGTGAGCTGACATGTGTTTCCTCCAGCCAATGATGATTTTACACATGGAAACTCCCCATTGGTCGGGGTTGTTAACGAGTTATCGGATCCAAAACCGGACCCGATAGCTTAACGGCATTCCGTTATGGTGGATGGCACGTGTCAGTCACCATTGACGAAATCACTTCTGTGACGCACGATTTATCGTCATGGAAGTGGACACTTCCGTGATGATAATTTTGGTAAGTCATGGAACACTTCTACGATAGCACAGGTATGACTATCTTGATTCTGTCACAAATTTGTCATGGATGTACATGCATGACAGAAAATGTGACCTACTGTGACAAACACGTATCATCACGGAAGTGTATTTTTTTGTAGTGACCCATGGCGTCGATGGACGCGAGCGTTAGTCAGCTGTGCCAGATCATCCAAGACGTCAGCCTGCGCCCCCGCACCGCGCATCATTTCCAGACGATGCGGCAGGCCGCCGGCGTCATTGCCCTCGTCGACGCTCGCTTTGCCTCTCGCATGGACGAGATGATTGTCTGCTCCATCCACAAGTTCACCACCGTAAAGAAGCGCGCGGACGACCATGCCGTACTCCTCCAGCCCGTGCGCCCATGATCCTCGTTGCTTGCCACCCTCATCGGCCTCCATGGTGACGAACTCTTTCAAGCACTGGTGGCCTTGCTGCGGCCGGAGGTTGCGACGAAGAATGTGCACCTCGAGGTCGCGCTCGCGGCACAGCGCCTCGCCATGCAAGAAACCGAGGACCTACACATCCACGTCTATAAGGAAATCGTCTACATAGGCCACTAAAGGCGAGGGAGGACATCAAGACGTTGGCCTTCTTCGACCGACTAGAATATTTGGATGCCATTGTTCAGAAGCACGTGTGCTACCTCTTGAGCAAGCGTTGGTTTTCCCTTGAAGAGGAAAGGGTGATGCAGGAAAGTAGCGTAAGTATTTCCCTCAGTTTTGACAACCAAGGTATCAATCCAGTAGGATACTACACTCAAATCCCTCGTACCTGCACAAACAAATAAGAACCTTGAAACAAACGCGATAAAGGGGTTGTCAATCCCTTCACGACCACTTGAAAAAGTGAGATCTGATAGAGATAATAAGATAAATATTTTTGGTATTTTTGTTGTATAGATTGAAAAGTAAAGATTGCAAAATAAAAGATAGCTAGTTGACTAAAGATTAATATGATAGAAGATAGACCCAGGGGCCATAGGTTTCACTAGTGGCTTCTCTCAAGATAGCAGATTCTACGGTGGGTGAACAAATTACTGTCGAGCAATTGATAGAAGAGCGCATAGTTATTAGAATATCTAGGAACGATCAGGTATATAGGCATCACATCCGTGACAAGTAGACCAAAACGATTCTGCATCTACTACTATTACTCCACACATCGACTGCTATCCAGCATGCATCTAGAGGATTAAGTTCATAAGAAAAGAGTAACGCCTTAAGCAAGATGACATGATGTAGAGGGATAAACTCATGCAATATGATATAAACCCCATCTATTTATCCTCGATGGCAACAATACAATACATGCCTTGCTGCCCCTGCTGTCACCGGGAAAGGACACCGCAAGATTGAACCCAAAGCTAAGCACTTCTCCCATTGCAAGAAAGATCAATCTAGTAGGCCAAACCAAACTGATAATTCAAAGAGACTTGCAAAGATAATTAAATCATGCATATAAGAATTAAGAGAAGAACCAAATATTGTTCATAGATAATCTTGATCATAAACCCACAATTCATTAGATCAATAAACACACAGCAAAAGGTATTACATCGAATAGATCTCCAAGAAGATCGAGGAGAACTTTGTATTGAGATCCAAAAAGAGAGAAGAAGCCATCTAGCTAATAACTATGGACCCGAAGGTATGTGGTAAACTACTCACAACTCATTGGAGAGGCTATGGTGTTGATGTAGAAGCTCTCCGTGATCGATTCCCCCTCCGTGGAGCTCCGAAAAGCGCCCCAACATGGGATCTCACGGGTACAGAAGGTTGCGGCGGTGGAATTAGGGTTTCGTTGAGCTCTCAAATGTTTTCAAGGTGTATGAGTATATATAGGAGGAAGAAGTACGTCGGTGGAGCTACGAGGGGCCCATGAGGGTGGGGGCGCGCCCTCCTACCTCGTGGCCGCCTCGTGGCTTCGCAGGTGTGTACTCCAAGTCGTTTGGGTTGTGTTTGTTCCAAAAATGATCCTCGCGAAGGTTTCATTCCGTTTGGACTCCGTTTGATGATCCTTTTCTGTGAAACACTGAAATTGGCAAAAAACTGCAATTTGCACTAGGCCTTGGGTTGGTAGGTTAGTCCCAAAAATAATATAAAAGTGCATAGCAAAGCCCATTAAACATCCAAAATAGATAATATAATAGCATGGAACAATCAAAAATTATAGATACGTTGGAGAGGTATCAAGCATCCCCAAGCTTAATTCCAGCTCGTCCTCGAGTAGGTAAATGATAAAAACATAATTTTTTATGTGGAATGCTACCCAACATAATTCTCAATGTAATTTTCTTTATTGTGGCATGAATGTTCAGATCTGATAGATTCAAGACAAAAGTTTAACATTGACATAAGAATAATAATACTTCAAGCATACTAACAAAGCAATTATGTCTTCTCAAAATAACATGGCCAAAGAAAGTTCATCCCTAGAAAATCATATAGTTTTGTTATGCTCCATCCTCGTCACACAAAATACCCAAATCATGCATAATGCCGGTTTTAGCCAAGCAATTGTTTCATACTTAATTTTTGTCAAACTTTTTCAACTTTCACGCAATACATGAGAGCAAGCCATTGATTTAGCACTATAGGTGGAATAGAGTGGTGGTTGTGGAGAAGACAAAAGGAGGAAGATGGTATCACATCAACTAGGCATATCAACGGGCTATGGAGATGCCCATCAATAGATATCAATGTGAGTGAGTAGGGATTGCCATGCAACGGATGCACTAGAGCTATAAATATATGAAAGATCAACAAAAGAAACTAAGTGGGTGTGCATCCAACTTGCTTGCTCATGAAGACCTAGGGCATTTGAGGAAGCCCATCGTTGGAATGTACAAGCCAAGTTTTATAATGAAAATTCCCACTAGTATATGAAAGTGACAAAACAAGAGACTCTCTATCATGAAGACCGTGGTGCTACTTTGAAGCACAATTGTGGAGAAAAGATAGTAGCATTGTCCCCGTTTTTCCTTTTTTTTTTCTTTTTTTGGGCCTCCTTTTTTTTATTTGGCCTTTCTCTTTTTTGGCCTTTCCCCCTTTTTTTAGGACAATGCTCCAATAATGATGATCATCACACTTATGTTTATTTACAACTCATGGATTACAACTCGATACTAGAATAAAATATGACTCTATATGAATGCCTCCGGCAGTGTAACGGGATGTGCAATGAATCAGGAGTGACATGTATGAAAAATTATGCACGGTGGTCTTGCCACATATAGGATGTCAACTACATGATCATGCATGGCGATATGACAATGATGAAGCATGTCATAATAAACATAATGGTGGAAAGTTGCATGGGAATATATATCGGAATGGCTATGGAAATGCCATGATAGGTAGGTATGGTGGCTGTTTTGAGGAAGGTATATGGTGGGTGTATGGTACCGGTGAAAGTTTCGCGGTACAAGAGAGGCTAGCAATGACGGAAGGGTGAGAGTACGTATAATCCATGGACTCAACATTAGTCATAAAGAACTCACATACTTATTGCAAAAATCTACAAGTCATCAAAACAAAGTACTACACACATGCTCCTAGGGGAAGGGTTGGTAGGAGTTAACCATCGTGCGATCCCGACCTCCACACAAAGGATGACAATCAATGAAATACCTCATGCTTCAAATTTGTCACACAACGGTTACCATACGTGCATGCTACGGGACTTGCAAACCTCAACACAAGTATTTCTTAAATTCACAACTACTATACTAGCATGACTCTAATATCACCATCCTCATATCTCAAAACAATCATCCAGTATCAAACTTCTCATAATATTCAATGCACTTTATATGAAAGTTATTATTATACCCATCTTGGATGCCTATCATATTAGGACTAATTTTATAACCGAAGCAAATTACCATGCTGTTTTAAAGGACTCTCAAAATAATATAAGTGAAGCATGAGAGATCAATATTTTTTATAAAATAAAACCACCGCCGCGCTCTAAAAGGATATACGTGAAGTACTAGAGCAAAACTATCTAACTCAAAAGATATAAGTGAAGCACATAGAGTATTGTAATAAATTCTGATTCATGTGTGTCTCTCCCAAAATGTGTGTACAGAAAGGATGATTGTGGTAAGCTAAAAAGAAAAGACTCGAATCATACAAGATGCTCCAAGCAAAACACATATCATGTGGTGAATAAAAATATAGTCTCAAGTAAAGTTACCGATAGATGAAGACGAAAGAGGGGATGCCTTCCCGGGGCATCCCCAAGCTTAGGCTTTTGGTTGTCCTTGAATTTTACCTTGGGGTGCCTTGGGCATCCCCAAGATTAGGCTCTTGCCACTCTTTGTTCCATAGTCCATCAAATCCTTACCCAAAAACTTAAAAACTTCACAATACAAAACTAAACAGAAAATCTCGTGAGCTACGTTAGTATAAGAAAACAAACCACCACTTTAAGGTACTGTATTGAACTTATTCTTTATTTATATTGGTGTTAAACCTACTGTATCCCAACTTCTCTATGGTTCATACCCCTCGATACTACTGATAGATTCATCAAAATAAGCAAACAACACACAAAAAATAGAATCTGTCAAAAACAGAACAGTCTGTAACTTTCGAATACTTTTGTAACTCTAAAATTCTGAAATAAATTGGTGGACGTGAGAAATTTGTCTATTAACCTTCTGCGAAAATAATCAACCTAAAATCACTCTCCAGTAAAAAAATGGCAGCTAATCTCGTGAGCGCAAAAGTTTCTGTTTTTTATAGCAAGATCGCAAAGACTTCACCCAAGTCTTCCCAAAGGTTCTACTTGGCACAAACACTAATTAAAACACAAAACCACATCTAACCAGAAGCTAGATGATTTATTTATTACTAAACATAAGTAAAAATCAAAGAAAATAAAATTGGGTTGCCTCCCTACAAGCGCTATCGTTTAACGCCCCTAGCTAAGCATGATACAAGAATAGATCTAGGTATTGCCATCTTTGGTAGGCAATCCATAAGTGGCTCTCATAATAGATTCATAAGGTAGTTTGATTTTCTTTCTAGGAAAGTGCTGCATGCCTTTCCTTAATGTAAATTGGAATCCAATATTTCCTTCTTTCATTCTAAGGAAAGGTCTACCAAGAATAATAGGACATGCGGGATTGCAATCTATATCAAGAACGATGAAATCTACAGGCACATAATTCCTATTTGCAACAATAAGAACATCATTAATCCTTGCCATAGGTTTCTTAATGGTAGAATCCGCAAGATGCAAATTCAAAGAACAATCATCAAGTTCATGGAAACCTTACATATCACATAAAGTTTTTCGAATTGTGGAAACACTGGCATCCAAATCACACAAAGCATAGCATTCATGATCTTTAATCTTAATTTTAATAGTAGGTTCACACTCATCATAAAGTTTTCTAGGGATAGAAACTTCTAATTCAAGTTTTTCTTCATAAAATTGCATTAAAGCATCAACGATGTGTTTGGTAAAGTCTTCATTTTGACTATAAGCATGAAAAGAATTTAACATGGATTGCAACAAGGAAATATAGTCTATCAAAGAGCAATTATCAAAATTAAATTTCTTGAAATCCAAAATAGTGGGTTCGTTGCTATGTAAAGTTTTGACCTCTTCAATCCCACTTTTAACAGTTTTTGCATCAAGATCTAAAAACTCCGAATCATTGGGACGCCTCTTAAATAAAGTTGACTCATCTCCAGTCCCATCTTTATCAAGATTCATATTAGAAAAAAAGGATTTAATAGGAGACACATCAATTACTTTTAGATCTTCATCTTTATTATCATGGAAACTAGAAGAACACACTTTCACAAAGCAATCTCTTTTAACACGCATGGAAACTAGATCTAAGTTTCAAAGAATCAACATCAAGAGAAATTCTATCCACATTCCTAGCCAACTCATCAATCTTAAGCAATTTCTCTTTAAGCAAAGCATTGATTTTTTTTTTTGCAAATTCATAAATTCTTTAACACTAGTCTCAAAATCAGAGGGCATCTTATTAAAATTTCCATAAGAGTTGTTGTAGGAATTACCATAATTATTAGAGGAATTACTAGGGAACGACCTAGAATTAAAGTTTCCTCTATATGCGTTGTTGCCAAAATTGTTCCTACCAACAAAATTCACATCCATAGATTCATTATTATTCTAAATCAACGTGGATAAAGGCATATCATTAGGATCAGAAGAAACACTCTTATTAGCAAGTAATTTCATAAGTTCATCCATCTTTCCACTCAAAACATTAATATCTTCAATCGCATTGACTTTTTACTAGTGGATCATTCGGTGTGCCATTGAGAGTAATTAACCATAACATTATCTAGGAGTTTAGTAGCTTCTCCTAAAGTGATTTCCATGAAAGTGCCTCCCGCGGCCGAATCTAAAAGATTTCTAAAAGCAAAATTCAATCTAGCATAAAAGTTTTGCATAATCATCCATAAGTTCAAACCATGTGTAGGGCAATTACATATCATCAATTAAATCCTCTCCCAATCTTGTGCAACATGCTCATGATCAAGTTGCTTAAAATTCATAATATCGTTTCTAAGAGAGATAATCTTAGAAGGAGGAAAATACTTAGAGATAAAGGCATCTTTGCACTTATTCCATGAATCAGTAGTATTTTTAGGTAAAGAAGAGAACCAAGTTTTAGCACGATCTCTAAGCGAAAACGGAAATAGCTTCAGTTTAACAATATCATTATCCACATCTCTCTTCTTTTGCATATCGCACAAATCAACAAAGTTGTTTAGATGGGTAGCGGCATCTTCGCTAGGAAGGCCAGAAAATTGATCTTTCATAACAAGGTTTAACAGACCAGCATTGGTTTTACAAGATTCAGCATCGATAAAAGGAGCAATCGGAGTGCTAATAAAATCATTATTATTGGTATTGGAAAAGTCACATAGTTTAGTATTGTCTTGGGCCATAGTGACGAACAAGCAATCCAACACACAAGCAAACAAGAAGCAATCGAAAAGAGGCAAACGGAAAAAGGGCGAATAAAACGGCAAAGGTGAAGTGGGGCAGAGGAAAACAAGAGGCGAATGGAAAATAATGTAATGTGAGGGATAATCGTTTGTGATGGGTACTTGGTATACGACTTGTGCGTAGATTTCCCCGGCAACGGCACTAGACATCCTTCTTGATACCTCTTGAGCATGCCTTGGTTTTCCCTTGAGGAGGAAAGGGTGATGCAGCAAAGTTGCGTAAGTATTTCCCTTGGTTTTGAGAACCAAGGTATCAATGCAGTAGGAGACTACACTCAAATCCCTTGTACCTGCACAAACAAACAAGAACCTTGCAACCAACGCGATAAAGGGGTTGCCAATCCCTTCACGGCCACTTGCAAAACTGAGATATGATCGAGATAATAAGAGAAATATTTTTGGTATTTTTGTTGTATAGATTGAAAAGTAAAGATTGCAAAATAAAATATGGCTAGTTGACTGAAGATTATTATGATAGAAGATAGACCTGGGAGTCATAGGTTTCACTAGTGGCTTCTCTCAAGATAGCAGATTCTACGGTGGGTGAACAAATTACTGTCGAGCAATTGATTGAAGAGCGCATAGTTATGAGAATATCTAGGCATGATCATTTATATAGGCATCACGTCCATGACAAGTAGACCGAAACGATTCTGCATCTACTACTATTACTCCACACATCGACCGCTATCCAGCATGCATCTAGAGTATTAAGTTCATAAGAACAGAGTAATGCCTTGAGCAAGATGACATGATGTAGAGGGATAAAATCATGCAATATGATATAAACCCCATCTTTTTATCCTCAATGGCAACAATACAATACGTGCCTTGCTTCCCCTGCTGTCACTAGAAAAGGACACCGTAAGATTGAACCCAAAGCTAAGCACTTCTCCCATTGCAAGAAGGATCAATCTCGTAGGCCAAACCAAACTGATAATTCGAAGAGACTTGCAAATATAATTAAATCATGCATATAAGAATTTAGAGAAAAACCAAATATTGTTCATAGATAATCTTGATCATAAACCCACCATTCATCGGATCTCGACAAACACACCGCAAAAAGTATTACATCGAATAGATCTCCAAGAAGATCGAGGAGAACTTTTTATTGAGATCCAAAAAGAGAGAAGAAGCCATCTAGCTAATAACTATGGACCCGAAGGTCTATGGTAAACTACTCACAACTCATCGGAGAGGCTATGGTGTTGATGTAGAAGCCCTCCGTGATCGATTCCCCCTCCGGTGGAGCTCCGGAAAAGGCCCCAAGATGGGATCTCATGGGTACAGAAGGCTGCGGCGGTGGAATTAGGGTTTCATTGTGCTCTCGGATATTTTCAGGGTATATGAGTATATATAGGAGGAAGAAGTACGTTAGTGGAGCTACGAGGGTCCTACGAGGGTGGGGGGCGCGCCTACCCCCCGGCGGGCCCTCTTACCTCGTGGCCGCCTTGTCAGGCCCAAGATGCGATTCTATCCCGATCACGTAACACTTACGTGATTGGGGCACAACCGCATTTCGGGCGCATAGCAAGATGGATATCAATACATTGTACCATTACATACATACATGGGGGATACAACAATACACACAAGTCACATGAATACAACAACATCAATACAAGGCATCCAACTACAGATGCAAACATGAAAAGAACAATGACATCCATCTGCTATCCCAGGCTGCCGACCCGGAACCTAACCCAAGACCACTGTTCAAGAATTCATCCGATTAATCAGTTAACGGGCCAGTTAATCGCTACTCATAGCATGGCCGAATCGAATAACACATATTCATCGCGTTAACTTGCCAGGCCGATTAATTGGCCAGTTGGACCGATTAATCAGTTGTCGTGCCGATTAATCCTTGGTTGCCCATGAACAGGTGGGCAAACAAAGCCCAATTGTTTTGCGTGTAACCCCTTCTAGCCCCATCCCACTCCTAAATATCAAGGATTAATTATTTTACCTCCTCTCTATGCTTTTCATATGTGGATGACAACATGTTTTCGTATACTACATAGCTAGGAGCATGAGAGTATGGTATAATACATAAAAAAATCTAGATACATGTTGGCAAGTTCCTATTTAATCTATCGATTAATGGTCGACCGATTAATCCAGTTAATAGGCCGATTCACCGATTAATCTTTACTCCTAAACCGACCGAGCAGCTACCAGTTAACGATTTCTTGAACATTGCCCAAGACTGAAGAAGAAGAAGAAGAAAGAACTCCAACACAACGCTCATCGCTCTCACGTCAAGACAACGGAAACCTGCACCTGCAACTGTTGTTGTAGTAACTGTGAGCCACGAGGACTCAGCAATCCCATAACCATGGGTAACAAGACTAGCAAAGCTTAATGGGCAGGAAGAGGTAAAGTGGTGAGGTTGCAGAAGCGGCTAAGCAAAATATGGTGGCTAACTTACGAGTACAAGAATAAGATGAGCATCTACGCAAGCGGTCGCAAACTAGTAATGATCGCTAAAGATCCTGAACTACCTACGAGTCAAACATAACCCGACTGTGTTCTCTTCTCAAAGTGAAAAGAGACAGTCACGGTTACTCACACAGTTGTGTGTTTTACTTCGGATCCTATGTCAAGTTTTCTACAACCGGACATTAACAAATTCCAATCTGCCACATATCCGCGGGCACGGCTTTCGAAAGATCATAACCCTGCAGGGGTGTCCCAACTTAGCCCATCACAAGCTCTCACGATCAGCAGAAGTAATAATAATATTACCCCTTATCTTAGGGACAATCCGATCAGGCTCGGAATCCAGGTGCACAAGACATTTCGATAATGGTAAAACAAGTCCAACAAGACCTCCCGATGTGTCGACACCCTGATAGTAGCCGTGCGTATCTCGTCTCAGGCCACGAGCGGATGGGCGATCCTACGGGAGCCAGATACCTCGAGTTTCCCAGTGGCGGCCCCGCAGTCTCCCCGTTTGGGACCAACACCATCAGCACTGGCCCCATGTATGTAGAAGAATCCTCGGGTAGCGCTAACTCCCTATGCAATTAATTAATTAATTAAGTTATTATTATGAGAAAATTAAAACCAATGTTGGGCCTTGCTGGAGGAGTTTTATTCAAAGACGAACTGTCAAGGGGTCCCCATATACCCAACCGTGTAAGGAACGCAAAATCAAGGAACATAATGACGGTTTATCGGCTCCTAAGGTGGCATGAGTGGAACAAAACATCGAGCAAAAGGCCAAGCCTTCCACCCATTCCCAGTATATAGGTGTGTTAATATATAAAAGACATATTGTGATATTCCCAAAGCATCAAGTTCCGACATGGAACAATCTTCATCTACACCTGCAACTAACAATGCTATAAGAGGGGCTGAGCAAGCGGGTAACATAGCCAAACAATGGTTTGCTAGGAAGGTGTCAAAGGTTAGAGGTTCATGGCAACAAGGAGAGGTTGACATAAATGATGGGTAGCGCGACATATAACGATAGCATCGAGACACTAAGCAGGACAATGATAGTAATGATATAAAGGAGGTTGATTAAATCACTCGAGTAGTACCGAGCCTTATCTTGTCCACGCCCTGTTGTGGTGTGATCTATATTTCCATATGTATATACTATTTGCTTGTGCACCCTTATCCTTATAGCAGCCATGCATAAATATGTCGGTGTACGAATGCATTTTTAAATTCCGGGTGTAACTTCCAAAGCACCACACCGACAACTCCTACAGTAAACACGTCACTTTGCGAGATGTGTGCATCTGTAGCTTTGACCCCGACCCCATAAAGCGAAACCGACAAAATCGCTGCCCCTCACTGTGATTTATTAACCCAACCCAGTTGCTATATAAAAGGCCACCTCGTGACCTTGCCAAGCATCCCTCACCTGGTGCACTACTCTCACAGCTATTTCTTTCGCCATGCCAATCCCTAGTATTTATCTAAGAACCCCAGATGCCTCCCCAGGTAGTTTCGTTAAGATATTGTGGGATTTTACCTGCAGTACCATGAGTGCTACCCGTCCACCCCAGTATGAGCTGCTCAAATCGAGGATCACACCATCCACCTTGAAATATTGTGCAGTAGTGCACATCCCTCCCGCAAACCCAAACCAAGACCCAACAGAAGTTTCCTTCATGGGGAAATCTATGCCAACTCCGCAGATGGCCATAGAAGCTGCCGCGTATGAAGTGCTTGCTCGCCTTCGATTCGCGGTGCCCTATGCCAGTGAACGGGGGTATTATTACTTTCCTAGTCGTCCAGCAACTGGAGAAGTAGCATCTTTTCTTGGTGGGCAAATTGAGAGAGACCCAGTGGTGGCCAATCTTACGCAGTATGTCATCGCGCAAGAGTGTTTGACCCAGCGAGTAATGGGTTATCTCCAGAGCCTCGCCGATTTAAATCCCCGGATCGCCATTGGCAGACCACTGAGGCCCGGGCAGGAGAAGCACATTCATAGACTAGTCAACCCGCTCCCTCCGATAGAAGAAGAATGTGCCCCAGCACTAGAGACGTTTTCCCAGGACCCTGTCCATTTACCGTTTCTATTTTAGACGTCATTACTATGTTGGTTACCCGAGCGTGTATTTTTGAGTTGCCACTTGTGCGTGTTATCAAGAGTTGGGTGTCAAATTATATAAATCTGATTTCAGTTTATGGGAGTAGTTTTTACTGCTGATAATTCTTATTTTAACTATTTTTTTGCTCTCGGTTTTCCGTGAGTTGTTGCAACATATATCTCTGCATAACATAGATTTTTCACGCAGCACCGCAACAGCAGACTTACAACTCCGGCCACTCCACATAGTACACTAAGTTGCAAATCCACGTACACCTGTTACATCTAATTGATCACCTCTCTAGCGCACCACAGTCTCCTGAGGAGAAACTTGTGGGCATTTATTCAGGCACAAGATGCCTTCCGCACACTGACAGCCATTAGCACCCGACACTCGCGTCTAATCCTCGTGATCGTCGCCGCCGCGAAGAGCTAGCACTCGAGCATCAGCGTCACGACGACCGTCGAGGACCATCACGCACAAGAGCACGGATAACCCCAGCAATACCGCCAACCCTCCGCACACTAGGATCATGCACCAGTCCGGCATCACCTTCGCCATTAGAGCCTCGTCCCGAGCTCCTGCAAACACAAATGGAGGAGAGGGAAGGAGGAGAAGAAGCGAGGCGAGGTGTGAGGAAGAAGAAGGAGAACCTCGGTCATTTTATAGCTCGAGATCGGTGTATGGTGAGCGGAGTCCACCAGCACCGCCCGCCGCTCGATCGCCGGTGTTCGGAGGCGAATCCGCGAGCAGTGCCGACAGCGCACTGGCCCTTGAGGAGAGTGCATGTTGCGCCGGCAGCTAGCACGCTGCGCACTACCGCAGTACAGCCTAGATGCCCTACGCGCTAGGCATCGCCGGTGGAGAAAGCGCGGGAAAGCGCGCGAGAGAGAGGGAGAAGAGAGAGCCAGAGGTAGAAGAAGAGACTGACAGTGGGCCCGGGGCCCACCTGTCAGCCAGAGAGAGCACTGTGCTCTCGGGTGCGACCAGCGTATTCTAGAAATTTAGAAAATTTACTATAGCCCAGAGTAGAAATATGTCGTTTTCCCCGGCCATGGATTTTTCCACGCAGCGCCAGTATTTCACACTGCAGTTTAGACCACTTATTGCTCATTCACTGTAGCACCATGATATCACCTGGTGTCCGTAGAAGCAATGCTTTTCATGGCAATTCTTAGCAAATCTCGAGGACGAGATTTTTCTTAAGGGGGGTAGTGTTGTAACACCCCAAAAAAATTTACCCTGAGTTATAAATCAAATTTTTTACCAAGAGTTTAAACCTTGCCTTCTCTGGATTTTTCTTTGGTTTGAGAACGACCCTCTCTTTTGAATTCATGGAGTTTTTGCCCTAGTGAAAACTTTTTAGATATGTCATTTGGACTTGTTTGCCTTACCCAAGGAAAACAACTCTTATATCAGTGGGTTTATTTGCATTATTATTTCCCCCCTAAGCTTTATCACTTAAAGTGATTCTTTTTCATTAATTTAAAGCTTTATTTGCACTACAACCCTTTGATAGATTTATTCAAAAATTCCACCAAAATTTTGGGAGGTAATGTGAAGCCCCTACATCACTTTTATGCAGAAACCCTTTGGTGTTCTTTGAAAAAGTTGAGCAAAACACCCCCTTTTGCTCTCTGGTCCAGATTGACACTTTCTACTGCAACCCTATGTTAACTTGCTCTTTTGGCCATAAGCTTTTTCTTGCTTGTAGTATCTCCTGCAAAACCCTAAAGTCCAGGAGATTGGAGCAATTGGAACATTTTTGGTCCATGCAATAATGCCTTTTAGTTTCTGTCCAGAATTGATTTTCTCAAAAACTTACACTTGCAAGTTTCTAGTTTTGCCCAACTAACCTTGTCACCATCTCCTACACCTAAAGAGGCATTGGTCTGGAGAGTTTGACCAACCCAAGATATGCCTAGATGCCTCTGGCATTTCACCAAATGGGTTAGGAGCACGGTTAGTTTTGGCACACTTTTGGACTTACGTTAGGAAGTTACTCCATTGTCCTGACCAGCATGTCTCATGGCACTAACCTAGCCTATAACCCCACCCTGTTAAACCCCATGTGGATTGGAGCCGCCTGGCAGGCTTTGGCAATCGGTCGAGCACCTAGTGTGCGTGCTCTGGGCGCACCTAGAGCGCACGTTCTGCACGCGCGCGCATCGAGTCACCGCGTCCTCCCCCTGGCCTTCGCTCGTCCGTAGGGCCACACCTCATTCTCGTCCACTCACCGGGAGCCTCCAAGCCTCTCTGGCGCCCTACAGCACCGCCGTCAGAGCCCTTTGGCGGCACGCCGGCGGTCACAGTGATCCTCTGCCATGGACGGCGCCGCCCAAGCCACCCTAGCGCGCCAGCTGCCCCTGGAACAACACATACTCATCCACTTGACCTGCCGGACCCCGCCAGCCATCTCCACGCGCCCCCTTGCTACAGAACATCGGTTCGCCGAGCTTATCTCCGGCCGCCGCGGAACCGACCTCGAGCACTATATAAAGGAGGCCCCCGAGCTCGTCCGAGCGCTCAGGCGACCTCAAGCCACCTCCATACAGCCCCTGTGGCCATCAATTGTTAGGGGAATAGCTATCTTGCTCGTCTCCAGCCAGTTCGGCCGCCGCCGCATCCCAGCTCCATTCGCAGCATACATGCCCTCCCCCGTCCATCCAGCACCACCGTCAGACTCCTCTTGCTCGTGCGGAGCTGCCCATGCTCTCAAATGCTACCAGAAACCACCGTAGCCGAGACCCCCAAGTCCACCCGAGGCCACCTCCGTCGTGGAGCTCACCGCCGCCGACTCCCTCCACCCCCGCCGACCTAGTGACTACCGGGAGGAGCGCCCCATACTAGCGGATCCATCCCCGCCCTCAGAACCCCTCAAGGAGCCGTGGCTCGTCGACGGCGATCACCGGAGTCCCGCCCCGCTCAAAACAGAGGAGGAAGAAGGCACGACGACTGGTCAAACCTGAGCAGTGGTCCCAAGGGACCCACTGTCAGTGACCCCTCACCGGCCCGCGCTGGTTCAAGTGGAAGCACAGAACCGCGAAGTACGTTTCCCCGTCTCGAAAGCATATGCTCCTCCGAATCGTTTCCTTTTCTGGTTTTTATTTAAAAACAGAACTTTTACTGAAATTTGACTCGCTACAACTTATTGAATATAAGTCCAAATGACTTGATTCTTTGTCTGTTGTTCCGCAAATTTGGTCTAGGTTATTTTCATATTTATTTGAAAAATTTCCAAAAAACTTTTTTGTACTGTTTTGAAGCTATGTGTTGATTTCATATTCTCTCAAATAGGATTTTGAAGAGGGAGAAAACTTTTAAAAGTTTTGGAACACGCTTTACCTCTCCACTACTTGAAGGCAAGCATTTTTGAACCCTGGCCCAATACTTACGGGTGTTGTTGATACGATTACAACATCACCTCTATATGTATGCATTCATTTTCATATGTGATTATATGATCATACCCATGAGTGCATGATGTGGACTCCTTGCTATGAAAAATTAATATGCATGACGGTGATCCCCCTCGTATGCCTTTCATGCCTAATGGAAGAAAGCCGTGAAAGTCGCTGTCTTGTGTAGACACGAGCTTGTCACTAGTTCCTCGTCGGGACGATGGAGCCCGGTATGGCATGGTGAGGCATGATGGGAGGTGATTCCGACTGTTGATGTGGAATATATTGGTTATGCTAATCATACAAGTGATGCTTGAACCTCCTAAGTCGACCATAGATCGAGTCTTGTTCCAGTAACCCCCATACTTGTTTTGTGCTACCACTTGTCCCTGCCACGGGTAGGGTACGGTTCAGTAGATTGTCGACCCCTGTCTTAGCACACACCGTATAGAGAGGCCATGGTGGAAGATATTGGCTCCATCCGGTAGGCATGCCACCTGGTTCGGGGGCATGGGTGTTTCGGTTGGAGCCGAAGGGGGTAGCTTCCCCAGTTTGCGCGCGTTATAAATTTTGTGATCCCATGCTAGTCGAGGTTGCAGCCTCCCCACTTAGAGTTTGGCTTAACAGGGTGTCGTGGGAGATTCCCGACACCGGTAAGTTAGGCTGGTGTGTGCAGTCAGGTGTGTTTTTAAATTGAAAGACCTTAGACGGAATTAGTTCTGATGGACTAAAAGGAATCTGTTATTCGTGGGTAAAGAGTACACCCTCTGCAGAGATTAAAACTATTCGAATAGCCGTGTCCATGGGTTAGGACTACAGTCTGGAATGGGTCAAGTGCCGGTCTTAGTGTCGGTCTTCGGAGGAGAAACTACTGAAACGGAACTTGGATCATAACTTGTGATGACTGTTACTATGATTATGGACTAACCATTTATGTTAATCAAATTATTGAGTATCCCTGGGACGGTTCTACCTCCTGGATATTCACCATCCTTTCATTTGTTCTTATAAGCCCTTTATGTGGTGTCGCTCAGACGCCCAACTGTGGCAAGACTGTTATTTATTTTCCTTATAAGCCCTTTATGTGGTGTCGCTCAGACGCCCGACTATGGCATGCTTGCTATTTCTTTTATTTATAAGCCCTTTATGTGGTCTCGCTCAGAGGCCGACTGTGGCATGCTTGTTATTTCTTTTATTTATAAGCCCTTTATGTGGTGTCGCTCAGACGCTCGACTGTGGCATGCTTGCTACTTCTTTCATTTATAAGCCCTTTATGTGGTGTCGCTCAGACGCCCGACTGTGGCATGCTTGCTATTTCTTCTATTTATAAGCCCTTTTTGTGGTGTCGCTCAGACGCCCGATTGTGGCATGATTGCTATTTACTTATTTATCACTACTTGATTGCATATTCATATTTACATGAATAACCTGCTTGCATCATGAATTATCATTTCGTAATCAACAATGCGATCATCGAATATTTATGAGTATGATTGTCTTCTGTTATATTGCACCCGCGTTCATAATGTTTGCGAGTACATTCAAAGTACTCATTGGCTTGTCCCTGGCTATTGTCTTGGCCAGATTTCTTGCATGGAGAGGAGTGTTGCGACGACCGCCCCGGGACCTACGCATCGGTGATAGCAGCCTCGAGAAGATAGGAGATTAACCTGGTCAGCTGTTCCCGTGGGAAATGGAGTCCCACACCGATGTTCCATAAACCGCTTCTACCAGCAGCCACTAGAAACCTTGTGTTGTACTTAAGGACCAGGAGGGTCTTGTACTACATATTTCGTAATTTCGCTTGGAATTTCTGTATCAAGTGGTGCCTCACCAGCTAACAGTAATCCTGGGGCTGGTGAGCACAAGAGCCACTTTTGGGGATTTAATACTCCGAAAATCCGGTCCTGACAGATGAGCAGCGGGACTTGCTGCTGCCGAGGGGCAGGAACTCGCTGTCGTGGATGTCCAAAGCTTCTTGGCAGTAATGGTGCACTCCTCGGAGGACGTCCCGGTAGGAGGAGTGGTCGTTGAGATGAAAATCCCACTCCCGGCCATGGGCCAATTCCCCGTCACCGGGGCCGCCGCTACGACACCGCCATCCTCTTCGAGCACGCTAAACATGGTGCTGTCATTGCCGGGAGTCGAAGCCCCCAGCCTGTCCCTGACAACGGATGCTGAGTTTGATGAGAGTTTCAGCACTTCCTGGCCCCACTCGACGAGGGGGTGGAAGAGGCTGAGGACTCTGCCGCCGTTGCCATGGTCTCCACTCTCATGGAATCTCTAGCGGCTGGTGTGAAGGAGATGTAGGCCCGGCACCACCAGAGGTGGCAGGCGCTCAAGGAGCGGCGCGAATCTACCGCCAAGGTGGGTCAATAGCTGAAGGACAAGTGCCTGAAGTTGTGCGGGTGGAACGAAAAACAGCTGAAGGTGATCCTGAGGCAGCAGGAGATGCTCCAAATGACCAGAGAGGATGCCATGGATCACGCGGTGCATCTGGCGTACCACAAGGCATCCCTGGACGCTAGGGAGTGAGAGATCTCCCTGCGGGAGGAAAAACTTGAGGCCACTCTCAGGATGAATGTCTGGAAGCTCTTGTGCAGCAGCACACCAAGGAGTTGGAGGACAAGCATAGAGTTGCACTGGATGCTCTTGCCGATGGCTACGCTGCTCAGCTGAAGAAACTTACTGATGATCAGGCTGCTGCGTCTGCCACCAAGGATGAGCTAGATAAGCAGGTGCTGAAGTTGGGTGAGGATCTTGCCGGCAGCACCAAGGAGGCAGAGGTGCTCAAAGAGAAAGCTCAGCAGACCGAGACCCTCTTGGCTGATTACAGTCGCAGCTCTCCTCCAAGACTCAGAGCCTTCAAACTACCAATGTCGGCATCTCAGACTTTAAGGCGAGGATCGGCACGCTGGAACGTTCAATGGAATCACTTGAGTCCCGCCAGCAATTGTTGTCCAAGGATCTGGATGCCGCCCAACGTCTCCTCCAAGATGCATAGGACAGGCTGGAGAATCATGCTGACACGGTCAAACTCTGGAACACGAGCTTGATCGACGTGGCCAAGCATCTTGGTGCCCAGGCTAAGGTGATGAGCATGGATGGCCCAGTCTTCTCGATCGACAGGCACAAGGTCCCCAGCGCCAAGCTGGGACTCTTCTTCAACAGTTGATCGAGAAGCTTGAGGCGCATGAAGAGGGGAGGGCGGGGAGGTTCGCGACCGAGTCTCGGAGGCTTGCCCGCGTCGCCCTCTTCATGGTCCTGAGCAATTTCACTTGCCGCTATCCGGACCACGACCTCGACGACGGATTCAGGGTGCCGCCAGCGGGTGCTGATGTTGCGGCTGCCAAGGAGAAAGCCACGCCCCGGGCCGACAGGGTTCTTCAAGTTTGAACTACTTCACCGAGCCGCTAGTCCAATTATCAGGCCATTGCTACCCTGTAATGAATCAGAACATATATTTTGTGTTTAGTTACTTTATCTCTTATATTTGCGTGGAACTGATATCTCTAGTTGGATTTTGAATGCGTGTTTATCCCTTTGAGCTCTGTACGTTTGCGATCGCATGATCGATACCTATATATTCTTTGGATGCCTGCCGGTATCATATTGCCGCGATAGTCGTAAGGTTCTAGCCCTTATCGGTCATCTTGGCATGGATGCGTCCCAGTAGGTTTTTCCTGGGTAGTTCTCGATGCAGCCTCTCATCCAGTGAGCATGGCTCTGGACCAAACGATGGTGTGATCAAAGAAACTAGCCTAGGTTCCGATGCACGAGGGTGGTCACAGTACGAACGCTCACTACAGTCAAGGGATAAACGACTTCAAAATTCAGAGAAGTGGCAATAGGACAAGGTATCGAAAACTTAGCTTTTATCTTGAGCTACCCTTCATCCGCAGCCGGGTCGTGCATCCGATTTGTTCGTGCGGCCCGGAAGAGAAATTCATACGTCTCCAACGTATATATAATTTTTTATTGTTCCATGCAATTATTTATGATGTTTTGGATGTTTAATGGGCTTTGTTATACACTTCTATATTATTTTTGGGACTAAACTATTAACCCAGAGCCCAGTGCCAGTTTATGTTTTTCTCTTGTTTTAGGGTTTCGCAGAAAAGGAATATCAAACAGAGTCCAATTGACGTGCCATTTTTTGGTGATTTTTTCTGGACCAAAAGAAGCCCCCGAAGTAAAAGAGTTGGGCCAGGAGAGCCACGGGCTGCCCACGAGGGTGCGGGGCGCGCCCACCCCAAGTGGTGGCGCCTCCCTATCTCGTGGACGGCTCGAAGACCTCCCTGACCTGTGCCCTACGCCAAAAAATCCTATAAATACTGAAACCTTCGGAAAATAACATTGATCGGGAGTTCCGTCGCCGAAAGCCTCTGTTGCCACCAAGCACCAGTCTAGACCCTGTTCCGGCACCCTGCCGGAGTGGGGAACCCTCACCGGTGGCCATCTTCATCATCCCGGCGCTCTCCATGACGGGGAGGGAGTAGTCTGCCCTCGGGGCTGAGGGTATGTACCAGTAGCTATGTGTTTGATCTCTCTCTCTCTCTCATGTTCTTGAGATGGCACGATCTTGATGTATCGCGAGCTTTGCTATTATAGTTGGATCTTCTGATGCTTCTCCCCCTCTACTCACTTGTAATGGATTGAGTTTTCCCTTTGAAGTTATCTTATCGGATTGAGTCTTTAAGGATTTGAGAACTCTTGATGTATGTCTTGCATGTGTTTATCTGTAGTGACAATGGTATATCACGTGATTCACTTGATGTATGTTTTGGTGATCAACTTGCGGGTTCCGTGACGTTGGGCATCTATGCATAGGGGTTGGCACATGTTTTCGTCTTGACTTTCCGGTAGATACTTTGGGGCACTCTTTGAAGTTCTTTGTGTTGGTTGAATAGATGAATCTGAGATTGTGTGATGCATATCGTATAATCATGCCCACGGATACTTGAGGTGACAATGGAGTATCTAGGTGACATTAGGGTTTTGGTTGATTTGTGTCTTAAGGTGTTATTCCAGTACGAACTCTATGATAGATTGAACGTTACTACAGACTCCTGAATAGATCGATCAGAAAGAATAACTTTGAGGTGGTTTCGTACCCTACCATAATCTCTTCGTTTGTTCTCCGCTATTAGTTACTTTGGAGTGACTCTTTGTTCCATGTTGAGGGCTAGTAATATGATCCAATTATGTTATTATTGTTGAGAGAACTTGCACTAGTGAAAGTATGAACCCTAGGCCTTGTTTCCTATCATTGCAACACTGTTTATGCTTACTTTTATCTTTAGTTACCTTGCTGTTTTTATATTTTCAGTTTACAAAAACCTATATCTACCATCCATATTGCCCTTGTATCACCATCTCTTCGCCGAACTAGTGCACCTATACAATTTACCATTGTATTGGGTGTGTTGGGGACACAAGAGACTCTTTGTTATTTGGTTGCAGGGTTGTTTGAGAGAGACCATCTTCATCCTACGCCTCCCACGGATTGAAAAACCTTAGGTCATCCACTTGAGGGAAATTTGCTACTGTCCTACAAACCTCTGCACTTGGAGGCCCAACAACGTCTACAACAAGAAGGTTGCGTAGTAGAAATCAAGCTCTTTTCTGGCGCCGTTACCGGGGAGGTGAGTGCTTGAAGGTATATCTTTAGATCTTGCAATCGAATCTTTTAGTTTCTTGTTTTATCACTAGTTTAGCTTATAAAAGAAAACTAAAAATGGAATTAAGGTTACCTTATATGCTTCATCTTTTTAATATCTTTCGTGAAAATGGTGGGAAGGAAAATTGTGCTCAAGTACTAGAAGAAGAATTACATAGAATGCTTGGCATAAAATATGTGCATGATGACAATGGTTGCAATGTTGTTAGTATGAATTCTTTGAATAGCCATGATGCTAATGATACGCAAAGCCACAAGCTTGGGGATGTTATGTTTGATGAAGATGATATTTTTAGTCCCCCAAGTTTTGATGAGCAAATTTATTTTGATGAAAGCATGCCTCCTATTTATGATGATTATATTGATGAAAGTGGATTTGGGGGCGGTCATGACTTTATTTAGTGATGAATCCACTATTTCGGAAGAAGTTCCAATTGATTATGAGAACAAAGTTGCTATCTATGATGATTATTGTGATGACATGTATGCTATAAAGAATAAAGATAACCATGAAACTTGTCATCATGATTTTAATTTTCAATTGGATTATGCTTCACATGCTAGGCATCAAAGATCAATGTAGTAAAAACTTTCATACTAAAGTGCATTGTATATGATGAGAAGTTGGATGCTTGATAATTCTTTTAAGATATGAGGATAGTGATATTAGAGTCATGCTAGTGGAGTTATTATGAAATTGAGAAATACTTGTGTTAAAGTTAGTGATTCCCGTAGCATGCACGTATGGTGAACCGCTATGTGACGAAGTTAGAGCATGAGGTATTTGTAGAGTGTCATCCTTTGTGTGGAGGTCGGGTGTGCGCGATGGTTAACTCCTACCAACCTCCCCCCTAGGAGCATGCGTTGATTGCTTTGTTTTGATGACTCGTAAATTTTTGCAATAAGTATATGAGTTCTTTTGACTAATGTTGAGTCCATGGATTATATGCACTCTCACCCTTCGACCATTGCTAGCCTCTCTCATACCGCGCAACTTTCGTCGGTACCATACAACCACCATATACCTTCCTCAAAACAGCCACCATATATCTTCCTTAAAACAGCCACCATACCTACCTATCATGGCATTTCCATAGCCATTCCAAGATATATTGCCATGCAACTTTCCACCGTTCCGTTCATATGTCAGGCTTCATATTGTCATATTGCCATCATGATCATGTAGTTGACATTGTATTTGTGGAAAAGCCACCATGCATAATTTTTCATACATGTCGCTCTTGATTCATTGCATATCCCGGTACACCGTCGGAGGCATTCATATAGAGTCATACTTTGTTCTAGTATCGAGTTGTAAATCAGTATAAGTGTGATGATCATCATTATTAGAGCATTGTCCCATGTGAGGAAAGGCTAAATAAAGAAAGCCCCTCCAAAAAAAAGAGAAAGGCCAAGGAAAAAAAGAAAAGGCCAAAAGAAAGGGACAATTGCTACTATATTTTTCCACACTTTTGCTTCAAAGTAGCACCATGTTCTTCATGATAGAGAGTCTCATGTTTAGTCACTTTCATATGCTAGTGGGAATTTTCATTATAGAACTTGGCTTGTATATTCTAACGATGGGCTTCCTCAAATGCCCTAGGTCTTCGTGAGCAAGCAAGTTGGATGCACACCCACTTAGTTTATTTTGTTGAGCTTTCATACATTTTTAGCTCTAGTCACTACTAGAATCTGGCACTTTGCCATCTGCCATGGCAGATGGCAAAGGCATGGTCGCCGGATGGCAAAGGCTTTGCCATCAGCGAGCAGATGGCAAACAGTTTGTCTGAAATCCAGTGGGCAAAGGCTTCTTTGTCGTCTACTGGCAGATGGCAAAGAGCCTGTGCCTTTGCCATCAGCTGGCAGATGGCAAAGCCTCTTAACGAGGTTAGCCCCGTTAGAAGGCTAACGGCATACTTTGCCGTCTGCCAGCAGATGGCAAAGGCTGCAGGCTCTTTGCCGTCTGCCAGCAGATGGCAAAGGCTGCATGCTTTGCCGTCTGCCAGCAGATGGCAAAGAGCTTTGCCATCTGCTAGCAGATGGCAAAGAGCCCAAATAGTCCAGCCCAAATTTTACTTGTGGATGACACGTGGCCTCTTTGCCATCTGCCAGCTGATGGCAAAGCTCTTTGCCATCTGCCAGCTGATGGCAAAGTGCCTATATTGCACCATTTAATTTTGTTTTTTTCTTATACCAATTCATTTTCACAGAAAATCAAACACAAATATATTTATATGACCAATATAGCTTATTCAACACATATTACGAATAGTCATGAAAACATATATATCCAACACGTGTTACCAATAGTAGCAAGTTTCAACCAAACATATACATAGTTTCATCAATATTACACAGTTTCATCCATAGGTAGCAAGTTTCACAAGGTCAAAACAAAAACTAAATACAAGCACTCCATCAACCCAAGCTTCCGTGATCTTAAGCAAATCTATAAAATGTGAAAGAAGAAAGTTAGAAGAAAACCAAAAACTTTGCCATGGAACGGGCAAACTTGACGCCTTGCTGTCAAAAAAAACTTGATGCACAGCTCCAACATTAAGCATTAAGCATTAAACGGATAAACTTGCCTAAACTCAAAGAAATTCTAGGCTGATTGGCTCAAGCATTAAGCTAGTCTGCCGAAACAAACATGTATATGTATGTACGCTTTTTGTCAGTGAAAAAGCATTTATCTGGTACTGAAAAATCTCGACAGAATCTGCTAGGCATTGCAAAAATTAAAGCGACCATGTTCAAGACAAACAACACCATATCGTTTCTCGATAATGTGGCCTATCTGTATAACTACATATGCATGCTATACCATATGTAACCATGCTATATATAAGTATAACTGTTAATATCACCAAATCCCTGTTCCTGTGAACTACTAAAAACAGAGTTCCCTGCCTTCACCTACCATCTGCGACGTCTTCCAACCTTCGCCCGATGACAATACACTCATCCACGACATAATCATATACATAAAGTAAAGAGAGATCCCAGAACAGCTCCACGAGATCGATGAGCGCGCAGAAGCCCCTGGCAAATCTCGAGAAGACGCCCCTGGCACATATATTCGAAAAAAACTTGGTTTTTGTCATGCAAACCATAATTTAGAAGAAGAGAAATATCTTGGAATTAAAGAGACACATGACAAAAGCCTAAAACTACCGCGTATCCGGTAACCATCAGAATCAAAGTCGCCCGTAAATCAACATCCAACACTGAACTTAGAAGAAAGTGAAAATTAGACTATATATATATATAATTAGAAGATGAAACAAAACTATAGGGTTTACGTACCCAGTAGTATGAAAAAGCCCAGTGAGAGTCGCACCCAGTGAGAAGATAAACCCATATCCAATTAGGAGGATAGGAGGTGTTGAAGCAAAGGAGTCGACTTCACCTATGCACAACAGGATTATCCTTCCAATTGTGAAAGGGATAAATGCCAATGTACAGGACAGAACCATGTCAACCAATGCCACCTGATTAGATAGGCATATGTTAGAATTTTGTAGAGACATTTAAAATGACATGCAAAAAAAAAGCATCCATTCGAAAAGCATGGAACTAAGCCAAAACATTGTAATTAAATAAAGCCGGTTAGGATTAGCCTAAAAAGTACTGCGTTAACACAATGGGAAAGCACCAAAAGGAACAAGTTAAGACACTTTCAGTTCTGCAAATGGACTTTGAGACTCTGTTCTGAGTGCTAGCCCTCTCATGTATAGGTCCCTCCCATGTTGCACATTACCCCACCCCACCTTCTATCTTTTCTACTGCATATACTTGTACAGTTATGTCTAAAATTTACTACCGGGGCCACCCCTACGGCTTCCCTGTAAGAAATAACGAGAAGATTATTCTGCACCTATATTATGGAATGCTCCTCTTATCAATGTACATTGACCGGAGGCCCAATTGCAGGGCAGAAGACAGTAAGGAAATGAGTATCATCTTACTTGCAACAACTCATACAAGTTTCTTCAATATGGAAATCATTTACTTCTGGCAATCTCCAGCCATAACCTGGAACCTTCAACCAATGTGGGCAACCATGGCAACAAGATGTGCTAAATATGGATGCTTTGGTAGTATGGGAAGAATGTAGGATCACATCATTGTAGTATCAAAACTACAGTACTAATATACGTAAGTATTAGCAAATATACTACTAGACTGGTTGAGGAGCAAGGAGAATAAGCATATATACCGAGAAGGAAAACTGAAGGAGGCGCAGCGCGAGGACCTGGCAGCGGCCCCGACGTCCTCCATATTTTGTGCGAAGAACGTTTTCTGCCTAGAGCACGAGCTGGGAGAGGGCGGCGGGCTGACAGGAGTGGACGGAGAGCAGACGGAGGGCCTCAGAGCGGCTCCTGGCAAGCGCGAGGCGCCATAGGGAGAGGCAAGTAAGCTTGAAGATGATCTTGATCGTCAGGACGAGGCACAACATCAGTACGATGAGACCCGCAAGCGTTGCCAGGGCCGGGGCATCCGCACCGTAGATGGTGAGGATGGAGATCTCATGCCCGCACACCTGATCAACTCACCAAGCGCATCATCTGGCATTGCACAGCTACGAAAATGTTATGAAATGTTCAGACTAGCGAGTGTGAAATATTCAGACAACGCGTCACCAGACATTGCACAACGAAGGGAAATGTTGTGAAATGTTCAGAGTTCAGGACTAGCATAGAGAACTACAAATTTAATATATATGTGCAAGGAAAGAATAATATACATGTGTAAGGAAATTAAACCTGCAAATACTCAACTGGTTTGTGAATGATTTTATTTGAGTGACATCCAGCAAGCCCTACTATCTTTGGGGCATTCATAAACATTTAAGTAACTTAGCATAAACAATTAGATGTGGTAAATAATACATGCCTAATCATGTTAGGTGGACATATATAATAGAAATACCTAAATACATGTAAATCAATAGAATGTATTGATTCCACAGGAGCAAACACAACCTCAATTAGTTGCACGCTTAGCATTATAAGAGATAAAGATCTTCACTTGAATTATTTTCATGCTTTTACCTGCGAAAACATGTGGTTCTGTCATATTTTCTACATGCTCGTAGTGAATTTGCAAAGATAATGTTAACTAAAAGCCTGATGTAGAATGAATTGCCTTATGTTATAGATCTCCCTTATTCTACAATACACATAGTTGTGCTTTCTTACCATACGATAATATTTATCTCTTACAAAATCGAAGAGGCCACACCAACACTGAAGTAAGATGGTTACCTTTGAAACATTTGTCACTCAACAACTAGATAGTATTAATATAGGTATTTGAGCATGCATAGAGTAAGCGAGCAACAACAAACATGAGAGGAATGGCAATATATATCCAGCAAGATGGAAAGACCTAAGGCAATTTTCAGTTATTCACCTTATCCAGCAACTTCATCAACTTTTTCTTTTGCTTTTTAACAGCCAAACGCATCTCATTGTTCTGTTCGTCAAGATCATCTTGTAAAATACACTCTGCAAGAAATATTCCGATGCTTAGAAACTATCATACCACAAAATACAATATGCGTTAACAAGAATACAATTTACCTTTCAGCACACTATCATCATCACAGTCAGAGTAGTACACACACTCAGGATCCTGCATTTCAAGCATCAATAATCGGTTTATAAGGGCCACAATAGCACTACAAATAGTAGATACAATCACACAACTGATTTAAAAAAAACTAATGGTGGGCAGTTTTTGATGTGCAAAAGTTACTTGCAGAGCAATTACACACTAACATAATAACCACATAAAGTACAGACTTGTGCACATATTGCAAACAGACACTATACAATCATCCTTGGATATTATTCAGTGGTTTTAAAACTGATCTAAGCACCTCAGTCAGATTATGAAAAGAACCCCTAAATAAAATGCTTGAAAAAGTTCTGTACAGAAGTAGAAGCCCTGTACGCAGAACTGTAAGACAAAACGAAAGCTCGGGAGTTGTGGGCAGTGCACGAACTGCGGATGATGGTAAATTTGTGTATGTTTGAGCTCATGAACAGAATCATCACATTAAAATACGAAACGAGTGTGAAAGCTACAGTAGGTGTCACTATTCCTAAGTGTATATTGCTTGTCAAAGATGAACAAGAGACTATATAGAAGAATGGCAAACATACCTCTGAAAGATAACCATCACTGTCAGATAGATCTCCATCTAATTCATTCTCATCTTCTGGAAACTCTAAGCAGTTGACCAAAGTAGCTACATCATCGTTCATGTTCCTAAAGTAAAAGCATATTGAGCTTAGTTAGATAGATAAAAGGAAGACCTAATGCATAACCAAACAGTATTATCATGAACCGATTTTTATGGTAAAATAGAGACACAAGATGAAATCCACACCCGCAACATATCCAAATTTGCAAGCTAAGCTCAGTCAAATGGCTATAAGTAGCACATGTCAAGACAAGATAATTTAGTGTCCAGTATTCATCGCTGTACCAGCACCCAAGATAACATTGCAACAAAATTACTCAGTGCTCCCCCCACCCACAGCCTCAAACAGCGTATGAGCGAGCTCAAGCGCCCT
Source organism: Secale cereale (assembly GCA_902687465.1). Lineage (NCBI taxonomy): Eukaryota > Viridiplantae > Streptophyta > Magnoliopsida > Poales > Poaceae > Secale > Secale cereale. The sequence continues at coordinate 533,874,391 of LR738715.1, forward strand.
AACAACGCGCATCCACCAAGATTATCTAAATAACATAGCACAAACATGTCACAACCCTAGACCAGCCCTTGCTTGCCTTGCTTGGTCTTCATGTGCATCATGTTTAAATTTCTCAGAAACTGGAAATGGGGATGTTCAAACCCTAGCACTAAATGAATTCAACTAGGGTAAAATTAAAATCTTTTTCAATGAACCCAAAATGCCCTTTGGAAAAGTTCATCATTTTTGGATTGATTAAAAACCTCTGCCAAAAATGTTGCACATATTTCTAGGACCATTCTAGATTTTGAATTAAATAATATCTTATTTGCATTTGGGCATTTAAATTTTACATATTATTTTAAATGCTCAAATAATCATAAACTAAAATGTTTACTGTTGGATTTATTCTAAACAGTAGCCATGCTTGGTTTCATGATTTTTGAGTGTGCCTAAGTATTTTTAATAAAGCACAGAACAAAATAACAAAATAGAAAACAGAAATTAAAACAGAACCGAGAGAGATGGGAAACTACCTGGGCCTTCTTACCTGGGTGGCCCATTAGGTGGCCCAGCCCACCAGGCAGCCGTGCCATCTTCAACCTCTGCCAGTAGGCAGAGGCGAAGACGCACGCGCGCGCTGGGAGGCCTCCACCTCCTGCTTCGCGCTGGAGGCCGCTCCCTCGTCCTGATCTGCGCCGCTGGAGACGCCTCGAGCCCCTCCTGGCCTTTCCCCTCACTCTCTTCCTTCTCCCTCGTCCTCTCTCTCGTTCTTCCGCCATGGCCGAAACCACCACAGCCGCGCCGCCGAGCACCACCATGGCCACATCCTCCCCCTCGCCCCTCCGACGAGCCCCTGAGCTCTGTCGTGCCACCCTCCTCCTCTCCTTCATGTCACGTGGTGCCAGGAGCTTCCCCTCACCCGCAACGCCGTCGATCCCCTCCTCTGCGTCCGGTGGCCGACGTCCACGATTCGCCGCCGACTGGACCTTCTCCGAGCCCGCCGAACACTCCAATCGAACCGCCGTGAGCCACCGAACCCATTCCCTCCGCCTTTTCCTTCGCGTACGACCCGTAGCTGCTGCCCCGCGAGCACCCGAAGCCGCCGTCCGCCATGGCCGGCGAGCTCCGTGCTGCCGAGCCCCTCCGCTCCAACCAGAGGCTCCGACGAGCTCCTGCTGCCCCCTTAGGTGCTTCTAGTACCCCCGTTTGCTCTCCCTCGAGCTGCAGCGCCGCGCCCGCGCAAGCCCGACCTGCTGTCGCCGCTGAACCTCGTCGCCAGCCACTTTTCCGTCCACCCCAGGGCCAACTACCGCCACCACTCGACTCGGAAGAGTGCCCGCGTCACGTTGATGCCTTCCGCCGGCCATTTGGTTGCCGGAGGAGGATTTCCGCACCTCGCCGCCGTGTTTGGACTCGCCCGCGTCGAGTCGCCGGTGGGCTTGACCCCTTTGACCACGGCTGGACCCCCCCTGTGTCCATGACATGTGGGGCCGGCCTGTGACAAAATTAGCTTAGGGTTTTGTTAAGTGCTAATTGCTGTTATTAACTTAATTAGACACTAACATGTGGGCCCCGTGTCTGATTAGTTTAGTTTTAAACTTTTAGTTAGTGCTAAGAGACTGACGAGTGGGACCCACTGGTCAGGTTTGACCTGGACCCGCCTGTTGACTTGCTGATGTCAGCATGACCTAGTACTGACGTAGTAACTATTTTCTGTAATTTAAAATAAATCAGAAATGATTTATTTATTTCAGAAAATAGCCAAAACTTCTAAAAATCACAGAAAATAGACTATAACTCAGATGAAAATTTATATATGAAAATTGATCAGAAAAATTCAAGGAATCTGTTTATGGCATTTTCATGCATGTTTGAATAACTTACAGCCACTGTTTAGGACAATTTGAATAGATGGCATTTGAATAATCACATATGGAGTTGAATTTGAACCTTTGGTTCAAACCAACTTCATTTAATTGTGTTGCTAGTTGCATTAACTCAATCAACAGCATACTGCCATGTCATGATCATGCATCATATTGTCACATTGCATTGATTGTGTTCTTTCTCTATTTGTCGGTTTTGTCCCCTCTTAGTAGACGCCGTTCCGACGATGAGTTCGATGACACCGATGAAGAACTATTACTATCTTCAGAAGTGCCAGGCAAGCAAAACCCCATTGAGCATTCCGATACAATCCCACTCTCTCGCTCTTGCTCTCTTTTAATGCATTAGGACAATAACGCTTCAACTGTTACCTCCTGCGGTAGTTGAACCCCTTTCCACTGCATGACCTGTCATTGCCACAGTAAATAGTTGAAACCCACTAGTATGAGTAGGAGTTGTTTGAGCCATGTTGTGCCTACTCATTCATGCTTTCTGGTTATGCCTGCTATTGCTTAGAGTGGTGTCAGGTCTGATTCATCGGGGATGAATTGGAAGGGTGATGAACATGTTCTGCTGTTGAGAGCTAAGTGTGTGAACACGATTTGGTAAAGGTAGCGATGAGAGGCCATGTAGGAGTACATGGTGGGTTGTCTCATTGAAGCCGTCCTCAGGAACTGAGTTCTGTGTTGGTTGATCCATGAACAGCTACTACCACACGTTGGGCCCTGAAATATGACCGCGCTCGACTTATTGACTTCCCTTGTTCTCTGTCCAGGAGTTGCAACTAGTTTCTGGTGTTTGTAGTTTACTGGAGGTCGTGCGCAGCGGGGTGGGCTGTGACACGGCAGGAATGTGGCACGGTGTACCGGTCGCCCGTTTGGTGACACGGGAACCCTGTACACATCGTTCGGGGCCGTGAGCGACACCCCGGCCGGATCTCTCCACGGATGGAACCCAAATAGGCGATAAACCTGGACGAGAGACTTGAGTGCTTGGTTAGGTCGTTGTCTACACCCACGTCGGTTTTCGCTTGATGTCTGCCGAGCACATGTCGTGTGCAGACGCTAAGTGGTGGAAACATGTGTGAAGAAGTACACCCTTGCAGGGTTATATATGATCTATTCGAATAGCCGTATCCGCGGTAATGGACTTCTGGGTTGCCTATAACAGTTCATAGACAAGTGAAAGTGGATACTCTAAAACGCGCAAGATAAGCGTGAGTGCTATGGATGGCCTTCTCGTAGGGAGACGGGAGCGGATCCATAGTGGTGTATTGTTTGGTGAATATGTGGACTCGTGTGCGCCACCTCAAAAGAGTTACTTGCAGTCGTAGTTTAGGATAGCCACCGAGTCAAGCTGGCTTGCTGCAGTCAAACTCCACCACCCCCTTTATTGATACTGATGCATATGTAGCTAGTTCTGATGTAAGTCTTGCTGAGTACCTTTGTACTCACGTTTGCTTAATTTATGTTTTGCAGAGAGACTTCAGTCTCGCTAGTGGTTCCGCGTGGACTTCGACGTTTTGCTTGTTACCTCAGCTACGATCTTGTACCCTTGGGAGGGTCTTGTAGATAGTGAGGCTTCTCAGCCTTTTCATTTGTAGTTGTCTGTACTCAGACATGTTATGCTTCTGTTGCTTGTATGCTCTGTATGTTGGGTCATGTGACCTCTATTTGTAATAAATGCTATGATGTCTCTTCTGGGCCTTTATCTATATGGGTTGTTGAGTTAAGTTGTGATGCCATGTTGTACAACACATACTTGCATGTTATGCGTACGTGCAATGTGTATTGCTATGTGTGGGATCCGACACCTAGTTGTTTACCCTTGGTAGCCTATCTTATAGGGAAATGTCTCCTAGTGCTTCCACTGAGCCTTGGTAGCTTTCTACTGCTCCGGAACACTTAGGCTGGCCGGCATGTGTCCTTCTTCGTTCCTGTGTCTGTCCCTTAGGGGAGATGTCACGCGTTGTTCCTTTTAGTCCTTGTAGCTTGCTACGACTTGGGTTCATACGTTGATGACCGACACGTTCGTTGCTGGGTCATGTATGCATGTCTCTGTAATTTACTGCCACTTTTGGTTTATAACTGGTCATGTCGGCCCGGGTTCTCTGTCATATGGATGCTAGCGACACTATCATATACGTGTGCCAAAATGCGCAAACGGTTCCGGGCCAGGTAAGGTGGCACCCGTGGGGATACCGGGCGTGAGGCCACAAAGTGATATGGTGAGCTTTGGTATCAGAGCCTGACTGCCTGTAGGATTAGCAAGCCAAACAGGTCGAAGTTGTGTCTAGAAACTCTTCAGTTATGTAAGGGAATTGTTTGTAAAAGGGAACGTAAGGCTCTTTTTACTCCTTTACCCTATGACCTTCTGATCTGAGTCACCTTCTTCTTTTACGGGGATTAAGAAGTAGGATTCTCATTCTAATTATCAGGATCACGTTAATGGTGTATTCAACCCTCAGCTCAGTTTCTACTACTTCTGTTTGTTCAACTGTTGGTCTCAGAACCTTGACATGATGATGTTGAGTGGTTATGCTATCTTTGTGCATGAGTCTCAAAGGTAATTTTGGAGCATTTACAGTCATTATGCTGTCCGAGTCATCCCAGGTTTCTAAACAGTCTGATGCATTTGCAAACCTTTCCTCCTTGTTTCCGATGTCTTTTTAGGCCAGATTAGTCACACTAGTCGGTGTGTGGAGGTACTCCGTTACCTCGACACATGTGTTGGAGTTATTACTATGACCCTAGGTGTCTTAGAAGATCACCCAGTAAGCTAGCAATGCTTTATATTCACAGTGTGATGATTCTGGCCATCATTCTCGAAAGCATCCCGTGATGCCATTTAGTTAGTAGGCATTGTACTCACGGGTTCTTAAACCCGAGATTCTCCCTACTTACTTCATGCTGGTAGTATTTGCTCGTCCCTTTAGGATACTAGTAACCTTGTGATAGTCCTCGAGGTCCATGGTATATCATTCTTCCAAATATCATGAACCATCCTTGGCAGAAGTTCTCCCGAACCAAAAGATCACAACCAGAGTGCTCTTGAGTAGTACTCCATTCATATTGTGACTCTGCCAGTCCAACCTCTCCGCACGGATTATCCGGAAGAAATTTGTTGAACTTGGTTCGACATGCTAATCTTTGCATCCACAACCCAGAAAGTTATATGTTCCTCTGAGTTGTCCCCCTTTAGTTGTACTATGACCCCGTCTATCAATTGACAGTCAGGTTTAGTCGTGCATTCGTGTTCATCGATGCCGCTTATTCTTGTGGTCTGTCAATGCATTCTATTCTGGAATGACTAGGAGAAACAAACTCCAGTACCTTATCCATATCCAGGATTGGGTCAAAGAAGTTGTACTTCGCAGATGAAGAATGCTAATGCAGCTTCTAAAATTGTTCTATCCTGGAGTATTACCATCTTTATGTCAAGAATGTCATGAGAATTGCACTATCTCTTATGAACTCTTGATACAGTGATACTTCTCACCATCATCGTCCATCCCTCGGTCTCCGTGTTGTTGTAACCGGAATACTGACAAGTGAATTGTGATGTGTGAAATCAATACTCCTAGCAACTTCGTTGCTTGGTAGCAAATGGACGATAATCTCATTCTTAGTGTGTTGGTTACCAAATCACCATTCAAAGATCGATCGTGCTACTAGTCCATCTTTCCTGGTGCAATCCTTGACCAATGAGTTAGGATTATTCAATCCCTTGCTTATCTGATCATATCTTCTTGCCCTGAAAAGCAAGATTGTTTTCGGACTTAGCAACATATCGGTGGTTCATGATATTCTGAATATCTCCTCGGAAGTATTACCAGGTTGTCACCTGACCGCTATGTTGAGTTCGTGATCAAGTTGGTTCCTTATAAACCACCACTTCTCCAAGAATCTGTGTTGGATACCCTGAACTGGTTGGTTCAGCTAAAATAATAACTTGGAGAGTTGGAAGATAAAAGCTTGCCATCTTAGTTCATTCAAAAGGGTATATTTGCGTATGTTGAAGATAGATGATATCTTCATCAATTGGTCCCTGTGATCAGTTGTTGGACCTATTGTCATATCAAAACTTTGATTTGAGTATGGGCTATCATCAAATCAAATCAGAACCAACGATGTTCATAATGTTGTCTTACTCGTGGTTGATCCCTCGAGCATACACCATTATATCTTCTGGGTCTGACCAATACTATCACTTGTTCACATAATTATGGAATTCCATCTCCATGGAAACCTGGATGAATTGTTGTTGAGCCCATTAGCAACACTGCTATCTTCTCCATGATTTTGTAGGACATTAAGCTAGTGTTGGAAACTTTGTAAGCATTGCCTTCGTGTCCCGTTCATGAGGTATATGTTGGATGAGAGAAGAGACTTTCCCTAATTCATGTGTAATTGATGTAAGTTGCCACCGTGAGTTCGAGAAAGTTGTTTTGCTTCCTGTGGAATCATCCCAAGTCAGTCATGCATACGTGCGAAGTATTCTGTGGTTTGGAGACTTCCAACCTTCACTCTATATGTATCCCTAGCACACCAAGCCACTGATTGATTTGTTCAAGGAGAAGAAGTTTCTTCTTAAGTGCTAGACTTATGCAAGGACTTCGATATCCTTGATGATGGTTCCCACCTGAACTCGGTAGTGTTTTATCATAAGACTACTACGTGGTCATGCTTGTCTTGGACAACGTGTTCACAAGTTTGTAGCAGAACTAGCTCATGTTTTGGAGCTTTCTATCATAGTTCAGTTCCCGAGAATCCCGCAACGTCGTCTCGTCAATTTGTGTTGCAAACATTCATTCTTTCTAGACTCGATGAGTCTAGAATATCCTGACACCAACCAGAACTAAATCTCAGGCAGATATGATGGTTGAAGCATTTTCCAAGAGCTATAATATTGGTCTCTCGATAACCGGTAAAGTGGATGTCGTGGCCCACACACCCAGCCGGAAGACCTATTGTTGTAGTATCTTGATTGAAGAAGTTGGCCACCTCCCCATAAGGACTTCGTAGGAATTACTCCCTGGTTGTCCCTTATGGATCTTTGTGCTCCTAAAGTCCAACCTTTTACTTGGCGTTCTAGGTATCAAACCATTTCAATAGATAGGTTGTGCTAGCACATCAAGGAGAACATTAGAAGCGGAGTGCTAAATGTCTCTCGGTCGATCATCCAGATTTTGCCCCTTGACTCCACTAAGGTGAAATCTGAGAAAGTGTTATCTTCCTTTGAATCTGCATCGTCCATTGCTATTCATCATGGAAGTATGTGGTGTTGCCAGGATCCTTGACACGGATGTTGGTAAAACCTTGATGAATATGGGAATGCTCAAGTTCTTGAGAGCACGCACAAGCACTAGGTGTTATCCTCGACACTAACCAGGATTGCTTCCAGTGTTCTTGGTTATATTATACACTCTCAAAGAGTAGATTTACTCTCTACTGTTGGGTTTCTTCCCAGTTACCAGAATCATTCCCAGCATTTGCATTTTGTTCCCAGCTTGCACCGCCAATGAGCCAATTTTCCATGGGATGCCTTTCTCAGCCATTGTTGTTCAGGATTATCTTCAGAGGTGGACTTGCCATGGGTCCCATCCATCCCCGGTGATAACCAAAATCATCCCTTGTGTTGTCTTCAACAAGGTAGTCCACATCATCCATTCTGGCCCGAGAATGTCATTCTTTCGAACTCTGTCAAATGATCGGTTGTGATTTGCCTCCGGCTGGTATAGAGAGTTTCAATGATGTCTATATCAAAAGTAATTCTTTTTGCCACTTAAGGGAATAATTCTAGGAGTCATCTTCTTTAAGGTGCCCCGTCTGGTGACCTCGATCACCATCTTCATTAAGTGTGAAAGTATTGCCTGCCAAGTGAACCTTCATCGCTTGTTTCACTCCATCCCCCTGGAGGTGTACTCTGTGTCTCAGCTCAAGAGATGTCTCAACGTCTCACTCCATGAGTTGATCTTGAGTTGCTCGATCTTTCAGAAGATCAATTTTGTAGAGTTTCTTCCGTCGTCACCGTGTTGGACAAAGACCTCAAAAGCAAGGGTTTCAAGATCAACATGATGCTAGCAATCAACATTCATATGAAGGGCACTTGGATCATGAAGATTGTGTTAGTTAGTGTCCCCTCTGATTTCTTACCCTACGCTCGAATCTCGGGACGAGATTCTTGTTTAGTGGGGGTGAGTTGTCACAGCCCTAGACCAGCCCTTGTCTGCCTTGCTTGGTCTTCATGTGCATCATGTTTAAATTTCTCAGAAACTGGAAATGGGGATGTTCAAACCATAGCACTAAATGAATTCAACTAGGCTCAAATTAAAATCTTTTTCAATGAACCCAAAATGCCCTTTGGAAAAGTTCATCATTTTCGGATTAATTAAAAACCTCTGCCAAAAATGTTGCACATATTTCTAGGACCATTCTGGATTTTGAATTAAATAATATCTTATTTGCATTTGGGCATTTAAATTTTACATATTATTTTAAATGCTCAAATAATCATAAACTAAAATGTTTACTGTTGGATTTATTCTAAATAGTAGCCATGCTTGGTTTCATGATTTTTGAGTGTGCCTAAGTATTTTTAATAAAGCCCAGAACAAAATAAAAATAGAAAACAGAAATTAAAATAGAACCGAGAGAGATAGGAAACTACCTGGGCCTTCTTACCTGGGTGGCCCATTAGGCGGCCCAGCCCACCAGGCAGCCGTGCCATCTTCAACCTCTGCCACGTGCCATCTTCAATCTCTGCCAGTAGGCAGAGGCGAAGACGCACACGCACGCTGGGAGGCCTCCACCTCCTGCTTCGCGCTGGAGGCCGCACCCTCGTCCTGATCTGCGCCGCTGTAGATGCCTCGAGCCCCCCTGGCCTTTCCCCTCACTCTCTTCCTTCTCCCTCGTCCTCTCTCTCGTTCTTCCGCCATGGCCGAAACCACCAGAGCCGCGCCGCCGAGAGCCACCGTGGCCACAGCCTCCCCCTCGCCCCTCCGACGAGCCCCTGAGCTCCGTCGTGCCACCCTCTTCCTCTCCTTCATGTCACGCGGCGCCAGGAGCTTCCCCTCACCCGCAACGCTGTCGATCCCCTCCTCTGCATCCGGTGGCCGACGTCGACGATTCGCCGCCGACTGGACCTTCTCCGAGCCCGCCGAACACTCCAATCGAACCGCCGTGAGCCACCGAACCCATTCCCTCCGCCTTTTCCTTCGCGTACGACCCGTAGCTGCTGCCCCGCGAGCACCCGAAGCCGCCGTCCGCAATGGCCGGCGAGCTCCGTGCTGCCGAGCCCCTCCGCTCCAACCAGAGGCTCCGACGAGCTCCTGCTGCCCCCTTAGGTGCTTCCAGTACCCCCGTTTGCTCTCCCTCGAGCTGCAGCGCCGCGCCCGCGCAAGCCCGACCTGCTGCCGCCGCTGAACCTCGTCGCCGGCCACTTTTCCGGCCACCCTAGGGCCAACTACCGCCACCACTCGATGCGGAAGAGTGCCCGCGTCACGTTGATGCCTTCCGCCGGCCGTGTCTGGACTCGCCGGCGTCTAGTCGCCGGTGGGCTTGACCCCTTTGACCACGGTTGGACCCCCCTGTGTCCATGACATGTGGGGCCGGCCTGTGACAAAATTAGCTTAGGGTTTTGTTAAGTGCTAATTGCTGTTATTTCTCTGTTTGTCGGTTTTGTCCCCTCTCAGTAGATGACGTTCCGACGATGAGTTCGATGACACCGATGAAGAACTATTACTATCTTCAGAAGTGTCGAGCAAGCAAAACCCCATTGAGCATTCCGATACAATCCCACTCTCTCGCTCTTGCTCTCTTTTAATACATTAGGACAATAACGCTTTAACTGTTACCTGCTGCGGTAGTTGAACCCCTTTCCACTGCATGTCCTGTCATTGCCACAGTAAATAGTTGAAACCCACTAGTATGAGTAGGAGTTGTTTGATCCATGTTGTGCCTACTCATTCATGCTTTCTGGTTATGCCTGCTATTGCTTAGAGTGGTGTTAGGTCTGATTTATCGGGGATGAATTGGAAGGGTGATGAACATGTTCTGCTGTTGAGAGCTAAGTGTGTAAACACGATTTGGTAAAGGTAGCGATGAGAGGCCATGTAGGAGTACATGGTGGGTTGTCTCATTGAAGCCGTCCTCAGGAACTGAGTTTTGTGTTGGTTGATCCATGAACAGCTACTACCACACGTTGGGCCCTGAAATATGACCCCGCTTGACTTATTGACTACCCTTGTTCTCTGTCCAGGAGTTGCAACTAGTTTCTGGTGTTTGTAGTTTACTGGAGGTCGTGCGCAGCGCTGACCCTCGGGGTGGGCTGTGACACGGCAGGTACGTGGCACGGTGTACCGGTCGCCCGTTTGGTGACGCGGGAACTCTGTACACATCGTTTGGGGCCGTGACCGACACCCCGGCCGGATCTCCCCACCCTGGACGAGAGACTTGAGTGCTTGGTTATGTCGTGGTCTACACCCACGTCGGTTTTCGCTTGAAGTCTGCCGAGCACATGTCGTGTGCAGACGCTAAGTGGTGGAAACATGTGTGAAGAAGTACACCCCTGCAGGGTTATATATGATCTATTTGAATAGCCGTGTCCGCGGTAATGGACTTCTGGGTTGCCTATAACAGTTCATAGACAAGTGAAAGTGGATACTCTAAAACGCGCAAGATAAGCGTGAGTGCTATGGATGGCCTTCTCGTAGGGAGACGGGAGCGGATCCATAGTGGTGTATTGTTTGGTGAATATGTGGACTCGTGTGCGTCACCTAAAAAGAGTTACTTGCAGTCGTAGTTTAGGATAGCCACCGAGTCAAGCTGGCTTGCTGCAGTCAAACTCCACCACCCCCTTTGTTGATACTGATGCATATGTAGCTAGTTCTGATGTAAGTCTTGCTGAGTACCTTTTTACTCACGTTTGCTTAATTTATGTTTTGCAGAGAGACTTCAGTCTCGCTAGTGGTTCCGCGTGGACTTCGACGTTTAGCTTGTTACCTCAGCTACGATCTTGTACCCTTGGGAGGGTCTTGTAGATAGTCAGGCTTCTCAGCCTTTTTCATTTGTAGTTGCCTGTACTCAGACATGTTATGCTTCCGTTGCCTGTATGCTCTGTATGTTGGGTCATGTGACCTCTGTTTGTAATAAATGCTATGATGGCTCTTCTGGGCCTTTATCTATATGAGTTGTTGAGTTAAGTTGTGATGCCATGTTGTACAGCACATACTTGCATGTTATGCGTACGTGTAATGTGTATTGATATGTGTGGGATCCGACACCTAGTTGTTTACCCTTGGTAGCCTATCTTACAGGGAAATGTCTCCTAGTGCTTCCACTAAGCCTTAGTAGCTTGCTACTGCTCCGGAACACTTAGGCTGGCCGGCATGAGTCCTTCTTCGTTCCTGTGTCTGTCCCTTAGGGGTAATGTCACGCGTTGTTCCTTTAAGTCCTTGTAGCTTGCTATGACTTGGGTTCATACGTTGATGACCGACACGTTCATTGTTGGGTCATGTATGCCTGTCTCTGTAATTTAGTGCCACTTTTGGTTTATAACTGGTCATGTCGGCCCGGGTTCTCTATCATATGGATGCTAGCGATACTATCATATACGTGTGCCAAAATGCGCAAACGGTTCCGGGCCAGGTAAGGTGGCACCCGTGGGGATACCGTGCGTGAGGCCGCAAAGTGATATGGTGTGTTACAAGCTAGACCTGTGTGACTTAGGATCGGGGTCCTGACAAAACAGTGTTGGATACGATGGACATACATGGCGGGGTTGTTCTGGCGGGTCTCCTCGCCATCGCCGTCCAGGCGGTTGTCTTCCTCCCGGCCCTTCACATCTGATGATTGAGAAAACAAAAGGGAGAAGCTCGAATCAGCACGCGCCGGAACCCAAGAAAACAAACACTTGGCAGAGGGGGCGCCTGCAGCGGGGGGAAAGCACGGGCCTGTGCGGGTGCGGCGGTTGAACTGGGAGCGGAGCTTGCAGCTGCGCTTGGCTCCGCCCTGGAGGTGCTTGTGCGCGAACTTGCGGGCCTTTCTCGAGCTTCTTGGCCATCGCCGCCGCTCGCGTTGGGAGGTGGCGTGGGGTGGGGAGGGGAGGGGACGGTGGGGATAAAGGGTTCAAGCAAGGGTTTCCCAGAGACGGCGGCGGGGCGACGGGTGTCGCGGGCGCGGGCGGCGGGGTGGTGGGGCGGCGACGGGGTGGTGGGGTGGTGGGGCGGCGGGGTGCTTGGGCGGCGACAGGTGAGATTCGTGGGAGAGAGGGAGAGGAGGGGAGAGAGAGAGTGGATAGAGTCATAGAGCCCACAATTTTTTTACCTGGAACAAATAACCCCATCTCTTTGCCTTCTGCTGGCAGATGGCAAAGAGGTGATGCTGGTACGCCGTTACACCCCTGATGGCCACAGGATTTGCCAACCTCTTTGCCATCTGCTGGCAGATGGCAAAGATTATTTGCCATCCACTGGCAGATGGCAACCATGTTCTTTGCCATCTGTCAGTTCTTTGCCATCTGTTTTTTATAAAAAGATGGCAAAGACGTTTTTCCCATCCGCTGGCAGATGGCAAATTCCCTGTTTCCAGTAGTGAGTGCATCCGTTGCATGGCAATCCCTACTCACTCACATTGGTATCTATTGATGGGCATCTCCATAGCCCATTGATACGCCTAGTCGATGTGAGACTATCTCCCTCCCTTTTGTCTTCTCCACAACCACCATTCTATTCCACCATAGTGCTATATCCATGGCTCACGCTCATGTATTGCGTGAAAGTAGCAAGGTTTGAAAGAATTGAGTATGAAAACAAGTGCTTGGCTGAAACCAGGGTTGTGCATGATATGAATATTTTGTGTGATGAAGAGGGAGCATAGCCAGACTACATGATTTTGTAGGGATAACTTTCTTTAGCCATAGTATTTTGAGAAGACATGATTGCTTTGTTAGTATGCCTGAAGTATTATTCTTTCTTATGTCAATCTAGACTTTTGTCTTGAATCTTTCAGATCTGAACATTCATGCCACAATAAAGAGAACTACATTGAAATTTATGTTGGTTAGCATTCCACATCAAAAATTCTGTTTTTATCATTTACCTACTCGAGGACGTGGAGAAATTAAGCTTAGGGATACTGATACGTCTCCAACGTATCTATAATTTTTGATTGTTCCATGCTATTATTTATGATGTTTTGGATGTTTAAGGGGCTTTGTTATACACTTTTATATTATTCTTGGGACTAACCTATGAACCCAGAGCCCAGTGCCAGTTTCTGTTTTTCTCCTGTTTTAGGGTTTCGCAGAAAAGGAATATCAAACGGAGTCCAATTGACGTGCCAATTTTTGGTGATTCTTTCTGGACCAAAAGAAGCCCCTGAAGTAAGAGAGTTGGGCCAGGAGAGCCACGGGCTACCCACGAGGGTGGGGGGCGCGCCCACCCCAAGTGGTGGCGCCTCCCTATCTCGTGGACGGACCGGAGACCTCCCTGACTTGTGCCCTACGCCAAAAAATCCTATAAATACTGAAACCTTCGGAAAATAACCTAGATCGGGAGTTTTGTCGCCGAAAGCCTCTGTTGCCACCAAAAACCTATCTAGACCCTGTTCCAGCACCCTGCCGGAGGGGGGAGCCCTCACCGGTGGCCATCTTCATCATCCCGGTGCTCTCCATGATGAGGAGGGAGTAGTCCGCCCTCGGGGCTGAGGTTATATACAAGTAGCTATGTGTTTGATTTCTCTCTCTCTCGTGTTCTTGAGATGGCCCAATCTTGATGTATCGCGAGCTTTGCTATTATAGTTGGATCTTATGATGCTTCTCCCCCTCTACTCTCTTGTAATGGATTGAGTTTTCCCTTTGAAGTTATCTTATCGGATTGAGTCTTTAAGGATTTGAGAACACTTGATGTATGTATTGCATGTGTTTATCTGTGGTGACAATGGGATATCACGTGATTCACTTGATGTATGTTTTGGTGATCAACTTGCAAGTTCCGTGAAATTGAGAATCTATGCATAGGGGTTGGCACACGTTTTCGTCTTGACTTTCCGGTAGAAACTTTGGGGCACTCTTTGAAGTTCTTTGTGTTGGTTGAATAGATGAATCTGAGATTGTGTGATGCATATCGTATAATCATGCATTAGGGTTTTGGTTGATTTGTGTCTTAAGGTGTTATTCTAGTACGAACTCTATGATAGATTGAACATTACTATGGACTCTTGAATAGATCGATCATAAAGAATAACTTTGAGGTGGTTTCGTACCCTACCATAATATCTTCGTTTGTTCTCCGCTATTAGTTACTTTGGAGTGACTCTTTGTTGCATGTTGAGGGCTAGTAATATGATCAAATTATGTTATTATTGTTGAGAGAACTTGCACTAGTGAAAGTATGAACCCTAGGCCTTGTTTCCTATCATTGCAACACTATTTATGCTCACTTTTATCTTTAGTTACTTTTCTGTTTTTATATTTTCAGTTTACAAAAACCTATATCTACCATCCATATTGCACTTTTATCACCATCTCTTCACCGAACTAGTGCACCTATACAATTTACCATTGTATTGGGTGTGTTGGGGACACAAGAGACTCTTTGTTATTTGGTTGCAGGGTTGTTTGAGAGAGACCATCTTCATCCTACGCTTCCCACAGATTGATAAACCTTAGGTCATCCACTTGAGGGAAATTTTCTACTGTCCTACAAACCTCTGCACTTGGAGGCCCAACAACGTCTACAAGAAGGTTGCGTAGTAGACATCAGCAATGAGGTGGTCTTTCCTTCCTGGCAGGGACTGATATGATTCTCCAATGATTAGCGGGCACCAAGGGTGTTGTGTCGGGCTTCTCTGGTCCTCCTTCCGCTTCTCTCTATTCCTTTCAAATAAACCTGGTAGCTATTGCTGCAAGAACTGTGCCAATGCAGGGAGCCTTGCCAAGGTATACTTTGTCGGTGTATCTGTCAACGAACTCATACCAGCGCTTTGCTCAGGATTACCCAACATGGGGGAAATACTTAATCTAAGCGTCACGCTGTAATCGTTGACGTTGATGATGCCGAGGCTAAAGTAACTTGATTGTTGATGAAGGGAAGGGACGAGGAGGAGGAAACTCGCGCCTGCACATCTTGTGCCTTTTTTCTAAATGGTAACTGAATGACGATCACGCCCCACAGGGCGCTAGGGCGGAACTCGCCGCCAGCAGCGATGATCTTCACCGCGACCGGGGTTGCGGTAAGGTGCAGAGATCAATAACGGAACGTGGGGACAGCCCCACATTGCTCCAGCGTCTTCGCGGGCGCAACTGTCGATGGTACCATTGGACATAAGAGCGCTGATGAAGATGAGGCGCTGCGCACACATTCAGGTTCGCGCAAGCGATACCCCTACTTGGCACGCCAAAGATGTCGCGGGATATCCACGACCACCTATGGGACCAGGAGGCCCCATGATGGTCCGGCAGGGGGACGTCGTGTTATACAAAGAGCAGACCAGCGCACGGCAGCACGGCGGGGAGCACACAAGGTTCGGGCCGCCGCGAGGCGTAAGACCCTACTCCTGCTTTGATGGATTGATGATAGAATGGTGGTGGTGGAGTATAGTACACTCGCCCGACAAGGGTTTCCCTTAGGCAGTCATGACTACGTGCGGTGGTGTGGGTTTCTCTATTCTCCAACCGTTTCTGCGGTTGCCATGGGCCTCCTTTTATAGATCAAGGGCCGACCACTGTGGCAAAGTAGTCATTACGCACTAACATGGTAGCAAATAGTACTATCATACCTAACTCTGCGTGTTGACAGGGATCATTAAGTGCACCGCTTAGTGTCACATCACTGGTCTCCCAACAAGGCTTGCCGGGCTCCTTCGCCAGCTCCGCGCTTGTCTTCATGACACGTCACATGACTGGTGTAACCTGCGGGTTCTTCTTGTAGGAACTGGCTGCCATGTGGCTAATGGCTTCCACCTAATCATCTCGCGGCTTGACACTGCATTGATTGATGACGTGGTTCATGCTTGAGTGCTTTGGGTAGGCATTTTCGCCTCCGCAAGCCCCCAGCAGGCCCTGTCGGGGTGTTTCTGCTATCTGCTTCCCGGGATGGCCTCGCCCCTTGTCGGGCTCGCCTGTCTGGCAAGGGAGGCCCTTCTATTGGTGATGTCTTGCTTCTCTAGCTTGGCCTTGGTCTCTCTACTCGGAGCTAGTACACTGAATCTCTTGGTTTTTTGTACATCTTGGCTTAGACTTTCATTGTTCGCGCATGAGTCGGGGGGAAACACATACCCCAGTATATTTTCCTCGACCAGCAGGCAGATTATAGCTTCAGTTAAAAATACAGATAATGGCTTCTTTAATGTTTGTTTCCACCCAACATGAAACTCAAAGTGGACACCTGAGATTATTTAGATAGTAGACAGATAGTATTGATTGCTGCCCCAATATGTACCCCCACAACCATTTAAAAACTAAAGTTTGAGCATTAGTTTGGACCGGACTCAAAGTCTAATCGGTGAGCATGACAATAAAGTAGCATGCCATCATGTTAAGCGATGCATAATGTAAACAGACACGAAACAGTGCGACCTGTCTTGCGGACTCGTGTAGTTCTCAAGGTCCTCTGCTCAGTTGATGATGCTAATGCGGTTGTCATGGCTGCCGGTGGCGGGGAAGAAGATCTGAGGTGTCGAAAGATAGTTTAGAGGGCGGATCCCTTCTGTGCCGACCCCTTCCGTCATTGGAGAAGTTGAGCTGTGGTGGACCAAAGCGCGGCAGGAGCAGGACAAACCACACAAGGTTTTATTTGACGCATATCTGTAACATAAGTAATTCTATAAGAGCTTGTTTGGATTGGAGGATTCTAACAGTGTAGGGATAGGAAATACAAAGGAATATGATTGGAATGCACGTGCAAAACAGAGAATTTAAAAACACACGATTTCTGTCAATCTGGGTGTTTGGTTCACAAGAATTGAAAGATCACAGGAATGCAAAGAAGCATGGTGAAATTAAGTCAAACCACTAGAAAATGTATAGTTATAATGCTATTATGCTACTATCTCATAGTTTTGTGCTTCATGAATAGGAATTTGAAAAGGAGGCCAAGTGGATATTAAAATTCCTATAGGTTTTCTATTAAGGAGACACTAAAGGAACAAATCCTATAGTTTTCCTTTGCTCAATTCCCTTGAACCAAATGCATGAATAGTAGTACCATAGAAACTTTCCAATTCCTATGTTTTTCCTTCATTTTTCCATTCAAGCACTAGCGATTCTAGTAGGCAGGCTTGAAAAGGGAAAAGCCTACACTCGAACAATGTTTTGGTGCTACTACTACTACTTTGGACCCAGGCCACTGCCCTACTAGATCAACTCCCAGGCCCATCTAGAAATGCACAGCTCAAACGCGCGGAAATAATGATGGCTTTCAAGAGAGTCCACCACAGATAGCTAGGTTACCTGGTACCTCACTGCTTGTTATATAGGATAAACTAACCGTATTTCACATTACAACGTTTGCTCAGTGGACAATATATATAACATGTAGAGTAAAAAAGTGATGCACCAAGTGTACAACCTCTTTGGCGAAGCCATGTTGATCTCAGCATCATTGGGTTGGTCGTTGGGGATACTGCGGCTAATGTGGTAGTTGGTGGAGGGGAAGAAGATCTTAGGCGCCTGAAGATGGAGCCAAGGGTACTGCATGGCTGTGATGGAGGGTTTCGTCATTGGAGCAGCTCCGGTGAGTTGTACGATGGCGAGGCTGAAGCATGACAAGAGAGACAACATTAACCTGAGTGGAATTTTAATAGCATCTCCAATAGATGATGTAAAATACATAACCACAGAGTGCGAGATGTAAAATACATCAGCCGCTCATCTCTAAACCTAAACTGTCGAAACTGAATTTAACCGTTAAAACTGAATTTTACTGTCAAAACAGAACGCACTAGTAGCAGAAAAGTAGTAGCAGCAGCAGCAGCGCCGGGAGCAGCAACGCGTGCGAGAGCCGGGGCAGCTAGTCATCTAGCAGCATCTCGGGTTGCGGCTGCAGGGGCTCGAGCGAGAGCAAGATCTGCTGCTCGTGCAGCAGCAGCGCGAGGAAAACTAGAGCAGCAGTGCAAGCAAGAGCAAGAGCAACAGCGCAAGCAAGAGCAAGAAGAGACCAGGTAGGGGACCGGAGAGCAAGAGCAGAGCAGCAACGAGAGCGAGATCCAAAGCAGTAGCAGCTCGGACTGATGTGGATGTAAAGGAAGTGGTTGGCGATGCCGCCGTAGATGGAGCTACGCCATGGCGGCTCGGGACCGAGTGCCAGCAGCACCGTGAGATCGAAGCAAGAAGAAAATGTAGCGATTACTATAGAACCTCTTTGGTGGCGCCGATTAGGCCTCAGCTTCATCCGAGGAATCAGTGATGATGATGCTCTTCCGGTGGTGTGGGAATGGAGGTGGCGCGAAAGATGAGGAGAACATCGGGGCAGCTCCTTGGAGGGGGAGGAAGGGGTGGCTAAACCGGCGGGACAACAAGATCAACGATGGATCCTCATCTGTTGTGGTGGATGAGGAAGGTCGAGGTGTTGCAATGGATGACGTCATCGGGGAAGAGGCTCCGGCTGGGTGGAGGACGGAGGAGGGTGTGGGGCTTCATGGGTTTTCGCGGCCTCGGTGTTTGAATGGGGGCGGCGGAGGGGATGGGAGGGGGGAACCATGGCTTACTGACGCGCTTTTCCGAAATGTCAGGTAAGTTATGAAAATACCCCCACCGATTTGAACTAGGTGGTTCTTTCGGTTCAGGGGGTATCACGGGAATTTCGCGTGTCGGGATTTTGCAGGAGGTGGGAGTTTTCACGCGCGATGTAATTTTGGGATGGCAACGTATGGGTTGAGTTGGAGGGAGTTTTCCGAGCACAATGAGACAAAGAGTTAGCTTCAAATTTCGGGATAACAAGCCACGTGTTAATATTCAGGAGAACGGTACTCTACCAAATCAATTCGCAAAACACAAGAGAGTGTCTTGTCCGGTTTTGTTGTATGAATTACTACAAATGCCATTCAATGCTTTGAATCCATGTTATGTTTGTATAATGCATGTAACCTACTCGAATGAACATTTTAGGTAAATTTGAATTCGTTTCTCTATTTGAATAAGATCTACAATCATGATTGTTGTCAAGTTAAACCATCATTTGTATATTATTTTGGCAACACACAACATGGTTATTGTCAGGTTAGATATCAACTACTTGTACCATTAAATTTGTATTCAATATTTTGAATCCACTTTATAATGATTTCAAATAATAGTACATTTCAGGCTCTAGCTACATCTCCATAAACTAAAACATGTTTCATATGTATAGTGTGTTTATGACACAATTTATTCCTGGTGCCCCGCCCCCACAACTACAAGTATTTATATGTGTGCTTCAAAAGCCACGTATTATCACAAATT
>LR738715.1:533913300-534060379 GCA_902687465.1 Secale cereale
GGTGTCTCCGAAAGTATTCGTGGTGTTGGCATAGATCAAGATTAGGATTTGTCACTCCGAGTGTCGGAGAGGTATCTCTGGGCCCTCTCGGTAACACACATCACAATAAGCCTTGCAAGCAAAAGACTAATGAGTTAGTCACGAGATGATGTGTTACGGAACGAGTAAAGAGACTTGCCGGTAACGAGATTGAACTAGGTATAGAGATACCGACGATCGAATCTCGGGCAAGTAACATACCGTTTGACAAAAGGAACAACGTATGTTGTTATGCGGTTCTGACCGATAAAAGATCTTCGTAGAATATGTAGGAGCCAATATGAACATCCAGGTTCCGCTATTGGTTATTGACCAGAGATGAGTCTCGGTCATGTCTACATAGTTCTCGAACCCGTAGGGTCCGCACGCTTAACGTTTGATGACGATTGGTATTATGAGTTTTTTGAGTATTGATGTACCGAAGGTAGTTCGGAGTCCCGGATGAGATCACGGACATGACGAGGAGTCTCGGAATGTCCAAGACATAAAGATTGATATATTGGAGGGCTATATGCGGACACTGGAAGTATACCGGA
This sequence comes from Secale cereale, assembly GCA_902687465.1. NCBI lineage: Eukaryota > Viridiplantae > Streptophyta > Magnoliopsida > Poales > Poaceae > Secale > Secale cereale. Next base: position 533,913,876 of record LR738715.1, read on the forward strand.
AAAGTTTCGGATTTATCGGGAATGCCGGAGGGGGTTACCGGAACCCCCTACGAGAGGGGATGGTCCATAGTGGGCCTAAAGGGTTAGAGAGAGGCAGCCCATAGGGCTGGCCGGCGCCCCCACCTAGGAATCCTAGTTGGACTAGGATTGGGGGGGCGCCACCTCTCCTATTCCTTTCCCCCTTCTTCCTTCCGGTGAATCCTACTAGGAATAGGATTGCAATCCTATTCCTAGTAGGACTCCCTCCCTAGCCGCACCAGGAGAGGTTGGCCGGCCTCCCTCCCCTGCTCCTTTATATACGGGGGCAGGGGGGCACCCAAAGACACACAAGTTGAATTGTTTTAGCCGTGTGCGGTGCCCCCATCCACAGAATCACACCTCGGTCGTACCGTCGCGGAGCTTAGGCGAAGCCCTGCGCCGGTGAGCACATCATATCCGTCACCACGCCGTCGTGCTGACGAAACTCTCCCGTGAAGCTCAACTGGATCAAGAGCTCGTGGGACGTCATCAAGCTGAACGTGTGCTGAACGCGGAGGTGCCGTACTTTCGGTGCTTGATCGGTTGGATCGCGAAGAAGTTCGATAACATCAACCGCGTCACTTGACGCTTCCGCTCCCGGTCTACGAGGGTACGTAGACACACTCTCCCCTCTCGTTGCTATGCATCTGGTAGATAGATCTTGCGTGATCGTAGGAAAATTTTAAAATACTACGTTCCCCAACAGTGGCATCATGAGCCAGGTCTATGCGTAGATGATATGCACGAGTAGAACACAATGAGATTGTGGACGATACTAGTCATACTGCTTACCAGCATGTCATACTTTGCTTCGGCGGTATTGTGAGATGAAGCGGCCCGAACCGACATTACGCGTACGCTTACGCGAGACTGGTTTCACCGTTACGAGCACTCGTTGCTTAAAGGTGACTGGCGGGTGTCTGTCTCTCTCACTTTAGCTGAATCAAGTGTGGCTACGCCCGGTCCTTGTGAAGGTTAAAACAGCACATACTTGACGAAACATCGTTGTGGTTTTATATGCGTAGGTAAGAACGGTTCTTGCTAAAGCCCGTAGCAGCCACGTAAAACTTGCAACAAACAAAGTAGAGGACGTCTAACTTGTTTTTGCAGGGCATGTTGTGATGTGATATGGTCAAGACATGATGAGTTATACGGTTTTGTATGAGATGATCATGTTTTGTAAAGTTATCGGCAACTGGCAGGAGCCATATGGTTGTCGCTTTATTGTATGAAATGCAATCGCCATGTAATTGCTTTACTTTATCACTAAGCGGTAGCGATAGTCGTGGAAGCAATAGTTGGCGAGACGACAACGATGCTACGATGAAGATCAAGGTGTCAAGCCGGTGACGAAGGTGATCATGACGGTGCTTTGAAGATGGAGATCAAAAGCACAAGATGATGATGGCCATATCATGTCACATATTTTGATTGCATGTGATGTTTATCTTATTATGCATCTTATTTTGCTTAGAACGACGGTAGCATTATAAGATGATCCCTTACTAAATTTCAAGGTATAAGTGTTCTCCCTGAGTATGCACCGTTGCGAAAGTTCGTCGTGCCGAGACACCACGTGATGATCGGGTGTGATAAGCTCTACGTTCAAATACAACGGGTGTAAGCCAGTTTTGCACACGCAGAATACTCGGGTTAAACTTGACGAGCCTAGCATATACAGATATGGCCTCGGAACACTGGAGACCGAAAGGTCGAGCGTGAATCATATAGTAGATATGATCAACATAAGATGTTCACCATTGAAAACTACTCCATCTCACGTGATGATCGGACATGGTTTAGTTGATTTGGATCACGTGATCATTTAGATGACCAGAGGGATGTCTATCTAAGTGGGAGTTTATTAAATTAATATGATTAAATTGAACTTTAATTTATCATGAACTTCGTCCTGATAGTTTTGCATGTCTATGTCGTTGTAGATCAATGGCCCGTGCTACCGTTCCTTTGAATTTTAATGCATTCCTAGAGAAAGCTAAGTTGAAAGATGATGGTAGCAATTACACAGACTGGGTCCATAACCTGAGGATTATCCTCATTGCTGCACAGAAGAATTATGTCCTTGAAGCACCGCTAGGTGACAAGCCCCCTTCCGCTGATGCAGACGCTTTGAACGTCGGGCAGTCGCGGTCTGATGACTACACGATAGTTCAGTGTGCCATGCTTTACGGCTTAGAACCGGGACTTCAACGACGTTTTGAACGTCATGGAGCATATGAAATGTTCCAGGAGTTGAAGTTAATATTTCAAGCAAATGCCCGAATTGAGAAATATGAGATTTCCAATAAGTTCTACAGCTGCAAAATGGAGGAGAATAGTTCTATCAGTGAACACTTGCTCAGAATGTCTGGGTACTACAATCATATGACTCAACTTGGTTGCAAAGTTGACGAGGATAGTGTTATTGATAGAGTTCTTCAATCACTGCCACCAAGCTATAAAGGCTTCGTGATGAACTATAACATGCAAGGGATGCAAAAGACAATTCCCGAGCTCTTCGCTATGCTCAAAGCTGCGGAGGTAGAAATCAAAAAGGAGCATCAAGTGTTGATGGTTAACAAGACCACTAGTTTCAAGAAAAAGGGCAAGGGAAAGGGAACTTCAAAAAGAATAGCAAGTCAGTTGCTACTTCAACGAAGAAACCCAAATCTGGAGCCAAGCCTGAAACTGAGTGCTTCTACTGCAAGGGGACTGGACACTGGAAACGGAACTGCCCCAAGTATTTGGCGGATAAGAAGGATGGCAAGGTGAACAAAGGTATATGTGATATACATGTTATTGATGTGTACCTTACTAATTCTCGTAGTAGTACCTGGGTATTTGATACCGGTTCGGTTGCTAATATTTGTAACTCGAAACAGGGACTACGGATTAAACGAAGATTAGCTAAGGACGAGGTGACGATGCGCGTGGGAAACAGTTCCAAAGTCGATATGATCGCCGTCGGCACGATACCTCTACATCTACCTTCGGGATTAGTTTTAGACCTAAATAATTGTTATTTGGTGCCAGCGTTGAGCATGAACATTATATCTGGATCTTGTTTATTGCGAGACGGTTATTCATTTAAATCAGAGAATAATGGTTGTTCCATTTTGATGAATAATATCTTTTATGGTCATGCACCCTTAAAGAGTGGTCTATTCTTACTGGATCTCGATTGTAGTGATACACATATTCATAATATTGAAACCAAAAGATGCAAGGTTAATAATGATAGTGCAACTTATTTGTGGCACTGCCGTTTAGGTCATATTGGTGTAAAACGCATGAAGAAACTCCATAAAGATGGACTTTTGGAATCACTTGATTATGAATCACTTGGTGCTTGCGAACCATGCCTCATGGGCAAGATGACTAAAACTCCGTTCTCCGGAACTATGGAGCGAGCAACAGATTTATTGGAAATCATACATACTGATGTATGTGGACCAATAAGTGTTGATGCTCGCGGTGGGTATCGTTATTTTCTGACCTTCACTGATGATTTGAGCAGATATGGGTATATCTACTTAATGAAACACAAGTCTGAAACATTTGAAAAGTTCAAAGAATTTCATAGTGAAGTAGAGAATCATCGTAACAAGAAAATAAAGTTCCTACGATCTGATCGTGGAGGAGAATATTTGAGTTACGAGTTTGGTCTTCATTTGAAACAATGTGGAATAGTTTCACAACTCACGCCACCTGGAACACCACAACGTAATGGTGTGTCCGAACGTCGTAACCGTACTTTATTAGATATAGTGCGATCTATGATGTCTCTTACCAATTTACCACTATCGTTTTGGGGTTATGCTTTAGAGACAGCTGCATTCACGTTAAATAGGGCACCATCTAAATCCGTTGATACGACGCCTTATGAACTATGGTTTGGCAAGAAACCAAAGTTGTCGTTTCTTAAAATTTGGGGCTGCGATGCTTATGTGAAAACACTTCAACCTGATAAGCTCGATCCCAAGTCGGAAAAATGTGTCTTCATAGGATACCCAAAAGAGACTGTTGGGTACACCTTCTATCACAGATCCGAAGGCAAAATATTCGTTGCTAAGAACGGATCCTTTCTAGAAAAAGAGTTTCTCTCGAAAGAAGTGAGTGGGAGGAAAGTAGAACTTGATGAGGTAATTGTACCTTCTCCCATATCGGAAAGTAGTACATCACAGGAAGTTGTTCCAGTGATTCCTACACCAATTAGTGAGGAAGTTGATGATAATGATCATGAAACTTCGGATCAAGTTTCTGCTGAACGTCGTAGATCAACCAGAGTACGTTCCGCAGCAGAGTGGTACGGCAACCCAGTTCTGGAAATCATGTTACTAGACCATGATGAACCTACGAACTATGAGGAAGCGATGATGAGCCCAGATTCCGCAAAATGGCTTGAAGCCATGAAATCTGAGATGGGATCCATGTATGAGAACAAAGTGTGGACTTTGGTTGACTTGCTCGATGATCGGCAGGCCATCGAAAATAAATGGATCTTCAAGAGGAAGACCGACGCAGACGGTAATATTACTGTTTACAAAGCTCGACTTGTTGCGAAAGGTTTTCGACAAGTTCAAGGAGTTGACTAAGATGTGACTTTCTCACCTGTAGCGATGCTTAAGTCTGTCCGAATCATGTTAGCAATTGCCGCATTTTTTTATTATGAAATCTGGCAAATGGATGTCAAAACTGCATTCCTAAATGGATATCTCAAAGAAGAGTTGTATATGATGCAACCAGAAGGTTTTGTCGATCCAAAAGGTGCTAACAAAATATGCAAACTCCAGCGATCCATCTATGGACTGGTGCAAGCATCTCGGAGTTGGAATATACGCTTTGATGAGGTGATCAAAGCATATGGTTTTATACAGACTTTTGGAGAAGCCTGTATTTACAAGAAAGTGAGTGGGAGCTCTGTAGCATTTCTAATATTATATGTAGATGACATATTGTTAATTGGAAATGATATAGAATTTCTGGATAGCATAAAAGGATACTTGAATAAAAGTTTTTCAATGAAAGACCTCGGAGAAGCTGCTTACATATTAGGCATCAAGATCTATAGAGATAGATCAAGACGCTTAATTGGACTTTCACAAAGCACATACCTTGATAAGATTTTGAAAAGGTTCAAAATGGATCAGTCAAAGAAAGGATTCTTGCCTGTTTTACAAGGTATGAAGTTGAGTAAGACTCAATGCCCGACCACTTCAGAAGATAGAGAGAAAATGAAAGTCATTCCCTATGCCTTAGCCATAGGATCTATCATGTATGCAATGCTGTGTACCAGACCTGATGTGTGCCTTGCTATAAGTCTAGCAGGGAGGTACCAAAGTAATCCAGGAGTGGATCACTGGACAGCGGTCAAAAACATCCTAAAGTATCTGAAAAGAACAAAGGATATGTTTCTCGTATATGGAGGTGACAAAGAGCTCGTCGTAAACGGTTACGTCGATTCTAGCTTTGACACTGATCCGAATGACTCTAAGTCACAAACCGGATATGTATTTTTATTGAACGGTGGAGCTGTCAGCTGGTGCAGTTCCAAGCAGAGCGTCGTGGCGGGATCTACGTGTGAAGCGGAATACATAGCTGCTTCAGAAGCAGCAAATGAAGGAGTCTGGATGAAGGAGTTCATATCCGATCTAGGTGTAGTACCTAGTGCATCGGGTCCAATGAAAATCTTTTGTGACAACACTGGAGCCATAGCCTTGGCGAAGGAATCCAGGTTTCACAAGAGAACAAAACACATCAAAAGACGCTTCAATTCCATCCGCGATCTAGTCAAGGAGGGAGACATAGAGATTTGCAAAATACATACGGATCTGAATGTTGCAGACCCGTTGACTAAGCCTCTTCCACGGGCAAAACATGATCAGCACCAAGACTCCATGGGTGTGAGGATCATCACTTTGTAATCTAGATTATTGACTCTAGTTAAAGTGGGAGACTGAAGGAAATATGCCCTAGAGGCAATAATAAAGATGTTATTTGTATTTCCTTATATCATGATAAATGTCTTTTATTCATGCTAGAATTGTATTAACCGGAAACTTAGTACATGTGTGGATACATAGACAAAACAGTATGTCCCTAGTATGCCTCTACTAGACTAGCTCATTGATCAAAGATGGTTATGTTTCCTAGCCATAGACATGAGTTGTCATTTGATCAACGGGATCACATCATTAGGAGAATGATGTGACGGACAAGACCCATCCGTTAGCATAGCACTATGATCGTTTAGTTTAACTGCTATTGCTTTCTTCATGACTTATACATGTTCCTATGACTATGAGATTATACAACTCCCGAATACCGTAGGAACACCTTGTGTGCTATCAAACGTCACAACGTAACTGGGTGATCATAAAGATGCTCTACAGGTGTCTCCGAAAGTATTCGTGGTGTTGGCATAGATCAAGATTAGGATTTGTCACTCCGAGTGTCGGAGAGGTATCTCTGGGCCCTCTCGGTAACACACATCACAATAAGCCTTGCAAGCAAAAGACTAATGAGTTAGTCACGAGATGATGTGTTACGGAACGAGTAAAGAGACTTGCCGGTAACGAGATTGAACTAGGTATAGAGATACCGACGATCGAATCTCGGGCAAGTAACATACCGTTTGACAAAAGGAACAACGTATGTTGTTATGCGGTTCTGACCGATAAAAGATCTCCGTAGAATATGTAGGAGCCAATATGAACATCCAGGTTCCGCTATTGGTTATTGACCAGAGATGAATCTCGGTCATGTCTACATAGTTCTCGAACCCGTAGGGTCCGCACGCTTAACGTTTGATGACGATCGGTATTATGAGTTTTTTGAGTATTGATGTACCGAAGGTAGTTCGGAGTCCCGGATGAGATCACGGACATGACGAGGAGTCTCGGAATGTCCAAGACATAAAGATTGATATATTGGACGGCTATATTCGGACACTGGAAGTATACCGGAAAAGTTTCGGATTTATCGGGAATGCCGGAGGGGGTTACCGGAACCCCCTACGAGAGGGGATGGTCCATAGTGGGCCTAAAGGGTGAGAGAGAGGCAGCCCATAGGGCTGGCCGGCGCCCCCACCTAGGAATCCTAGTTGGACTAGGATTGGGGGGGCGCCACCTCTCCTATTCCTTTCCCCCTTCTTCCTTTCGGTGAATCCTACTAGGAATAGGATTGCAATCCTATTCCTAGTAGGACTCCCTCCCTAGCCGCACCAGGAGAGGTTGGCCGGCCTCCCTCTCCTGCTCCTTTATATACGGGGCCAGGGGGGCACCCAAAGACACACAAGTTGAATTGTTTTAGCCGTGTGCGGTGCCCCCCTCCACAGAATCACACCTCGGTCGTACCGTCGCGGAGCTTAGGCGAAGCCCTGCGCCGGTGAACACATCATATCCGTCACCACGCCGTCGTGCTGACGAAACTCTCCCGTGAAGCTCAACTGGATCAAGAGCTCGTGGGACGTCATCAAGCTGAACGTGTGCTGAACGCGAAGGTGCCGTACGTTCGGTGCTTGATCGGTTGGATCGCGAAGAAGTTCAACAACATCAACCGCGTCACTTGACGCTTCCGCTCCCGGTCTACGAGGGTACGTAGACACACTCTCCCCTCTCGTTGCTATGCATCTGGTAGATAGATCTTGTGTGATCGTAGGAAAATTTTAAAATACTACGTTCCCCAACAATCCCCACCAAGGATGGCTGATGCACACAAGTCCTCGCATCTCGGTGGCGCCCTCTATGGCGCACCGCGCCGCTCAATCTCGACGGTCGTCAGATATCTGTTCTTCCTAAATTCCTTCCTGAATATGATCTCCTCGGAGCCATCGTCTCCTCTCACCAGCAGGGCCCTGATCAATGCCTCTACATCCCGACACGCTACCTGCTGTCAATACTCTGCATGATGGACGCTTGGCTGACATCCCGTGAATTTGAAAAACTCCAGCAGCTGAGTTCTACCATTACTACGAAAATTATATGTCGTGAACCAAACTCTTTATAATTGTGCCCATACCACCGTTGTCCATCTCGTGGTTTTTCTCCTCTCTCCACACCCTCACCATAGCCCGATGTCATCTACCAAACAATCTGGTACTAATGATTCGACTCCCACTGTTAAAAAGACTTCCGCTTGTGGTGGTTGATCTAGCGGAGGCCTCACTACACAGCATCATCCAATCCGGTTGCCCTACCCTGGAGTGCTTGTTTCTTGTTTTCGGATTAGAAATCCGTATCCATTGTCTCCAAATAAAGTCGCCTCACCTTAAAAGCATTCGAAATTATTTTGAAGGAGTGCAGCTCATCATCGAAGTTTCCCCTTCACTTGAAAGGTTGCTCGTAGATTATTGTTATAAATCTTCGCAAATAATTGTCGTCTCTGTGCCTAAACTTGAGGCCTTGGGTGTAATTCGTGATTCGTTTGTACATCACAACATGGTCTTTGGCTCCACACTTATTCAGGTACAGTATATTATCATCTATACTTTTGTAATCACAAGCTGCATTTTTCATTTGTGCGCATAAGTTTTATATCACCTTGGAGGACACTTTGGATACTAATATTATGTTATATGCTCAATGAAGAGTTTGTCCATCGATAGCCTACCAATGGTGTTGGATTTTGTCAATATCTTATATATCAGAATGTTTAGTATTGATCTGAACACAATTATTGGCTTGCTGCGATGCTTTCCATGTCTGGAGAATTTGTATATAAAGGTGATTATTTCATGCACATTGAAAGCCCATGTATATAGTACTAAAATTACCGTTCGGTTGTTGCTCTATCGACATACTCTTTTTTAGACCTGAAATGTTTTCAATCTCCATATCTACGTAGGCAACAACACATGGAGAAAAACATATAATCAATCGGTGGCGTAATAAGCACCGGGATTTTCTCAGTTCTCATGACATTGTCTTGAGTACAATAACGATGGAAGGTTATGCATCCAATCAGGCATACAGAAACTTTGTCACATTCTTCCTGTTGAATGCGAGGATACTATTGTCCATGAGGCATAAGTTTTTCAACAAGAAATTTCTTAGGAATGGATATGTTGAACAAAAAAAAAGTTTCAGGTCGACAAATGGACTTCGTACATCGTACTCCTCTCCGGCTGCGACTCAACTACCGCATCTCCCCCAGCTCCGGGTCAATCCCTTCATATGCCTCACTGTCGTCCACCGCCTTGGTTCTCTTAGCGCGGCGTGGTCAACGTGGTCAAGGAACGACTTCCATCGGGACGGTACATAGAGAGGCTGACAGCTGGTACACGGCCGCACGCAAGGAAGTGCCTCCTTTTTACGGGAGAAAAATGATTTCGCCCCTGACAGCTGGGACCCACTGGCTATATCTTTGCACGCAAGGAATTGCCTCCTTGTCCTCCCATATAGCTGGAACCCACCCAGTGGAAGCGTACATAGGTTATCTGTCTGGTCGTGCACGTGTACGTACATAGCGGTTGATCGGTCTCTCTGCAGCGATGAACCATGGCCGAGTAAGGAGCAACACGTGTCGTACATACGGTCCCTTCAAAACCATGTACACGTACGTACAACCACATGGCGAAAACATGGCTACGTACGTACATACGGGCGGAGCTCGTGCATACGTACGGCAAGGGTTGGTGTACATGGAGAGGTAGCGGACGGCAGCAACGGCGTCGTGTTCATCGGCAGCCAACCGACGGGGTCAGAACGGACAAATAGCGTCGTGTTCATCGGGAGGCAACCGGCTTGGACAGAACAGCCGAAGCCTGGTGCGGCGTACCGCAGAAAGGAGGGAAATAGCCTTTTGCTGGAGCGCGTATGGTCGAAATAGGGTCCTATTCATCGAGAAGGGTCTGGCATACCACAAAACAGAGGAAACGGCCTTCTGCTCGACCGGCTGCGGTCGAAACGGGATCCTGTTCATCGGGAGGGGTCAAGCGTACCACAAAACAGAGAAAACGGACTTGTGTTGGAGTGCTATGTTCGAAACATGGGTGTAGGATCGAAAGTATGTCTAGAGGGGGGGGGTGATTAGACTACTTGTAAATATAAAAATTCTGCCTTTTGACAAAGAACAGTTTTTGGTAGTTTCACAATTATGATCAAGTCAAGTATCACCCTACACATGCAATTCTAGAGTATAAGCAGCGGAAAGTAAATTGCACATGTAGTAAAGAGAGGTGGAGAAGAGCAAACACAATTTTGGAGACGCGGTGATTTTTCCCGTGGTTCCGATAGGTGGTGCTATCGTACATCCACGTTGATGGAGACTTCAACCCACGGAGGGTAACGGCTGCGCGAGTCCACGGAGGGCTCCACCCACGAAGGTTCCATGAAGAAGCAACCTTGTCTATTCCATCATGGCCTACGCCCACGGAGGGCTAACCTTACTCGGGGTAGATCTTCACGAAGTAGGCGATCTCCTTGCCCTTACAAACTTCTTGGTTCAACTCCACATCTCGATGACGGAGGCTCCCAAGCGACACCTAACCAATCTAGGAGGCACCACCCTCCAAAAGGTAATAGATGTTGTAGATGATGATGAACTCCTTGCTCTTGTGCTTCAAATGATAATCTCCCCAACACTCAACTCTCCTCACTGATTTGTCTATGGTGGAAGAAAGGATTGAGTGGAAAGCAACTTGGGAAGGTTAGAGATCAAGCTTCATATGGTGGGAGTGAAGCAACTTGATCTCAACACAAGGATAGGTAGTTCTCTTCTCAGAAAGTGTAAGGTAGGAGTGGTAGTTCTTTCTGATGGCTCTCTCTACGAATGAAGAGGGGGTGGAGGGGTATATATAGCCTCCACACAAAATCCAACCGTTGCACACATAATTGAGCAATCTCGGTGAGACCGAAGTGGACAACTCGGTGAGACCGAAAGTTCAAATAATGTGAACGTTGGGGTTTTCAGTGGGACCGAAAATACCATCTCGGTTATTCCGATTTGAGCCAATATAGGAGCATGCCAGTTTCAGTAAGACCGACTTTATCATCTCGGTGACACCGATTTAATGACAGAAGGTTACAGAAGCTTGGCAGCCCATGTTTCGGTGAAACCGATTTCAAAATCGGAATATCCAATTTTTCTAGGGTTTGGCTTATGGCTGAGGTGGTTCATCTCGGTGTGACTGAGTTTGGATAATCGGTGGGACCGAGATTACTTATGAGTGTATATTGTAGTGAAGGTTGCTGATAGTTTAAGGAGATATATCACTAAGCACTTGAGCAACCAGATCATCAACACAACCTCATCCCCTTTTAATAGTATTGGCTTTTCCTATGGACTCACTGTGATCTTGGATCACTAAACCAAAAATGGAGTCTTGAGCTTTTGCCAATGCTTGCCTTAGCATTTTGAGGGGTCCACTTCTTCAGTCATTGCCATACCCATATCACTGAACTTCTCTGAAATGATTCTCAAGTAACTATTAGTTCAATGATATATATGTTGTTATTAATTGCCAAAACCACCCGGGGATTAGTTGAACTTTCAATCTCCCCCTTTTTGGTAATTGATGACAACATATAGATCGAAGCTTCGACAAAGGATATAATTAATGAATAATATCGTCGCTTTGAGAAGTATGTGATAAGCAAGAGCTCCCCCTAAATTTGTGCATTATTGAAGATTTGCGTTTGAATGCAAATGCACAATCGATTAGGATCATGGGTTACTCTTCCATGTCACATACATCTTGGTGGAGCGCACAAAATGATAAGAATGAATAGCATGCACCCAATCACCAAGACATGAGTAAATAGCCATACAAGATAGGAATAGCATATGATAAGCATTAAGCACACATTAAAGCATAGTACGACTAAGCACTCATTAAGGTAGCATCAAACGTAGTATCAAGCACACTGAAAGTTTCGAAAAACCAAAAGTATCTCAAAGAAACCGCAAAATAACGAAAGAGCAAAAGCGCAAAGATAACAGCACTCTCTCTCTCGAAGCCCTATGATCTATACAATTTCTCCCCCTTTGGCAACAAGTTACCAAAAAGTTTGAAAAAGCATAGAGCTAAACGTCACTGTGGGCTCTGCTGGCGGCTCCCGTCTGGGTAGATGTCGGAGTAGATATGACGGCATCGGCGAAGACTTCAGCTGATGTCTGTGCTGGAGGAGTGGACACTGGAGCTGTAGCTGGAGTAACTGCTGGACCTGTAGGAGGTGCTGAAGTTGTAGTCCTGGTGTCAGTCACTGGAATAGCAGCTGATCGGGATCCTCTGGGAACCGGAGCAGTCTGGCGATGAGAGTCCTGGACTAAGTCATCCTGCACAAGCTCTGCCTTGTCCTGCTTTGCTTCCTCCATGTCTGCCTCAAGCTTGTTGACGGTCACTTGAATTTCAGTCAGCTTCACGTCCAGAGCGTGGATCTTCTCGTCAACAATCCTCTCTAAGCTCTCCTGAGATTGTTCAATGCTGGCCAGGCATTGTTCAATCCTTTGGGTAGCTTCAAGAATCTGTTCTCCGAAACTCTTTGGTTTAGCTGATGCTGCTGCTGCTTCTTTATCAGCTTTGGCTTTCTTAGCAGCTTCGATCTTGGCTTGACCTTCAACAGATGTTGGATCCTCCTCGTCCATCACAACAACATTGTCTTCATACTCTGGCTGCAGGGGTAAGTGTTTCCTATCCAACAAGAATTTGCCCGTGCCAAACTTGGCATTGATAAGCATCTGAATCTGTGGGGCAAATCCACATGACCTTTTCTGGTCAGCTGCAGTCCTTTTAATGGTCTCTACCATCAAGTCCATCACCTTGAAAGGTGCCTTCTCATCAAGTATATGCAACATGTTGATAGAATATCCTCTGATCATGCGATGATCTCCAGACTTGGGCATCAAGGTATGCCTCAGAATAGTGTTAGTGGTAGGTAAACCTGGCTGGAGATGGTAGACTGAGCCGAGCTTCCATACTTCCAAATCTGCTGCGGGGATCTCCTTGTACATGTTCTTCATGGAATCATGATTCTTCTTTGGAATCCCATAGACATCAATGTCATCCTCTCGCTGCACTGGAGCATTCAAAAGTTCTGCCATTCTTCAACAGAAGAAGAAAATCTCTGACCTTCAGTCATCCAGGTGATCTTCCCGTCAGGATAAAAGTGAGCTGTGGCATAGAATTGCATAATCATCTCATCGTTCCAACTGGTCAACTTCTGACCCACAAACTCTGCAACTCCACATGCAGTGAAGCTTTCATGCACATAGGGAAAGAAATCTCTGTGCTCTTCGATGTCAATGTATTCCCAGTCAACATATCTGGTGTCTGCGACTATGGGCTTCTTGTCCATCAGCACAGTCTCATAGAAGTCCCGCTGCTCTCTGGTGTGGAATCTGGGATCTACAGCAGTTCTTCTCCTCACGGCATATGGGTCAGCTTGTCTCCATAGCCTGAGACCTCTATCTTTCCTTGCCTTCATATCCTCGGCTTGAGGATGAGCATCATTGTGAAGTGGCAGTTTTGGACGGAGTTTCAGCAACACTTGTCCTTCCTCATCAGACTCAGACGGTGGCACATCACCCTTGTTCTTCTCAGATGCTGGAATGTTTCTGGTAGTCCTCTTGGGCTTGGCAGTAGGCTTTGCTGGAGTTGCCTTAGCTTGAGTAGACTTCTTGGGCTTTGAAGTGGCTCCGGCCTTAATGGCATCACCCATGAGCTTCTGCTTCTGAGGAGCAGGCTGGGGTGCTTCTTCTTCTTCTTCCTCGACTGCTGCATCTGCATGAGGATCACTATACACAACCCTCTTTCTCTTGGAGGTTTTCTTCACTTTGCTTGGAGCTGGCTCTCCCAAGTTCAGCTTCTTGGCAACAGTTGATTGCTTGACTTTGCTGGTGCCCTTCTTTGACTGCTGACCTTGTTGCTCTTTGGCAACAACCTTTCTCTTAGGCTTTGAAGTCACTTCTTCCTCAGCAACAAAATCAGAATCCTCATCATCGGAATTCTTTTCCTTTCTGGCTCTGGTGGCTGTAGGAGGCAAGCCACTTGGTGTACTCCTCTCACCATCATCAAATGGGCTACTAGTCTCTGGACTAGTATCTGCTTCAGGAATGTCTGCAATAGGTGACTCTGACCTGTTCTGACTGTCACTGGCATCTGACATGGCTGACAACCTGTGAATAGATAAGGTATAGGCAGAGAAGAAGAGTTATCACAAACTGCAGAAGTTTTTGCAAACAAAATGAGTTCAAATTTTAGTTTTAAGTTTTCACAGAAGACATATCGGTCAGACCGAATTTAAATTTTGGTGAATCCGAAGTGTGAAACAGAAACTTTACACACCACTTTCGGTTTGACCGAAGTGGGTTTCGGTCCTGCCGAAACACTAGGGTTTCACTAAAACTCTATTTCGGTCACACCGATTTGCACAACTCGGTTGGACCGAAAGGTGCAGTGCAATGGCCAGAGGCCGAATCGGTCACACCGAAATTTTAAAATCGGTTTCACCAAGATGTGTTCCGTGGAAACCTAACCCTAAGAATTTTACTCGAAACTAGTTCAAACGAACCGATCTGGTGTAAAAGAAGATTTCAATCGTGGCCAGATATTGGGCAAACCAAACGTGCATCGAATCGGAGATGGAAGCACGAGTGGGATCGAGACTCACCCTAACTTGGTGGAGTCTCTCGACGGCGGCAACGGCGTGGAGGAGAAGTCCGTTGACGGTGATGGAGACCTGCGGCGACGGCGCACAGGCGACGACGGCGACGATCCGGAGATCAGGGCGACGGCGGCAGGGGATGTGGGGCGAAAACGTTTGAAGGAGTAATCAACGCGCGCTGCCCTCAGTATATATATCCCTTTGCTGTCGGTGGGACCGAGTTGAAAAACTCGGTGGCACCGAGATGAATAACTGCCAGGCAGTTATGCATTTCGGTCACGCCGAAAGTTACAACTCGGTTTCACCGAGATGAAACCTAGATCAGTCTAAATGCTTTTGGTTTGACCGAGTTGGAGAAAGTTGGTCTAACCGAAATCACTTAGAAGGTTTTGGAAGTTAGCCCTTGACGGATCGGTGGCTCCGAGTGCTCCTCACTCGGAGGGTCCGAAAATGACTTGTTCAAAGTTTGTGATATAAGCATGAATAGAATTTGAGACAAGAAAGCATAGATAGCTAGGGGAGGTACTTAGGCATTCTTGTCCATCCATTTGGCCAGAAAAATCAAAACAACCAAAACAACAAATGGATGTCCTCGAATGGATAAAATCATGCATTCAACATGCTCACACAATAAGATAGCAAATGAAATATGTGTCAAACATGCACAACCAAAACTCAAGCTACTAGCACACAATTTGTCGATGACTAGGTCATCTTTATATGAGTATTTTGACTTAGGAGCCAAATGAGAACATTTGATCATAGGTCATACTCATCGTTTAAGCACAAGTGGGGTTACCACTTTTACATAAAGCATTGATGTGTTCACATCATTTGAAGATGCTTTAGCTCAATTTTTAGAGCAAAGCTCCCCCTAGATGTGAGAACCCCTTTTGAAGGGTCAAACTAACCTTGGGTTGTCGTAGAAGACTTCATGTAGATGTTGAAGATGTGGGTGCTCAATGTTGATGGAGATCATCAAGAGTTGGGAGCTATCCTTTGGATTAGGGCACTTTCAATACCTACATGGGTTAGTCCCACAAGGAACAAACAAGGATATCCATGGACATAGATTGAAGTTCACAATAGATGATGTCCATGAAAGCAATGATTACCTTGTCCCTTGACTTACCAACAAGAGGGTTTGTGACTCCATGAACTAGTGCATGATGTGGAAGTTGATTGCTCAAGTTGCCAAAATGAATGTGAGTGAAGTATGTTGGCGGAGTCACCCTCAAGAACCTTCTAGTTCTTCTTCTTCGGGATCCACATCATCTTGATGGGAATCCTTGGGGTTGTAGTTGAGCTTGACGAAGTAGAACTTGATGTGTCCTTGGGAACCCACTTGACCATGGCTTGAGGTGCTTCAATGAATGCATCAATCTCCTCTTGAAGCTTGTCCTTGGCTTTTAGCTTGTGGTCTTGTGGTGGAAGGTCATCTTGAGCTTGTTCCACATTGGAAGAAGTAGGATCATACTTCTCCTTTTGAGAAACAAACTGTGGAGTAGGATATTGACCTTCTTCCCACTCAACACCTTCGGCGTTGAACTTTCGCTCAAAACCAATCCCTTGATTCTTCCGGTGCCTTCCTTGCTTGCGAACAATTTCCTCAAAGTTCTTGCTTCCGGCAAGGCTCTTGTAGACACCTTTCTCTATGATCCCTTTCAATAAACTATTCTCTTGCTCAAGTGTAACTTGGCTTGAAACATTGTTAGTGGAATCAAGAGAACTACTAGAAGTAACAACATTAGATTTAACATGGTTATTGTTACTGCTAGAGGAAGAATTTTTCTTATACTTGTCATGCTTAGTCTTAATGGTTGGCAAGAAATTAGACAAGAGAAGTCGTTTGGCAAGATATGAAGAACTCTTCTTTCGAAGATCGTCATTGATCGCTTTTAGAAACTCATGTTCTTGCTCTAGAGTGAGCTTCTCGAAGCGTAGCTTCTCATGAGATCTTAAGAGCTCTCTATGATCTTCTTGAGTTGTTTCATGAGCTAACTTAAGAGTGTTTAGTTCTTTAGTTAGACGCTCAATCTCCTTCATAGCATTGTCATTCGACTCTTCTCGACTATAAAGACTACTAGCATTTTCATCGTTACTAGGCTCACTAGATTTATCATGCAAGAGCTCATCTTCACTAAGCAAGTCATCCTCATCACTATTGAAGTCAATGAATTTAGGGTGTGATACCTTGGGGCCTTTAGCCATGAAGCATCTTCCAATTCCCTCATTTGGTGAATCAAATAAGTCGTAGGAGTTGGAGTTGGAGGATACGAGAGCAAGACCGGCAACACCTTCATCTTGACTGTAGTCGGAGTCGGAGTGATAACTTCCATCGGATTGATTGTAGGAGTCGGAGCCGGAGACCCATTCACCTACATGAGCTTGATGTCTTCTTCTTGTGTAGCTCCTTGATGACTTGTCTTTCCTCTCTGAATCCTTGCTTCTCCGAGAGGGTCTTCGTTCATAACGATCATCTCTACTCCTTCTCTATTTCCGAGGTGACTCATCTCTTGATCTTCTTCTTGGAGATTCTTCTCTTCTCTTGTGGGGAGCCGTACACTCATTTGAGTAGTGTCCGGGTCTTCCACAATTGTAGCAGTTTCGATCACGACTAGAAGATCTCTTTTCATCATATGATCTAGACTTTGAGCTTCTCTCTTTGCCTCTATTATTGTAGAATTTGTTGAAGTTCTTAACCATTAGGCTTATCTCTTCATTGGAAATTAACTTGTCACTTGAGGTTGTGAAAGCATCACTTGTAGCTTTGTAAGCACCACTTGACTTGTTGTGAAGCTCTTCCTTATCCTTAAGTGTCATCTCATGAGCAACAATTCTTCCAATGACTTCAGTTGGCTTGAGAGTCTTGTAGTTTGGCATCATTTGGATCAAAGTGCACACGGTGTCATACTTTCCATCCAAAGCTCTGAGAATCTTCTTAATGATGAATCGGTCGGTCATTTCTTCGCTTCCTAAGCCGGCAATCTCATTTGTGATGAGAGCAAGCCTAGAGTACATTTCAGCGACTCCTTCACCATCCTTCATCTTGAACTTGTCAAGTTGACCTTGAAGAATATCTAGCTTTGATTCCTTCACAGACTCGGTACCTTCGTGCATTTCAACCAAAGTATCCCAAATCTCTTTAGCATTCTCAAGACGGCTGATTTTGTTGAACTCCTCGGGACACAAGGCATTGAAGAGAATGTCACAAGCTTGAGCATTGTTTTGCAACATCCGCAATTCTTCAGGTGTAGCTTCGCGATCCGGAACTTTTCCTTCCTCGAAGAATTCACCTTGCATACCAACACAAACAATGCCCCATGCGGCTGGGTTATGACCAAGAATATGCATTTTCATTTTATGCTTCCAACTAGCAAAATTTGTACCATCAAAGTAAGGACCTCTACGATAATTACCCTCACTAGACGCCATACTCTCCTAGGTTGTGAAACCAAGCTTATGGAGTCCAATGCAATGGAAACCAAAACAATGGAGACCAAAGCTCTGATACCACTTGTAGGATCGAAAGTATATCTAGAGGGGGGTGATTAGACTACTTGTAAATATAAAAATTCTGCCTTTTGACAAAGAACAGTTTTTGGTAGTTTCACAATTATGATCAAGTCAAGTATCACCCTACACATGCAATTCTAGAGTATAAGCAGCGGAAAGTAAATTGCACATGTAGTAAAGAGAGGTGGAGAAGAGCAAACACAATTTTGGAGACGTGGTGATTTTTCCCGTGGTTCCGATAGGTGGTGCTATCGTACATCCACGTTGATGGAGACTTCAACCCACGGAGGGTAACGGCTGCGCAAGTCCACGGAGGGCTCCACCCACGAAGGGTCCACGAAGAAGCAACCTTGTCTATTCCATCATGGCCTACGCCCACGGAGGGCTAGCCTTACTCGGGGTAGATCTTCACGAAGTAGGCGATCTCCTTGCCCTTACAAACTTCTTGGTTCAACTCCTCATCTCGATGACGGAGGCTCCCAAGCGACACCTAACCAATCTAGGAGGCACCACCCTCCAAAAGGTAATAGATGTTGTAGATGATGATGAACTCCTTGCTCTTGTGCTTCAAATGATAAGCTCCCCAACACTCAACTCTCCTCACTGATTTGGCTATGGTGGAAGAAAGGATTGAGTGGAAAGCAACTTGGGAAGGTTAGAGATCAAGCTTCATATGGTGGGAGTGGAGCAACTTGATCTCAACACAAGGATAGGTAGTTCTCTTCTCAGAAAGTGTAAGGTAGGAGTGGTAGTTCTTTCTGATGGCTCTCTCTACGAATGAAGAGGGGGTGGAGGGGTATATATAGCCTCCACACAAAATCCAACCGTTACACACATAATTGAGCAATCTCGGTGAGACCGAAGTGGACAACTCGGTGAGACCGAAAGTTCAAATAATGTGAACGTTAGGGTTTTCGGTGGGACCGAAAATACCATCTCGGTTATTCTGATTTAATCCAAGACAGGAGCATGCCAGTTTCGGTAAGACCGACTTTATCATCTCGATGACACCGATTTGATGACAGAAGGTTACAGAAGCTTGGCAGCCCATGTTTCGGTGAAACCGATTTCAAAATCGGAATATCCGATTTTTCTAGGGTTTGGCTTATGGCTGAGGTGGTTCATCTCGGTGTGACTAAGTTTGGATAATCGGTGGGACCAAGATTACTTATGAGTGTATATTGTAGTGAAGGTTGCTGATAGTTTAAGGAGATATATCACTAAGCACTTGAGCAACCAGATCATCAACACAACCTCATCCCCTTTTAATAGTATTGGCTTTTCCTATGGACTCAATGTGATCTTGGATCACTAAACCAAAAATGGAGTCTTGAGCTTTTGCCAATGCTTGCCTTAGCATTTTGAGGGGTCCACTTCTTCAGTCATTGCCATACCCATATCAGTGAACTTCTCTGAAATGATTCTCAAGTAACTATTAGTTCAATGATATATATGTTGTTATTAATTGCCAAAACCACCCGGGGATTAGTTGCACTTTCAAGGGGTCATGTTCATCGGGAGGGGTGTGGCATACCGCAAAACGGGACTCCATAGGCTACTGTTCACCCACCGTCGACTTCCTCCAACCTCCACCTGCACTGTTCATGCACCGTGTCTTCCTGTGCCTCCACCGGGTACTGTTCATACAGTCCTCCACGCGGTCCTGTTCATCGGACCTCCACGGGGTCCTGTTCCTCCTACCAACCCTCCACCGCCTACTATTCAACCAGCCCTCCACGGGGTCCTGTTCTTCCACCCCCAACTCCTCGGCTGTAGTGGCCTCGTCTCGGGGTCCTATTCATCCAGCTGCAACCATAACGTCCAACCCCCACGGGGTCCTGTTCATCCAACCCCAACCATGTACGTCTCGACTCATTCAACCAACCCCACATTCACTATTCATCAAGAGGCAGTAGGATCGATCGGCTTTAGTAAGCAGCCGCAGCCATCGATCGGGTTCAGTTAGCAGGGGTAGCGAAGGAATTGCTCGGGTTCAGTTAGTAGCCAAGGGATCGATTGCTTGGGTTCAGTAACGTAGCTAGTGCAATCGCTCAGGTTCAGTAAGCGAACGCCTCGCTCGGGTTCAGTTAGAGCCCAATTCCTCGCACGTACACGCGACTTGTATGAGAGAAACACACAAACCTCCGTGCATCACTCCGCCCCGACCACCCACCATAACTGCGAACTCCCCGAAATTTTCCTCGCACCTACCAAGGTTTTTTCCGTCATGGGCGGCCCAAAGAATGTCATGCAGTTGCCTCTCTGGCCCGCCCAGGATGAAAAGCCCATTTTCTGTCATGATTGTTTGTCATAGAAGTAGGAGCCCACCACATCTATGATGATACGGGTTTTTGTCACAGTTATCATCATAGAAGTGTCATAAGCATGTTAGAAAAAAAATCGTTCGACCCAAAATGTCACAGATGTGTCTCTTTTTTGTAGTGGAGCGGTGTTGCCCCCCCCCCCATGGGGAGTCTGAATTGGACTAGGGGAAGGGGGCGGCGCCCCCTTTCCTTCTCATACTCCCTCTCCATCCCTCTCTCTCTCTCCAATAGAAGGAATAAGGGAGGGGGCGAATCCTACTTGCACTAGGAGTCCTAGTAAGACGCCCCCCACTTGTGTAATGCCCAGGATGGGACTATACCTCCTACGTGTCGAGGCACGACTTAAAGGTATAAGCCCATTCTGGAATGATCTCAAGTTTGGTAACTTTGCACGACTCATGTAAAAATAGGGATGAAATTGCAAAAGGAGATAGTTGGCTTACACTCGCCATGTCACACAATACATTACATAAGCAAAACATCATTCAAAACATCACAACCCGACTACGGGTGAAGATCCAAAAGAAAGATACCAAAAACAACATAAAGCCACAGGTCCGAATCGCCCCTAGTAGAAACCACTACTGATCGTCGAAAACGTCACAAGCATACGGCCACTCTCTTCATCGAGCTCCCAGTGAAGTACTTGAACCAGCTCTTGCATCAATCTCGGCTGAACCTGCATCTGGTGTTGTAGTATCTGTGAGCCACGAGGACTCAGCAATCCCATAACCATGGGTATCAAGACTAGCAAAGCTTTATGGGTAGGAAGAGGTAAAGTGGTGAGGTTGCAGCAGCGGCTAAGCATAATATGGTGGCTAACTTACGAGTACAAGAATAAGATGAGCATCTACGCAAACGGTCGCAACTAGTAGTGATCGCTAAAGATCCTGAACTACCTACGAGTCAAACATAACCCCACCGTGTTCCCTTCTCAATGTGAAAAGAGACAGTCACGGTTACTCACACAGTTGTGTGTTTTACTTCGGATCCTCTGTCAAGTTTTCTACAACCGGACATTAACAAATTCCAATCTGCCACATAACCGCGGGCACGGCTTTCGAAAGATTATAACCCTGCAGGGGTGTCCCAACTTAGCCCATCACAAGCTCTCATGATTAGCTGAAGTGATAAATATAATATCATCACCCCTTATCTTAGGGAATTCCGATTAGGCTCGGCATCGCGGTGCACAAGACATTTCGTCAATGGTAAAACAAGTCCAGCAAGACCTCCCGGTGTGTCGACACCCTGATAGTAGCTGCACGTATCTCGTCTCAGGCCACGACAGGATGGGCGATTATACGAGTAAAACCAATCCTCGAGTTTCCCCGTGGTGGCCCCGCATACTCCCCATTTGGGACCAACACCATCAGCACTGACCCCCCTGCTATGTAGAAAAGAATCCCGAGGGTGCGACCCCCTATGCAAATTCAATTAATTAATTAAGTTGTTAATATGAGGCAAATTAAAACCAATGTTGGGCCTTGCTGGAGGAGTTTTATTCAAAGACGAACTGTCAAGGGGTCCCCATCCACCCATCGTGTAAGGAACGCAAAATCAAGGAACATAATGCCGGTTTATCGGCGCCTAAGGTGGCATGAGTGGAACAAAACACCAAGCAAAAGGCCAAGCCTTCCACCCATGCCTAGTATATAGGTGTGTTAATAACAATAATAATAGATATTGTGATATTCCAACAACAAGTTCCCTCCTGGAACGATCTTCATCTTCACCTGCAACTAACAACGCTATAAGAGGGGCTGAGCAAGCGGGTAACATAGCCAAACAATGGTTTTGCTAGGAAGGTTTCAAAGGTTAGAGGTTTCATGGCAACAAGGAGAGCGCTGACAATAAAAGATGGGTAGCGCGACATGTAACGATAGCATCGAGACAACTAAGCATGGCAATGGTAGTAAAGGTATCCAAGGTTATGATCATCTTGCATGGGATTCCGCAAGGAAGAAGAACAAGTCCATGAAGTAGACGGAGCAATATAGTCGAGCGAATCCTCACAACTCCGGAACGAAACAGAAGCTAACAAGAGAAGCAACCGGAAAGAAGCAAACAACACGGTAAACACACAAATCATAACCATGGCATGATGCACAAACAAGTATTTTGCATGTCCGGTTTAAATATGCATGGCATGGCAAAGTGCACAAACAAGTACTACAAGTTAAGTGGAGCTCAATATGCAACGAGTTGCATATTGACGAAACACCACATTTTAATTATTTAATTGACTCTTGTTTATTTACAAGACAAGATTAAATGTTTGTTAACATGGCAAGAGGTGAAGCAAGAGCAAACTACCTATTTAGGCAAGTTTAAAAGAGGCCGGAATGACAAACAACAATTCCGAAAAAAATTCCCCTATGCATGTTTAGCAATTTTAAGCAAACAACAATCACACATTTTAATGTTGTTAACATGATGCGGATGACATGATCAAGTTTATGCAATTTTTATTAAAAGGGAACATGAAGAGATATGAAGTATTTGTCACAGTGGTGGAATGAAAGGGTGCCACGGCAACGATCCGAAAATGATGCAATGGCAACATCTCGGTTCCGGTAACTCGTTGAGAGTCCGGTGCAAAAGAAAGGTGGCGTGAGCGAGTCGAACAAGATGAAAGGTGGGGTGATTCCGTCACCGGGTTCCCACGAGTCGGCGACGAGGCAACCGAGGAGCATGACAAAATACGAAACGGGCACGGTGCACACAAGGGAAACATCTCATACAACCACAAGCATTCGTCCACGGGTCATCGTCTCGGGGTTAAACCTTCGAAGCGTTCGTTCTCGAAGCGGTTCGAGTCGTCGAGGGACGTAGTGGAAGTAGTGGAAGTAGACGTTCTCGCGAGTCGTGGTACACGTTCGTAGAGGGAAGTAGTCGTTCCGTAGAGGTACACGTTTATGTAGTGGTACTTGCGGTCTCGGCAACGGTAGTTGTTCACGTTCATAGATATACATTCCGTAGATGGTACTTGAGGGTCTTCGGACTTGCCGGACTCGGTTCTCGCGACGGTAGTGGTACTTGACGTGTCGCCGTGTAGGTGTACTCGTTTCGAAGATGAACTTGACGTCGAGGGTCTCCGAGGTTGACGGTAGTGGTACTTGTGTTTCCCCTTGTAGTCGAATTTGACATCGGGCGTCGAGGTACTTGGCGGTTCGTAGTGGTACTTGATGTCCGCATGTTCCACGGGGTCCTCGAGGTTCGACGGTAGTCGTTCACGGGTTGTAAAGGGACTTGGCGCATCCAAAACGAAGCAACTCGAAAGGCCTCGGATCTTGGAAGTGGCAAGGAGGTGATGGTGGTGATCTAGCAAGGATCCACCCAAGGGTCTGGAGGTGCTGAAGATGGTCGGCCATGGCAAGCAGATGGCAGGAGTTGACGGCGGCAGCACAACACAACATCAGGCAGAGGCCATGTCGATAGGAGGCGGCGGCTCTGGCCGGCCGCTTCGGCGAGTGCAAAAGGAGAGGCGTAGAACTCGGGGCTGGAGGGACGCACGAAGGCTGGGTGGCAATGGAGGTAGAGGGATGGAGGAGAGTTGACGGGGCGGAGGGGCGCGGCAAGGGCCTGTCGACGAGGCACCATGGCAGGCGGCGCTCGGGCCGGCGAGGCCGGCGGCAGGCGCAGCTCGACGGCGATGCGCGGAGCCGTTCTTTCGCTGGAGAAGGGCGGGGCCGTCGCGTGGAGGAGAGGGACGGCGCGCGGCTGACGGAGCTCGGCGACAGTAGGGAGCTTCTGCGGCGGAGGCTGGCCGCGGTGACGAGGCGCGGGCGCTGGCCGGCTGCTCCTGGTCGACGGGAGGGCAAGGCTATGCGCTGGAGATCGATGGGGCTCGGGCTGCGAGGGAGAGCGAGGGGGACGAGCGAGGGGGATCGAGGGAATCGGGGTGCGGCGGTCGGGGAAGAGAATGAGAGGAGGGGTGCGGCGCTGAGGGGGGAGAGGAGCGAGGGGTGAGGGATCGAGCGAGATGGTGCGGCGCGAGGGGGACGAGGAGTGGGAGAGAAGGGATCGAGGGAGCCTGGCGCTAGGGTTGCGAGGCTGGAGCGGCTCTGGGCCTGATGGGCCTGCGGCTGGGATGGCCTAGAGGCCGGCGGCTGGGCCTCTCCTGCTGATTTTTCTTCTGCCATTTCCCAATTACAGAAAATAGCCATGAAGAAAAAAAATGAGAAGAAAGGAAGGGTTTGAAACAGAATTTGGACATGGGTTTAATTTTCTCGGACCCATAAAAATGAGCTTGATCCAAGAAAATAGGAATGAGCATGGACGTGACGATGATCTCAAACTCGTTTGAATTTAATTCAAATGAGTTTGAGAAGGATGAGGTTAAATGGTATGTCCAAAATAAGGTTGAGAATTTTTGATGGTGCTCGGGAAAATGACAAAAGGATTTATGGGCAAAGTTTGAGATCAAGAATTGAGATACAAAAGGCATGGAGAAAATTATGCAAGTGTGTTATGGTGATTCCGACACAATGGAATAATTATATAGCTCCATATATTAGGAGGATATGTTATAAAGAGAAGTCATCCTTCCCTCGATTTAAATGGACCGAAGGTCCACACAATTTATTTAGTTGAGATGCAGAAGATGAATGACATGATGGCATGATGACATGATGCAATGCAAAAATAAAATAACACAAGCACAAAAGAAACACACGGGAGAACCCGGAACATCTGGAATCTTCTGGGACGTCGGTCTTCGGGCGTCACAACTCTCCCACACTAACAGAGGATGTCGACCCGAGATCCTAGAGATAGCACCGGGTAGAAACGGAAAAGAAGAGGTAAACAAAGTTGCTTCTTTGATAGACGAGTGAAACCACGAACCTTGAGAGGTTAAACAAGTTGAAAGAACAAAACAACATAGATGAACGAAGTTGAAAACACTCCGTTAGAAAAGAGGAACCAGGAGCATTATGAGAACCTTGTAGGTTGAAAGATATGAAACAAGAGCTTACGAACCAAAAGAATATGAAACCGCAATGGTATAGCCAAGGAATAAGAATGGTAGAATTTGGACAGCACTCCGTCTGAAAATGGAAGGAATTAACAAGAACTTGCCAAGTTGGGAAGATACTTGATGAAATGAACAACATATTGCCTCCAAAACAATTGAAAGAATGGCACAAGGGGTAAGAAATAATTCAGATAGCACTCCGGTTAAAAAAAGAGTTAAAACTTGATAAGATGAGGGAACTATAATGAAGAATACAACACTCCGGTTAAATGATAAGAAAGGGAAAGAACATGATCTCGAGAAAACGCTATGATGGTTTGGAGAGAGCAACATCACAATGCCTCCGGAATGAAAGAATAGCATATGATCAATGAAAGAATTGAATGGAGAAGAAAAATGACAACTTCTCCCACGAATGAATATGTAAAACATCCTTACGAAGAAGGGTTGAACGGAGTTGGTGGAAAATCAACAACGAAAACGAATAAGCTTCATGTGGGCTTATGGAAAACATCTCGAAATTATGAGGTGACAACCAGCCACTAATAGAAACGAATTGCTTGGATTGAGATCAACAAGGAGACGATAAACTTATTTCACCAGAAGGATAAATGAAGAACTTGGGTCATTATAAGAACCATAATAGCAACAATCCTTAGGGAAAGCTTTTAGGTGAATTATAACCCAAGATAACTCCAACGAATAATTAAAGGGTTGAAAAGATCTCCTGAACAAGGAAAATGATGGTTTTAAATATCTCATTCTTGATAACTCATGAATCATAAAACATGAAGGAATTGTCAAGAATGACATAACACCATCTGAAAAGATAAGGTAGAAAGAATTGCAATTGGAAGAATGAAGAAGAATACTTGAGCTCCAAAAAGAATCTTGATGAAGACTTCTAGGATGAATTAAAACATGAGAACCACCATGAAGAACTCCGGTAACAAAAGGATGAGAAGTGAAAGATGAAAAGAATAAGATTCAAGGCCTACGATGAATTAGATGGAGCTTTGGAATGATATAATTGAAATAACTTGGAGCTCCGGAAAACAAGATGAACAACTTAGAACAGAGAATATGATATGATGAACAAGCTCCAGACAAAAGAATTAAATCACCTTGAAGGAATAAGAATAAGAGTTATGTCATGCAACTCCTTCACCAATTTAAATTGATGACAACCAAAGGATTTGGCATACTACTTATTATCGTTGGAAAGGATTAAGAGAGATCTCGCACAAGCTTGGGTAAATCTTCAACGAACCATCGGTAGGATTGTGAAAAGAACAAATGAATTAAAACGATAACAACGGAAGGGTAATCTTGAAAGAACCACCGTAAGAATATGGAGACGAACGAAGAGACATCAATGAAGAATATTTGGAGGACGAAGTTGAAAACTGAGAACAAAGAAATCTTCTGAAATGATGGCCTTCAGAGGATCACAATGGAAAGAATTCATGAAATGCTTCGGACGGGTATAAAAAGAATTCCTCACAATCGGAACAATAATGAGGATGGCATGAAGCTAGAACCACGAATCTTCAAGAGGACGGCCAATGATTTAAGAGAAACTCTTCTCCGGTCTTCAAATGCTGAGAATGAAGACGAAATACCATAAGAATTGTTGAGCACTCCGGAATGAAGAATTAAAAGGTTGAAACAACGGTGAAAAGAATTGAACGCGATCTTGGAGAAGGTATATGACTGATGTAATCCATTCTTACGTCACATTTGAAAAGAATTCTTCGGAAAAAGAAGATTCAGGTAAGATCCTGGGAAAAAACCTGTGGGCCCACTAAAGAAATCACCGTTGAAAAAGATTGCTTAAGGGATATTGCATCGGTTGAATTAAATGGCTTGAGTAAGATAACAATCCTCAAAATAGCTTGAAATGATTAAGAATGGAAACGCGGATCATCTGAGATATCTTCAACACTCCGGAGAAGAATTAGAGAGTTGAATAAGCAAGAGAAACTTCGGATAAGAAATTTCAACATGGGAAAAACATGTGAAACAAGAGGAAGAATATGATCAACACCGAAGCTTGAATTAAATCCACCGGCAGAATTTGAGAACAAAAGAATGATGAACTTGAAGCTCTTGAGCATCTTCACGATAAATCACCGGATAAGAACATTGAAGGAAATGAATGAAGAAATATCGCATGAATAAAATGGATACTTCATTAAGAATTCCAGCTCCATAAGGAAAAGGGAGGGAGGGTGGGGAAAAACAAGGCGACTTGGGATGAATGAAACAGACAATCGTCAGATTTCTCAACGGCGTCCGTATGTAATAACTTGAAGAGAAGGCACACCGGTTGAACAGGATTAACATGGAGATCTCGATGGTCAAGAAGAATTAACACTCCCATAGAAATATGAGAACACCGATTAAGAAAGGTATGGAATCAACACTTGACATCGAAGCAACTCGAATACCAGAATCAAAACAAAAATAAAGGATAGATATGTTGCAACATGATCTTCACAATATCATTCGAACAGAGAATTGAACGAATGAATTCCGTAGGTACATCAACTTGTCGAGAAGCCACTTGGGAGAACAAAAGGTAAATAAAAGCAACAAGGAGCAGATAGAACAAATACAAAATAGAAGTTTTGTTCCACATATTCGTGTTGAAAGCTCATGGAACGTGTTACAAAAGGGTTTTGCAATCCCCGGATCAGCATAGCCAAGGACCCTTTAAGATGCAACTCCCGATCGGAACAACGCCCATAAAACCACTTCACTCAATGTAGAACCCCGAACTCCATATCCTGCATTCGTTGGAAGAATGCCTACGAGCTACTAGATGAACCCACCTATTAATTTCCAAAAGATTCCAGTTATGCAATCAGGTGTTGGGGATACAGGGGAAGCACCGCGCACTCAACTCTAATCCTACATCCAGCTGTATACATCCTTCAACACATAACCAGTTGTTTTCAAAAACCGTTTACCTCGGACCTTCGAAACACATCTACTATACAAGCTATGACAATACTCCCGAACTACCTCCCCGGTACTGGGTGATGTCGGGGTTATCTTGCCACTAACCGCATAGGAGAGTTTTCGATGTCGGCCGTCTTAAGTATTCCAGAACTGATGTGATATATTTGTGATGACAACACCTCGGAGCTCAACTCCCCGGGACACTGACACAACCCCTAAATGACAGGAGGCATCGAGAACAATGTTCTCGTCACAAAGATATCAGAACAATCCAAACAATACTCGCGTGATCCTAAAATAAATTGGTGAATTTTTTAGAGTAGAAGAGACCAAGTAATTTTCAGGAGTCCTCACCAGAGTGAAAAGGGATGAGGAGCAAAGAAATCCTACTCTCTGATATATATATAGGACTCAAAACATTTTCAAGTGTGTGCCTAGACTCAACCATCAACAATTCGATCAATCAGTGGGGGCTTCTAGGTCGGAGAAGGCTCTGATACCAACTTGTAATGCCCAGGATGGGACTATACCTCCTACGTGTCGAGGCACGACTAAAAGGTATAAGCCCATTCTGGAATGACCTCAAGTTTGGTATCTTTGCACGACTCATGTAAAAATAGGGATGAAATTGCAAAAGGAAATAGTTGGCTTACACTCGCCACGTCACACAATACATTACATAAGAAAAACATCACAACCCGACTACGGGTGAAGATCCAAAAGAAAGATACCAAAAACAACATAAAGCCACAGATCCGAATCGCCCCTAGTAGAAACCACTACTGATCGTCGAAAAAGTCACAAGCATACGACAACTCTCTTCATCGAGCTCCCAGTGAAGTACTTGAACTAGCTCCTGCATCATTCTCGGCTGAACCTGCATCTGGTGTTGTAGTATCTGTGAGCCACGAGGACTCAGCAATCCCATAACCATGGGTATCAAGACTAGCAAAGCTTTATGGGTAGGAAGAGGTAAAGTGGTGAGGTTGCATCAGCTGCTAAGCATAATATGGTGGCTAACTTGCGAATACAAGAATAAGATGAGCATCTACGCAAACGGTCGCAACTAGTAGTGATCGCTAAAGATCCTGAACTACCTACGAGTCTAACATAACCCCACCGTGTTCTTTTCTTAAAGTGAAAAGAGACAGTCACGGTTACTCACACAGTTGTGTGTTTTACTTCGGATCCTCTGTCAATTTCTACAACCGGACATTAACAAATTCCAATCTGCCACATAACCGCGGGCACGGCTTTCGAAAGATTATAACCCTGCAGGGGTGTTCCAACTTAGCCCATCACAAGCTCTCACGATTAGCTGAAGTGATAAATATAATATCATCACCCCTTATCTTAGGGAAATCAGATCAGGCTCGGCATCCCGGTGCACAAGACATTTCGTCAATGGTAAAACAAGTCCAGCAAGACCTCCCGGTGTGTCGACACCCTGATAGTAGCCGCGCGTATCTCATCTCAGGCCACGACCGAATAGGCGATTATACGAGTAAAACCAATCCTCGAGTTTCCCCGTGGTGGCCCCGCATACTCCCCGTTTGGGACCAACACCATCAGCACTGGCCCCCCCTGCTATGTAGAAAAGAATCCCGAGGGCGCGACCCCCTATGCAAATTTAATTAATTAATTAAGTTGTTAATATGAGGCAAATTAAAACCAATGTTGGGCCTTGATGGAGGAGTTTTATTCAAAGACGAACTGTCAAGGGGTCCCCATCCACCCATCATGTAAGGAACGCAAAATCAAGGAACATAATGCCGGTTTATCGGTGCCTAAGGTGGCATGAGTGGAACAAAACACCGAGCAATAGGCCAAGCCTTCCACCCATGCCCAGTATATAGGTGTGTTAATAATAATAATAATAGATATTGTGATATTCCAACAACAAGTTCCCTCCTGGAACGATCTTCATCTTCACCTGCAACTAACAACGCTATAAGAGGGGCTGAGCAAGCGGGTAACATAGCCAAACAATGGTTTTGCTAGGAAGGTTTCAAAGGTTAGAGGTTTCATGGCAACAAGGAGAGGGCTGACAATAAAAGATGGGTAGCGCGACATGTAACGATAGCATCGAGACAACTAAGCATGGCAATGGTAGTAAAGGTATCCAAGGGTATGATCATCTTGCCTGGGATTCCGCAAGGAAGAATAACAAGTCCATGAACTAGACGGAGCAACATAGTCGAGCGAATCTTCACAACTCCGGAACGAAACCGAAGCTAACAAGAGAAGCAACCGGAAAGAAGCAAACAACATGGTAAACACACAAATCATAACCATGGCATGATTCACAAACAAGTATGATGCATGTCCGGTTTAAATATGCATGGCATGGCAAAGTGCACAAACAAGTAGTACAAGTTAAGTGGAGCTCAATATGCAATGAGTTGCATATTGACGAAACACCACATTTTAATTATTTAATTGACTCTTGTTTATTTACAAGACAAGATTAAATGTTTGTTAACATGGCAAGAGGTGAAGCAAGAGCAAACTACCTATTTAGGCAAGTTTAAAAGAGGCCGGAATGACAAACAACAATTCCGAAAAAAAAACCTATGCATGTTTAGCAATTTTAAGCAAACAACAATCACACATTTTAATGTTGTTAACATGATGCGGATGACATGATCAAGTTTATGCAATTTTTATTAAAAGGGAACATGAAGAGATATGAAGTATTTGTCACCGTGGTGGAAGGAAAGGGTGCCACGGCAACGATTCGAAAATGATGCAACGGCAACATCTCGGTTCCAGTAACTCCTTGAGAGTCCGGTGCAAAAGAAAGGTGGCATGAGCGAGTCGAACAAGATGAAAGGTGGGGTGATTCCGTCACTGGGTTCCCACGAGTCGGCGACGAGGCAACCGAGGAGCATGACAAAAGACGAAACGGGCACGGTGCACACAAGGGAAACATCTCATACAACCACAAGCATTCGTCCACGGGTCATCGTCTCGGGGTTATACCTTCAAAGCGTTTGTTCTCGAAGCGGTTCGAGTCGTCGAGGGACGTAGTGGAAGTAGTGGAAGTAGACATTCTCGTGAGTCGTGGTACATGTTCGTAGAGGGAAGTAGTCGTTCCGTAGAGGTACACGTTTATGTAGTGGTACTTGCGGTCTCGGCGACGGTAGTTGTTCACATTCGTTGATGTACACATTCCGTAGATGGTACTTGAGGGTCTTCGGACTTGCCGGACTCGGTTCTCGCGACGGTGGTGGTACTTGACGTGTCGCCGTGTAGGTGTACTCGTTTCGAAGATGAACTTCACGTCGAGGGTCTCCGAGGTCGACGGTAGTGGTACTTGCGTTTCCCCTTGTAGTCGAACTTGACATCGGGCGTCGAGGTACTTGGCGGTTCGTAGTGGTACTTGATGTCCGCATGTTCCACGGGGTCCTCGAGGTTCGACGGTAGTCGTTCAAGGGTCGTAAAGGGACTTGGTGCATTCAAAACGAAGCAACTCGAAAGGTCTCGGCTCTTGGAAGCGGCAAGGAGGTGATGGTGGTGATCTAGCAAGGATCCACCCAAGGGTCTAGAGGTGCTAAAGATGGTCGGCCATGGCAAGCAGATGGCAGGAGTTGACGGCGGCAGCACAACACAACATCAGGCAGAGGCCATGGCGACAGGAGGCCGCAACTCTGGCCGGCCGCTCCGGCGAGCGCAAAAGGAGAGGCGCAGAACTCGGGGCTGGAGGGACGCACGAAGGCAGGGTGGCGATGGAGGTAGAGGGATGGAGGAGAGTTGACGGGGCAGAGGGCGCGGCAAGGGCCTATCGACGAGGCACCATGGCAGGCGGCGCTCAGGCCGGCGAGGCCGGCCGCAGGCGCAACTCAACGACGGTGCGCGGAGCCGTTCTTTCGCTGGAGAAGGGCGGGGCCGTCGCATGGAGGAGAGGGACGGCGCGCGGCTGACGGAGCTCGGCGGCAGTAGGGAGCTTCAGCGGTGGAGGCTGGCCGCGGTGACGAGGCGCGGGCGCGGGCCGGCTGCTCCTGGTCGACGGGAGGGCGAGGCTATGCGCTGGAGATCGATGGGGCTCGGGCTGCGAGGGAGAGCGAGGGGGATCGAGGGAATCGGGGTGCGGCGGTTGGGGAAGAGAACGAGAGGACGGGTGCGGCGCTGAGGGGGGAGAGGAGCGAGGGGTGAGGGATCGAGTGAGATGGTGCAGCGCGTGGGGGACGAGGAGTGGGAGAGAAGGGATCGAGGGAGCCTGGCGCTAGGGTTGCGAGGCTGGAGCGGCTCTGGGCCTGATGGGCCTGCGGCTGGGATGGCCTAGAGGCCGGCGGCTGGGCCTCTCCTGCTGATTTTTCTTCTGCCATTTCCCAGTTATAGAAAATAGCCATGAAGAAAAAAAAATGAGAAGAAAGGAAGGGTTTGAAACAGACTTTGGACATGGGTTTAGTTTTCTTGGACCCATAAAAATGAGCTTGATCCAAGAAAATAGGAATGAGCATGGACGTGACGATGATCTCAAACTCGTTTGAATTTAATTCAAATGAGTTTGAGAAGGAAGAGGTTAAATGGTATGTCCAAAATAAGGTTGAGAATTTTTGATGCAGCTCGGGAAAATGACAAAAGGATTTATGGGCAAAGTTTGAGATCAAGAATTGAGATACAAAAGGCATGGAGAAAATTATGCAAGTGTGTTATGGTGATTCCGACGCAATGGAATAATTATATAGCTCCATATATTAGGAGGATATGTTATAAAGAGAAGTCATCCTTCCCTTGATTTAAATGGACCGAAGGTCCACACAATTTATTTAGTTGAGATGCAGAAGACGAATGACATGATGGCATGATGACATGATGCAATGCAAAAATAAAATAACACAAGCACAAAAGAAACACATGGGAGAACCCGGAACATCTGGAATCTTCTGGGACGTCGGTCTTCGGGCGTCACAACTTGGGGCACACCTAGGGCTGGCTCCCACCCCCTACCTCCTTTATATACGTGGGGAGGGGGCACCTAGGACACACATCAATTGTTCTGAGCCGTGTGCGGCGCTCTCCTCCATAGTTTGCTCCTCTGGCCATATTGTTGTAGTGCTTAGGCGAAGCCCTGTGCGGATCACTTCACCATCACTATAACACGTCGTCGTGCTGACAAAACTCTCCCTCGACACTTTGCTGGATCAAGAGTTCGACGGACGTCATCGAGCTGAACGTGTGCTGAACACAGAGGTGTCGTATGTTCGGTACTTGATCAGTTGAATCGAGAAGACATTTGATTACATCAACCGCACTAAACTAACACTTCCGTTTTGGTCTACGAGGGTGCGTGGACACACTCTCCCCCTCTCGTTGCTATGCATCTCGAGCCTGAAACATTTGAAAAGTTCAAAGAATTTCAAGGTGAAGTAGAGAATCATCGTAACAAGAAAATAAAGTTTCTACGATTTGATCGCGGAGGTGAATATTTGAGTTACAAGTTTGGTCTTCATTTAAAACAATGTGGAATAGTTCCGCAACTCACGCCACCTGGAACACCACAGCGTAATGGTGTGTCCGAACATCATAACCGTACTTTATTATAAATGGTGTGATCTATGATGTCACTTACCGATTTACCACTATCATTTTGGGGTTATGCATTAGAGATAGATCAATTCACGTTAAATAGGGCACCATCTAAATATGTTGAGACGATACCGTATGAACAATGGTCTGGCAAGAAACGTAAGCTGTCATTTCTTAAAGTTTGCGGTAGCCATGCTTATGTGAAAAATCTTCAGCCTAATAAGCTCGACCCCAAATCGGAGTAGTGCGTCTTCATAGGATACCCAAAAGAAACTGCTGGGTACAGCTTTTATCATAGATCGAAAGGCAAGATCTTTGTTGCTAATAATGGATCCTTTCTATAGAAGGAGTTTCTCTCGAAAGAAGTGAGTCGGAGGAAAGTAGAACTTGATGAGGCAGTTGTACCTTCTCTCGATTTGGAAAGTAGCTCATCACATAAAATAGTTCCCACGATGCCTACACCAATTAGTGAGGAAGCTAATGATGATGATCAGGAAACTTCAGATCAAGTTACTTCCGAACCTCGTAGGTTAACCAGAGTACGATCCGCACCAGAGTGGTATGGTAATCCTGTCCTGGAAGTCACATTACTAGACAGTGATGAACCTACAAACTATGCGGAAGCAGATGATGAGCCCAGATTCCGCAAAATGGCTTGAGGCCATGAAATCTGAGATATGATACATGTATGGGAACAAAGTATGGACTTTGGTTGACTTGGCCGATGATCGGCAAGCCATAGAGAATAAATGGATCTTCAAGAAGAAGACTGACGCTGATAGTAATATTACTGTCTACAAAGCACGAGTTGTTGCAAAAGGTTATGAGAAGTTCAAGGAGTTGACTACGATGAGACCTTCTCACCCGTAGCGATGCTTAAGTCTGTCCGAATAATGTTAGCAATTGCCGCATTTTATGATTATGAAATCTGCAAAATGGACATCAAAACGGCATTCCTTAATGGATTTCTTAAAGAAGAGTTGTATATGATGCAACCAAAAGGTTTTGTTGATCCTAAAGGTGCTAACAAAGTGTGCAAGCTCCAGCGATCCATCCATGGACTAGTGCAAGCATCTCAAAGTTGGAATATACGCTTTGATGAGGTGATCAAAGCGTATGGTTTTATACAGACTTTTTGAGAATCATGTATTTACAAGAAAGTTAGTGTGAGCTCTATAGAATTTCTGATATTATATGTGGATGAGATATTATTGATTGGATATGATGTAGAATTTCTGGATAGCATAAAAGGATACTTGAATAACAATTTTTCAATGAAAGTCCTCGGTGTAGCTGCTTATATATTGGGCATCAAGATCTATAGAGATAGATCAAGACACTTGATAGGACTTTCACAAAGCACATACCTTGATAAAGTTGTGAAGCAGTTCAAAATGGATTATTCAAAGAAAGGGTTATTGCATGTGTTACATGGTGTGAAGTTGAGTCAGACTCAATGCCCGACCACTGTAGAAGATAGAGAGAAAATGAAAGTTATTCCCTATGCCTCAGCCATAGATTCTATCATGTATGCAATGCTGTGTACCATACTTGATGTGTACCTTGCTATAAGTCGAGCAGGGAGGTACCAAAGTAATCCAGGAGTGGATCACTCGAGAGTGGTCAAGAACATCATGAAGTACCTGAAAAAGACTAAGGATATGTTTCTCATTTATGGAGGTGAAAAAGAGCTCATCATAAATGGTTACGTCGATGCTAGTTTTGACACTGATCCGGATGACTCTAAGTCACAAACCGGATACGTATTTTTGTTGAATGGTGGAGCTTTCAGTTGGTGCAGTTCCAAGCAGATCGTCGTGCCGGGATCTACATGTGAAGCGGAATACATAGCTGCTTCGGAAGAAGAAAATGAAGGAGTCTAGATGAAGGAGTTCATATCCGATCTAGGTGTAATACCTAGTACATTGGGTCCAATGAAAATCTTTTGTGACAACACTGGAGCGATTGCCTTGGCGAAGGAATCCAGGTTTCACTAGAGAACCAAACACATCAAGAGACGGTTCAACTCCATCCGCGATCAAGTCAAGGAGGGAGAAATAGAGATTTGCAAAATACATACGATTCTGGATGTTGCAGTCTCGTTGAGTAATCCTCTTCCACGAGCAAAACATGATCATCACCAAGACTCCATGGGTGTTAGAATCATTACTATGTAATCTAGATTATTGACTCTAGTGCAAGTGGGAGAGTAAAGGAAATAGCCCTTGAGGCGATAATAAAATGGTTCTTATTATATTTCCTTAATCATGATAAAGGTTTATTATTCACGCCAGAATAGTATTGATGTCGGGACCCCGATCCTAAGTCACACCGGTCTAGCATGTAACACATCATATCACTTTGCGGCCTCACCCACGGTATCCCCACGGGTGCCACCTTACCTGGCCCGGGACCAATTATGCATTTTGGCTCACGTATATGATAGTGTCACTAGCATCCATATGACAGAGAACCTGACCCGACATGACTAGTCATAAACCCAAGGTGGCACAAACATACAGGGACAGACATACATGACCCAACAATGCACGTGTCGGTCAGCAGTGAGTGTTGCCGAGCTGTAGCTAGCTAACAGGACTCCGGTATACACCGTGTGACATTTCCCCGGAAGGGACGGACACAGGAGCAAAGAACGACACATGCCGGTCAATCCATGTATTCCGGAGTAGTAGCAAGCTACCAAGGCTCAGTGGAAGCACTAGGAGGCATTTCCCCATAAGGAAGGCTACCAAGAATAAACAACTAGGTGTCGGATTCCACACATACCAATACACGTTACACGTACGCATAACATGCACGATATGTATAGATAAAATATGGCAGCACAACATAACCCAACAACTCATATAGATACAGGCCCAGAAGAGCCGTCATAGCAACGGAAGCATAAACATGTCTGGGTATAGACATCTGAAAAGGAAGAAGGCTATCAAGCCTGACTATCTACAAGACCCTCCCAAGGGTACAAGATGATAGCTGAGGTAACAAGCCAAACGTCGAAGTCCACGTGAAACCACTAGTGAGACTGAAGTCTCTCTGCAAAAAATAAATTAAGCAAACATGAGTACAAATGTACTCAACAAGATTTACATCAGAACTAGCTACATATGCATCGGTATCAACAAAGGGGTAGTGGAGTTTAACTACAGAAAGCTAGCTTTGACTCAGTGGCTATCCTATACTACGACTGCTGGTAACTCTTTTGAGGTGGCGCACACGAGTCCACATATTCACCATAACAATACACCACTATGGATCCTCTCCCGTCTCCCTACGAGAAGGCCATCCATAACATCACGCTTATCTTGCGCATTTTAGAGTACCCACTTTCACTTGTCTATGAACTGTATAAGCATCCCAGTAGTCCATTACCGTGGGCGCAGCTATTCGAATAGATCATGTTAACCCTGCAGGGGCGTACTTCTTCACACGCGCTCTCGCCACTTACTGCCATGTACACGTCATGTATCTCGGCAACCTTCAAGTGGAAGCCTGGAGAGGGTGTCAGCCACGACCTGACTAACCACGCAAGACTCTACTCCAGGTTTACCGCCTATTCGGGTTCCATCCGCAAGGGAGTCCGGCCGAGGTTTCCATAATGGCCCCAAATGATGTAAGCAGGGTTCCCAAGCCCACCTTCCAGGTGCCACTTGGTACACCATGCCACTGCACCTAGTCTGTCCCAAGCCCACCTGTACCGGGTGCCACTTGGTAGACTACTCGCGCTACCTACAAACACCAGAAACTAGTTGCAACTCCTGGACAGAGATCGAGGCAATTAATAAGCCGAGAGGGGTCGACTTACAGGAATCCAATGTGTGGTAGTAACTGTCTTGGATCACAGACACAGAACTTAGTTCCTGAGGATGGTCCCAATACCCACCATGTACTCCTACATGGCCTCTCATCGCTACCTTTACCAAATCGTGTTCACACACTTAGCTCTCACACAGTAGGACATGTTCACACCATTCCAATCCATCCCAGATGAATCAGAACTGACACAACTATATGCATAGCAGGCATAACAAGCAAGCAAGAATGAGTAGGCACATCATGGCTCAGACAACTACTACTCATACTAGTGGGTTTCAACTATTTACTGTGGCAAAGACAAGTCTTGCAGAGGAAAGGGGTTCAACTACCGCAGCATGTAACAGTTGAATCATTGTTGTCCTAATGCAGTAAAAGAGAGGAAGAGCGAGCGAGTTGGATTGTACCGGAATGTTCAATGGGGGTTTCGAAGATACCATTGTGTCTTCATCGGTGTCATCGAACTCATCGTCAGAACTGCGTCCACTAAGAGGGGATAACACTGTCATCAGAGAAAGAACACAATCAATGGAATGCAACAATATGATGCATGTTCATGGCATGTAGATATGATGTGATTTGAGCTAATACATCTAGCATTCAATTTGGATGAAGTTCATCCGAACCAAGGGTTCAAATGCAACTCCAAATTAAGCATTTACAGATGTCGTTTATATGTTTTCACTCATACAGTAGGTATAAGTTGCTTTGTCATGCATGAAAATGGTACAGATGTATAGATTGCATTTTTTTGATGATTTTTCATATATAAATTATTTCATTCTGAATTATAGTTTATTTTCTATGAATTTTTGAAGTTTTAAACATTTTTCTGGAATTTCCTGGATTATTTTTAATCCAGAAAATTGTTAACTGCGTCAGCATGATGTTGGTGTGATGTCAAAAAGTCAACAGAGGCGGCCCAGGTCAAACCTGACACTAGGGCCCATGCGTCAGTC
This sequence comes from Secale cereale, assembly GCA_902687465.1. Classification (NCBI taxonomy): domain Eukaryota; kingdom Viridiplantae; phylum Streptophyta; class Magnoliopsida; order Poales; family Poaceae; genus Secale; species Secale cereale. The sequence goes on from LR738715.1 coordinate 533,952,604, forward strand.
TAACAGGGCTAACTAATTAAGTTTAAAACTTAACTAATTAACATGACGAGCCCCACCTGTGATTGACCCAGGGGAGGTCAAACCCCTAGTCAATCGAGGCTGACCCGCCAGGGGCTCGACGCCGGTGTCCACAAACGCGGCGGAGGGGCTCGGGATCGCTTCCACGATGCCCAAACGAGCAGTCGAAGGTAACTACGGGGAGCTGGAGCTCACCTGCACCCTTTGCAGCAAGCAGCAACAGCTAGGGCTGCCGGAGCTCGTCGGAAACGAGCTCGAGGCAACGGGAGGCATTCGGGTGCGAGTGGCGCGGCAGCTACGGCATGCGAGAGCAAGAGCAGAGAGGGGGAACAGGGGCAGTGGCTCACTGCGAGTCGGGTGAGATGGACGGCGAACTGGGGGGAGGTCTGTAGAGACAATGGTTCCAATGAACCGAAGCCTCTGTGCTCAGTGTCATCCCTGGATCGGTATGCTAACACACACGGTACCCGAGGATTTATAACAGAGGTTCAATCACACTTTATTACATCGAAAGTCCTCGAAGAGGCAATATCCCTTACACGAGAATGGCTGAAGGCCATCTAAATGAAATAAACTGTGGAAGCTATGAAGAGTAGTTGAGTCCATCCAACTCCACGGCAAACATTGAGTGCATGACAACGACCTATCGTACCTTAATATTCTTCCGTAAACTCTACAACATGATACGTTACAACCATGTAGGTCAGCACATTGAATATGCTGGCAAGAACACACTATAATGATAAAGAGCAATGTCTACAACTACATGCATATTTGGCTGGTGAAGGTTGTAAGGTTTATTTTTGCATAAAGCTAGTTTTTTTGCTATAACAAAGGAATGTATTTATTTAACTAGTTTGTTAAATTTAATCATGAACAATTGAGAATAGTACCCCCATCTCAATCCCAAAACCAAAGTCATTAATAACCCAACAAGTTAAAACAAGTGTTGAGATCAGTCCATAATTCAAATACCAGGACACTCAAGATGTCCATAACCGGGGACACATCTACTCATGAATAGTTCGTACACTCTACAGAGGTTTGTGCACTTTTCCCCACACGACTCGATCTCCTCCGTTTGATTTCTCGCACTGCATGGTGTTTGAGGAACGGATGACTGAGACACAGTCTTTCAGAAGCATTAACTCTTAACCCTGGATAGACCGTACCACCTACATCCGCTACATCTGCTAGTCTACCACGGAAAGAGGTCACACAACATACTCAACTATGCCAGAGCCCATAATGGCATTGTGGCTGCACACGGAAGTTTCTAGGCATGAATGATATATGATCCCTTTGAGCATGGGTGGCATTCCGTGGACAACACTGGTATATCCCCAGGTGCCCTGACAACCACTTGCCCATCCCCAGGGTGCCACAACCAATCCACCCAGATGTGTATTAAATCTCCACCATAAAGAAACCCTTAGTTGTTATTACACTCACAACTTTCATGAAATCAATCATACCAATGCATGTCTACGAGCATGGCAAACAATAAGTAACAAAGCGTATATTCCCTTGGGTTGATCTCAAGTCATTGGGTTCCTACCTCATGAACTACAAAGCATCATCACATATAACCAATCCCACTCTTGCAAGTGTTTGAGGATATAACTAATGCAATAAAAACTGGGTATTGGAAAGTATGATCAATGTATGAACTTGCCTTGCTAACGATCGTTGAAACCTAAAGACTCGTAGTAGCATGCTTCACACACCGGGAATTCTACCGCAATCAAACAATAGCATACATAAGCAATCATGCAACAGAATTGAAGAACAGATCTCGAAAGACTTCGAAAACAAACGGATCACTCTTGCAACAGCAAACAATTTCTAACAGTACCAAAATTAAGTGAATTTGGCCTTATCAGAAAGATTAGGTCAAGAGCTTTGATTTGTGAAAAGAATCAACTCAAACGGAGTTACGAAACTCAATATACCATCAAACAAAGTTCAAACAAAAAACTGTTTGAATTCAAAATTAAAAACTTTCAAAAACAACTTTGAGATGGTCTACTGGAAAGATCAGATCGAAACGAAGAAATTGGCGTTGTTTTCGTCTAATTCCGACTAACGAGTAAAAACTTACGAGGGTTTGAAGATTAGGGACAGATATGTAAAAAAATCATCGCGGATAGGCCCTCAATGAAAATTAATAGAAAAAGAAAACGCTAAATGCGAACGTTCGTTTTGTGTAACTAAACAATGGACGTTCGTTCAATAATAAAACTAGAAAAAAAATGAACTAGGGTTTAAAAAAAACTAAACTAAAAACCGAAAAAAAACGGCGGTTATACCTCGCGGACCAGGCTTGGAACCGGCAGATCGGGCGGCGGCGGCTATGGCGTCCAGCGGTGGCGGTGGTGCGGGCGCGGCGCGGGGCGGCGGTGGTGGTAAGCGGCAGCGCCGCAGCGACGGGAGGCGTCGGCAGCGTCGGCTATGGGCGACGGCGCGGCGGCGGCGACGACGGGAGGCGGCGGTGGGGTGGCTCGAGGGGGGAGGCGGTGGCGCTATATAAAGGGGGAGGCCGGGGTGGCGCTATATAATGGGGGGCGCCGGAATGGCTTGGAGGAGGGGCCAAGGCGACGGGCGGCGTGGCGGAGTCGGACTCCCGCCGGAGTCCGACGGCTGCACGGGGGGATGGCGGTGGCCGGCTGGGCCGCTCGGGCGGCTGGGCCTTCGGCCCATTTGGCTCGGGCCAAAACTGTTTTTTTTAATATACGACCGAACAGAAAAAATACAATTAAAATGTAAATAAATCCTAAAAATACCAGAGACAATTTTCACCGCCTAAACCTAATATTTAAAACAAAGTGAACATTTTTCTGATATTAAAATGCCTAAAAATAAAATAACTTTTTAATGAAAATTTTAAAATAATACACTGCAAATAAAAAAATCCAATAAAAATATTTGTACTCAAAAATCAAATTCCAACATTTTTATTATATTTTTGAAGAAGTCATATTATCTTCTCTCATTAATTTCAATTATTGGAAAAATGAAATTTGGCAAAAATATAATTGATCTAACACCAACTGGAAAATAAATAAAATAGTGGGCTCCTCTTTGGAAAACTTCCAACTCTCTCACTTGCGTCCTTGAGTTGCTTAAAGTTTTGGATCAATATCTATGATAATATCCAAATTGAAGATTGGGATGTTACGAACCTACCCCCCCTTAAGATGAAGCTCGCCCTCGGTATTCGGGTTGGCTAGAAAATAGGTGTGGGTGGTCCTGGCGTAGATCATCCTCTCGTTCCCAGGTGGCTTCGTCCTCTGTATGGTGACTCCACTGTACTTTGCAGAACTTGATGACTTTTCTACGGGTAACTCTGTTGGCAAACTCGAGAATCTTAACGGGCTTCTCCTCGTAAGTCAGGTCGCTCTATAACTGAATTGTTTCCAGGGGCACTGTATCACGTAACGGAATGTCGGCCATCCCTGCGTGACACTTCTTCAACTGAGATACGTGAAACACATCGTGAACAACTTTGTATGGTCCCACAAGTCTTGGGAAACTCTAGCTGATAAGCTACTTCACCTCTGCGCTCCACAACTTTGTATGGTCCCACAAATCATGGTACTAATTTACCCTTAACTCTGAAACGATAAACTCCTCGAAGCGGAGACATACTAAGATACGCTCTATCCCCAACTTCGTAGGTCACTTCATTGCGCTTTGTATCTACATAACTCTCCTGCCTGGAATGGACTACCTTCAGTCTGTCGCGGATTATCTTGACCTTCTCTTCCGACTCTTTGATCAAATCGTGTCCAAATAACTGAGGTCTCCAACTTCATCCCACATCAACGGTGTTCCGCACCTCCTTCCGTACAAAGCCTCGAAAGGGGCCATTTGCAAACTGGTTTGATAACTGTTGTTGTAAGAGAAGTCTGTGTACAACAAGTTATGATGGCAACTAGATCCATAATCTAGCGCACAAGCTCTCAGCATGTCCTCTAGAATCTGATTGACTCTCTTGGTCTGTCCATTTGTCTGTGGATGGAAGGATGTACTGAATTCTAGCCTCATACCAAAAGTCTCGTGCAACTGCTTCCAAAACTTTCAGGTAAACCGTGTTCCTCAATCTGATACAAAGGTCCTCGGAACTCCATGCAGACATACGATCCTGGTCATGTATATCTTGGCCAACTTAGCACTCATGTAAGTGGCCTTCAGGGGGATAAACTAAGCTACTTTCGTCAAACGATCAACTATCACCCAAATAGAATCATACCCTAAACGTGTCCTGGGTAGTCCTGTGATGAAATCCATTCCAAGTTTGACCCACTTCCATTCGGGTATGGGTAACGGCTGTAATAACCCTGCTGGTTTCTGATGTTTAGCCTTGAACCTCTGTCAAACACCACATACTTCTACATACTCAGCGATGTCCTTCTTCATTCCAATCCACTAGAAATTCTTCTTCAAAACCAAGTACATCTTGGTGTTGCCTGGGTGAATCGAATACGACGAATCATGAGCCTCATGGAGTATCAACTTCCTAATCTCGGGGTCATTGGGCACATAGATATGCTTTTCAAACCAAAGTGTTTCGTATTCATCCTCACGAAATCCTTCTGCCTTTCCTTTATTTCCGTAATCTCTTTGTCCATCTTCTGGGCTTCCAAAATCTTTCCCAACAAAGTGGACTAAATTTCCAAGGTGGCAACATAACCTCTAGGGACTATCTCCATTTGCAAATCCCTAAGATCCTCGACTAACTCCAGTGGTAAACCTCCGGAAATGATGGTGTTTACATAACTCTTGCGGCTTAGAGCATCTGCCACGACATTGGCTTTTCGTGGATGATAATGCAACCTCATGTCGTAATCCTTTATGAGCTCTAGCCACCTCTTTTGCGTGAGATTCAACTCCTTCTGTGTGAAGATATACTTCAAACTCTTATGATCCGTGTATACATCACAACGGTTTCCAATAAGAAAATGTCTCCAGGTTTTGAGTGCGTGCACTACGGCTGCTAACTCCAAATCATGCGTAGCATAATTCAACTCATGTGGTTAAAGTTGGCGTGGAGCGTACGACACAACTCTTATGTATTGCATGAGAACACCTCCAAGTCCTTGACGAGAAGCGTCACAATACACTTGGACATCCTTGCGTATATCCGGAAGAATCAGCACTGGGGCTATAACCAAACATCTCTTCAATTCCTGAAAACTAGCCTCACACTGTTCGGTCCACTTATACTTAGTCTCCTTCTTAAATAACTCCGTCATGGGCTTCACAATCTTTGAGAAATTCTCAATAAATCTCCGATAATATCATGCGAGTCCAAGAAAACTTCGGATTTCACCAACTGAGGTGGGTGCCTTCCATTCTGTGACTGCCTCAACCTTGGCGGGGTCTACGGATATACCATCTCTTGATATGACATGTCCAAGGAATCCAACTTCCTTCAACCAAAACTCACACTTGCTAAACTTGGCATATAACTGATATTCTCGGAGCTTCTCGAGAACTAAACGCAAATGTTCCCTATGCTCCTCTTCATTCTTGGAATATATCAATATGTCATCAATGAAAACCACCACAAACTTACCCAAGAACTCCATGAATACCTTGTTCATCATACTCATGAAATAGGCAGGAGCGTTAGTCAGACCAAATGACATAACCATATACTCATAAACCCGTACCTTGTGGTAAAAGTTGTCTTTGGTATATCTTGTTCTCGGATCTTCAGCTGATGATAACCTGATTGCAAATTGATCTTAGAGAATACTTTGGCTCCTTGCAGCTGGTCAAACAGATCGTTGATCATTGGGAGTGGGTACTTATTCTTGATTGTAACCTCGTTCAGTGCATGATAGTCAACAACCATTCTCAATGATCCATCCTTCTTCTCGACTAGGAGCACTGGGGCTCCCCACGGCGATGAACTTGGTCGTATGTAACCCTTATCCATTAACTCATTGGTTCACTTCTTGATCTCCTCCAGATCATTAGCGGGCATCCGGTATGGTCTCTTAGATATTGGTCCAGTGCCGGGTAATAGTTTAAGAACTCTATGTCTCTATCCGGTGGCATGCCAGGTAACTCCTCCGAGAATACATCGGGGTAATCCTTCACAACTGGCACTTCTTCCTGAACAACTCCCGTGAGTGCATTCACATGCGCTTTCCTGGGTGTGTGCCTCGACACATACTTGATCCTCTTTTCTTCCGGGATGGTGAGAAGGATTGATCTACTGGCGCAATCGATGTTTCCTCCAAATTTGGATAGCCAATACATTCCTATGATTACATCCAAACCCTGGGATTCCAAAAGAACGAGGTCCGTGGGAAATAAATGTCTTCCAATGGTCAATGGTACTCGATAGCATCCGTACCTAGCCATATACTCTGCTCCATGGGAACTACTAACATAGGTGTCCAAAGGGCTACGATGGGCAATTTATACTTTGCTCCAGGGGAACTCACTAACAAGATGGTATTTGGACACCGGAAGAGTTTCGATGGGTACCTGGTACATATCAATGTACCGAGGAGTTACCGGAACCCTCCCGGGGGGAAGTTGTTGGAAATATGCCCTAGAGGCAATAATAAAAGAGTTATTATTATATTTCCTTGCTCATGATAATCGTTTATTATCCATGCTATAACTGTATTGATTGGAAACTCAAATACACGTGTGGATGAATAGACAGACTTTGTGTCCCTAGTGAGCCTCTACAGGACTAGCTCGTTGATCAAAGATGACCGCGGTTTCCAGGTCATAGACATGAGTTGTCATTTGATAACGGGATCACATCATTAGGAGAATGATGTGATGGACGAGACCCAAACGTTAACATAGCTTTTGATCGTGTCAGTTATCGCTATAGTTTTCTGCATGTCAAGTATAAGTTCCTATGACCATGAGATCATGTAACTCACTGACACCGTAGGAGTGCTTTGTGTGTGCCAAACGTCGCAACGTAACTGGGTGACTATAAAGGTACTCTACAGGTATCTCCGAGGGTGTCTGTTGGGTTGACATGGATCGAGACTGGGATTTGTCACTCCGTGTGACGGAGAGGTATCTCCGGGCCCACTCGGTAATACGTCATCTCAATGAGCTCAAAGTGACCAAGTAGTTGGTCACGGGATTATGTATTACAGTAACGAGTAAAGAGACTTGCCGGTAACGAGATTGAACTAGGTATAGAGATACCGACGATCGAATCTCGGGCAAGTAACATACCGACGAGACAAAGGGAACTGTATACGGGATTGCCTGAATCCTTGACATCGTGGTTTATCCGATGAGATCATCGAGAAACATGTGGGAACCAATATGGGTATCCAGATCCCGCTATTGGTTATTGACCTGGGAGTGTCTCGGTCATGTCTACATGGTTTCCGAACCCGTAGGGTCTACACACTTAACGTTCGGTGACGCTAGGGTTGTTAGTGAGAAAAGTGCATGGTTACCGAAGGTTGTTCGGAGTCCCGGATGAGATCCCGGACGTGACGAGGGTCTCCGGAATGGTCCAGAGACGAAGATTGATATATAGGATGAAAGGTTTCGGAGTCCGGAAGTGTTCCGGGGAGCATCGGGAAATCGGCGGATGACCGAAAGGGGTTTCGGGGGTTCCGGAAGTAGTTCTGGGCCTATTGGGCCACAAGGGGGAACACCACAGCCCTCAAGGGGCTGTGCGCCCCCCCTGGGCCCTCTCCTCATGCGGCTAAGGGGGTGGGACCCCCTAGGGCAGCCGCACCCCTTTGGAGTGGGGGGCAAGGCACCTAGGGGGGGAAACCCTAGGGCCTGGCCCTTGGCCGCCGCCCCCCCCATGCCCTGGCCGCCGGCCCCCCTAGGGGAAACCCTAGGGGCGCCCCCCTCTCCTCCTTCCCCCTATATATAGAGAGGTAGAGGGAGGGCAGCCAACACAAGTTCGTGCCTCGGTGCTGCCCTCCCTCTCCCGTAACATCTTCTTCTCCCGCGGTGCTTAGGCGAAGCCCTGCTGGAAATCTTCTACACCATCACCACCACGCCGTCGTGCTGCCGGTTCTCCATCAACCTCTCCTCCACCCCTTGCTGGATCAAGAAGGAGGAGACGTCCCCGAGCCGTACGTGTGAAGAACGCGGAGGCACCGTTGCTTCGGTGCTAGGATCTTCGGCGATCTGAATCGCGGCGAGTACGACTCCATCATCCGCGTTCATAACGCTTCCGCTTAGCGATCTACAAGGGTATGTGGATCTTACTCTCCCCTCGTAGTTGCATCTACTAGATTGATCTTGGTGAACGTAGAGAAAATTTTTTGTTTTCCATGCAACGTTCTTCAACAGTGGCATCATGAGCTAGGATCTTGCGTAGATGCTTTCTCGAGTAGAACACAAAAGGGTTTGTGGCGTTGATGTTTAAATTGCTGCCCTCCTTAGTCTTTCTTGATTCAGCGGTATTATGGGATGAAGCGGCCCGGACCAACTTTACATGTCCACGTACATGAGACCGGTTCCATCGACAGACATGTGACTTTTGTTGCATAAGATGGCTGGCGGGTGTCTGTCTCTCCTATCTTAGTTGAATCGGAATAGAACAAGGCGGTCCTTGTAGAAGGTTAAATAGCAACTTGAATATCACCGTTGTGGTTTTGCGTAGGTAAGAAGCGTTCTTGCTAGATACCCATAGCAGCCACGTAAAACATGCAACAACAAATTAGAGGACGTCTAACTTGTTTTTGCAGGGTATGTATGTGATATGATATGGCCAATGACATGATGAGATATATTTGATGTATGAGATGATCATGTTGTAATAGTTAACATCGACTTGCATGTCGATGCATACGGCAACCGGCAGGAGCCATAGGGTTGTCTTTAATTTTTGTATGACCTGCGTGTCAATCATTAAGCGCTTTTGTAATGCTTTACTTTATCGCTAAACGGTAGCAATAGTAGTAAGAGCATGGTGGGCGCCGACAACCCCGATGGCGACACGATGATGGAGATCATGGTGTGGCGCCGGTGACGATGGAGATCATGCCGGTGCTTTGGAGATGGAGATCAAAAGCACGAGTTGATGGCCATATCATGTCACTTATGATTTGCATGTGATGTTAATCCTTTTATGCATCTTATTTTGCTTAGGACGACGGTAGCATTATAAGATGATCCTTCACTAAAATTTCAAGATAAAATTGTGTTCCCCCCGAGTGTGCGCCGTTGCGAAGGTTCGTCGTTTCGAAGCACCACGTGATGATCGGGTGTGATAGACTCTACGTTCGCATACAACGGGTGCAAGCCAGTTTTGCACATGCAGAACACTCGGGTTAGACTTGACGAGCCTAGCATGTACAGACATGGCCTCGGAACACGAAGGACCGAAAGGTCGAGCATGAGTCATATAGTAGATATGATCAACATGTTGATGTTCACCATTGACACCACCTCATCTCACGTGATGATCGGACTTGGGTTGGTGAATTTGGATCATGTCACGCTCGAATGACCGGAGGGATGTCAATTTGAGTGGGAGTTTTAAATAATTTGATTAGGTAATAACTCACTTATCATGAACAATAGTCTAAAATGTCTTTGCAAATTTTTGGTTGTAGATGGCTCGCGCAGTAGCTCCCCTGAATTTTAATGCGTTCCTAGAGAAAGCTAAACTGAAAGATGACGGGAGCAACTTTGTGGACTGGCTCCGCAATCTGAGGATCATCCTCACAGCTGCCCAAAAGGTTTATGTCCTGAATGCACCGCTAGGTGACCCCCCCGCTCCTGGAGCCTCTGCGGACGTTATGAACGTCTGGCAGACGCGTTCGGATGACTATTCGATAGTGCAGTGTGCCATGTTGTACGGCTTGGAAGGAGGACTTCAAAGGCGTTTTGAACGTCATGGTGCATATGAGATGTACACGGAGTTGAAATTCATCTTTGAGAAGAATGCTAAGATCGAGAGGTATGAGACCACCGATAAATTCTTCGCTTGCAAGATGGAGGAGAATTCGTCTGTCAGTGAGCACTTACTGAAGATGTCTGGGTACTATACCCGCATAGCTGATCTGGGACTTGTGTTCCCGGATGAGGCTATCATTGACAGAATTCTCCAGTCACTCCCTCCAAGCTACAAGAGCTTCGTGCAGCAGTATAACATGCAAGGGATGAACAAGACCATCGCCGAGCTGTTTTCGATGCTGAAAGTCGCTGAGGCAGACATCCAGAAGGAGTATCAAGTGTTGATGGTCAATAAAACCACCAGTTTCAAGAAGAATGGCAAGGGCAAGAAGGGTAACTCTAAGAAGGGTGGCAAAGCAGTTGCTAATCCAGTGAAGAAACCCAAGGCTGGGCCCAAGCCAGAGACTGAGTGTTTCTATTGCAAGGGGAACGGCCACTGGAAGCGGAACTGCCCCAAGTATCTGGCGAACAAGAAGGGGGCCAACAACAACAAAGGTATATGTGATATACATGTTATTGATGTGTACCTTACCAACTCTCGTTGTAGTGCCTGGGTATTTGATACCGGTTCGGTTGCTCACATTTGCAACTCTAAACAGGAACTGCGGAGTAAACGGAGGCTGGCGAAGGACGAAGTGACGATGCGCGTGGGAAATGGTTCCAAGGTTGATGTGATCGCCGTCGGCACGCTCGCTCTTCGATTACCATCGGGATTAGTTATGAACCTGAATAATTGTTATTTAGTGCCTGCGTTAAGCATGAACATTATATCTGGATCTTGTTTATTGCGAGACGGTTACTCATTTAAGTCAGAGAATAATGGTTGTTCTATTTATATGAGTAATATCTTTTATGGTCATGCACCCGAAGTTAGGGGTTTATTCTTATTGAATCTCGATAGTGATGATACACATGTTCATAACATTGATGCCAAAAGATGTAGAGTTGATAATGATAATACCACTTTCTTGTGGCACTGCCGTCTGGGTCATATCGGCGTGAAACGCATGAGGAAGCTCCATGCTGATGGACTTTTTGAGTCTCTTGATTTCGAATCACTTGACACGTGCGAGCCGTGCCTCATGGGCAAGATGACAAGGACCCCGTTTTCAGGGACAATGGAACGGGCAAGTGACTTATTGGAAATCATACATACTGATGTGTGCGGTCCGATGAGTGTAACGGCGCGCGGTGGATATCGTTATTTTCTCACCTTCACTGACGACTTAAGTAGATATGGGTATATTTACTTGATGAAGCATAAGTCTGAAACTTTTGAAAAGTTCAAGCAATTTCAGAGTGAAGTTGAAAATCATCGTAACAAGAAGATCAAGTTCCTACGATCTGATCGAGGGGGAGAATATCTGAGTTATGAGTTTGGTGATCACTTAAGAAAGTGTGGAATTGTTTCACAGTTGACGCCACCTGGAACACCACAGCGTAATGGTGTGTCCGAACGTCGTAATCGAACCCTATTAGATATGGTACGTTCTATGATGTCTCTTGCCGATTTGCCACTATCGTTTTGGGGATATGCGTTAGAGACAGCTGCATTCACTTTAAATAGGGCTCCATCTAAGTCCGTTGAGACAACACCGTATGAACTATGGTTTAGTAAGAAACCGAAGTTGTCCTTTCTCAAAGTTTGGGGTTGCGATGCTTATGTCAAAAGGCTTCAGCCAGAAAAGCTCGAACCCAAAGCGGACAAATGTGTCTTCATAGGATACCCAAAAGAAACTGTTGGGTACACCTTCTATCTCAGATCCGAAGGCAAAGTGTTTGTCGCTAAGAACGGGTCCTTTCTCGAGAAGGAGTTTCTCTCGAAAGAATTGAGTGGGAGGAAGGTGGAACTTGATGAGGTTATTGAACCTCTGCTTCAACCAGAGAGTAGCGCAGCGCAGAAAGATGTTTTTGTGGAGCCTGCAGAGGTTGAAGAGGAAGCAAATGATGATGATCAAGAAGCTTCTGATCAAGTTACTACCGAACCTCGTAGGTCGACAAGGGTACGCACTGCACCTGAGTGGTACGGTAACCCTGTCTTGGAGGTCATGTTGTTAGACAACGGTGAACCTACGAGCTATGGAGAAGCGATGGTGGGCCCAGATTCCGACAAATGGTTAGAGGCCATGAAATCCGAGATGGGATCCATGTATGAAAACAAAGTATGGACTTTGGAAGTATTACCTGAAGGGCGGAAGGCCATTCAGAATAAATGGATTTTTAAGAGGAAGACGGACGCTGACGGTAATGTCACCGTGTATAAAGCTCGACTTGTGGCAAAGGGTTTTTCACAAGTTCAAGGGATTGACTACGATGAGACTTTCTCACCCGTAGCGATGCTTAAATCCGTCCGAATCATGTTAGCAATAGCTGCATATTTCGATTATGAAATTTGGCAGATGGATGTCAAGACAGCGTTCCTTAACGGTTTTCTTAAGGAAGAGTTGTATATGATGCAACCAGAAGGTTTTGTCGATCCAGAGAATGCTGACAAAGTATGCAGGCTCCAGCGTTCCATTTATGGGCTGGTGCAAGCATCTCGGAGTTGGAATCTTCGCTTTGACGAGGTGATCAAAGCGTTTGGGTTTATACAAGTTTACAATGAAGCTTGTATTTACAAGAAAGTGAGTGGGAGCTCTATAGCGTTTCTAATATTATATGTGGATGACATATTGCTGATTGGAAACAATATAGAATTTTTGGATAGCGTGAAGGGGTATTTGAACAAGAGTTTTTCGATGAAAGATCTCGGTGAAGCTGCTTTCATATTGGGCATCAAGATCTATAGAGATAGATCAAGACGCTTGATAGGACTTTCACAAAGCACATACCTTGATAAAGTTTTGAAGAAGTTCAAAATGGATCAATCCAAGAAGGGGTTCTTGCCGGTATTGCAAGGTACAAAGTTGAGTAAGACTCAATGCCCAGTGACTGCGGAAGATAGAGAAAAGATGAGTGTCGTCCCCTATGCTTCAGCCATAGGCTCTATCATGTATGCAATGCTCTGCACAAGACCAGATGTCAGCCTTGCCATAAGTATGGCCGGAAGGTTTCAAAGTAATCCTGGTATGGATCACTGGACAGCGGTCAAGAATATCCTAAAGTACCTGAAAAGGACTAAGGATATGTTTCTCGTTTATGGAGGTGATCAAGAGCTCGTCGTAAAGGGTTACGTCGATGCAAGCTTTGACACTGATCCGGATGACTCTAAGTCTCAAACCGGATACGTATATATTCTCAACGGGGGAGCGGTAAGCTGGTGCAGTTCCAAGCAGAGCGTGGTAGCTGATTCTACATGTGAAGCGGAGTATATAGCTGCCTCGGAGGCGGCAAAGGAAGGTGTCTGGATGAAGGAGTTCATGACAGATCTTGGAGTTGTGCCTAGTGCACTGAACCCAATGACTCTGTTCTGTGACAACACTGGTGCCATTGCTCTAGCCAAGGAACCAAGGTTTCACAAGAGGACCAGACACATAAAGCGACGCTTCAATTCCATCCGCGATTCGGTCAAGGAGGAGGACATAAACATTTGCAAAGTACACACGGGTTTGAATGTTGCAGATCCGTTGACTAAGCCTCTTCCACGGGCTAAGCACGATCAACACCAAGACTCTATGGGTGTTAGATTCATTACCTTGTAATGCTAGATTATTGACTCTAGTGCAAGTGGGAGACTGTTGGAAATATGCCCTAGAGGCAATAATAAAAGAGTTATTATTATATTTCCTTGTTCATGATAATCGTTTATTATCCATGCTATAACTGTATTGATTGGAAACTCAAATACACGTGTGGATGAATAGACAGACTTTGTGTCCCTAGTGAGCCTCTACAGGACTAGCTCGTTGATCAAAGATGACCGCGGTTTCCAGGTCATAGACATGAGTTGTCATTTGATAACGGGATCACATCATTAGGAGAATGATGTGATGGACGAGACCCAAACGTTAACATAGCTTTTGATCGTGTCAGTTATCGCTATAGTTTTCTGCATGTCAAGTATAAGTTCCTATGACCATGAGATCATGTAACTCACTGACACCGTAGGAGTGCTTTGTGTGTGCCAAACGTCGCAACATAACTGGGTGACTATAAAGGTACTCTACAGGTATCTCCGAGGGTGTCTGTTGGGTTGACATGGATCGAGACTGGGATTTGTCACTCCGTGTGACGGAGAGGTATCTCCGGGCCCACTCGGTAATACGTCATCTCAATGAGCTCAAAGTAACCAAGTAGTTGGTCACGGGATTATGTATTACGGTAACGAGTAAAGAGACTTGCCGGTAACGAGATTGAACTAGGTATAGAGATACCGACGATCGAATCTCGGGCAAGTAACATACCGACGAGACAAAGGGAACTGTATACGGGATTGCCTGAATCCTTGACATCGTGGTTCATCCGATGAGATCATCGAGAAACATGTGGGAACCAATATGGGTATCCAGATCCCGCTATTGGTTATTGACCTGGGAGTGTCTCGGTCATGTCTACATGGTTTCCGAACCCGCAGGGTCTACACACTTAACGTTCGGTGACGCTAGGGTTGTTAGTGAGAAAAGTGCATGGTTACCGAAGGTTGTTCGGAGTCCCGGATGAGATCCCGGACGTGACGAGGGTCTCCGGAATGGTCCGGAGACGAAGATTGATATATAGGATGAAAGGTTTCGGAGTCCGGAAGTGTTCCGGGGAGCATCGGGAAATCGGCGGATGACCGAAAGGGGTTTCGGGGGTTCCGGAAGTAGTTCTGGGCCTATTGGGACACAAGGGGGAACACCACAGCCCTCAAGGGGCTGTGCGCCCCCCCCCTGGGCCCTCTCCTCATGCGGCTAAGGGGGTGGGACCCCCTAGGGCAGCCGCACCCCTTTGGAGTGGGGGGCAAGGCACCTAGGGGGGGAAACCCTAGGGCCTGGCCCTTGGCCGCCGCCCCCCCCATGCCCTGGCCGCCGGCCCCCCTAGGGGAAACCCTAGGGGCGCCCCCCTCTCCTCCTTCCCCCTATATATAGAGAGGTAGAGGGAGGGCAGCCAACACAAGTTCGTGCCTCGGTGCTGCCCTCCCTCTCCCGTAACATCTTCTTCTCCCGCGGTGCTTAGGCGAAGCCCTGCTGGAAATCTTCTACACCGTCACCACCACGCCGTCGTGCTGCCGGTTCTCCATCAACCTCTCCTCCACCCCTTGCTGGATCAAGAAGGAGGAGACGTCCCCGAGCCGTACGTGTGAAGAACGCGGAGGCACCGTTGCTTCGGTGCTAGGATCTTCGGCGATCTGAATCGCGGCGAGTACGACTCCATCATCCGCGTTCATAACGCTTCCGCTTAGCGATCTACAAGGGTATGTGGATCTTACTCTCCCCTCGTAGTTGCATCTACTAGATTGATCTTGGTGAACGTAGAGAAAAATTTTTGTTTTCCATGCAACGTTCTTCAACAGAAGTTATGGGCCACATGGGGCATAAAGGGGTGGCAAGCCCCCCCCCCCACGGGGAGTCCGAATTGGACTAGGGGAAGGGGGCGGCACCCCCCTTTCCTTCTCCTACTCCCTCTCCTTCCCTCTCTCTCCCTCCATTAGAAGGAATAAGGGGGGAATCCTACTAGGTCTAGGCCTCCTAGTAGGACTCCTACCCACTTGGGGCACGCCTAGGGCTGGCTCCCTCCCCCTCCCTCCTTTATATACATGGGGAGGGGGCGCCTAGAACACACATCAATTGTTCCTAGCCATGTGCGGCACCCTCCTCCATAGTTTGCTCCTCTAGTCATATTGCCGTAGTGCTTCGGTGAAGCCCTATGCGGATCACTTCACCATCACTTTCACCACGCCGTCGTGTTGACGAAGCTCCCCCTCGACACTTTTCTGGATCAAGAGTTTGAGGGACGTCATTGAGTTGAACGTGTGCTGAACTTTGAGGTGTCGTACGTTCAGTACTTGATTGGTTGAATCGAGAAGACGTTCGACTACATCAACCACGTTAAACTAACGCTCCTGCTTTCGATCTACGAGGGGATGTGGACACACTCACCCCCCTCTTGTTGCTATGCATCTCCTAGATAGATCTTGCGTGAGCGTAGGAATTTTTTTGAAATTGCATGCTATGTTTCGCAACAGCTCCTAGACCACAAGAGTCGTTGTTGTTGTATCTACAAGCGACTAATCAAGTGGTTAGTGCAGCCCTGGTGGCACAATGGAAAGTGGTAGAAGGAGCAGCTGCAACTATTGTCCTTTCCGGTGAAGGAAGTGAACCAATCGCGGCAGGATCAAGTGCAGATCAAGAGAAAGAAGGGAGGGTAATGAAGCTAATTCCAAGACTATGGAAAGGAAGAAGGTAGTGTAGCGACCAGTTTACTTTGTCAGCTCCCTGTTGCAGGGGGCAAGATCAAAGTATTCTGGGGTACATAAATTAATCTTCAGCCTCGTCATGGCCTTGAGGAAGCTGCGCCACTACTTCCAAGCCCACGAGATCACAACTGTTACCCGTTTTCCTCTACAACGTATCTATAATACCTAAATAGTTCATCCCCACTAACCTATTTCTCTTGACATGCAAGCTATACACATCAGCAACCACTCCCATGCAACCACATCACCTATATTCACAATCTATTTTAACCCTTTGTCCTTTCGTGACTCCATGTCATCCTCTTTTGCTCTACCGCCCCATGCTTTAAATTCTCTTCATGTAGTGCCCCGCGTTGTCTTCCGGATTTGTTATGCCTGGACTGTATGTCCTCTCTTCAATTCTCTTCGTCTCCTTCAATTCACCCACACGAACAGATCCAAGGCCACTTATGATTGTTTTCGTCTCCCTCTTTGTCTTATTTTCTGTATTGAAACAAAACATTGGACCGTCCGCTGTCCTAATGGTTCTTTCCATCTTCCGTGAATCAATGTCTCCATTGAATTGGTCTTCAAGTGTTGAAATCAAAACCCCTTTACATCCTCACCCAGGTGTACTTATATACTGATGTATCACAATGACTTCTTCTGTAGTCTGCTTCAAACACGGCTTCCCCCCCTCCGTAGATCAAGATGTGGGCATGTGGTAGAGGGAATCGGCCGGCGTAGGTGGTTCCCTCTCCTCACAACAAACTTTGTGCGTGCTCTTCCTCCCTCCTCTCTTGAGACTTGGGACAGCTAAACAGCAGAAGGGGAGTCAGTACTAGATCCACGTAAGTCTCCAACTATTAATCGAGCTTGCCGGGGGGTCGAGCCATGCCTACCCACTCCGCCCGCCCGTCAATCGATACGCTGAAATTGATACATAACATTTTTCTTGAAGATCGTCGACCATGGAATCCCGGGCTATTAGTCCCAGCGAGGCGGCGCTCCCGTAAGCATATGTGCTGCTGGCCCCGTTCGACGCCATGGAGGAGCGCCGGAGCACGGGTGGGGTGAGGTGGCACGCGTGTGTCGTCGTGCTAGCTGAGTCGACCGAGGTGGTGCTGGTGGTGGCTAGCACGTTGTCCGGGTCCAGCGGGAGTGGAGAGGGTCATGCGCGCCGATGTGGTGGCGGACATGCCACGACTGGCGGAGATGGCGCGGATCTCGGACAGGGACGCCGGTGGGTCGAAGAAGGCCTCTGGGGCGGCGGACGACATGGGGTTCCTCGATGCCTACGCCGATGCTGGCGGATTCCCCTGGAGCAAAGCTATGCCCAGTGGCTGCACCCCGTTTCCATTTCTAGCTCATGAAAAAGAGGATGAATTGTACGTGATGCATGATCCATCCATCCCTTCCTTTTCATTGTAGGGCACTACACTGATTTTTCTCATTTGATTACATGTGGACGAAAGGGAGGCCACGACCAGGAGCTAGGTGGCGGCGGACTGGAGATTTTCTCTATTAATACCGTCTCTCTTTCTCCGTAAATTTCTATATCCTCCTCTGGGTTAACTTTCTCGCTGTTATTTCTCTATATGAACAATCAACAGAATGTGAATCCCAGACTCTGAATGTGTGCAACGGGTTCAGTGTGCATGTACGACTGAATCCTGCAGTTTCGTCTAATCTATGTAATTGAGCTATTTTGTGGCACTCCCAAAGCGATTGTTATGAACTAGTTGCTTAATAACACTCTGTGGTATTTTAGTAGTTCATAGCAGTAGAAATTTTATTACAAGGGGTGGTGACCACCATCTCATAGCGAGTAGGTCGTCTCAATAAATTATTCATCTTTTATCCTTTCAACCAAATACAAAGTTAGCTATCTATAACCACTTTTTATCTTCTCAACAATCTAAAAAATGGCCATTCCTAGCCCTAGGTGGGGATACCCACAACCACCTAAATCTATCCGACAAACCAAATGAACCCCTAATTACACAAATATATTCATATACCTATTATAGCCTTAGAAACACTTAACAAGTCCCGCAGCAACGCGCGGGGTATCATCTAGTATTGAGGAACCCTGAAGCCACTGGTAGGATAGTTGAATGGGCTTTAAAATTATCAAGCTTTGGGCTGAAATATCAAAGAACCTCAACTATCCAGAGCAGAGCACTAGCAGAGTTTATTGCAGAGTGGACACCAACTCCAGTTGAAGAGATGCCAAAAACAGTCATCCACGGCAAGGAAGTGCCTCAGGAATGGATCATGTACTTCGATGGTGCTTTCTCACTTCAGGGTGTGGGGGATGGTGTACTCTTCATCGCACCCACCGGAGAGCTCCTGAAGTACCTGGTCTAAAGGCACTTTCCTCGAGAAAGGGATACCAACAACAATGTGGCGTATGAGGGGCTCCTTGTCGGGCTCAGGATCGCAATAGAGTTGGGAATCAAAAAGTTGGCCTTCCGCGGAGATTTGCAGCTCGTTGTGAGGCAAGTCAACAAGGATTACTAGAGCCCGTTGATGGAGGAATACATTGAAGAAGTGTGGAAGTTGGAGGAACACTTTGACGGATTACCAACAGAGCACATACCATGTGCGGAAAACATTACTATTGATTATCTGTCAAAGTGTGTCACCCAGAAGCTCCCTGCGGGACCAAGAAATTTTGCCCTCCATTTAACTCAACCATCCGTATCCCCATTGAAAATATCCAAGAAGAGGAGGAAGTTGGACTCCGGCAAGCCTTCACCAGCAGTACCTTCAGAGGTCCTCGGTAAGGAGGCTACCAGGAACAACTCCGCCTCACCTGGCAAGCCGCACTCTTCCTGAAGGTAACATTCCCTAGAGGCAATAATAAAGTTGTTATTTTATATTCCCTAGAGTCCCGGATGAGATCACGGACATTACGAGGAGTCTCAAAATGGTTGAGAAGTAAAGATTCATATATAGGATGATGATATTCGGACACCAGAAGTGTTCTGAGGGTACCGGGTACATATCGGGTCACTTGAAAGGAGTTTCGGGCACCCGCGACAAAGATGTGGGCCTTATGGGCCAAACGAGGGACAGACCAACCCCTAGTGGGCTGGTGCACCCCCATATAGGAAGGATAGGAGGGGAAGGAAAGAGGGTAAAGAAGATGGAAGGAGGAGGATTCGATCTCCCTCCTTTCCTTCTCTTCCCCCTCGCTTTCCTTCCTTCTACACAAAATAAGGAAGGGGGCGAATTTGGGTGGCAACCCAAGTAGGATTCGGCCTACTTGGGCACCCCTGGGCTGCGTCCTCCCCTCTCCAACCTATATATATGTTGGGAGGGGGCTCCCAGAACACACAACATCATTGTTAGCCGTGTGCGGCGCCGCCTCCATCATTTACTCCCACAGTCATAATCTCGTAGTGCTTAGGCAAAGCCTTGCGCAAATTACTTCATCATCACCGTCACCATGTCGTCGTGCTGACGGAACTCATCTACTTCCTTGACACTTTGCTGGATCAAGAGTTCGAGGGACGTCATCGAGCTGAATGTGTGCAAAACTCGGAAGTGCCGTACGTTCGGTGCTTGATCGGTTGGAAGGAGAAGAAATTTGACTACATCAACCGCGTTGTCAAATGCTTCTGCTTTTGGTCTACGAGGGTATGTGGACACAATCTCCCCCTCTCGTTGCTATGCATCTCCTAGATAGATCTTGTGTGAGCATAGAATTTTTTTGAAATTGTATGCTACATTTCCCATCAGTGGCATCATGAGCCAGGTCTATGCGTGCATGATATGCACGAGTAGAACATGAAGATTTGTGGGCAGTGATCGTCATACTGCTTACCACCAATGTCTTATTTTGATTCGGTGGTATTTTTGGATGAAGCGGCTCAGACCAACCTTACATGACAACGTTCATGAGACTGGTTCCACCGACACACATGCAACTAGTTTTGCATAAAGGTGGCTGGCGGGTGTCTGTTTCCCCTACTTTAATTGAATCAAAATTGACTGCAACCGGTCCATGTTGAAGGTTAAAACAGCAAACTTGATAAATCACCATTGTGGTTTTTGTACTGTTGGTAAGAACGTTACTTGCTAGAAGCCCGTAGCAGCCACGGAAAACCTGTAACAACAAAGTAGAGGATGTCCAACTTGTTTCTGCAGGGCATGTTGTGATGTGATATGGTCAAGACGTGATTAGTTATACATTATTGTATGAGATGATCATGATTTGTAATATATCTAACAACCGGTAGGAGCCTTATGGTTGTCTCTTTATTGTATGAAATGCATACGCCATGTAATTGCTTTACTTTATCACTATGAGTTAGTGATAGTCGTAGAAGCAATAATTCGCGAGATGACCACGACGCTACGATGGTGATCAAGGTGTCAAGCTGGTGACGATGGAAATCATGATGATGCTTTGGAGATGGAGATCAAAATCAAAAGATGATGATGGCCATATCATGTCACATATTTTGATTGCATGTGATATTTATCTTTTTATGCATCTTATTTCTCTTAGTATGGCGGTAGCATTATAAGATGATCCCTTACAAAAAAATCAAGGTATAAGTGTTCTCCCATAGTATGCACCATTGAGATAGTTCATCATGCTGAGACTACACGTGATGATCAGGTGTGATAAGCTCTACGTTCACATGCAACGGGTGCAAGACAGTCTTGCACATGTGGAATACTCGGATTAAACTTGACGAGCCTAGCATGTACAGACATGGCCTCAGAACACTAGAGACCGAAAGGTCTAACATGAATCATATAGTAGATATGATCAACATAGAGATGTTCACCATTGAAACCTACTCCATCTCACTTGATGACCGGACATGGTTTAGTTGATTTGGCTCACGTATTATTTAGAAGACTTGAGGGATGTCTATCTAAGTGGGAGTTCTTTAGTAATATGATTAATTGAACTTAATTTATCATGTACTTAGTCCTGATAGTTTTTGCATATCTATGTTGTAAATCAATCACACGTGCTACCGTTCCCTTGAATTTTAATGCGTTCCTGGAGAAAGCTAAGTTGAAAAATGATGGTACCAACTACACGGACTGGGTCCGTAACTTGAGTATTATCCTCATTGCTGCACAGAAGAATTATGTCCTTGATGCACCGCTAGGTGAAAGGGCTGCTGCAGGAGCAGATGTTAACGTTTTGAACGTCTGGCAAGCTCGATCTGATGACTAATCTCTAGTTTAGTGGGCCATGCTTTACGACTTAGAATAGGGACTTCAAAGACGCTGTGAACGTCATGGAGCATATGAGATGTTCCAAGAGTTGAAGTTAATATTTCATGCAAATGCCCGAGTTGAGAGATATGAAGTCTCCAACAAGTTCTATAGTTGTAAGATGGAGGACAATAGTTCTGTCAGTGAACACATACTCATAATGTCTGGATGTTATAATCACTTGACTCAGTTAGGACTTAATATTCCAGATGATAGTGTCATTGATAGAGTTCTCCAATCACTGCCACCAAAGCTATAAAGGCTTCATGATGAACTATAATATGCAAGGGATGGAGAAGACAAGTCCCGAGCCCTTCGCAATGCTCAAATCTGTGGAGGTAGAAATAAAAAAGGAGCATCAAGTGTTGATGTTTAATAAGACCACTAGTTTCAAGAAAAAGGGCAAGGGAAAGAAGGGGAACTTCAAGAAGAATGGCAAGCATGTTGCTAATCTTGGGAAGAAACCCAAGTCTGGACCCAAGCCTGAAACTGAGTGCTTCTACTGCAACGGGACTGGTCACTAGAAGCGAAACTGCCCAAGTATTTGCCAGATAAGGATGGAAAAGTGAACAAAGGTATATTTCATATACATGTTATTGATGTGTACCTTAGTAATGCTCGTAGTAGCACCTGGGTATTTGATACTGGTTCGGCTGCTCATATTTGTAACTCGAAATAGGGGATACGGATTAAACGAAGATTGGCTAAGGATGAGGTGAAGACTCGTGTGGGAAATGGTTCCAAAGTCGATGTGATCGCCGTCGGCACGCTACCTCTACATCTAACTTCGGGATTAGTTTTAGACCTGAATAATTCTTATTTGGTGCCAGTGTTGAGCATGAACATTATATCTTGATCTTGTTTGATGTGAGACAGTTCTTCATTCAAATCTAAGAATAATGGTTGTTCTATTTTTATGAGTAATATCTTTTATAGTCATGCAACCTTGAAGAGTGGTCTATTTTTGTTGAATCTCTATTGTGGTGATACACGTATTCATAATATTGATGCCAAAAAATGCAAAGTTGATAATGATAGTGCAACATATTTTTGGCATTGCTGTTTAGGTCATTTTGGTGTAAAACGCATGAAGAAACTCCATATAGATGGGCTTTCTGAATTACTTGATTATGAATCATTTGATACTTGCGAACAATACCTCATGGGCAAGATGACTAAAACTCCATTCTCTAGAACAATGGAGCGAGCTAATGACTTATTGGAAATAAAACATACTGATGTATGCGGTCCAATAAGTGTTAAGGCTCGTGGCGGGTATCATTATTTTCTGACCTTCACTGATGATTTGAGAAGATATGGGTATATCTACTTAATGAAACATAAGTCTGAAATATTTGAAAAGTTCAAGAATTTCAGAGTGAATTGGAGAATCATCATAACAAGAAAATAAAGTTTCTATGATCTCATTACAAAGGTGAATATTTGAGTTATGAGTTTGGCCTTCATTTAAAACAATGTGGAATAGTTTCGCAACTCATGCCACCTGGAACACCACAACGTAATGGTGTGTCCGAACGTCGTAACCGTACTTTAGTAGATATGGTGCGATCTATGATGTCTCTTAACAATTTACCTCTATTATTTTGGGGTTATGCATTAGAGACAGCTGCATTCATGTTAAATAGGGAACCATCTAAATCCATTGAGACGACACCGTATGAACTATGGTTTGGCAAGAAACCTAAGCTGTCATTTCTTAATGTTTGGGGTTGCGATGCTTATGTGAAAAAGCATCAGTCTGATAAGCTCGAACCAAATCAGAGAAGTGCGTCTTCATAGGATACCCAAAAGAAACTATTGGGTACACCTTCTACCACATATTAGAAGGCAAGATCTTTGTTGCTAAGAATGGATCCTTTCTAGAGAAGGAGTTTATCTTGAAAGAAGTGAGTGGGAGGAAAGTAGAACTTGATGAGATAATTGAACCTTCTATCGAATTGGAAAGTAGGTCATCATAGAAAACCGTTTCCCGTGATGCCTACACCAACTAGAGAGGAAGCTAACGATGATGATCATGAAACTTCAGATCAAGTTACTACAAAACCTCATAGGTCAACCAGAGCACGATCTGCACCAGAGTGGTACGGTAATCCTGTTCTGGAAGTGATGTTACTAGACCATGACGAACCTACAAATTATTAAGAAGCTATGACCAACCTACAAATCTGAAATAGGATCCATGTATGAGAACAAAGTGTGGACTTTGGTGGACTTGCCCGATGATCGGCGAGCCATAGAAAATTAATGGATATTCAAGAAGAAGACTGACGCTGATAGTAATGTTACCGTCTACAAAGCTCGACTTGTCGTGGAAGGTTTTCGACAAGTTCAATGAATTGACTACGATGAGACTTTATCACCCATAGCGATGCTTAAGTCTGTCCGAATCATGTTAGCAATTGCCGCATTTTATGATTATGAAATCTGGCAAATGGACGTCAAAGCTGCATTCCTTAATGGATTTCTTAAAGAAGAGTTGTATATGATGCAACCAGAAGGTTTTGTTCATCCTAAAGGTCCTAACAAAGAGTGCAAGCTCTAGCGATCCATCTATGGACTGGTGCAAGCATCTTGGAGTTGGAATATACGCTTTGATGAGGTGATCAAAGCATATGGTTTTATACAAACTTTTGGAGAAGCCTGTATTTACAAGAAAGTGAGTGGGAGCTCTGTAGCATTTCAAATATTATATGTGGATGACATATTGTTGATTAGAAATTATGTAGAATTTTTGGATAGCATGAAAGGATACTTGAATAAATTTTTTTAATGAAATACCTTGGTGAAGCTACTTATATATTAGGCATCAATATCTATAAAGATAGATCAAGACGCTTGATAGGACTTTCACAAAGCACATACCCTGATAATGTTTTGAAGAAGTTCAAAATGGATGAGTCAAAGAAAGGGTTCTTGTCTATGTTACAAGGTGTGAAGTTGAGTTAGACTCAATGCCTGACCACTGCAAAAGATAGAGAGAAAATGAAAGTCATTCCCAATGCCTCAGCCATAGGTTCTATCATGTATGAAATGTTGTGTACCAGACCTGATGTGTGCCTTGCTATAAGTCTAGTAGGGAGGTACCAGAGTAATCCATGAGTGGATCTTTGGACAGCGGCCAAGAACATCCTGAAGTACCTGAAAAGGACCAAGGATATGTTTCTCATTTATGGAGGTGACAAAGAGCTCGTCGTAAATGATTACATTGATGCTAGCTTTGACACTGATCCGGATGACTCTAAGTCACAAATCGGATAGGTGTTTTTATTGAATGGTGGAGCTGTCAGTTGGTGTAGTTCCAAGCAGAGCGTCATGGCGGGATCTACGTGTGAAGCGGAGTAAATAGCTGCTTCGGAAGCAGCAAATGAAGGAGTCTGGATGAAGGAGTTCATATCTGATCTAGGTGTAATAACTAGTACAACGGGTCCAATGAAAATCTTTTGTGACAACACTGGGGCAATTGCCTTGGCGAAGGAATCCGTGTTTCACAAAAGAACCAAACACATCAAGAGACTCTTCAACTCCATCCACGATCAAGTCAAGGAGTGAGACATAGAGATTTGCAAAATACACACGGATCTGAATGTAGCAGACCCGTTGACTAAGCCTCTTCGAGCAAAACATGATCAGCACCAAGACTCCATGGGTATTAGAATCATTACTGTGTAATCTAGATTATTGACTCTAGTGCATGTGGGAGACAGAAAGAAATATGCCCTAGAGGCAATAATAAAGTTGTTATTTTATATTTTCTTATTTCATGATAAATGTTTATTATTCATGCTAGAATTGTATTAACCCGAAACTTGATACATGTGTGGATACATAGACATGATACCTAGTCCCTAGTAAGCCTCTACTAGACTAGCTCGTTAGTCAAAGATGGTTAAGTTTCCTGACCATAGACATGTGTTGTCATTTGAAGAACGAGATCACATCATTAGGAGAATGATGTGATGGACATGACCCGTCCGTTAGCTTAGCATATTGATCGTTCAGTTTTATTGCTATTGCTTTCTTCATGTCAAATACATGTTCCTCCAATTAAGAGATTATGCAACTCCCGGATACCGGAGGAATACCTTGTGTGCTATCAAACGTCACAACGTAACTGGGTGATTATAAAGATGCTCTACAGATATCTCCGAATGTGTTTGTTGGGTTGACATATATCAAGATTAGGATTTGTCACTCTGAGTACCGGAGAGGTATCAGTGGGCCCTCTAGGTAATGCACATCATAAGAAGCCTTGCAGGCAATGTGACTAATGAGTTAGTTGCGGGATGATTCATTACAGAATGAATAAAGAGACTTGTCGGTAACGATATTGAACTAGGTATGAAGATACCGACGACCGAATCTCGGGAAAGTAACATACCGATGACAAAAGGAATAATGTATTTTGTCATTACAGTACGACCGATAAAGATCTTCATAGAATATGAAGGAGCCAATATGAGCATCTAGGTGTCAGGACCCCGATCCTAAGCCACACCGATCCAGCTGTAACACGTCATATCACTTTGCGGCCTCACGCACGGTAACCCCACGGGTGCCACCTTACCTGGCCCGGGACCGTTTGCGCATTTTGGCACACGTATATGACAGTGTCGCTAGCATCCATATGACAGAGAACCCGGGCCGACATGGCTAGTTATAAACCAAAAGTGGCACTAAATTACAGAGACAGGCATCCATGACCCAGCAACGAACGTGTCGGTCATCAACGTATGAACCCAAGTCATAGCAAGCTACATGGACTTAAAGGAACAACGCGTGACATTTCCCCTAAGGGACAGACATAGGAACGAAGAAGGACACATGCCGGCCAGCCTACGTGTTTCGAGCAGTAGCAAGCTACCAAGGCTCATTGGAATCACTAGGAGGCATTTCCCTGTAAGATAGGCTACCAAAGGAAAACAACTTGGTGTCGGATCCCACACATACCAAGAATTTCAATCATACACGCAATATGCTCAATATGTGCAAATACAACATTGCATCACAACAGAACTCTATGACTCAAAGTACTTTATTTAAAAGGCTCCAAGAGCCATACATAACATATTCATACAGGTAGGGGTCACATGACCCAACACTCAAGTCATACAGTCATACAAGCACAAGCGGAAGCTACATGTCTGAGTACAGACAAGTTAGAAAATAAAACAGGCTTGGTGTAGCCTGACTATCTACAAGGCCCTTCACAAGCTCCAGGTCATCGTCTGGGTGTCAAGCTACTCGTCGACGTCAACGTCTATGTAGAACCCATCAGCAGGGGCAGGGTTCTCCTCTGCAACAGTTATTAAGCAAACATGAGTACAAAGGTACTCAGCAAGTCTTACCACAGAACCTATCATACATGCAACATTATCAAAAGGGGGTAGTGGAGTTTATAGCAGAATGCCAGCTTTGACCTTGGCTAACCTATACTACAACTCTCAACGGATTGCAAGATATTCTTACGAACACGAGTCCACTACTCTCCACATCAATACACTACCGAGGATCCTCTTCCGTCATCCTACGGAAGGGCCATCCACGGCACTCACGCTTATCTTGAGGCTTTTAGTAGTATCCATCAACTTGTCTATGAACTGTAAGAGCAACCAAGTAGTTCGTACCGCAAACAACGGCTATTCAAATAGTTTGATAACCCTGCAGGGGTGTACCTCTTCATACACGCTTCCACCACTTATCGCCGTTTACTCGGCGTGTACTCGGCAACCTTCAAGCGGAAGCCCAGCGAGGGTGTCGGCCATGACCTGACTAACTACTCAAGTCTCTCGTCCAGGTTTATCGCCTATTTGGGTTCCATCCGTGGGGAGATCCGGCCGGGGTGTCGCTCACGGCCCCAAACGATGTGTACAGGGTTCCCGAGTCACCAAACGGGCAATCGGTACACCGTGCCACGTACCTGTCGCATCACAACCCACCCCGAGGGTCAGCGTTGTGCACGACCTCCAGTAAGCTATAAACACCAGAAACTAGTTGCAACTCCTGGACAGAGATCAAGGGTAATTAATAAGCCGAGAGGGTCCATTGGTTTCGGGCCCAATGCATGGTAGTAACTGAAACTTGAACCACACATACAGATCTCAGGTCCTATGTACGGTTCCAATGAAACAACCCACCACGTACTCCTACATGGCCTTTCATCGATACCTTTACCAAGCGTATTCCACACTTCCTTCTCTTTATCGAAAGATTGTTTCACTCTGATCCATCACCCAGATGAACCAGACCAGACACAACTCTAAGCATAGCAGGCAACATAAACAAATAGCATGGTGGATCACACATCACATGGCTCAATCAACTCCTACACATGCTAGTGGGTTTCAACTATTTACTGTGGCAATGACAGGTCATGCAAGGGAATAGGGTTCAACTACCATAGCAAGTAGCAGTTCACGCGCTGTTGCCTTAATGCAGTAAAAGAGAGCAGGAGCGAGAAGATTGGGTTGTATCGGAATGATCAATGATTGCTTGCCTGACAGGGTAGTTGTCGGGTACTGCTCTTCAACTGGATACGCAGCAGTATCCTCGGGAGCAGGACCTAACACAGGGAATACCGACGATACAATCATTAACAAACAAATGCAACAATATGATGCATGTTTATGACATGGCAAGATGCATGTGTGTTGGCTAATGCAACTAAAACCAGAAGGGTTTGAACCTATTTGAATCAAGGATTCAAATTGAAGTTCAAACTATTATTTAAATAAGTGCATTTTAATGTTTTTGATATATACAGCAAGTTAACTTGTTCAAACATGCATGAAACCAGTGCCATTAGAAAGATTGGATTTTCTGATCATTTTTCATATATAAATCTTTTCCATCTGAGCTATGGTTGATTTTATATGATTTTTAGAAGTTTTGGGTATTTTCTGGAATTTCCTGAATTATTTTAAATCTAAAAAATCCCAGAAAAACCTTTACTGCGTCAGCATGACATCATGCTGACGTCAGCCAGTCAACAGGACCAGTCCAGGTCAAACCTGACCAGTGGGTCCCTCATGTCAGTGTCACAGCTAATTAACTGAGTTAATTAGAGTTTAATTAAAACTAATTAGCTGTCAGTGGGGCCAGGGCCCACGTGTCAGTGACTAAACTAATTAACTAATTAATATTAAATTAACACCTAAACTAAGTTTGACTTGCGGGCAGGGCCCACATGTCATTGACCCAGGGGGTCAAACCCGTGGTCAAAACAGGGCCAACTCGCCGGCGTTTAGCCGCCGGTGAAGCAAAACGCGGCGGCGTGCTTCGGAAAACGTCTACGGTGCACGGCTCGAGCTGCGGCTGGGTGCATTGGGTAGACCTTGCTCTTGCGCGTCGGATGGAGGTGGTCGCCGGACCTGGGGTGGCCGGAGATGACGGCAACGAGCTCGACGGCGGCGACCGGCGTCGGGCGTGTGTGGAGATGCGGCTGCAGGGGCCTAGGCGATGCGTGCGTAGCACCGTTCGCATCTACGTGCTGTGGTGAGTACGTTGGACGGGTGCCGGTGACCAAATGGTCACCGGAGCATCTCCGGCGACGAGCATGGCGGCGGTGCGTGCGGGCGAGCTACGTGCAGTGTGTTACAGGGCAAGAGGGAGCCAACGGAGAGGGGGAGGAGGTAGCTAGGCTCACAGCGGTTGCAGCAAGCACCGAAGCGAGCTCGGGGGTGGTCGGAGCTGAGCAACACGGCGAGGGGGATCTCCGCGGCCGGAGTTGGGGAAGAAGAGGTCGGGGGCGTCTCCAGGACGGGCGAGCGCTCGGGGCTTGGCCTGCTCGAAGCAGTCGAGGACGACGGAGACGAGGGACAACACGGCGGAGCTCGGGGACGACGGTGGACGCGGTTTCTACGACGGTGCGATCACGGCGGCGTCGGCCATGGCGCGGGGAGAGCGGAGGAGAGGGACTGGGGGGAGGCGGAGGTGTCTGTGGGGTCGAGAAGGTCGTGGACGTTCGATCCATCCCTCCAGGACGGCGAGGGGGCGAAGCAGGGCGGCGGGCAGCTGCGTGGCGCGCCGTGCGGTCGCCGTCGAGCACCTGCCTGCCTGCCTGGCCGAGCCAAGCAGCTCGCTGGAGCGGCAGCTGGGCTGGGCCGGCAGGTGGGCCGGGTGGGCGCCAGGTAAGTGTTCTTCCTATTTTCTTTCTGTTTTATTCCTTTTGCAACTTTGTTCATTTAATAAAAATGCCTAAACATTTTTATAAATCATAACACTTGTCATACCTGCTGTATATATTATGAGCAGTAGGAAACATTATAGTTTATGATTATTTGAGCATTTAAAATATTTTATAGCATTTAAATGCCCAAATTCAAATACCATATGATTTAATCCAAAACCCTAGATTGTCCTAGAAAATTGTGCACCATTTTTGGCAGAGGTTTAAGACCAAGGCAGAAATGATGAACATTTTGAAGGGCATTTTGGGTACATTGGAAAATATTTTAGCAAACCCTAGTTGTTAGGGGAGGGGTGCTGGGGTTTCTGTTAATCCCATTTCATGTTTCTTTGAAAGTAAACATGATGCACACTCTAGTCAGGTCCTAATGCAAGTGCTAGCTAGGGATGTGACAACTCACCCCCACTTAAAAGAATCACGTCCCGAGATTCGGGTTCCTCCGGAAAGAGGGTGGGGTACTCAAGTCGAAGACGATCCTCCCTTTCCCAAGTAGCTTCACTCTCGGAATGATGTGACCATTGAACCTTGAGAAACTTGATATTGTGGCGTCGAGTGGTGCGCTCAGTTTGATCAAGAATATGAACGGGGTATTCTCGATATGTGAGATTGTCTTGGAGATCAAGCGTTTCGTGGTCCACTCCGCGGATAGGATCCGAGAAGCAACGCCTGAGTTGAGAAACGTGGAAAACATCATGAACTCTGGAGAGGTGCGGAGGTAGTTCCAATTGGTAGGCAACTTCTCCTCGTTTGGCAAGAATGCGAAAAGGACCGATGTAACGAGGGGCCAATTTGCCTTTGATACCGAATCGATGGGTTCCCTTAAGAGGAGTAACCCGAAGGTAAGCCTTATCGCCGACTTCAAAAGTCACAGCCTTATGATGACTATCATATTGGCTCTTTTGGCGAGACTGGGCTGTTTTCAACCTCTCACGAATGATGCGAACTTGTTCCTCTGCTTCCTGAATCATATACGGGCCAAAGAATTGTCTTTCGCCGGTTTCTGACCAGTTAAGAGGTGTTCGACACCTTCGTCCATATAGAACTTCGAAGGGAGCTTTACCCAGGCTGGCTTGATAACTATTGTTATAAGCGAATTCGGCAAATGGAAGACATTTTTCCCATTCCATACCGAAAGAAATGACAGAGGCTCGAAGCATGTCTTCCAGAATTTGATTGACTCGTTCCACTTGACCACTTGACTGCGGATGGAAGGTAGTACTGAAAGAGAGATGAGTTCCCATAGCATTCTGGAAACTTTCCCAAAATCGTGAAGTGAAAAGACTTCCACGGTCTGAGTTAATCTCCAACGGTACACCATGAAGTGACACTATTCGAGAGATATATAAGTCTGCTAGCTGGCTAGCGGTAATGCTCTCCCGAACAGGCAGGAAATGAGCTACTTTAGAGAGGCGGTCGATAACGACGAAGATAGCATTATTCCCTTTCCTGGACCTGGGAAACCCGGTAATGAAATCCATACCGACTTTATCCCATTTCCATTCAGGAATAGCTAAAGGTTGAAGGGTGCCAGCAGGCCGTTGATGCTCTGCTTTGACTCGACGACAAACGTCGCAGTTCGCAATGAATTGAGCGATTTCTCTCTTCATCCTGGTCCACCAGAATCTTTGACATAGGTCTTGATACATTTTGGTACTACCGGGATGAATCGTGAGAGGAGATTCATGAGCCTCCTTGAGGATCAAACGTCTTAGGTTTTGCACTTTAGGAACCACTAAACGGTTGCTAAAGAATACGACTCCTTGATCATCAACTGAGAAACATCCTGCAACTCCTTTCTTGATGTTCCTCTTAATACGGGAAATTCCGGGATCAACCTTCTGTGCTTTGATGACCTGATCCAAAAGGGTAGGTTTCGCCACCAAGGTGGAAAGGAATCCTCGAGGAACAATGTGAAGGTTAAGCTTACGAAATTCCTCGTGGAGAAGTGGTTGACTTTGTTGTAATAGTAAATTGTTACAATATGACTTACGACTTAGTGCATCAGCCATGACATTGGCCTTTCCAGGAGTGTAAGTGATTCCTAAGTCGTAGTCGGTGAGCAACTCAACCCAACGTCTTTGCCTGAGATTTAGGTCCGGTTGGGTGAAGATATACTTTAAACTTTGGTGATCAGTGAAGATTTCACAGCGATTACCAAGGAGGTAATGTCGCCATGTTTTGAGTGCATGGACTACAGCTGCAAGCTCTAAATCATGAGTAGGATAATTATCCTCATGTGGGTGCAACTGTCGGGATGCGTATGCAATCACTTGACGATCTTGCATGAGAATGCAACCCAGTCCTTGTCGCGAGGCGTCGCAATAGACTATAAAATACTTGGAAAAGTCTGGTGGTACCAGTACAGGTGCAGATGTCAGGCATCTTTTCAGTTCCTGAAAACTGGACTCGCACTGTGGGGTCCACTCAAACTTTTTGTCTTTCTTGAGGAGTTCGGTTAGAGGTTTAGCAACTTTGGAGAAGTTCTCGACGAAACGTCGGCAATAGCTCGCTAAGCCAAGAAAACTCCTAACTTGCTTGACCGATTCAGGAGGAGTCCAATCAAGTACGGCTTGAACTCGCTCGGGATTGACAGCAATACCCTTGCCAAAGATCACATGACCTAAATAGGTTACTTCTGGCAACCAAAATTCACATTTAGAGAATTTGGCATAAAGGCGGTGCTCTCGAAGTTTCGTCAATACCAGCCTTAAATGCTCGGCATGATCTTCCTTGTTCTTGGAGAAAATGAGTATATCATCGAGGTATACCACGACGAATTTATCCAAATACTCCATGAATATAGAATTCATTAACCGAGAAAAGGTAGCTGGGGCATTGGTTAATCCGAAGGACATGACGGCGTACTCATATTGGCCATAACGAGTAACGAAAGCCGTTTTAGGAATGTCCCCGTTCTTGATTTTGATTTGATGGTAGCCCAACCTCAAATCCATCTTAGAGAAGACTGAGGATCCAGCGAGCTGATCATACAGGTCGTTGATCCTGGGAAGCGGATACTTATTCTTTATGGTGACCAGATTGACAGGTCGGTAATCTACAACCATCCGCTCCGTTCCATCCTTCTTCTTGACGAAGAGGACGGGGCAAGCCCAAGGGGAAGAACTAGGATGGATGAAACCTTTTTGCAAAGACTCATCGAGTTGTTTCTTTAGCTCAGGTAATTCTAGTGGTGCCATCTTATAAGGTCTCCTAGAGATTGGGACAGTTCCAGGGATAAGATCTATCACGAACTCGACATCTCTGTCAGGTGGAACTCCTGGCAGTTCTTCGGGAAAAACATCCGGGAAGTCACAGACTACTGGGATATCTTCGAGTTCTGGTAGAGGGCTGGCATTAAGAGAGTAGAGCTGACGTTCAGCCATTCAAGTCAAGACATTGACTATCTTGCCGGATGGATGTGTAAGTTGAACGGTCCTAGTAAAGCAATCAATTTTGGCGTAATGGGTTGTCATCCAATCCATACCCAAAATGATATTTATGTCCGAGGACTTGAGAGCGATTAAAGATGCAAGGAAAACAAGTCTATCGACAAGGATTTCATTTCCATGGCTTACCCTAGAGGTTTGCCACTTTGAACCAGGAGTTTGAATAACCATGGAAGTAGGCATGTCACAAAAAGTCATGTTGTGCAATCGAGCATAGCTCTCAGATATGAACGAACGGGATGCTCCAGTATCGAAAAGAACAGATGCCGGATGGCAGTTTACGAGAAGCGTACCAAGGATGACGTTAGGATCCTCATAAGCTTCTTCGGCAGAAACATAGTTGACATGACCACGTGCAGTGGGGATTGGCTTGACATAGTTCACCTTGCCGGTTGGCTTACCACGGCCAACGGGTTTTCCTGGCTGATTCTGGGGACAATCACGCATGTAGTGTCCCGATTCTCCACACTTGAAACATGTCACAGTGGTGGTGCGTGGAGCAAAGTTGGAGGGTGGACCTCCATAGGTCTTAGCAGGTGCAAACTGTTGAGTTGGACGAGGCGCCTCATAGGATGGCCTCGGTGTATACTTGCGTGGCAGAGCAGTGTTAGGTACCCACACACGGCGCTTGTGAGAGCCAGAGCCGGATGAGGAACCAAGTTCTCGAGTATGCTTGCGGGTAGCCTCGAAGTCGGTCTGGCCTGTCTCAGCACTGATAGCCTTGTTAACCAACTTCTGGAAGGAGGTGCACTCGTGCAGACGTAGATCTCGATGAAGTTCAGGGCTGAGTCCCTTGCGGAACCTCGCCTGTTTCTTGGCATCGGTGGATACTTCCTCAGGTGCATAGCGTGCCAGATTACCAAACTCACGACTATAGCCATCCACAGTTAAACGGCCCTGGGTGAAATTGCAGAATTCCTCCCGCTTGTGATCCATGAGACCTTCCGGAATGTGATGTTCACGGAATGCCTCACTGAACTCAGCCCAGGTAGTGACTTGGCCAGCAGGACGCATAGCTTCAAAGTTTTCCCACCAAAGACTGGCAGGGCCCTCAAGATGATAGGCGGCGTAGATAACCTTGTCAGCTTCAGCCACACGGGCAGAGTGTAGCTTGTGGGTGATACTACGTAGCCAGTCATCAGCATCCAGAGGTTCAGTGGAGTGATGGAACTTTGGTGGACACATCTTGATAAAATCGTGGATTGACACCACGTCATTCCTCTAACGGAACCCAGTGTTTTGCTCAATGCGTTCCAGCAGACGGTTGGTCTCTCTCTTGTTCCGTTCTGCTTCAAGCATAACTTCCGCCAAGGAGAGTGGCTGGGGCAGATTTCCATCTCTAGCCCCACTAGCCTCACCCTGCTCCTGAGCAGCAGGAGTGTTGCGAGTGTTGACCATCCTAGGAAAACAAAACAACGGTTTAGACAAGGATGGCAAAAATTTGACATAGAAGTGCAGAATGTAATGGATGACACAGAATGCAGAGATGTTCATCCGTACGACATGGTAATATAGGAACTGCTATATATACACCAGTGGTCATACACACCATACAAAGTTTAGTACAAGCCAAGGCTAAAGTACAACTGCGGTGAAAGACGATACATCCCATCAGAGGCATTCCAAGCTCCTATAAATTATTTAACTACACCTCCGGAATTCAGTACACACTAAGTCATATTCCACAAGACGCGCAGGACTGTGGAAATACAACTACTATAATACTACTACTACCACGGACTAGCTCAGACATTCGCGTAGTAATCCTCGTAGAGATTACCACCGTAGCCTGGAAGTGGTACAGACGGATCTTGGAACTCGCGAGCACTCGAAGGCTGTGGACCATAAGGGCATGGGTGTGGTCTCGGTCCCGATGCTGGTGGTAACCGACGCCCACGTGGAGGTGTAATACCCCCAACGTCACGCCAATCCATGCGATCAGGCAGACGAGTCCGCACAGGATACAGATCTCGCATGTCCAGATATCCGGCGTGCACAGCAGGTGCAAGCCGTGTCAAAGTAGTCCAGTGAGCGGCTCGGGTGTTATACAGCTCCATTCGGAGGGCACGGACCTCACGGTCCCTATCCTCCAACATCTGAACAGTAGTCTGAAGCAGTGGCTCTTCATGAGCAGCATCAGTATACAGACCAGTGTAGTAGCCTGCCTCTCCTGGGAGTGAAGCTGGCATGTAACAGAACTCAGTGTTCAGCAACAGGGCATGCCTAGCACGGAGAATGGTCATCATCGAATAAGAGGCATCCTGTACTGCCATCTCGATGGTAATCCCGAGTCCATAAGACCAATGGATGGGATCATTTGCTCCGGGATATGAGGGGTATATCCGGACTATGCAGAAATACTGACTTTGAGTGAAATCCCGATACTGTTCCTCCACGGTGTATTCAGGATACCAGCGATAACCGGTCTCAGTCATCACACGGACTAGCATGGCCGTGTGACCGGGCACATTAATGCACCGAGTCAAACGAACCACTTGGTGAGGGATGCGGCCAGACATCTGAAACACGAAATAATGCAAAGGCATTAGTGTTTCTGGAAGAAATCAGGCAGCATAACAACTGTAAATGCTCAAACAAAGATTTGAGACATCATACAAATGATAGCATAGCCACTCAACAATTCCATATCAAGGTTCCGGTTCAACAATCATCATACTAAAAGGATAGAAACTGAACTGAGGCTTGAAACCAACAATCCTAAGAGTCTACGGATTAGTAACACGTGAACCTAGTAAGGATAAGAGGCCTAGTCCTAAATCCCCGTAGAAAGAATAGACTGACTCAGATCAGAAGGGCATAAGGTAAAGGAGTAAAAAGAGCCTTACATTCCCTTCCACAATCAATTCCCCTACATATAACTAAGAATTTTTCTAGACTCAACATCGACCAGTTTGGCTTGAGAAACCTACAGGCAGTCCAGCTCTGATGACAACGCTGTCAGGACCCCGATCCTAAGCCACACTGATCTAGCTGTAACACGTCATATCACTTTGCGGCCACACGCACGGTAACCCCATGGGTGCCACCTTACCTGGCCCGGGACCGTTTGCGCATTTTGGCACACGTATATGACAGTGTCGCTAGCATCCATATGACAGAGAACCCGGGCCGACATGGCTAGTTATAAACCAAAAGTGGCACTAAATTACAGAGACAGACATCCATGACCAAGCAACGAACGTGTCGGTCATCAACGTATGAACCCAAGTCGTAGCAAGCTACATGGACTTAAAGGAACAACGCGTGACATTTCCCCTAAGGGACAGACACAGGAATGAAGAAGGACACATGCCGGCCAGCCTACGTGTTCCGAGCAGTAGCAAGCTACCAAGGCTCATTGGAATCACTAGGAGGCATTTCCCTGTAAGATAGGCTACCAAAGGAAAACAACTAGGTGTCGGATCCCACACATACCAAGCATTTCAATCATACACGCAATATGCTCAATATGTGCAAATACAACATTGCATCACAACAGAACTCTATGACACAAAGTACTTTATTTAAAAGGCTCCAAGAGCCATACATAACATATTCATACAGGTAGGGGTCACATGACCCAACACTCAAGTCATACAGTCATACAAGCAC
Source organism: Secale cereale (assembly GCA_902687465.1). Lineage (NCBI taxonomy): Eukaryota > Viridiplantae > Streptophyta > Magnoliopsida > Poales > Poaceae > Secale > Secale cereale. Next base: position 533,989,364 of record LR738715.1, read on the forward strand.
AAGTGGAAGCTACATGTCTAAGTACAGACAAGTTAGAAAATAAAACAGGCTTGGTGTAGCCTGACTATCTACAAGGCCCTTCACAAGCTCCAGGTCACCGTCTGGGTGTCAAGCTACTCGTCGACGTCAACGTCTATGTAGAACCCATCAGCAGGGGCAGGGTTCTCCTCTGCAACAGTTATTAAGCAAACATGAGTACAAAGGTACTCAGCAAGTCTTACCACAGAACCTATCATACATGCAACATTATCAAAAGGGGGTAGTGGAGTTTATAGCAGAATGCCAGCTTTGACCTTGGCTAACCTATACTATAACTCTCAACGGATTGCAAGATATTGTTACGAACACGAGTCCACTACTCTCCACATCAATACACTACCGAGGATCCTCTTCCGTCATCCTACGGAAGGGCCATCCACGGCACTCACGCTTATCTTGAGGCTTTTAGTAGTATCCATCAACTTGTCTATGAACTGTAAGAGCAACCAAGTAGTTCGTACCGCAAACAACAGCTATTCGAATAGTTTGATAACCCTGCAGGGGTGTACCTCTTCATACACGCTTCCACCACTTATCGCCGTTTACTCGGCGTGTACTCGGCAACCTTCAAGCGGAAGCCCAGCGAGGGTGTCGGCCATGACCTGACTAACTACTCAAGTCTCTCGTCCAGGTTTATCGCCTATTTGGGTTCCATCCGTGGGGAGATCCGGCCGGGGTGTCGCTCACGGCCCCAAACGATGTGTACAGGGTTCCCGAGTCACCAAACGGGCAATCGGTACACCGTGCCACGTACCTGTCGCATCACAACCCACCCCGAGGGTCAGCGTTGTGCACGACCTCCAGTAAGCTATAAACACCAGAAACTAGTTGCAACTCCTGGACAGAGATCAAGGGTAATTAATAAGCCGAGAGGGTCCATTGGTTTCGGGCCCAATGCATGGTAGTAACTGCAACTTGAACCACACATACAGATCTCAGGTCCTCTGTACGGTTCCAATGAAACAACCCACCACGTACTCCTAGATGGCCTTTCATCGATACCTTTACCAAGCGTATTCCACACTTCCTTCTCTTTATCGAAAGATTGTTTCACTCTGATCCATCACCCAGATGAACCAGACCAGACACAACTCTAAGCATAGCAGGCAACATAAACAAATAGCATGGTGGATCACACATCACATGGCTCAATCAACTCCTACACATGCTAGTGGGTTTCAACTATTTACTGTGGCAATGACAGGTCATGCAAGGGAATAGGGTTCAACTACCGCAGCAAGTAGCAGTTCACGCGTTGTTGCCTTAATGCAGTAAAAGAGAGCAGGAGCGAGAAGATTGGGTTGTATCGGAATGATCAATGATTGCTTGCCTGACAGGGTAGTTGTCGGGTACTGCTCTTCAACTGGATACACAGCAGTATCCTCGGGAGCAGGACCTAACACAGGGAATACCGACGATACAATCATTAACAAACAAATGCAACAATATGATGCATGTTTATGACATGGCAAGATGCATGTGTGTTGGCTAATGCAACTAAAACCAGAAGGGTTTGAACCTATTTGAATCAAGGATTCAAATTGAAGTTCAAACTATTATTTAAATAAGTGCATTTTCATGTTTTTGATATATACAGCAAGTTAACTTGTTCAAACATGCATGAAACCAGTGCCATTAGAAAGATTGGATTTTTCTGATCATTTTTCATATATAAATCTTTTCCATCTGAGCTATGGTTGATTTTATATGATTTTTAGAAGTTTTGGGTATTTTCTGGAATTTCCTGAATTATTTTAAATCTAAAAAATCCCAGAAAAACCTTTACTGCGTCAGCATGACATCATGCTGACGTCAGCCAGTCAACAGGACCAGTCCAGGTCAAACCTGACCAGTGGGTCCCTCATGTCAGTGTCACAGCTAATTAACTGAGTTAATTAGAGTTTAATTAAAACTAATTAGCTGTCAGTGGGGCCAGGGCCCATGTGTCAGTGACTAAACTAATTAACTAATTAATATTAAATTAACACCTAAACTAAGTTTGACTTGCGGGCAGGGCCCACATGTCATTGACCCAGGGGGTCAAACCCGTGGTCAAAACAGGTCGAACTCGCCGGCGTTTTGCCGCCGGCGAGGCAAAACGCGGCGACGTGCTTCGGAAAACGTCTACGGTGCACGGCTCGAGCTGCGGCTGGGTGCGTTGGGTATCCCTTGCTCTTGCGCGTCGGATGGAGGTGGTCGCCGGACCTGGGGTGGACGGAGACGACGGCAACGAGCTCGACGGCGGCGACCGGCGTCGGGCGTGTGTGGAGATGCGGCTGCAGGGGCCTAGGCGATGCGTGCGTAGCACCGTTCGCATCTACGTGCTGTGGTGAGTACGTTGGACGGGTGCCGGTGACCAAATGGTCACCGGAGCATCACCGGCGACGAGCACGGCGGCGGTGCGTGCGGGCGAGCTACGTGCAGTGTGTTACAGGGCAAGAGGGAGCCAACGGAGAGGGGGAGGAGGTAGCTAGGCTCACAGCGGTTGCAGCAAGCACCGAAGCGAGCTCGGGGGTGGTCGGAGCTGAGCAGCACGGCGAGGGGGATCTCCGCGGCCGGAGTTGGGGAAGAAGAGGTCGGGGGCGTCTCCAGGGCGGGCGAGCGCTCGGGGCTCGGCCTGTTCGAAGCAGTCGAGGACGGCGGAGACGAGGGACAACACGGCGGATCTCGAGGACGACGGTGGACGCGGTTTCTACGACGGTGCAATCACGGTGGCGTCGGCCATGGCACGGGGAGAGCGGAGGAGAGGGACTGGGGGGAGGCGGAGGTGTCTGGGGGGTCGAGGAGGTCGTGGACGTTCGATCCATCCCTCCAGGACGGCGAGGGGGCGAAGCAGGGCGGCGGGCAGCTGCGTGGCCCGCCGTGCGGTCGCCGTCGAGCACCTGCCTGCCTGCCTGGCCGAGCCAAGCAGCTCGCTTGAGCGGCAGCTGGGCTGGGCCGGCAGGTGGGCCGGGTGGGCGCCAGGTAAGTGTTCTTCCTATTTTCTTTCTGTTTTATTCCTTTTGCAACTTTGTTCATTTAATAAAAATGCCTAAACATTTTTATAAATCATAACACTTGTCATACTTGCTGTACATATTATGAGCAGTAGGAAACATTATAGTTTATGATTATTTGAGCATTTAAAATATTTTATAGCATTTAAATGCCCAAATTCAAATACCATATGATTTAATCCAAAACCCTAGATTGTCCTAGAAAATTGTGCACCATTTTTGGCAGAGGTTTAAGACCAAGGCAGAAATGATGAACATTTTGAAGGGCATTTTGGGTACATTGGAAAATATTTTAGCAAACCCTAGTTGTTAGGGGAGGGGTGCTGGGGTTTCTGTTAATCCCATTTCAAGTTTCTTTGAAAGTAAACATGATGCACACTCTAGTCAGGTCCTAATGCAAGTGCTAGCTAGGGATGTGACACTAGGTTCCGCTATTGGTTATTGATCGGAGAGGTGTTTCGGTCATGTCTACATAGCTCTCGAACCCGTAGGGTCTGCACGCTTAACGTTCGATGACGATTTTTTATTGTGCGAGTTATGTGATTAGATGGTCGAATGTTGTTCAGAGTCCCGGATGAGGTCACGGACATGACGACGAGTCTCGAAATGGTCAAGAGGTAAATATTCATATATAGGACGATGACATTAAGACGCCAGAAGTGTTCCGAGGGTACCGGGAACATATCGTGTCACTGGAAAGGAGTACCAGGAACCCCCGGCAAAGATATGGGCCTTATGGGCCAAGCGAGGGACAGACTGGCCCCTAATGGGCTGGTGCGCCCCCATATAGGCCGAATAGGAGGAGAAGGAAAGAGGGGAAAGAAGAAGAAAGGAGGAGGATTTGGCCTCCCTCCTTTCCTTCTCTCCCCCTGAGGGAGTCCTCGATTGAGGGGTCCTCATGTGGCCGGATAACTCGTGGTGGGCCAGACTGGCAGGCCGTAAAGATTATTGTTGAAGATCGTCTCTCGTATCCGGATAGGACTCCTATATTTGTATAATGGCAGGTTTTAGGTTCGGGTGTAATTTTTCCTTCCTCTGCAAGATGGTTATGTACAAACCCTAGGCCCCCCGGTGTATATATAAATTGGAGGCTTTAGTCCGTAGAGGCTACATAGAATCACAAAATCCTCATAGGATAGAATCTAGGGTTTAGCTGTTACGATCTCGAGGTAGATCAACTCTTGTAATCATATTCATCCATATTAATATAGCAGGAAGTAGGGTATTACCTCGATCGAGAGGGCCTTAACCTGGGTAAACATCGTGTCCCCAGCCTCGTGTTACCAGCAATCCTCAGATGCATAGCTCGGGACCCCCTACCCAAGATCCGCCTGTTTTGACACCGACATTAATGCTTTCATTGAGAGTTCGACTATGTCGTCGACCGAAGTACTGATGGATCGCATCATCAACCATGACAACGACACCGAGGGAATTTTTCCTCCCGGCTAGCTTTTTGTGTTTGGCTGCTTCATGCTTCATGCCAACAGTGAAGGCCACCTCGAGTAGGTTGAGAGCTACACACCTGGCCATCATGTCAGGTTTGGAAGCTTATACTACGTTTCCAATATCCGCGGGAACTTGATCTTCGACGGATTCGAGCCCACGGCGACCTCTCCCTGCCACCACGATGAACACGACCTAACTCCGTCATTGGACTAGGAAATAGCACCTGTAACAGTTCTAGCCCTAGATCCGGAACAGATCGCCTCACCCGAGGATAGGAAGCTCAACCCCGCCGTGGAAGCCGCAGACTCAACGGCGTTGGAGCTGCACACGGAGCCAGCTTCGAGCGCGATATGTGTTATCGGAACTACGGACTCAACTCCGGCCTTAGGTTCCGAATCATGCGCATCTGTGCCCTTAAAGCTCGATCAGGCGTCTATCGCCGAATTCAGTGCTGCAGATATTTTCAAGCACTCACCCTTTGGTGACATGTTAAACTCGTTAAAATCCCTCTCCTTAGTTGGGCATGAACAACCAAATTATATCGGGTTCGAACTTGAGGCTGATGGAGAATTTTTGTCCCCACCCACCACTCACTTGGTAGCCACGATCGAAGATCTAACTGATCTGCTTGACTACACTTCCGAAGATTTCGAAGGGTTGGACCCCGAAGCTGAAGCAGATCTAGACCAAAATCAGCCCGTAACCAGACGATGGACAGCTACGTCCTCATACGACGTGTATATGGAGGATACACCTAAGGAGAAGGAGGTCGGCGACAAAAATGATCCCTTAAAGGACAAGCCCGTCGAAGAACCTCCGAAACGACGATGTCCGAAGTGCCGAACTAAATCCCATAAAGGAAAAGATAGCAACACTGTCACCACTGACCGTGACAGCCGGAGCAAGCCGAAGACCCCGCAGACCCAGCGATGGAGCAGAACGAGCGAGAGGACGACGAACATAGTCCGAAACCTCTGTCCGACGACAGCGATGTCGAAGACAGTAATTATGAGCCTGTCTCCGAAGAGGATTTATCCTGGGCGACGACGAATTCATCGTCCCAGAAGAACCCTTAGAACAAAAGCGCTTCCATCGGACGCTTATTGCCACCGCACGAAGCCTCAGAAAGCATTAGAGACAGCTTCGAGCCACACAGGACACGCTCAATGATAGATGGAATAAAGTGCTAGACACTGAGCAAAAACATGGCTACAATCACCAAACCAAAGGCTATCCTAAGCGTAAACTGCTGCCTGAATTCGATGACGAGGCCACTGCGCCCATACCGCCGAAGAATAACACCGCTGATAAGCCGGACCGACCACCTCGTGGATGGGATAGAGTAGCTAGAAACGGCGTGCACAAGCCCGTACTCCCACCCTGTAAAGGAAAGGAGGATTCGGCTCAAGTACGGAAACACGATTTGCGTGAGGACCTGAACAAAAAGTCTGGCAAGACCAGATCCATCTACGGATCTAGGGACCGTGCTCCCGCACGGGAAAGCGGCTATCAAGCCAAGCACGCTAGTGATATACCAGTTCGGGGTCAATACCGAACATCACAACTATCGGACATACGCCATGATATAGCAAAATATAGAGGTGCCGCACACCCTCTGGCTTCACCGATGAGGTGCTGGATCACGATTTTCCAGAAGGGTTTAAACCCGTGAACATCAAGGCGTGCGATGGAACGACGGATCCTGCCGTCTGGATAGAAGACTTCATCCTTCACATTCACATGGCTCATGGAGATGATCTCGACGCCATTAAATACCAACCCCTCAAGCTGAATGGACCAGCTTGGCACTGGCGAAATAGCCTCCCAGAGAACTCCATTGGGAGTTGGGAAGAACTTGAGGACGCTTTTTGGGCCAATTTCCAAGGGACCTATGTCCAGCCCCTGGATGCCAACGATCTAAGTCACATCATCCAACAACCCAGGGAGTCAGCCCGCAAGCTTTGGCATCGGTTTCACACTAAGAAGAACCAAATCGTCGACTGTCCAGACACCGAAGCCTTAGCAGCCTTCAAACACATTGTCCGGGACAAATGGCTAGCAAGACACCTCGGACAGGAAAATCCGAGAACAATGGCAGCTCTAATTACACTCATGACCTGCTTTTGCGTGGGCGAGGACAGTTGGTTAGCTCGTAGCAGCACCAGCTACCCTGGAACATCTGAAGTTAGGGACAGCAATGGAAAGCCATGACGTAACAAACACAAACATCGAAACAATGTTGGAAGCCCAGATGATAAAACAGTAAATGCCGGATTCAACGGCTCCAGACCCGATCAACGGAGGAAGCCATTCAAAGGAAACAAAGATGGTCCATTTAACTTGAACAAAATATTAGATAGGCCCTGCCAAATCCATGGCACCCTAGAGAAACCTGCAAACCATACCGACCGTAATTGTTGGGTCTTCAAGTAGGACAGCAAGCTCAACACCGAACACTAGGGAAAGGGACCTCAGAGCGAAGATCAGGACGAACCTCGCCAGCCAAACACAGGGGGACAAAAGAAATTTCCACCGGATATCAAAATAGTGAACATGATATATGCTACTCATATCCCAAAGAGGGAGCGCAAGTGCGCACTCCAAGATGTGTACGCCGTCGAGCATGTTGCCCCCAAATTCAACTCATGGTCGGCCTGTCCGATGACTTTCGATCTCAGGGATCATCTGACTAGTATCCGTCATGGGGGTCCGGCTGCCCTAGTGCTCGACCCAATAATCGATGGATAGCATCTCACCGGAGTCCTTATGCACGGCGGAAGCAGTTTTAATCTGATATATCAGGACACTGTCCGCAAGATGGGGATCGACCCATCAAGAATCAAGCCAAGCAGCACAACCTTTAAAGGAGTGATAACGGGCGTGGAAGCCCACTGCGCGGGCTCTTTAACATTGGAGGTCGTATTCGGCTCTCCCGATAACTTTTGAGGCGAAGAGTTAATCTTCGACATAGCTCCATTCCCAAGTGGCTATCATGCACTACTCGAAAGAACGTCCTTCGCCCGCTTTAATGCAGTCCTGCATTATGCTTATCTAAAGCTTAAAATGCCTGGACCACGTGGCATTATCACGGTCAATGAAAATATGTAGCGCTCTCTCCGTACGGAGGAGGACACTGTGGCCTTAGCAGCCAAAGTACAAAACGGCCTATTCAAGGTGGGTAACCTATCGGTCACGGACATAGCTAAACGTGTCTGGCATACACCTCAGTGTGGCAGCTCAGATGAACCTGAGCTAGATTAGCAGCTACGCCCCCATCGACTACCCCATAAGATCATCGCATATGTGCCTCGAGTACATAATTATGCCCTAAAAATCCCTTGGGCGACGCTGGGGGCACACTGCACACATATAGTCCATAGTTCGGCTCGACCCTATTCGGACTCTAAAATTATCTTCTAAGGTTCACTAAATGAACTAGTCTTGTTTATGGCCACACTGGATCTTTTTTTCTAGGTTTCTTTTTTGTTTTTACAGATGGCCATCACATTCCCCCCTTCGAGGACACATTACAGAGGAGGAAACGGCGCAGACGTGCAGCACAGATCCGCGCTATGGTTTCTTTTTAGATTAAGACCCTGTGTAAACCTTTTTTCTCTTTCTTGTTTTATACCATTCTAGCATGTAAAATGTCCAAGAAAGTCATCAGCATTATTTGTAAGCTTACGGCTCACCGTACTGTAAAGGGATATTAATAGAGCAGCTTGATTCACATTATGTTCGGAGTTTTATTCACTCACCATAAATGTTCTCTCCCCACGACAGATTCCGCATGTGCCTTGTCAAACGGGTCTACTACCAGGGGCTGTATACAGCCCGGTATATGTCGAAAAGTCCAAACACCTATAAGGAGTGTTCGGCATCCTTGGATGTTTGCCTTATATGCATCAGTTTTGAATCATGTCTTGGGTCAATAGTTGGGTTGCCCGGCTCCTGTGCTTACCCCTGTGTTACCGATTGTTCGGCTAGGGTGTAAAGGGAGAACTACTGCGATTGTACTTCTGGCTCGTCCGGTCAAGTACCACAGTAGAGAAAATCGAAAACTGACTGTCATGATAGGCGAGAACCTGGTCCGCAATCCGGTGACTTAGTTTTATACTATGATCGATAGAGATCTACCCCGCGTTATACGAAGGGTTGGTTTTGTCGCCCAGTCAGGTGCAATTGGATTCCTTAATTCGGGAATATCATACCCGCATCAGGGGCTAGTACCTAGCCCCACCTGACAAACTCCTGTGACTAAGTGAAAGCAATAACGACACATAGTCCGATTGCCTCGTTCGCTCCACATACACCTCCTACACGCACCAAGACATTGGATAAAGAGTGTATATGCATATGACCGAACACCCCAGTACTATGTACATGGGGGCTGAAGCCGACGACTGAAACTTTCATATTTACATAAACTGTCACACGGGAGGTAAAAGTCGCTCACATTATAATAGCGCAGAAGTTATAAACATCGGCTCATAAGCTTCAGTATTTACAGCCGGATACAATTACTCAAAGATAACATCTTTCGAGCACTGGCCTTCTACAAGGCCGGCGCCTTCTATGACTTCCTCAAAGTATTTCTCCGGCTTGCGGTGCTCCTTGCCTACGGGCAGGCTAGCAGAAGCTATGTCATGTGCCTTCATCTTCGCTCAGTGCACTTTTACACGAGCGAAGGCCATCCGAGCACCTTCTATGCATGCCGAACGCTTCAATGTGTCGACCCGCGGACTCGCTTTGACGAGCCGCTTCACCAATCCGAAGTAACTACTTGGGACTGGATCATGGGGCCATCGCCGGACTATCAAGTCCTTCATGGCCGAACCCGCCATATTGTGCAGCTCGACGAGCTGCTTCATCTGGTCATTAAGGGGCACCAGATTTTTTGGCGCATAGAACTGCGACCAAAATAGCTTCTCCGTGTCGTTCCCCTCCTGGGCTCGGAAGTATTGGGCACCGTCAGCACTGCTCCTCGGAAGATCAACAAACATGCCTGGAGAACTCCATAACCGTGTCAGCCCAAGATACTTCTGCCCTCCAAAGATGCTCTATAAGAGAAAAGTCTTACCAGATGCTATCTGTCGTGCCTGCTTGATTTCGTCACAGGCGTTGCGTGAGTCACTTCACGCATCCTAGGCAGCCTTAACTGCCGTAGCGAGCTCGGAAGCTCGTTCCAGAGACTTCTCTTCCAATGTTTCACATTTGCGAATGGCATCGTTGAGCTCAACCTCGACTTCGGAGACCCAAGCCTGGTGCTTCTCGCACATGGCCTTTTCAGCCTCTAGTTCAGCAACCGCTTTGTCAGTGATCACCTTGCTCACCTCTGCCTCCTTCTTGGCCTTCACGAGCACGCCCTTGAGGGCCTCGAGCTCAGTGGCGCCAACTGTGTAATACAGAATATCATAAAAGAGTTCATACTCATACTCAATTTATGTTCTTAGTCTTCTTGACATCTTAAATTCTTTAAATCCGCATACCTTGCGTTTCATCTAAACGCTAGTTGACGCGGTCGAGATCCGCATTGGCCAACAAGAGCTTCTGATTTAGTTTGGCAACTTCTACGTCTCGTGAAGTTGCTGCAACTAGTGAAGCATGCTCAAATACAAAAAGCATACAGTTTAGCTCTAGAATATGATATACCATGGATACTTCATCTGATTCTGTTCAGAATCACACAAAGCATCACGGGCTACTGGCTATATATGTGTATTTAAAACAAATAAAGTTCCATAAAGAACATTACATTGCTTACCTCAAAGCATGTTAACAGGCTATTGAAAGCTTCATTCAGTCCGCGCTTGACGGACTGAATATTCTTCATCACCGCACCCATTACGGTGCGGTGCTCCTCCACAACGGAAGCACTTTGCAGTGCTCCCTCCATAGGATCCGATGCCTCCGGATTGACTCCGGGCGCCGTCGTACCCACCTCTGCCAGGGGGTTCTGGTCTTCGGACCCCGGAGCCGCACTAGTCTCCGGGTCAGTATTCGGGAGGGCCTCGGATTGTTTGGGCCCCCCGTCTTCGGTCTCCATGAGGACTGTTTCCCCATTGTCGGCGGCTGCTGAGGTATCGCCCCCGGTCGCCTTGTCACTTGCCCCGCCCTCATCTCCGTGAGGAGAGGACACTCGCTGGGAGGATACTTCGGTGTCCCCGCCGATCACGAGCGATGGAGCTCGGACTGGCAGGTCAGTCTCCGTTTCTCCAGATGGCAAAGAGTTCCCCCTTCGATAAGGAGGCATCGAGGTATCCTCGGGGAGGGCGGTAGGACAGCAGATGAGAAATACTAAGTAAAGCATAGAAAATGCTAAACAAATAAGGTGTAGCATTTAATATATCCGGACAAACTTACGTTTCAGTCGGGGGCTTCACCCTGGGCTTCACCACAAAGCTCTGTTTGGATGATGAATCCGAACGAGTAGAGAGGTTCAGCCTCCTCCGGGGTGCGGTTGTGCCCGCGTCAGCGGCGGGCCCCCTCATCGTCCCCCTGCCTTGTGCAGGGGGCTCCTCTTCTTCTTCTTCTTCTCCGTCATCCTCCTCCTCTTCGGAAGAGAGGATGTTGATCTTCTCGGACTTCTCGTCCGCGGGGCAGGGGCAGTCTTCGGCCTCCTTGCCCTTCTTCTTGGGCTTCCTGACCAGCACCTTGTACTGCGCCGGGACTAGCATCGCCGTCAGTCGAGGCAATTCTGGGTCTTCGGGAAAAGGTGCCGGACACTTAATCCGGCTTGCCTTCTTCGTCCAGCCCTGTATATCACACAAAAACTCCAATTCCTATTATCATTAAATAAGTAAGGGCATATATGTTCGCCAAAATTTTATATTACCTTTGAGGTGGTGAACGCGGTACTATAGCCCGCCTCCTCGGTTTCCTTCGGCCACTCCTTCTAGTTCTTAAAGAGATGCTTTCAGATCTCTTTGTGCGTGAAGCCAAAGAGATGCTTCAGGGGCCGATCTCCTGCCCGATCGAATTCCCATAGGGAGGAGTCCCGGCATTGGCAAGGAAGGACAAGCCGGGCCAGCATTACATGGACCACGGTCGTAAACTAATAGCCCTTGGAAATCACGCCGGACACACGGCTCTGGAGTGCCGTCACTTCAACTTGAGTCCCGCAGTTCAGACTCTTATCAGTCCAGGAGGTCAACCTCTCCGGGGGTCCTGATCTGAAAGCAAGTTACGCCACCCATTTAATGTCACGGGGTTCCGTGATATAAAACCACTCCTCCTAACAGACCTTGTTCGTCTCCACGAACGACCCTTTCGGCCAAGTCACATTCGGGAGCTTGCTTATCATAGCGCCCCCGCAATCCGCGTGCTGCCCGTCCACCACCTTCGGCTTCACATTGAAGGTTTTAAGCCATAGGCTGGAGTGTGGAGGTATACGGAGGATAGCTTCACACACCACTATAAAAGCGGAGAAGTGAAGGATTGAGTTTGGTGCTAGATCGTGGAAATCTAGCCCGTAGAAAAATTGAAAACCCCGAACAAAGTGGTGGAGCGGGAATCCTAGCCCCCTAACAAAGTGCGAAAGAAACATGACTCTCTCACCCGCCTTTGGGACGGGAATCACCTGGCCCTTGGCGGGGACTCGATGCGTGATATCGGCAGCGAGATAACCCGCGCTCTGAAGATCCTCCACGGTTTTCTTAGTGACCGTGGAGGCCTCCCACTTGCCTCTGGTGCCGGATCCAGCCATTGCTATAGAAGGAAGTAGTGGTTGAGGAACGAAGAGCGGTGGGCACAAGAGATGAGGATGCTGGGGCTAGGATGATTGGAGAGCTCGAGCTTGACGAATGCGTGGGGCTGATGAAAGGGATTGGTATCCTTTTATAACGTTGTGAATACAGAACATCCCCCACTTTAGCCATTAACCTTGCCGGTTCCCAAAGCGATCATGCATAATGCGCGGTGTGGATGCTCATTTTACATTGATAAGGATCCCACAATAAGCGGGCACGACCTCTATTCTGGTAAGACGTGTCAATGAGGATATACCTCGAAACACGAAACTAGGACCAAATAAAACAGTTTGATATGTTAGTGGGATGGATGCGACGCTTCACCAAAAAGTTGTCAGTAAAGACACATTATTCATTTTCTTTCAAAAGCCTTGCCTTCGAGGCTAAGGCTTGTACTAACCTTGTAGAGCCGGACACAGCACGTTTATTGCAGAAGATATGTTCGGAGGAAGGAACCTGCCTTGCAATGCCGAAGACAATACGGAAGCCGAACGCATCGTCATCGAAGACAGGTTCAGGGGCTACTGAAGGAGTCCTGGTTTGAGGGGTCCTCATGTGGCCGGATAACTCATGGTGGGCCGGACTGGCGGGCCATGAACATCATTGTTGAAGATCGTCCCTCGTATCCGGATAGGACTCCTATATTTGTATAATGGCAGGTTTTAGGATCGGGTGTAATTTTTCCTTCCTCTGCAACATGGTTATGTACAAACCCTAGGCCCCTTCGGTGTATGTATAAACTGGAGGGTTTAGTCCCTAGAGGCTAAGACATAGAATTACAAAATACTTATAGGCTACACTCTAGGGTTTAGCTATTACGATCTCGAGGTCGATCAACTCTTGTAATCATATTCATCCACATTAATATAGCTGGAAGTAGGGTATTACCTCGATCGAGAGGTCCTGAACCCGGGTAAACATTGTCTCCCCAACCTCTTGTTACCATCAATCCTCAGACGCATCGTTCGAGACCCCCTATCCGTGATCCGCTGGTTTTGACACCGACACCCCCCTCTCTTTCCTTCCCTCTACACAAAATAAGGAGGGGGGCCCAATTGGTGTGGCAACCCAAGTAGGATTCGGCCTACTTGGGCTCCCACTGGACTGCCTCCTCCCCTCTCCAACTTATATATATATATGTGGGGAGGGGGGCGCCTAGAACACACAACATCATTGTTAGCCGTGTGCGGCGCCCCCCTCCACCATTTACACACACAGTCTTAATCTCGTAGTGCTTAGGCGAAGCCCTGCACAAATTACTTCCTCATCACTCTCGGTGTCAAAACCGTCGGATCTCGGGTAGGGGGTCCCGAACCATTTATCTGAGGATCGATCGTAACAGGGGAAACAAGGACATGATGTTTTCCCAGGTTCAGGCCCTGTTAATGGAGGTAATACCCTACTTCCTGCTAGATTGATCTTGATGAATATGAGGATTACAAGAGTTGATCTACCTCGAGATCGTAATGGCTAAACCCTAGATGTCTAGCCTAAGGTACTTGTGATTGTCCCTAGGGACTAAACCCTCCGATTTACATATGCACCAGAAGGACCTAGGGTTGTACATAATCATTTTGCAGAGGGAGGAAACATTACACCCGGACTTAAACATTCCATTCTACACATATAGGAGTCCTATCCGGACACGAGGGATAATCTTCTGTGTTGATCTTCACGGCCCACCAGTCCGGCCCATAATGATTAATTCGGCCACTCGAGGACCCCCTAGTCCAGGACTCCCTCAGTAGCCCCTAAACCAGTCTTTGACGATGATGAGTCCGGCACGCATATTGTCTTCGGCATTGCAAGGCGGGTTCCTCCTTCCGAACATATGAAGTTTATTTCATGCGTAAAGGAACTATGTTCGGCTCTTCTTGATTAGTACAACCCTTAGCCACGAAGGCAATATGTCAGATCAAGCACTATGTCTTTACTGACAACTTTCTTGGTGGAAATGTCATATCTGACCCTTTAATATTTCGAGCCGTTTTCCTGGCTCTAGTTTCACATTTCGAGGAATAACCTCCATTGGCACGTCTTGCCAAAATAGAGATTGTGCCCGCTTATTGTGGGATCCTCATCAATATGATTTTGGTAACCCAACCGCACCTTAGGCATGATCTCGTTGGGAACATGCGAGTTTTATGCCTTGAGTGGGGGACGTTTGGTATTTACGCCTATAAAAGGACATAGATTCCCCCTATCACCTCACGCTCTCCTCTAGCCTTTTGCTTCCCAATCTCCTAGCTCCAGCGCCCGCAGCTCCCATCCCTTCCTCCACCGCCTCCTTCCCCAACAATGGTTGGATCTGGTTCAAAGGACAAGTGGGAGGCCTCCTCCGTCACGGAGAAAGACGTGAAGAGTCTCCGGAGCGCGGGCTATCTCGCCGCCAACATAGTGCCCAGGATTCCTAATGAGAATCAGGTGATCCCCATCCCAGAGCCTGGCGAGAGGGTTGTGTTCATCCCTCACTTTATTCGGGGGCTGGGATTTCCAATATACCCCTTTGTCCGGGGTCTCTTATTCTTCTATAGGCTAGATTTCCACGATCTGGCCCTGAACTCTATCCTCCACATATTGGCTTTCATACTCGTATGTGAAGCTTTCCTTTGCATCCCCCCACACTTTGGCCTATGGCTCAAAACCTTCAATCTGAAGCCGAAGGTAGTCGACAGGCAGCACGCGGACTACAGGGGAGCTATGGTAAGCAAGCTCCCAACGCAACCTGGCCCAAAGGGGCTTTGGTGGAAACCAACAAGGTATGGCAGCAGGAGTGGTTCTATATCACCGAACCCCGTGAGGCTAAATGGGCGGCCATGCCCGGTTTTAGATCCAGACCCCCAGAGAGGCTCACCTCATGGACCGCCAAGGGCCTCGATTGGGGGTCTCAATTAGAGGTGAAGATGCTCCAGAATCACATCTCCAGCATGATAGCAAACGGCACCCACCTCACTAACATGATTCAGGTGATGCTCTGTCGCCGCACCCTTCCCTGCCAACTTCGTGCCTCCCGTTTGTGGGAGTTCAATCCGGAGGGACCATGGACCTTGAAGCGCTTCTTCGGCACTATGCATGAAGACATATGGAAGTAGCTTTTCAAGGCCCAGAACGAGTGGCCAAAGGAGACCGAAGACATCGGTTTCGACAGCGTGACTCCTGCTATGGAGGTTAGCACGAATTTTCCGAAGAGTTATCTTGTCCATATTTCAATTATAACAGGAGTAAGAACATTTGCGTACAATACAGGCCTGGACGGCGAAAGCAGAGCAGATCAATTGTCCGGCTCCGCTGCGTGAGAACCTAGCCATGCCCCAGGTAACGGCGATGCTGGTGCCGGCGCCGTACCACACGCCGGAAAAGAAGGCCAAGAAGAAGGGCAAGGAGGCCAAGATAGGCCCCCGCCCTAAGGGTCTTTCGGATACTATGTTGGGAGAGACCAACGCCCACTTCTCCCATGATGAAGAGGAATAGGAGGAGGAGGTGAAAAGCAACTCCCCCATCAAGGGGAATTGGAAGAAGAGGGCATCCCCCGAAGACACGGGAAAGGGGGCACCTAGGAGGAAGCTGAACCTCCTGGACAGCTCGGACCCAGAGTCTGAAACTGATTTCCGAAGACAACTCAAGAGCAAGCCCCTGGCCAAATCGTAAGTGTTCGGACTTTTGCTGTTATCTTTGGCCAGTTAGTTATCATTGCATAAGCAATTCTATTTGTTGTTTTGCAGTCCTCCCCACACACTCGCAAGCACACCATTATCGTCAAGGAGCTCTCTACAAGACGACATGGCGGAGAGTGACATGCCGCCTCGGGCTCAATCGCCCATCATCCAAGGGGACACCGAGGTGTCTTCTCTATGGGTGTCCGCTGCGTGAGGAGGTGGGAGTGAGGCGGACGAAAGGGTGCCTGAGGTTAACACCTCAGCCACCATCTACCAAGGTGAAATAGTCCCTATGGCAAACGACGGCAGGGAGCCCAAGGAATTTGGGCTCCCGCTGAACACCATTCCGAAGACCAGCACGGCTCCAGAATCAGAAAGGCAGCCCCCTACGATAGGGGGAGGAGCATTCGCTCCACCGGCATCCTCCATTAATCTGGAGGCGCCGAACATGCTGGAGGAAGCACTACAAGGTGCTTCCATCATGGTAGAACACCGCACCCTGATGTAATAATCTAAGAGAACTTAACGTTTTATTTCAATAGGATAATAAACCTGTGTATGGACGCTAGCCCCTGATGCTCTGTGCAATTATGAAAAGAATCAGATAGAGGATCTGCATGGTATCTGCTAATATAACATACTGTGCCTTTTATTCTAGAAGGCTCCCTTCTTGGTGGCATCCGTCCAGGCCGCAGAGGTTTCCGAGCTGAATGAGAAGGTTCAAAAAGCTGACGAGAAACTCGACTGCATTAACAAGCGGTTTGATGAAACGCAAGGTATGCAGATTTTAGAAATTATTATGTCAAAAGACAATATGTTTTAGTTAAGAGTGTTAACTCATTGTGTGGTGTGATTATGTCACAATTTGCACAGCCGAGGTCGAGACCCTCAAGGGCGCCCTTGCACAGGCCAAGAAGGAGGCCAAGATGAACAAGGCAGCCGTTGACAAAGCGGTTGCCAAGCTAGAGGCCGTACATGCCTCCCGCTGTCAACACGCGTCTTGGGTGTCTGAAGTTGCACAAGAGCTGCGAGACGCCATCCGCAAATGCGAGGAGCTAGAGCAGAAGATTTCAGACCAAACACCTGAGCTCAACAAAGCTCTCAATGTTGCCAAGGAGGCACGGAGCGAGTCCTGGAGTGCTCGCGAGGAGATCCATCAGGCGCAGCAGATATCGGCTGGTAAGGCCTTTCTTCTGTAGAGTATCTTTCGAGGTCAGAAGTATGTATTGTTGACTAGAGTACGGAGTTCTCCAGTCGCGTTTGCTAATCTACCAAAGAGTATCGCCGACGCCACCCAATTCTTCAGAGCCCGGGAGGGGAACACGACACAAAAGCTGTTCTGGTCACAATTTCTTGCACCAGAACATCCATTACCTCTCAACGACCAGTTGAAGCAGCTGGTCGAGCTGCATAACATGGTGGGTGCAGCCATGAAGGATTTAGTAGTCTGACTCTGGCCCGCTGAGCCAATCCCTAGTAGCTACATTGGATTGGTGAAGTGGCTTATCGATGCGAGCCGCGGGTCGACGCTGTGAAATGTGTATCATGTATAGAGGGTGCCCGGATGGCCTTTGCCCCATCAACATGCACTGAGTGAAGATGAAGGCCACCGAAGTGGCGACCTCCGTCCCGGCCGAGGGCAAGGATCATCGGAGGCCAGAGAGGTACTTCGATTACGTCCTAGAAGGAGCCCGCATTGTAGAGGGCTAGTGCTCAAAGGATGTGGCTTTTGATTAAGTGTGTTTGGGTTGTAAAGACTATGCTTATGAACCAATATGTATGAACATATTTTTGCGCCTTATATTTCAAGCGACTTTTCCTCCTGTGCGGCAGTTTATTTTTATATCTAAAAGTTTCCAATCGTCGGATTCAGCCCCCATGTAGATGCTACAGGGGTATTCGATATGATGCGTGATCACTCTTTGTCCAACGTCTTGGTCCGTACAGGAGGTCTCCGTGAATTGAACAAGGCAATCAGACTATGCGGATTTATTTCTTTCACTTAGCCATAGGAGTTTGACTGTGGGGTTAGGTACTAGCCCCTTGTGCATGTGCGGCTTATGGTGCCTACTCTACCCGGCTGGGCGAGGACCAGCCCCTAGTGCAACACGGAGTAGATCTCTAACGACCTGTAGTATAATACTAAGTCGCCGAATAGCTGACCAGCTCTCTCTTATCATGACAGTCAGTTTTTGGCTTTATCTACTGAGGTACTTGACCGAATAAACTAGAAATGCATTCGTAGTAGTTCTCCACTTACTACCTATTCGAAAAATGTGGAACGTAGGGTGGTAAGCACAGGAGCCGGGCAACCCAACTATAGAACCAAGACATGATTCGGAGCCGATGCATATAATGCAATATCTTGGACGCCAAACAGTTCCCTATGGGTGTTCAGACTTTGAAGTGTGCAAGGCCAAGTACAGACCCCGTTGTTATGTCCGGTTTGAAGCATGTCTGGCAATCTATAGTAGGGAGGGAACACAGATGGTAATATAAAATAAACTCCTAACAAAGTGAAACCCAACTGCTTCTTTTATACCCTAATTAATACGGCGAGCCATGTGGTTACAGATAATGCCAACATCATCTTGGGCTGCCAAATAAGAAAATAACAAAGGGAAAATTTTACACAGAGCCTAAGATTACTGATAAAGAAAAATCCCAATGAAGCTCTGCTACACGTCTGCACCATTTCTCCTTTGGGACACATCCTTAAATGAGAGAGGTTTGATGGCCACCTGTCAAAAAGGAAGAGGAACTCTGGAAAAGAATTCCCTCCACAACCATAGATAAGGTGGGTACTTTTAATGAACCTGCAAAGAAAATATATTTAGAGTCCAAATAGGGTCAAGCCGTACTATGGATTGTTTTTTTTGTAGTGTGCCCCTGGTGCTGCCCAAGGTATTTAAGGGCGTAGTTGTGTACGCGCGGTACATATGCCACAACCTTGTAAGGCAGTCAGCGGAGGTGTAACTACTAATCAAGCTCTGGTTCTTCTGGGTTGCCGCATTGCAATGCAGGCCGGACACGTTTAGCACTGTCTCAAGTCTTGATGACCGATGAATTATTTGGCTTGAATAGGCCACCTTGAACTTCGGTTCCTAGGGCCGCAGTATCCTCCTATGTACGGAGGGATTGCTCCATGTTCCCATCAACAATGATGACGCCGCGAGGTCCAGGCATTTTAAACTTCAGGTAAGCATAGTGCGGGACTTCATTAAAGCAGGTGAAGGATGTTCTTCCGAATAGTGCATGGTAACCACTTCGGAAGGGAGCGATGTCTAAGATTAACTCCTCGCTTCGAAAATTGTCTGGAGAGCCGAATACCACTTCCACTGTTAATGAGCATGTGTAGTGGGACTCTATGCCAGGTATCACTCCTTTAAAGGTAGTGCTGCTAGGCTTGATTCTTGACGAGTGTATCCCCATCTTGCGGATACTGTCTTGATATATCAAGATGAGACTAGTGCCGCCGTCCATAAGGACTCGAGTAAGATGGTATCCATCAATTATAGGATCGAGTACTAGGGCCACCGAACCTCCATGAAGGATACTGGTTGGGTGATCCCTATGATAGAAGGTGATCGGAAAAGTCGACCATGAGTTGAACTTGGGGGTGAAGGGGGAATTGCTTCTGTCCCCCAGTATTCGCTCGCTTAGTGCTCGCTTAGTGCTCGCTTAGTGCTCGCTTTCGCTCCCTCTTGGGGATATGTGTGGCATAAATCATATTCACCGCTTTCATCTAAGGGGGAATTGCTTCTGTCCCCCAGTATTCGGTGGCCGAGGCTCATCTTCGTCCTTCCTTTGACGTCCTTTCCCCTGGTGTTCGGTGTTTAGCTTACCGGCCTGCTTGAAGACCCAATAATTTTTGTTGGTGTGGTTTGCAGGTTTGTCAGGGGTGCCATGAATCTAGCAGGGTCTCTCTAATATTTTGTCCAGGTTGGATGGACCGTCCCTGTTGCCTTTAAACGGCTTCTTCCGCTGACCGGACTTGGAGGCACTGAATCTGGCATTCACTGCCATGTCATCTGTTTTTGCGCTATTGTTCAGACGCTTGTTCTTGTTGTTTGTCACCTGCTATTGCAATCCCTGACTTCAGAAGTGCCACGGTCGCTGGAACTGTTGCTTCTAGGAGCTAGCCAGCTATCCTCGCCCGCGCAAAAGCGGGTCATAAGTGTAGAAGGGCTGCCATCGTCTTCGGCTTCTCCTGGCCGAGGTGTCTTGCGGGCCATTTGTCTCGGACGCTGTGTTTGAATGCCGCTAAGGCTTCGGCGTCTAGACAATCGACAATTTGGTTCTATTTAGTTAAGAACCGGTTCCAAAGCTTGCGGGATGACTCCATGGGTTGCTGGATTATATGGCTTAAGTCATCAGCATCCGGCAGCGGACATAAGTCCCCTGAAAGTTAGCCCGGGAAGCATCCTCTAAATCTTCCCAATTTCCAATGGATTTCTCTGGGAGGCTGTGCAACCAGTGCCATGCTGGCCCCTTCAGCTTAAGAGGGAGGTATTTGATAGCATGGAGGTCATCTTCGTGAGCCATGTGGATGTGAAGAATAAAGTCTTGAATTGATACAGCGGGCTCCGCCATTCTATCATACGTCTTGATATTTATGGGTTTAAACCCTTTCAGTAATTGGTGATCCATCACCTCATCGGTAAAGAACATAGGGTCTGCAGCACCCCTGTATCATGTGACATCGTGATGTAGTTCGAACGGCGTCTGTGTTCGGTGTTGACTCTGAACTTGTTTATATCTAGTGTGCTTGGCTTGATAGCCGCCATCCCGCGTGGGAGCACGTTCTCTTGACCCGTAGATTGATCTGGCCTGACCGGATTTATTGTTCAGATGTTGACACAGGTCGTACTTGTGGCCCTGAGCCGTTGTATCCTTTCCTTTATGGTTGGGAGGTGCGGGTTGATATGCGGCATTGCTAGCCGCTTTCTCCCGTCCATGAGGTGGTCTGCCCGGTTGATCAGCCTGATCGTGCCTTGACGGAATTGGCGCAAGGGCCTCGTCCTCGAATTGTGGCGGCAACTTGCTCTTGGGATAGCTCTTTGTTTGGCGCTCACTATCATATCTTTCTTCAGCCTCTAGCACTTCATTCCATCTGTCATTGAACGTATCATGTCCGGCTTTAAGCCGCCACTGCTGCTTTTCCAGGCTCCTTGCCTTGGCAATAAGCCATCACAGAAAGTGTTCTTGTTTGAGGGGTTCCTCTGGGACGATGAATTCGTTGTCTCCCAGGTTGACATCCTCTTTGAAGACAGGTAGATAGTTATTATCTTCGGAGTCATTGTGATCGGTGAGTTATTCAAGGCTGCATTGGCCATCCTTCCACTTATCCTGCTCTAACGCTGGCTCTACGAGGTCTTCGGCATCCTCTGGAGCCTCATTGTCTCTGGTGCTGGTATTACTTTCCCTTCCTCGATGCGATCGTGAGCAGCGCCGCTGACGTTGGCGTTTAGGAGGTTCATCGACGGGCTTATCCTCTTCTGGATCTTTATCTCCATCGCTGTCCTTCTCCTCAGGTGTGTCCACCATGTATACGTCGTAGTTAGAAGTGGCCTCCATCGCCCTGTGATGGGTGGATTTTGACCTAGATCAGCTTCGACGTCGTGGTCCATGCCATCGATGTCTTCGGAAGCATAGTCAAGTATGTCGGTTAAGTCTTTGACCGTGGCTACCAAGTGGGTGGTGGGTGGGAAGCAAAATTCCCTGATCTCAGCCCCAGCTCTAACTCGGTATAGTTCGGTGGTGAATCTGCCGTGATGGTGAGAGATTGTAGCAAGTCCATCGCCTCGTTTAAAAGAGAGAGTTGGACAGGAGTCTGGGGGGTCTTCGGAGCCGGGCTCGGTAATGACCACTTGGTCGAGCCCGGAGAGTGCGGATCCCAAGAGTTCGAATCTCGTAATTGGGAATGAGTTCGGCTTCCCTATGGCAGGGAGAGTCCCATTCGATTTTGGGTCTATGAGTGGCACGAATGTCATTGAGCCTTTGGCTAAAAGTGCCATGGAGGGGGGAGTCCGATGGGGTTTATCCTCCCGTCTTCGGACGAGGTGATCTGCTGCGGATCTAGGGCCAGAGCGGGCATGGATGTTGACTCCTGGACGGGACCTGATGATAGATCTGAGATGTCTTCATCGTGTGGGCAGGGAGCGATAGCCGAGGGCATGAATCCTTCGAAGATCAGATCTCCTCGAGTATCGGGGACGTAAGTCAGACATCCAAACCTGATCTTATGACCAGGGGCGTAGTTGTCAACCTGGTCAAGGTGGCCATCCAATTTGGCGCGTAGCACGAAGCCACCAAACACGAAAACCTGACCAAGGAGGAAGATCTCCCCGGGGGTGGCACCATCGCTGATGATGAGGTGAGCCATCACTCCTTCTGTTGACGACACAGTCGAACTCTCAATGAAAGCACCAATGTCGGTGTCAAAACTGGTGGATCTCGGGTAGAGGGTCCCGAACCGTCTATCTGAGGATCGATGGTAACAGGGGGGAACAAGGAC
Organism: Secale cereale; assembly: GCA_902687465.1. Classification (NCBI taxonomy): domain Eukaryota; kingdom Viridiplantae; phylum Streptophyta; class Magnoliopsida; order Poales; family Poaceae; genus Secale; species Secale cereale. The sequence goes on from LR738715.1 coordinate 534,011,769, forward strand.
ACGATTTTTACCCAGGTTCAGGCCCTCTTGATGGAGGTAATACACTACTTCCTGCTAGATTTATCTTGATGAATATGAGGATTACAAGAGTTGATCTACCTCGAGGTCGTAATGGCTAAACCCTAGATGTCTAGCCTATGTTAGTTGTGATCGTCCCTACGGACTAAACCCTTCGGTTTATATATGCACCGGAGGGACCTAGTGTCGGATTATGGGCTCCGCAAAACCCTACTAGGTTTGAACTCTGGGGTGCGTGCAAAGATCTCACCCTTGCCTATGTAACTACTCGTCGTCTCACCAACTAGCACGATGATCAGGAATGTAAAAGAGACACAAGGCAGTTTGTCCTGGTTCAGGCCACCTAGCGATGAGTGGCCCTACTCCAGCAGTATGGTGCATTAGCCTCGAGATGGGCTATGGATGAACTAGTATAATGAGTGAACAACCTCTGGAGGTCCACTGTTAAACCCCTTGCATGCCCAATTTCAGACCATGTTCCATGTGTTCTTTCAGTGGAGACGGCAATCCCCAGGTCCAAACTGTCCAGGTTCAATTTTTTTTGGACATCCCACCCTGGGTTTTTAGATGTGGTACAAACCTCCTGGAGTGCCCCCATCAACACATCCTCGAGTTCTACAAGGATCTCGGCTAAACTCAAGCGGCTTAGATATGCACTGAAGAAATGGAGTAAATCGTTATCTAAGCTTAATTTATTGATTGAGAACTGTAACCAGCTTTTATTGCAACTGGATAATCTTGAGGATCTTCGACAATTGTCTATTCCAGAAGCTAATTTCAGGATTATTTTAAAAGCCCAACTGTTGCGATTACTGAAATACCAAAGTGACTATTGGAAGCAAAGTTACACAGTCAGATGGGCTATCAAAGGCATGGAAAATACGAAATACTTCCAAGCACGGGCATCCGAAAGAGCCAGGCGAAATTCTATAGCCAATCTAGTTTTGGAGGATGGTACCTTAGTGGAAAATCATGAGGAAAAGGCAAACGCTTTCTTCACCTGTTTCAAGAATAGGATGGGGATTTCTTCAGAACCAACCTACGACTTTGATCTTGCAAACCTCGTTCAAAAATACCAAGGTCTAGAGGAACTCTCACTCCCGTTTACAAAAGAGGAGACCGACCATGTCATCAAAATCATTCCGGCGGATCGTGCACCGGGACCGGACGGGTTTAATGGACTATTTCTCAAAGTGTCCTGGGACATTATTAAAGAGGACTTCTATAGGTTGGCAGAAGATTTCTGGGCTGGATCAATTAATTTACAATGCATCAACAACTCTCTGATCACATTGATACCAAAAAAACTAGTTCCCGAATTAGTTAACGACTATAGACCCATCTCACTAATGAATTGTGTGCTGAAGGTGCTTACAAAAATCCTTGCAGAAAGATTGCAACGTTGGATACGCCAAGTGGTCCACAGAAATCAGTATGGGTTCATTAAGACAAGGACAATCCAAGATTGTTTAGGCTGGGCCTTCGAATACTTGCATCAGTGTAAGCAATCGGGCAGAGAGATTGTGATTTTAAAACTGGATTTTGAAAAAGCTTTCGATACAATGGAACATTCATTCATCTTGAAAATGCTCGAATGTAAAGGGTTTGATGACAGGTGGTGTATGTGGATTAAAAACCATCTGCAGTCCGGCTCTTCGTCTATTCTGTTGAATGGCATTCCAGGTATAGAATTCAAATGCAAACGCGGTGTGAAACAGGGAGATCCGGTGCCGCCACTGCTATTTGTGCTAGCGGCGGATTTATTACAGTCCTTGATTAATAAAGCTTGGCAAGAAGGTTTGATCTCACTCCCAATCAATCAGCCGGATTCAGAGGATTACCCGGTGATCCAATATGCTGACGACACACTGATCGTTCTACCTGCAGACCAGCATGAATTACGGATAGTTGAACAAATTCTGGACTCCTATGCCCGGGCGACAGGTCTGAAAATTAACTATGCTAAGTCACAATTGATGCCAATCAATGTAAGTACCCAAAAAGCCCTGGAACTAGCCAATGATATGGGTTGTCAAGTTGGATCGATGACATTCACATACCTAGGTCTGCCTCTTGGCACAACGAGGCCGACGGTCAGAGAGCTGATGCCCTTGGTGGACAGAATAGAAAGAAGACTGACGGCAACTTTTATCTGGCTATCTTATGGAGAACGCGTTCAACTCATTAATTCGGCGCTCTCGTCGCTTCTGTCCTTTGCGATGTGTGTTCTCAAACTTCCAGTAAAACTGATTGAGATCTTTGATAGAGCAAGGAGACATTGTCTTTGGAGGAAAGAAATCGACAGAGACGCGAAAACTCATTCTTTGGCCGCTTGGGAGATGGTTTGCAGACCAAAGAAAAGAGGAGGACTGGGGATCCTAAACCTACAAATTCAAAACAAAGCACTGTTGCTTAAGTACTTGCACAAGTTTATCCATAAATATGATACCCCCTGGGTGATGTTGATCTGGAATGCTCACTATAATGATACAGCTCCTCATGCTAGGCCAGCGTGTGGTTCCTTCTGGTGGCGCGATGTTTTCTCTCTAATGGACATTTGTCGAGGAATCTCGTCGTGTGTACCTGCTGCAGGTGACACTATCTTGCAATGGAAGGATGCCTGGAACAATGAAAGGCCGTTAGCTGAAACGCACTAACATCTCTTCTCTTTCGTCCTTAATGAGGACATCTCGCTGGCTCAATTCTTCCACAATGATGGGCCGATGGATAATATTATGCTCCCTCTGTCGTTAGAAGGTCGGGCTGAACTTGAAGATCTACAACAATTAATGACAGGAATGTTTTTGTCACCCATGGAGACTGATGAATGGATCCTATGCTGGGGAGATACAAAGTACAAACCAAAGAAGTTTTAAAGCTATATGTTCAGAAATGTCTCGGCTCAAAAGTGCATCACCTCCGTATGGAAAACTAAATGCATCATGAGACATAAGGTTTTTGTGTAGTTGATGATGAATGATAGAGTTAATACTAGGGACCTACTTCTACGAGGCACTTCAACATCGGGGATGATCATAATTGCCCAATGTGCAACACGGGAGTGCTGGAGACGAATAATCATCTGTTCTATGAATATCCCTTTGCTGCAAAATGTTGGGAGTCATTGGGCATAAGCTGGGGAGTCACCTAGACCTACAAACCAAATTTGAAAGAGCTAAAGCTAGCTGGCAAGGACCCCTCTTCAAGGACGTGACCATCTTGGCGGCTTGGAACATCTGGAAACAGCGCAATAATGAGATCTTTGATGGTGTAACAGCCACACACGTGGACTGGTTGAGTAGACTTATAGAAGACCTGGTGATCTTAGGTTATAGGATCAACCCTCAGAATCTGTCTTTCTGAACCTTAGTAGCTCTCTTTCCATTTAACACTTTTCTTTTGCTATTTTGAGGTCTGTTGTACCATTTGTGTTACCCATGTAATTACTATCTTGAGTGCCAACTTTTGGCTGGCACTCATGGAATCTATGAAAAAAAAGCAGTAGGAGGCTCTCCTGCTGTTTCAACTTGTCAAAAAAAAGAACCTCTGGAGGAGAGGTTCTTTCTAGGTGGTGGAAGAGAGAGTGTGAATCATCTGTCCCCCTTGATGGGTGGTGGCTATCCTACTTATATAGTGGCCTTGGTCCTCTTCCCCGAAATGTTTGGCGGGAAGGGATCCCACAACGGCCAATTTTGAAGGGGGGCAACTAGTACATCTTATCCTGACTAAAGGTGGTCTTCGCCTGCAAAGCCTCTGATCCCGACGCCATGGTGGGCTCGGTGATGTACTTCGTCTTGTCGTCTTGGAGGTCTTGGTCTTGTCGCACTAGAATGGAAACCTTCGGCAGATTCCTCAGGGCTCTACGTCTGAGCCCGCTTCCTTAGCACCAAAGACGAAACTGCTATACTGCGCTCGCTGGTGCCGGCCTGGCCTTGGTCGTCATGGCTTGCATCATGAAAACCTCGCGAGGTGGGGGTTGCATAGAGTTCTCCGCTCCTCGGTAGCCAGCCAGCCGAGGCTACCCCTTCCGGAGGTCTTTGTGTCGTTCGCCCCGCGAGGCTTGGTCCCTCGCGAGGGTCTTGAGTTGCGTAGCCGAAGATGGGTTGTGCCAGGCCTGAAAAGGTGTCACTTCATGGGCCGCAGGCAGGCAAGTTTGGGTACCCGGATTCCCAGAACGCTGACAGTAGCCCCCGGGCACAAGGTGCGCTTGGACTTGGCTTCGAGGCGAAGCCAAAGGACAAGGGCGAAGCGCCACGGGCTCCAATCGCCTGCGGGCCAGTTCGACGCGTGGCACCTAGAATGGACGTGGGCATCTCCACTTCCCCATGTTACCTCCGCAGCCGTTCGACTTGACTGGAGCCTGCTGCATGCAGAAAACGGTCATCATTACCTGTGATCGTGGGTGTCGGTGTCAAAACCGGCGGATCTCGGGTAGGGCATCCCGAACTATGCGTCTGAGGATTGATGGTAACAGGAGCCTGGGGACACGATTACCCAGGTTAAGGCCCTCTCTATTGAGGTAATACCCTACTTCCTGCTATATTAATATGGATGAATATGATTACAAGAGTTGGTCTACCTAGAGATCGTAATGGCTAAACCCTAGAGTCTAGCCTATGAGGATTTTGTGTTTCTCTATTAGCCTCTAAGGACTAAACCCCCCAGTTTATATATGCACCGGAGGGGCCTAGGGTTTGTACATAACCATCTTGCAGAGGCAGGAAAGATTACACCTGAACCTAAAACCTGCCATTATAAGAATACAGGAGTCCTATCCGGATACGAGAGATGATCTTCGACTATGATCTTCACGGCCCACCAGTCTGGCCCACCAAGAGTTATCTGGCCACCTGAGGACCCCTTGATCCAGGAATCCCTCAGTAGCCCCTGAACCTGTGTTCGATGACGATGAGTTCGGCTTCCATATTGTCTTCAGCATTGCAAGGCGGGTTTCTTCTTCCGAATGTATCTTCTGCAAAAAGGTGTATTGTGTTCGACTCTACACGGTTAGTACAACCCTTAGCCTCGAAGGCAAGGTCTTGAAGGAAAATGAATAATGCGTCTTTACTGACAACTTTTAGGTGAAGCATCACGTCCATCCCACTAACATATCAGACCGTTTTATTTGGTCCTAGTTTCGCGTTTTGAGGTACATCCTCATTGGCACGTCTTATTAGAATAGAGGTTGTTCCCGCTTATTGTGGGATCCTTACAAATGTGACGTGAGCCTCCACATAGTGCATTACACACGACCACTTTGGGAACCGGCGAGGTTTATGGCTCAAGTGGGGGGACGTTCTGTATTCACAACGTTATAAAAGGATACCAATCCCTTTCATCAGCCCCACGCTTTCCTCAAGCTCGAGCTCTCCAATCTCCCTAGCCCCAGCATCATCATATCTTGCACCTACCGCCCTCTGTTCCTCAACCGCTACTCCCTTCCCCAGCAATGGCTGGATCCGGCACCAGGGGCAAGTCTCCACGGTCACTAAAAAGATCCTCCAAAAAATATCCCCTAAAAAGATCCTCCACAGTCACTGAGATAATCGTGGAGGATCTTCGGAGCGCGGGCTATCTCGCCGCCGACATCACGCACCGAGTCCACGCCAAGGGCCAGGTGATTCCCGTCCTAGAGGCGGGCGAGAGAGTTGTCTTCCTTTTGCACTTTGTTAGGGGGCTAGGATTCCCGCTCCACCCCTTTGTTCGGGGTTTGTTATTTTTCTACGGGCTAGATTTCCAAGATCTAGCCCCGAACTCAATCCTCCACATCTCCGCTTTTATAGTGGTGTGTGAGGCTTTCCTCCGCATCCCTCCACACTTTGACCTATGTCTAAAGACCTTCAACGTGAAGCCGAAGGTAGTGGACGGGCAGCACACGGAGTGCGGGGGCGCTATGATTAGCAAGCTCCCGAATACGACTTGGCCAAAAGGGTCATTCGTGGAAACGAACATGGTTTGACAACATGAGTGGTTCTATATCACTGAACCCCACGATGCCAAATGGGCGGCGGAACCTGCCTTCAGATATGGACCTCCGGAGAGGTTGATCTCCTGGACCAAAAAGTGTCTGGACTGGGGATCTCAGGTTGAGGTGACGGCACTCCAGAGCCGCGTGTACAGCGTGATTTCTAAGGGCTATCAGCTCTCGACCGTGGTCCAAGTAATGCTGGCCCAGCTTGTCCTTCCTTTCCAAAGCCGGGACTCCTTTCTATGGGAGTTCAATCCGGCAGGAGATAGGCCTCGGAAGCATCTATTTGGCTTTACGCACAAAGAGATCTGGAAGCATCTCTTCAATAGCCAGAAGGATTGGCCAAAGGAAACCGAGGACGTGGGCTATAGTACCACGTTCTCCGCCCCAGAGGTAATAGAAAATTCCGCCGAACATACATCCCCTGTCTTATTAATGATAACAGGAATTGGAGTTTTTGCGTGATATACATGGCTGGACGAAGAAGGCAACCCGGATAAAGTGTCCGGCGCCTTTGACCGAAGACCCAGAATCGCCTCGGCTGACGGCGATGCTGGTCCCGGCGCCGTACAAGGCGCCATTCAAGAAGCCCAAGAAAAAGGGCAAGGAGGCCGGAGACAGCCCCATCCCTGCGGACAAGAGGTCCAAGAAGATCATCATCCTCTCCTCCGAAGATTAGGAGGATGACTAAGAAGAAGAAGAGCCCCCAATGCAAGGCAGGGGGACGAAGAGGGGGGCCGCCATTGACGCGGGCACGATCGCACCCCAGAGGAGGCTGAACCTCTCTACCTGTTTGGATTCATCATCCGAACATAGCTTCGTGGTGAAGCCCAGGGAGAAGCCCCCAACCGAAAAGTAAGTTGTTCGGTTATGTCAATTATTGTACTCTGTTTATTTGGCATACTAATGCTCTTTAAGTATTTGTCACCTGCTGACCTACAGCCCTCCCCGAGCACACCCTAATGCCTCCTCGGAGGGGAACTCTCTGCCGTCTAGAGAGACGAAGAGTAACTCGCCGATCCGAGCTCCATCGCCCATGATCGGCGGGGACATCGAAGTGTACTCCTAGCGGTTGTCCTCCGCTCATGAAGATGAGGGCGGGATAGGAGATAGGGCGACCGGGTAATACCTCGGCTGCCGCTTACCATGGGGAAATAGTCCCGATGGAGACCAAAGATGGGGGGCCCAAATAATCCGGGGCCCCTCCGAATATTGACCCGGAGCCTAGTGTGGATTCGGGGTCTGAAGACCAGACCCCCCAGGTGGGGGAGGATACGACGGCGCCCGGAGTCAATCCGGAGATGCCGGACCCTATGGAGGGAGCACTGCAAAGTGCTTCCATCACGGAGGAGCACCGCACCGTGATTGGTGCAGTGATGAAGAATATTCACTCCGTTAAGGGCGGACTGAATGAAGCCTTCAACAGCCTGTTAACATGCTTTGAGCTAAGAAATGTAATGTTCTTTATGGAACTTTGTTTGTTTTAAATACACACATATAGCCAATAGCCCCTGATGCTTTGTGTGATTCTGAACAGAATCATATGAAGTATCCATAGTATAGCATATTCTAGAGCTGAACTGTATATTTTTTGTTTTGTATTTGAACATGCTTCACTAGTTACGGCAACAGGACGAGATGCAGAGGTTGCCGAATTGAATCGGAAGCTCTTGTTGGCCAACGCGGACCTCGACCGTGTCAACCAGCATTTAGATGAAACACAAGGTATGCGGATTTTAAAGAATTTTAAGATATCAAGAAAACTAAGAACATAAATTGAGTATGAATCCTTTATGATATTCTGTGTTACACAGTTGGCACCACTGAGCTCGAGGCGCCCAAGGGCGAGCTCGCGAAGGCCAAGAAGGAGGCCGAGGCGAGCAAGGCGATCGCTAATAAAGTGGTGCCGAACTAGAGGCCGAAAACGCCATGCGCGAGAAGTACCAGGCTCGGGTCTCCGAAGTCGAGGATGACCTCAAAGATGCCATTTTCAAATGTGAGGCTTTGGAAAAGAAGACTTCAGAACAAGCGTCCGAGCTTACTGCGGTAGTGAAGACTGCCCTGGATGCGCGAAGCGAGGCGCACAACGCCTGTGAGGAAATCAAGCAGGCGCGACAGATAGCATATGGTAAGACCTGTCTCTTACAGAGCATCTTCAGAGGGCTGAAGTATCTTGGGCTAACACGGTTATGGAGTTCTCCAGGCGTGTTTGCTGATCTTTCGAGGAGGAGTGCGGATGCTTCCCAATACTACTGAGCCTAGGAGAGGAATGACAGGGAGAAGTTGTTTTGGTCACAATTCTATGCGCCAAAACATCTGGTGCCCCTCAACGACCAGATGAAGCAGCTGGTCGAGCTGCACAACATGGCAGGTTCGGCCATGAAGGACTTGATAGTCTGGCTATGGCCCGCTGATCCAATCCCAAGTAGCTACTTCGGATTGGTGAAGCGGCTCGTCGAGGCGAGTCCGCGGGTTGATGCTTTGAAGCGTTCGGCTTGCATAGAAGGTTCTCGGATGGCCTTCGCTCGTGTGAAGGTGCACTGGGCGAAGATGAGGGCGCATGACATAGCTACTGCTGTCCCACTCGCAGGCAAGGAGCATCGCAAGCCGGAGAAGTACTTCGAGGACGTTATAGAAGGCGCCTGCCTTGTAGAAGGTCAGTGCTCGAAGGATATTATCCTCGAGTAATTGTGTCCAGTTGTAAAGACTTAAGCTTATGAACTGATGTATATAACTTTTGTGCAATTATAATATGAGCGACTTTTACTTCCTATGTGACTGTTTATGTAAATCTGAAAGTTTCCTGTCATCGGCTTCAGCCCCCATGTACATAGTACTGGGGTGTTCGGTCATATGCATATACACTCTTTATCCAACATCTTGGTCCGTGTACGAGGTGTATGCGGAGCGAACTAGGCAATCAGACTATGCGGCGTTACTACTTTCACTTAGTCGTAGGAGTTTCATATGTGGGGCTATGTACTAGCCCCTGGTGCGGATATGATATTCACTAACTAAGGTATCCAATTGCACTTGGCTGGGCGAAAAAACAAACCCTTCGTATAACACGGGGTAGATCTCTATCGATCGTGGTATAAAACTAAGTCACTGGATTGTGGACCAAGTTCTTGCCTATCATGACGGTCAGTTTTCAGCTTTCTCTACTGAGGTACTTGACCGGACGAGCCAGAAGTACAATCGCAGCACTTTTCCCTTTACACCCTAGCTGAACAATCGAGAACATAGGGGTAAGCACAGGAGCCGGGCAACCCAACTATTGACCCAAGACATGATTCAGAACTGATGCATATAAGGCAAACATCCAAGACATGATTCAGAACTGATGAATACAGCCCCTGGTAATGACCCTGTTGACAAGGCACATGTGGCAATCTGATATGGGGAGAGAACATTTACAAGTTGCTCTATTAGTATCCTTTTATAGTATGGCGAGCTGTAATGTTACATATAATGCCGATGGCTTTCTTGGACATTTTACATGCCAAAAAGGTATAGAATAAGAACAAGAAAAAGGTTTACACAGGGTCTTAATCTAAAAAGAAACCTTAGCATGGGTCCCTACTACACGTCTGCGCCGTTTCCACCTCTGTAATGTGTCCTTGGAGGAGGAGTATGATGGCCATACATAAAAAGAAAAGAAACCTGGAAAAGAAAAAAAGATCCAGTGTGGCCATAAACAAGATTGGTTCGTTTAGTGAATCTTAAAAGATAATTTTAGAGTCCGAATAGGGTCGAGCCGAACTATGGACTATATGCAGTGTGCCCCCAGCTTCGCCCAAGGGATTTTTAGGGCATATGTACCCGAGGCACATATGCTATCACCTTATGGGGCAGTCGATGGGGGCGTAGCTGCTAATCTAGCTCAGGATCATCTGAGCTGCCGCACTAAGGTACGTGCCGGACGCGTTTTAGCTATGTCCGCGATTGATAGGTTATCGGACTTGAATAGGATGTTTCGTACTTTGGCTGCTAAGGCCGCAGTGTCCTCCTCCGTGCGGAGAGAGCGCTCCATATTTCCGTTGACCGTGATGACGCCACATGGTCCGGTCATTTTGACCTTTAGATAAGCATAATGCGGGACTGCATTAAAGCGGGCGAAGGTCGTTCTTCCAAGTAGTCCATGATAGCCACTTCGGAATGGAGCTATGTCGAAGATTAACTCTTCGCTTCGAAAGTTGTCAAGAGAGCTGAATATGACCTCCAATGTTAAAGAGGCCGTCCAGCGGGCTTCTACGCCCAGTATCACTCCTTTAAAGGTCATGCCGCTTGGCTTCATTCTCGATTGGTCAATCCCCATCTTGCTTATAGTGTCCTGATATATCAGATTGAGACTGCTACCGCCGTCCATAAGGACTCGAGTAAGATGGTATTCGTCGATTATTGGATCGAGCACTAGGGCAGCCGAACACCCGTGATGGATACTAGTCGGGTGATCCCTGTGATCGAAAGTGATTGGATAGGCCGACCACTGGTTGAATTTGGGGGGCAATAGGCTCGATGGCATAGATATCTCGGAGTTTGTGCTTGCGCTCCCTCTTTGGGATATGAGTGGCATATATCATGTTCACTATTTTGACCTCCGGTGGAAATTTCTTCTATCCCCCTGTATTCGGCTGGCGAGGTTCATCCTCGTCTTCGCTCTGAGGTTCCATCCCCTTGTGTTCGGCATTGAGCTTGCCGGCCTGCTTGAAGACCCGACAATTACGGTTGGTATGGTTTGCAGGTTTTTCTGGGGTGCCATGGATCTGGCAGGGCCTATCTAATATATTATCCAAGCTGGATGGGCCATCTTTGCTCCCTTTGAATAGCTTCTTCCGTTGACCAGATCTGGAGCAACTGAATCTGGCGTTTACCGCTGTATCATCTGGGCTTCCAGCATTATTTCGACGTTTTTTTTATTACGACGTGGCTTTCAATTGTCGTCCCTGACTTCGGATGTTCCAGGTTTGTTGGTGCTGCTATGAGCTAACCAGTTGTCCTCGCCCGGGCAAAAGCGGGTCATGAGTGTAGTTAGGGCTGCCATTGTCCTCGGCTTTTTCTGTCCGAGGTGTCTGGCTAGCCATTCGTCCCGGACAGTATGCTTGAAGGCTGCTAAGGCTTCAACGTCTGGACAATCGACGATTTGGTTCTTCTTAGTGATAAACCGGTTGCAAAGCTTACGGGCTGTCTCCCTGGGTTGTTGGATGATGTGACTTAGGTCGTCAGCGTCCGGGGGCTTGACATAGGTCCCTTGAAAATTGGTCCAGAAAGCATATCAACTTCTTCCCAGCTCCTAATGGAGTTCTCTGGGAGGCTGTTTAGCAAGTGCCGAGCTAGTCCTTTTAGCTTAAGGGGTAGGTATTTAATGGCGTTGAGATCATCTCCACGAGCCATGTGGATGTGAAGGATGAAGTCTTCTATCCATACGGCAGGATCCGTTGTTCCATCGTACGCCTCTATGTTCATGAGTTTAAACCTTCTCGAAAATCATGATCCAGCACCTCATCGGTGAAGCACAAAGGGTGTGCGGCGCCTCTGTATTTTGCTATATCATGCCATATGTCCGATGGTTGTGATGTTCGGTATTGACCCCAAACTGGTATATGACCCGCGCGTTTGGCTTGTTAGCCACCGTCCCGTGCGGGAGCCCGGTCCCTGGGTCCGTAGATGGACCTGGTCTTGCAAGCTTTTTTGTTCAGTTCCTCACGCAAATCGTGTTTCCGGACTTGAGCCGCATCCTCCTTTCCTTTTACTTGGTGGGGGTGCGGGCTTGTGTAAGACGTTGCTAGCTACTCTGTCCCGTCCGTGAGGTGGTCGGCCTGACTTATCGGCGGTGTTATTCTTCGGCGGTATGGGCGCAGTGGCCTCGTCGTCGAATTTGGGGAGCAGTTTACGCTCAAGATAGCCTTTGGTTTGGCAATTGTAGCCATGTTTTTGCTCAGCGTCTAGCACTTCGTTCCATCTATCATTGAGCGTGTCCTATGCGGCTCGAAGCCTCCTCTGCTGCTTTTCCAGGCTCCTTGCGGTGGCAATAAGCCTCCGATGGAAGCGCTTTTGTTCCAAGGGTTCTTCTGGGACGATGTATTCATCATCGCCCAGGCTAACATCCTCTTCGGAGACAGGTTCATAATTACTATCTTCGGCAACGCTGTTGTCGCACAGCGGTTTCGGACTATGTTCACCGTCCTCTTGCTCGTCCTACTCCATCGTTGGGTCTGCGGGGTCTTTGGCTTGCTTTGGACTGTCACGCCATTGGTGGCAGTGTTGCTATTTTTTCCTTTACGGGATTTAGTTCGGCACTTCGGACGCCGACGTTTGGGAGGTTATTCGACAGGCTTGTTCTCTAAGGGATCATTGTCGGCGTTCTGGGAATGGGGGTACCCAGACTTGCCTGCCTGCGGCCCAGGGCGTGGCTCGCCTGGCGGCCTAGTATGGCCCGGCATCTTCAGCGACAACTCAAGACCCTCGCGAGGGGCCAAGCCTCGCGAGGCTGACGACACAAGGCATCCCCTGAGATGGCCTCACTAGGCCGGCTCGTGAGGATCCGAGATATCGAGGCGAGGGGCACCTCGCAAGATCCTCGTGACGTGAGCAGTGACAACCAAGGCCAGATGGGCACCAACGGGCGCAGAGTGCCAGTTTTCTCTTTTTTGCTAAAGGAGTAGGTGCAGGCGAAGAGTCCTGGGGCATCAGGCAAAGGTTTCCATATCGGTGCAACAAGACCAAGACCAGCAGGACAGCATAACGGAGGTCATCACGGAGCCCACGATGGCGTCACCACCAGAGCCATTGGAAGGCGAAGACCACCTTTTGTCAGGATAGCTTGTACTAGCTGGACCCCTTCAAATTTGGCCGTTGTGGCATCCCTTCCCGCTCAATATTTGGGAAGAGGACCCGGGCCACTATAAATAGGACTAGCCACCACCATTGGGATCATCTCATCTTGAGCTGGTTAGATAGAAGGCCACACATCACAAGCTCACCCGAGCGTAAGAACCCCTCTCCTTAGGAGGCAGCTCATCCATGTACTAGTTCTTCATCAGCCTACAAGGCAATCCAGCACACCACACTGGATTAGGGTGTTACACCACAACGGTGGCCCGAACCAGTATAAACTTCGTGTCCCTTTTTCCTTGGATCTGACGAGTTAGGCGTAGGGTTGTTGGGTAGACGAGCTAGGGCGGAAGGAGAGACTTCGTGTGCACCCCAGAGTACGAACCTTAAGGGTTTTTCCGGAACCCGAGATCCGACATTTGGCGCGCCAGGTAGGGGTGTGCCGAAATTTCTCCCCTGTCAATCCCGCTCTCCATCCGCCAAGCTCCCATGGCAGGTATCCCTCCTCCCGCCGGATTGGCGGCCACGTGCGGCGGCACCCAGGGCCACCGGGCCTTCACCCCCGCCTTCCGATGGGTGCAATGGCACCCAGGTTCATGCCGGACCCGGTCGTCTTCCTCTAGGCTTACGAAGAGGTCGTCTCGGCGGTCGGCGGCGACGGCAAGGTCATGGCCAGCTAGCTCCCCATGGCGCTCACTGGCGTGTCGCGCGCCTGGTTCTTCAACTTGCCAGAATCGTCTGTGGTGTCCTGGGAGGAGCTGCGTGACATCTTCGTCGCTCGCTTCGGGGCATCGGCGCCCCACGACGTCGTGGCCCTCCTCGGCGGCTCCCAAGCACCACCCTCCGACCGCCACATCAAGCAGATCTTTCGCCCGGCAGGCGTCGCCTCCATACGCCAGGGGGCTCCTCCTGGATGGGTGGCGCCCAAGGACGACCTCACCTTCGACTCGGGGGACCATCCCACCTCCACCGCAGGCTCAGGCGCTATGCTGATGCTCTGCACCCCCACCACCTGCAACGTCGCAGTCACCAAGACCCTCATCGACGGTGGGACTGGCCTGAATGTGCTCTCAGTGGAAGCTTTCAGCTTGCTTCAAGTGCCACTCGAGCGGTTGCGCCCCACCAAACCCTTCTCAGGAGTCGGCAAGTGTTCCACCAGCCCTCCGGGGCAGATCCGCCTCCCGGTCACCTTCGGCACCCGAAAAAACTACCGCACCAAGCTGATCGACTTCGACATCACCCGAATCGGCCTTCGGTACAATGCCATCCTTGGGTACCCTGTGGTATCTCAATTCATGGCTGCGACTCATCCGGCCTATAACCTTATGAAGATGCCAGGGAGTAGCGGTGTCCTCACCGTGGTGGGGGACACCAAGTAAGCTCTAGCGGCCCTCAAGCGCGTCTTCTGGACCGCTGCGGTAGCGCAACCGTCTGGTGAAGCCGCCCCTGGAGCCGAGGGGGCTGCACCGGCCAAGAAAAGCAGATTTTCTCTCAAGACTAAGCCGAGACGAAGCAGGTGCCCGTAGATGAAGACATGCCGTTGGGTGTCACCTTCACCCTAGGCGCTGGCCTCCCCCAAGCTCAAGAAGAGGCGCTGGTTGGGTTCCTGCGCGCGAACAGGGATGTGTTCGCGTGGGAACCCAAGGACCTGGCGGGAGTCCCGAGGGAGGTGATCGAGCATCACCTAAATGTATGCCCCAATATGCGCCTCGTGAAACAGAAGGCCAGGCGCCAATCTACAGAGAAAGAATCCTTCATCATGGAGGAGACTCGCAAGCTGGAGGCGACGGGTGTCATCCGTGAGGTCCGGTACCCAGAGTGGCTGGCGAACCCCGTTGTCGTGCCCAAGAAAGGAGGAAAAGAGCGCATGTGTGTCGACTTTACCAACCTCAACAAAGCTTGTCCGCAAGACCCGTTCCCTCTGCCACACATCGATCAGATCATCGACTCCACCGCCGAGTGCGACTTGTTGTGCTTCCTTGATGCCTTCTCGGGATACCACCAGATCAAGATGGTGCTGCAAGACGTTGAGAAGACTGCTGTAGGATCGAAAGTATGTCTAGAGGGGGGTGATTAGACTACTTGTAAATATAAAAATTCTGCCTTTTGACAAAGAACAGTTTTTGGTAGATTCACAATTATGATCAAGTCAAGCATCACCCTACACATGCAATTCTAGAGTATAGGCAGCGGAAAGTAAATTGCACATGTAGTAAAGAGAGGTGGAGAAGAGCAAACGCAATTTTGGAGACGCGGTGATTTTTCCCGTGGTTCCGATAGGTGGTGCTATCGTACATCCACGTTGATGGAGACTTCAACCCACAGAGGGTAACGGCTGCGCGAGTCCACGAAGGGCTCCACCCACGAAGGGTCCACGAAGAAGCAACCTTGTCTATTCCATCATGGCCTACGCCCATGGAGGGCTAGCCTTACTCGGGGTAGATCTTCACGAAGTAGGCGATCTCCTTGCCCTTACAAACTTCTTGGTTCAACTCCACATCTCGATGACGGAGGCTCCCAAGCGACACCTAACCAATCTAGGAGGCACCACCCTCCAAAAGGTAATAGATGTTGTAGATGGTGATGAACTCCTTGCTCTTGTGCTTCAAATGATAATCTTTCCAACACTCGACTCTCCTCACTGATTTGGCTGTGGTGGAAGAAAGGATTGAGTGGAAAGCAACTTGGGAAGGTTAGAGATCAAGTTTCATATGGTGGGAGTGGAGCAACTTGATCTCAACACAAGGGTAGGTAGTTCTCTTCTCAGAAATGTAAGGTAGGAGTGGTAGTTCTTTCTGATGGCTCTCTCCACGAATGAAGAGGGGGTGGAGGGGTATATATAGCCTCCACACAAAATCCAACCGTTACACACATATTTGAGCAATCTCGGTGGGACCGAAGTGGACAACTCGGTGAGACCGAAAGTTCAAATAATGTGAACGTTGGGGTTTTCGGTGGGACCGAAAATACCATCTCGGTTAGTCCGATTTGAGTAAAGACAAGAGCATGCCAGTTTCGGTGGGACCGACTTTATCATCTCGGTGACACCGATTTGATGACAGAAGGTTACAGAAGCTTGGCAGCCCATGTTTCGGTGAAACCGATTTCAAAATCGGAATATCCGATTTTTCTAGGGTTTGGCTTATGGCTGAGGTGGTTCATCTCGGTGTGACTGAGTTTGGAATATCGGTGGGACCGAGATTACTTATGAGTGTATATCACAGTGAGAGTTGCTGATAGTTTAGGAGATGTATCACTAAGCACTTGAGCAACCAGATCATCAACATAACCTCATCCCCTTTTAATAGTATTGGCTTTTCCTATGGACTCAATGTGATCTTGGATCACTAAACCAAAAATGGAGTCTTGAGCTTTTGCCAATGCTTGCCTTAGCATTTTGAGGGGTCCACTTCTTCAGTCATTGCCATACCCATATCACTGAACTTCTCTGAAATGATTCTCAAGTAACTATTAGTTCAATGATATATATGTTGTTATTAATTGCCAAAACCACCCGGGGATTAGTTGCACTTTCAATCTCCCCCTTTTTGGTAATTGATGACAACATATAGATCAAAGCTTCGACAAAGGATATAATCAATGAATAATATCGTCGCTTTGAGAAGTATGTGATAAGCAAGAGCTCCCCCTAAATTTGTGCATTATTTAAGATTTGCGTTTGAATGCAAATGCACAATCGATTAGGATCATGGGTCACTCTTCCATGTCACATACATCTTGGTGGAGCGCACAAAATGATAAGAATGAATAACATGCACCCAATCACCAAGACATGAGTAAATGGTCATACAAGATAGGAATAGCATATGATAAGCATTAAGCACACATTAAAGCATAGTATGACCAAGCACTCATTAAGGTAGCATCAAACATAGTATCAAGCACACTGAAAGTTTCGAAAACCAAAAGTATCTCAAAGAGACCGCAAAAGAACGAAAGAGCAAAAGCGCAAAGATAACATCACTCTCTCTCTCGAAGCCCTATGATCTATACAATTTCTCCCCCTTTGGCAACAAGTTACCAAAAAGTTTGAAAAAGCATAGAGCTAAACGTCACTGTGGGCTCTGCTGGCGGCACCCGTCTGGGTTGATGTCGGAGTAGATATGACGGCATCGACGAAGACTTCAGCTGATGTCTGTGCTGGAGGAGTGGACACTGGAGCTGTGGGAGGTGCTGAAGTTGTAGTCCTGGTGTCAGTCACTGGAATAGCAGCTGATCGGGATCCTCTGGGAACCGAAGCAGTCTGTCTATGAGAATCCTGGACTAAGTCATCCTGCACAAGCTCTGCCATGTCCTGCTTTGCTTCCTCCATGTCTGCCTCAAGCTTGTTGACGGTCACTTGAATTTCTGTCAGCTTCACGTCCAGAGCGTGGATCTTCTCGTCAACAATCCTCTCTAAGCTCTCCTGAGGCTGTTCAATGCTGGCCAGGCGTTGTTCAATCCTTTGGGTAGCTTCAAGAATCTGCTCTCCGAAACTCTTTGGTTTAGCTGCTGCTGCTGCTGCTTCTTTGTCAGCTTTGGCTTTCCTAGCAGCTTCGATCTTGGCTTGACCTTCAACAGATGTCGGATCCTCCTCGTCCATCACAACAACATTGTCTTCATGCTTTGGCTGCAGGGGTAAGTGTTTTCTATCCAACAAGAATTTGCCCGTGCCAAACTTGGCATTGATAAGCATCTGAATCTGTGGGGCAAATCCACATGACCTTTTCTGGTCAGCTGCAGTCCTCTTAATGGTCTCTACCATCAAGTCCATCACCTTGAAAGGTGCTTTCTCATCAAGTATATGCAGCATGTTGATAGAATATCCTCTGATCATGCGATGATCTCCAGACTTGGGTATCAAGGTATGCCTCAAAATAGTGTTAGTGGTAGGTAAACCTGCCTGGAGATGGTAGACTGAGCCGAGCTTCCATACTTCCAAATCTGCTGCGGGGATCTCCTTGTACATGTTCTTCATGGAATCATGATTCTTCTTCGGAATCCCATAGACATCAATATCATCTTCTCGTTGCATTGGAGCATTCAGAATTTCTGCCCATTCTTCAACAAAAGAAGAAAATCTTTGACCTTCAGTCATCCATGTGATCTTCCCATCAGGATAGAAGTGAGCTGTGGCATAGAATTGCATAATCATCTCATCGTTCCAACTGGTCAACTTCTGACCCACAAACTCTGCAACTCCACATG
Organism: Secale cereale; assembly: GCA_902687465.1. Taxonomy (NCBI): domain Eukaryota; kingdom Viridiplantae; phylum Streptophyta; class Magnoliopsida; order Poales; family Poaceae; genus Secale; species Secale cereale. Next base: position 534,029,797 of record LR738715.1, read on the forward strand.
CAGTGAAACTTTCATGCACATGTGGAAAGAAATCTATGTGCTCTTCGCTGTCAATTTATTCCCAGTCAACATATCTGGTGTCTGTGACTATGGGCTTCTTGTCCATCAGCACGGTCTCATAGAAGTCCTGCTGCTCTCTGGTGTGAAATCTGGGATCTACAGCAGTTCTTCTCCTCACGGCATATGGGTCAGCTTGTCTCCATAGCCTGAGACCTCTATCTTTCCTTGCCTTCATATCCTCGGCTTGAGGATGAGCATCATTGTGAAGTGGCAGTTTTGGACGGAGTTTCAGCAACACTTGTCCTTCCTCATCAGACTCAGCTGGTGGCATATCACCCTTGTTCTTCTCAGATGCTGGAATGTTTCTGGTGGTCCTCTTGGGCTTGGCAGCAGGCTTTGCTGGAGCTGCCTTAGCTTGAGCAGATTTCTTGGGCCTTGAAGTGGCTCCAGCCCTAATGGCATCACCCATGAGCTTCTGCTTCTGAGGAGCAGGCTGGGGTGCTTCTTCTTCTTCATCCTCGACTGCTGCATCTGCATGAGAATCACTATACACTACCCTCTTTCTCTTGGAGGTTTTCTTCACTTTGCTTGGAGCTGGCTCTCCCAAATTTAGCTTCTTGGCAACAGTTGATTGCTTGACTTTGCTGGTGCCCTTCTTTGATTGCTGACCTTGTTGCTCTTTGGCAACAACCTTCCTCTTAGGCTTTGAGGTCACCTCTTCCTCAGCAACGAAATCAGAATCCTCATCATCGGAATTCTTCTCCTTTCTAGCTCTGGTGGCTGCAGGAGGCATGCCACTTGGTGTACTCCTCTCACCATCATCAAATGGGCTACTTGTCTCAGGACTAGTGTCTGCCTCAGGAATGTCTGCAATAGGTGACTCTGACCTGTTCTGACTATCACTGGCATCTGACATGGCTGACAACTTGTGAATAGATAAGGTATAGGCAGAGAAGAAGAGTTATCACAAACTGCAGAAGTTTTTGCAAAAAAAATGACTTCAATTTTTAGTTTTAAGTTTTCACAGAAGACATTTCGATCAGACTGAGTTTCAGTTTCGGTGAATCCGAAGTGTTAAATAGAAGCTTTACACACCACTTTCGGTTTGACCGAAGTGGGTTTCGGTCCTGCCAATAACACTAGGGTTTCACTAAAACTACATTTCGGTCACACCGATTTGCACAACTCGGTTGGACCGAAGGGTGCAGTGCAATGGCCAGAGGCCAAATCGGTCACACCGAAATTCTAAAATCGGTTTTACCGAGATGTGTTCCGTGGAAACCTAACCCTAAGAATTTTACTCGAATCTTGTTCAAACGAACCAATCTGGTGTAAAGGAAGATTTCAATCGTGGCAAGATATTGGGCAAACCAAACGTGCATTGAATCGGAGATGGGAGCACGAGTGGGATCAAGACTCACCCTAACTTGGTGGAGTCTCTCTACGGCGGCAACGGCGCGGAGGAGAAGTCCGTGGACGGTGATGGAGACCTGCGGCGAGGGCGCACAGGCGACGACGGCGACGATCCGGAGATCAAGGCGACGGCAGCAAGGGATGTGGGGCGAAAACGTTTGAAGGAGTAATCAACGCGCGCGGCCCTTGGTATATATATCCCTTTGCTGTCGGTGGGACTGAGTTGTAAAACTCGGTTGCACCGAGATGGATAACTGCCAGGCAGTTATGCATTTCCGTCACGCCGAAAATTACAACTCGGTTTCACCGATATGAAACCTAGATCAGTCTAAATGCTTTCGGTTTGACCGAGTTTGAATGAGTTGGTCTGACCGAAATCACTTAGAAGGTTTTGGAAGTTAGCCCTTGACGGATCGGTGGCTCCGAGTGCTCCTCACTCGGAGGGTCCGAAAATGACTTGTTCAAAGTTTGTGATATAAGCATGAATAGAATTTGAGACAAGAAAGCATAGATAGCTAGGGGAGGTACTTAGGCATTCTTGTCCATCCATTTGGTCAGAAAAATCAAAACAACCAAAACAGCAAATGGATGTCCTCGAATGGATAAAATCATGCATTCAACATGCTCACACAATAAGATAGCAAATGAAATATGTGTCAAACATGCACAACCAAAACTCTAGCTACTAACACACAATTTGTCGATGACTAGGTCATCTTTATATGAGTATTTTGACTTAGGAGCCAAATGAGAACATTTGATCATAGGTCATACTCATCGTTTAAGCACAAGTGGGGTTACCACTTTTACATAAAGCATTGATGTGTTCACATCATTTGAAGATGCTTTAGCTCAATTTTTAGAGCAAAGCTCCCCCTAGATGTGAGAACCCCTTTTAAAAGGGTCAAACTAACCTTGGGTTGTCGTAGAAGACTTCATGTAGATGTTGAAGATGTGGATGCTCAATGTTGATGGAGATCATCAAGAGTTGGGAGCTATCCTTTGGATTAGGGCACTTTCAATACCTACATGGGTTAGTCCCACAAGGAACAAACAAGGATATCCATGGACATAGATTGAAGTTCACAATAGATGATGTCCATGAAAGCAATGATTACCTTGTCCCTTGACTTACCAACAAGAGGGTTTGTGACTCCATGAACTAGTGCATGATATGGAAGTTGATTGCACAAGTTTTTGCCAAAATGAATGTGAGTGAAGTATGTTGGCGGAGTCACCCTCAAGAACTTTCTAGTTCTTCTTCTTTGGGATCCACATCATCTTGAGGGGAATCCTTGGGGTTGTAGTTGAGCTTGACGAAGTAGAACTTGACGTTTCCTTGGGAACCCACTTGACCATGGCTTGAGGTGCTTCAATGAATGCATCAATCTCCTCTTGAAGCTTGTCCTTGACTTTTAGCTTGTGGTCTTGTGGTGGAAGGTCATCTTGAGCTTGTTCCACATTGGAAGAAGTAGGATCATACTTCTCCTTTTGAGAAACAAACTGTGGAGTAGGATATTGATCTTCTTCCCACTCAACACCTTCAGCGTTGAACTTTCGCTCAAAACCAATTCCTTGATTCTTCCGGTGCCTTCCTTGCTTGCGAATAATTTCCTCAAAGTTCTTGCTTCCGGCAAGGCTCTTGTAGACACCTTTCTCTATGATCCCTTTCAATAAACTATTCTCTTGCTCAAGTGTAACTTGGCTTGAAACATTGTTAGTGGAATCAAGAGAACTACTAGAAGCAACAATATTAGATTTAACATGGTTATTGTTACTGCTAGAGGAAGAATTTTTCTTATGCTTGTCATGCTTAGTCTTAATGGGTGGCAAGAAATTAGACAAGAGAAGTCGTTTGGCAAGATATGAAGAACTCTTCTTTCGAAGATCGTCATTGATCGCTTTTAGAAACTCATGTTCTTGCTCTAGAGTGAGCTTCTCGAAGCGTAGCTTCTCATGAGATCTTAGGAGCTCTCTATGATCTTCTTGAGTTGTTTCATGAGCTAACTTAAGAGTGTTTAGTTCTTTAGTTAGACGCTCAATCTCCTTCATAGCATTGTCATTCGACTCTTCTCGACTGTAGAGACTACTAGCATTTTCATCGTTACTAGGCTCACTAGATTTATCATGCAAGAGCTCATCTTCACCAAGCAAGTCATCCTCATCACTATTGAAGTCAATGAATTCAGGGTGTGATACCTTGGGGCCTTTAGCCATGAAGCATCTTCCAATTCCCTCATTTGGTGAATCAAATAAGTCGTAGGAGTTGGAGTTGGAGGATACGATAGCAAGACCGGCAACACCTTCATCTTGACTGTAGTCGGAGTCGGAGTGATAGCTTCCATCGGATTGATTGTCGGAGTCGGAGCCGGAGACCCATTCACCTACATGAGCTTGATGTCTTCTTCTTGTGTAGCTCCTTGATGACTTGTCTTTCCTCTCCGAATCCTTGCTTCTCTGAGAGGGTCTTCGTTCATAACGATCATCTCTACTCCTTCTCTCTTTCCGAGGTGACTCATCTCTTGAGCTTCTTCTTCTTGGAGATTCTTCTCTTCTCTTGTGGGGAGCTGTACACTCATTTGAGTAGTGTCCGGGTCTTCCACAATTGTAGCAGTTTCGATCACGACTAGAAGATCTCTTTTCATCATATGATCTAGACTTTGAGCTTCTCTCTTTGCCTCTATTCTTGTAGAATTTGTTGAAGTTCTTAACCATTAGGCTTATCTCTTCATTGGAAACTAACTTGTCACTTGAGGTTGTGGGAGCATCACTTGTAGCTTTGTAAGCACCACTCGACTTGTTGTGAAGCTCTTCCTTATCCTTAAGTGTCATCTCATGAGCAACAATTCTTCCAATGACTTCAGTTGGCTTGAGAGTCTTGTAGTTTGGCATCATTTGGATCAAAGTGCACACGGTGTCATACTTTCCATCCAAAGCTCTGAGAATCTTCTTGATGATGAATCGGTCGGTCATTTCTTCGCTTCCTAAGCCGGCAATCTCATTTGTGATGAGAGCAAGCCTAGAGTACATTTCAGCGACTCCTTCACCATCCTTCATCTTGAACTTGTCAAGTTGACCTTGAAGAATATCTAGCTTTGATTCCTTCACAGACTCGGTACCTTCGTGCATTTCAACCAAAGTATCCCAAATCTCTTTAGCATTCTCAAGACGGCTGATTTTGTTGAACTCGTCGGGACACAAGGCATTGAAGAGAATGTCGCAAGCTTGAGCATTGTTTTGCAACATCCGTAATTCTTCCGGTGTAGCTTCACGATCCGGAACTTTTCCTTCCTCGAAGAATTCACCTTGCATACCAACACAAATAATGCCCCATGCGGCTGGGTTATGACCAAGAATATGCATTTTCATTTTATGTTTCCAACTAGCAAAATTTGTACCATCAAAGTAAGGACCTCTACGATAATTACCCTCACTAGACGCCATACTCTCCTAGGTTGTGAAACCTAGCTTATGGAGTCCAATGCAATGGAAACCACAACAATGGAGACCAAAGCTCTGATACCACTTGTAGGATCGAAAGTATGTCTAGAGGGGGGTGATTAGACTACTTGTAAATATAAAAATTCTGCCTTTTGACAAAGAATAGTTTTTGGTAGATTCACAATTATGATCAAGTCAAGCATCACCCTACACATGCAATTCTAGAGTATAGGCAGCGGAAAGTAAATTGCACATGTAGTAAAGAGAGGTGGAGAAGAGCAAACGCAATTTTGGAGACGTGGTGATTTCTCCCGTGGTTCTGATAGGTGGTGCTATCGTACATCCACGTTGATGGAGACTTCAACCCACGGAGGGTAACGGCTGCGCGAGTCCACGGAGGGCTCCACCAACGAAGGGTCCACGAAGAAGCAACCTTGTCTATTCCATCATGGCCTACGCCAACGGAGGGCTAGCCTTACTCCGGGTAGATCTTCACGAAGTAGGCGATCTCCTTGCCCTTACAAACTTCTTGGTTCAACTCCACATCTCGATGACGTAGGCTCCCAAGCGACACCTAACCAATCTAGGAGGCACCACCCTCCAAAAGGTAATAGATGTTGTAGATGGTGATGAACTCCTTGCTCTTGTGCTTCAAATGATAATCTCCCCAACAATCAACTCTCCTCACTGATTTGGCTGTGGTGGAAGAAAGGATTGAGTGGAAAGCAACTTGGGAAGGTTAGAGATCAAGTTTCATATGGTGGGAGTGGACCAACCTGATCTCAACACAAGGGTAGGTAGTTCTCTTCTCAGAAATGTAAGGTAGGAGTGGTAGTTCTTTCTGATGGCTCTCTCCACGAATGAAGAGGGGGTGGAGGGGTATATATAGCCTCCACACAAAATCCAATCGTTACACACATATTTGAGCAATCTCGGTGGGACCGAAGTGGACAACTCGGTGAGACCGAAAGTTCAAATAATGTGAACGTTGGGGTTTTCGGTGGGACCAAAAATACCATCTCGGTTAGTCCGATTTGAGTAAAGAGAAGAGCATGCCAGTTTCGGTGGGACCGACTTTATCATCTCGGTGACACCGATTTGATGACAGAAGGTTACAGAAGCTTGGCAGCCCATGTTTCGGTGAAAACGATTTCAAAATCGGAATATCCGATTTTTCTAGGGTTTGGCTTATGGCTGAGGTGGTTCATCTCGGTGTGACTGAGTTTGGAATATCGGTGGGACCGAGATTACTTATGAGTGTATTTGACAGTGAGAGTTGCTGATAGTTTAGGAGATGTATCACTAAGCACTTGAGCAATCAGATCATCAACATAACCTCATCCCCTTTTAATAGTATTGGCTTTTCCTATGGACTCAATGTGATCTTGGATCACTAAACCAAAAATGGAGTCTTGAGCTTTTGCCAATGCTTGCCTTAGCATTTTGAGGGGTCCACTTCTTCAGTCATTGCCATACCCATATCACTGAACTTCTATGAAATGATTCTCAAGTAACTATTAGTTCAATGATATATATGTTGTTATTAATTGCCAAAACCACCGGGGATTAGTTGCACTTTCAACTGCCTTCCTCACCCCATGTGGAGTATACTGCTACACTTGCATGCCGTTTGGGTTACGGAATGCAGGAGCCACCTTTCAGCGGTTGATGCATATCACACTGGGAAAACATCTCGGGAGAAACGCTGAGGTGTACGCAGATGTCGTCGTGGTGAAATCATAGGAGGCCACAACCCTCATCGCAGACCTAGAAGAAACATTCATAAACCTGCGCAAGGTAGACCTGTGGCTCAACCCGTAAAAGTGCGTGTTTGGTGTCCCAACGGGCATGCTTTTGGGCTTCATGGTGTCATACCGAGGGATCGAGGCAAACCCCGAGAAGGTCAAGGCCATCGAAAAGATGAGTCTGCCCAAGAACCTCAAGGAGATGCAGAAACTGATCGGTTGTGTAACGTCGCTCGGGTGTTTCCTCTCCAAGATGGGTGAGGGAGCCATCTCTTTCTTCAAGTTGATGAAAAGAAAGGGCCATTTCGAGTGGACCACAGAGGCCGATGCAGCGTTCGAAGACCTCAACAGTACCTCACCAGTCCACCGGTGATGGTGGCACCCAAGCCCCAAGAACCATTAGTGCTTTACCTGGCCGCAACTCCACATTCAGCTAGCGTAGCGTTGGTGGCTGTTCGAGAGGAGCGTCAAGACAAGACCTTGCAACCCAGGTACGGCACTCCCGGGGCCCCATCAGGGCTGGAGGGCGACCGCATCCTGCAAGACGACTCCCCTAAGGCCGCAGCTATCCCAGCTGATGACCAAGCCCCTGGAGCACCTTTACCTAGTCAGACCACACAGCCGTAGGAGAGTCCGGACTTCACCCTCGTTCAGCACCCAATATACTTCATCAACACGGTGCTCCGTGATGCCAGGGCACGCTACCCCATGCCACAAAAGCTCTTGCTTGCGCTCCTCGTCGCTTCACGGAAGTTGCACCACTACTTCCAAGGCCACCCCATCAAGGTCGTCTCAGCTTACCCTCTGGAGAGGGCACTTCGAAACCCAAACACAGCAGGAAGGGTCGCGGAGTGGAACATAGAGCTGCAGGCATTCCAGATAGAGTTTAGCAGCACCAGAGTCATAAAGGGGGCTGCACTTGCTGACTTCGTGGCGGAATGGACCGACGCCCCAAGACCGAAAGCAAATTAGGGCAGGTCCCTCTCGCCGGAGAGCGAAGCGCCGGATGGCTGGGTAATGTACTTCGACGACGTGTTCACCCGCCAGAGCGTGGGGGCTGAGGCCGTGCTCATCTCTCCCACTCAATACAAGCTCTACTACGCAGTGCAGCTCTACTACGGAGTACGAGGGCCTCATCGCCGGTCTCAAGGCGGCGAAGGCCCTGGGGGTGAAGCGCCTCGTCATCAGGGGCGAGTCATAGCTCCTTGTCAACTTCTCCAACAAGGTATACGAGCCGAGAGATGAGCATATGGAGGCATACCTCGTGGAGGTACGCAAAATGGAGAAGTAGTTCTTGGGCGTGGAGCTTGAGCATGTACTCCGAAGCACCAAAAAGGAGGCCGACGACATCGCCAAGAGAGCGTCCAGGCGGCTGCCCCAAGTGATGGGTGTCTTCGAGGAGAGGCTCCTTAGGCCCTCGTTGACACCCCAGCGAGAAGGGTCGGCGAAGTCTGAGAAGGAGCTCCCCTAGCCACCATCCTCGGGAGCTCCTGCCCGCGGCCCAGCCTCAGGAGTCCGCTTGCTCCTGGCGCTCGAGCCTCAGGAGGGATGCTAGACCGAGGAGCTCAATTTGTACCTAGTGCGAGGAGCATTACAGGAAAAGGAGGAGGACATCAAACGCGTGGCCCAATAGGCTATGGCATACTGCATTCCGAGACGGTGAGCTTTACAGGAAGTGACCAAATGACGTTTCTTTACGATGCATCTCCAGGAAGCAGGGAGGCGAGATGCTAGATCCACGCTGGGGACTGCGGACATCACTCATCATCACGCACCATGGTCAGCACGGTGTTCCGCATTGGTTTTTACTGGCCCACGGCACTCAACGATGCCGCCGAGATGGTAAAGTCTTGCGAGGCTTGCCAGTTCCATGCCAAGCAGATCCACCAACCGGCTCAGGGCCTCCAAACCATCCCTCTCTCCTGGCCGTTCACGATCTGCGGGCTGGATATCCTGGGCCCTTTCCCTCGAGCACCCGAGGGCTACCGATACCTCTACGTCACCGTCGACAAGTTTACCAAATGGGCTGAAGTGGAAGCTGTCCGAACCATCCCAACCGGCTCCGCAGTCAAGTTCATCAAGGGCCTCGTAAACCAGTTCGGGGTCCCTAACCGCATCATCATCGACAATGGCTCGCAGTTCACTAGCAACCTTTTCAATACATATTTGTGCTAACCTTGGAACGCAGATTTGCTACGCCTCTGTAGCACACCCCAGAAGCAATGGCCAGGCCGAGCGCACCAACGCGGAGGTCCTGAGCGGCATCAACACTAGGATCTTCAAGAAGAAGCTCGAGACTTGCGATGAGCCCCCGTCCGTTCTGTGGTCAATCCGCACCACCGCCACTAAGCCAATAGGCGAGATCCCATTCTTCCTCGTCTATGGAGCTGAGGCGGTCCTCCCTCACAAGGTCAGGCACCGGTCCCCATGAGTCCTAGCATTCGACGAGGCGCGATAGGACACCGTGCAAGGAGTGGACCACGTGCTGGGTGAGGAACGCCGACGTGATGCATCACTCTGAGCAGTAAGATAGCAGCAGGTGTTGCGGCGGTACCATTGCTGCAGCATCCACCCCAGGACACTCAAGGTAGGTGACCTCATCTTGAGGAGAGCCCTCTCCGGGGAGGGGCTACACAAGCTCTCACCGATGTGGGAAGTCCTGTTCAAGATCACCCACGTCTCCCGACCTTGCGTCGTCCGCCTGGAAACAGGGGACGGTGTCCCGGTCCTGAACACGTGGAACATCCAGCATCTCTGGAGGTTCTATCCACGAAACAAGACCCTTGCGCCTGAGGAGGCTAGGCTCCATGCCAGCGAGGAACAAGGCCCTTGTGCCTGAGAAGACTAGGCTCATGCCAGCGAGGAACAAAGGCCCTTGCGCCTGAGAACACTAGGCTCCGTGCCAGCGAGGAACAAGGCCCTTGCACCTAAGAAGACTAGGCTCTGTCCCAGCGAGGAACAAGGCCCTTGCGCCTGAGAAGACTAGGCTCTGTGTCTGTGTGGAACAAGACCCTAGTGCCTGAGAAGACTAGGCTCCGTGCCTGTGAGGAACAAGGCCCTTGCGCCTGAGAAGCCAAGGGCCAGTGCCTGTGAAGCAAGGCTCACACCTGTGAAGATCTTCGCTCGTGACACTCTCACATAATAATGAGTGGGGCTGTACACGCCCCCGAGTCTCCGGAGAGCCGCCCTCGGGCCTCGGGGGCTCCCTCCCACATCCTAGTGGCAGCACTTAGCTCCGTGCTGGTGGGAAGACTAGACTAGGTGCCGAACGCGACCGTTCATTTGCTTTTTGGAGTTAGCTTGCCCCTTTCTTCCCTTTTTAATGGATTCTGAAAGGTTCTGGCGTTCCTCGATTGCTTGGTTTTGATTTCCCTCTGTGATCCTTCCCTCATTTTTCGGGAGAGCGGCGGTTGCATGGTGCTCTCCCCAGCGCTCCCCCCCTTTAACCTTCATGAGGCGCCCGAACTAGGGCTTGTGATTGGTACGCATCCCATCCTCATGTCCTTGCCCCGCGGGTACCGTGACTAGGGTGGCCGAACATGCTCAGCCCACATCAAGTGTCGGTGTCCTGGGAACCAGTGTACCCAGACTTGCCTGCCTGCGGGCCACGACGCGCTCCTACTACGGCCTGGTATGGCCCAGCTGAACGACCAGTTGCTCAAGACCCTCACGAGGGGGCTAGGCCTCGCGAGGAGAACAACACCAAGACCCCCTCAGGAGCGGTGTCGGCTAGGCTGCTCCGGAGGGGCGGAGAACCCAAGGCCAAGCCTGCCTCAGGAGGAGGCAGTGATGCAAGCAGTGAAGCACCGCGCCAGCGGGTGCCAACGTGTGCCAGCGGCGCAGTTGCCGTTTTGGTGCAAAGGAGACAGCGCAGGCGTAGGTTCCCGAGGGGCGAGACAAAGGTTTCCCCTTTGGTCAACAAGACCGAAGACCGCAGGGACGACAGGGAGTATGTCACCACCAAGCACACCACCGCGTCATCGTCTGATCCCTTTGCAAGCGAAGACCGCTTTTGTCATGATAGGAACGTCCTTGTGTTCCCGCTCAAAATGGCCGTTGTGGGATCCCTTCCCGCCTAAACATTTCGGGGGAAGAGGACCCTGGCCGCCTATATAAGTAGCTAGGGTCTCCACTGTGGAGGCATTCTGATCTGATCTGGAGAGACCTCGCCTCCTGACCCTCTTGAGCTCTCCTCCTGAGCTCAAGAACCACTGTACTTGTTCATACTCAAGCCCTCCTGAGGCTAATCCACCAATGCAGGACGTAGGGTTTTACCCCGCAAGGTGGCCTGAACCTGGGTAAACTCGTGTGTGCTTTTACTTGTTGCTTGCTTGAATCTCACCACCGGGCGAGAGCGTGGCGCAAGGTAGACGTGAGTGGGAGAGATCTTCGTTCATGCCCGTGTGTTCGAACTTCTTGGGTTTGCGGAGCGCGTAATCTGATATTTGGCGCGCCGGGTAGGGGCGTGTCGAAATCTCACCTCTCCGACGACCTCGTCCCGCTCTCGTTCGTCGAACTCACTTCACCGCCATGGTGGACACACGCTGAGCGCGCGCCGCCCGCCGCGCCACCAATGTCGCTCAGACGGCGCCCGCGGGCAACGGTGCACCGCTCCGCCCCAACTCATCGGTCGCCAACGCCACCATCGACCCGGCCGTCCACGAGCAGCAAGACTCGTCGCTGCCACTGTCCGTGCGGAGCGATAGCCGCACGGCGAACCGTCACCCTCTCCGGCCGTGGCGTTGCCCTCGCTGATCCACCGCGGGCCGGTCTACCAACAGCCTATGCTACTGATGGCGCATGAGGTCCTACGCTATCGTCCAGCGGACGACCTCTACGAAGAGTGGCTCCAGCGCATCACCGACCTCGTCAACGCCGCCGGGGAGGTACCTGCACCAACTCACTCCTCTCGTCCTCCATCTCTCATGGAGGGGAACATGGACCGTGGCATCCCGGCTCCACCCCAACTGAACGGTGCCGGCCAGGGGCTCAGACGCAAGGCTCCACGGCGCGAGCAGCCCCGCCGAGCCCCTGCGCGCGATGAGAAGAGCTGCCAGGTGATTCTGCATCCCCAGTCAGAAGCTCGCGGGCCCCCCGTCCCGCAGCACCAGAACCGCGCACCACAGGAGGTGGTGGCGTCTGTACCCCAGGAACCAGCACTGCAGGCACAGGAGGCGCCTGCAATCATCAGCGTGGCTGGGTGTCACGCCCTAGCTCCAGAACTGCGGCGCCTCGTCTGGCCCGGCAAATTCAAGCCGGATCTGCCTCTATGCTACGATGGCACTGCAGACCCCGCAGAGTTCCTCCAGCTCTACGGGCTGAGCATCGAGGCGTCCAACGGCACCGAGCAGGTCATGGTGAACTAGTTCCCCATGGCCCTCAAGGACGGCGCTCGCTCCTTGCTCCTGAACCTCCCCGCGGGAACCATCTCCTCCTGGGGGGAGCTTCGTGAGCGTTTCGTCGCCAACTTCCAAGGTACCCGCAACCGAGCCCCGGCGGCCGCGGATCTGCGCCGCGTGAAGTTGCAACCTGGGGAGACCCTGCAGAAGTACATCCAGTGTTTCAACACCGTGCGCCTCAGGATCCCAAGGGTCTCGGATGAGGCTATCATCTCGGCGTTCTCCGACGGTGTCCGCGACGTCAGGATGAAGGTGGAGCTCGCCATCCACGAGGACCTGCGCACGGCCCTTGAGATGTTCAACCTCGCGGAAAAGTACGCCAGGGCAGAGGAAGGACGCTTCTCTCTCCAGGAGCTTCCTGAAGCGGAGGCAGATGACAAGAAGGCCAAGGCCAAGGAAGCAAAGCACAAGGAACCAGCTGTGCTGGCTACGGAGCCAGAAGTGAAGCGTGGCTGTGGCTACAATGACCCACTCAGAGACAACTATCCTTACTGCGTCTTCCACGATGTTCACAGCCACAACACTAACGACTGCCAAGAGCTCAGGGCGATGCGCGGCAGGCGCGTCGGGTAGCGCCCTGAGCGCGACAACCGCGGCTACGGCCGCGGAGGGGGCCGTGGTTGAGGACGCTGGGACGGCAGGAACTCGTGCCAAGGATGGCATGATCAACCTCGCGAAGACCGCTGGCAGGAGCAGCCCCATGACGCCCCCTAGCGCGACCAGCCTCGTGAGGGTCGCCCTCAGGGTAACGCGGGCCTGCCTCCGCTGCCACCACCGCCAAGAAGGAAGAACGATGACCGCCAGAGAGATGAAGCCGGGAGCTTTCAGGAGCCACGCGCGGTTGCATGCATCTTGGGAGGATCCCACGCTCCGGCTTCCCACCGCATCTTCAAGCAGTTCGCTTGTGAGGTGAACGCGGCGCTTCCCAGCCCATATGCCGTGCGCAACCTCAGGTGGACCAAGCAGGTTATCGCCTTTGACCCCAAGGACCAGCTGAAGTGCACCGCAGCCCCAAGCACACTACCGATGCTCTGTACTCTGACCATTAGCAACGTCCTCGTGACCAAGACCCTCATCGACGGTGGAGCAGGGCTCAACGTCCTCTCCGTCCAGACCTTCGAGACGCTCCAAGTTCCCTATGATCAGCTCCACGCAACTAAGCCATTCTACGGAGTCACAGATGGCTCCACACTCCCAATGGGGCAGGCCCGCCTCCTCGTCACCTTCGGTGATCGTGACAACTATCACACCGAGCTTATTGACTTTGATGTCGCCAACATTCACCTCCCGTACAACACCATCCTAGGATATCCGACCCTCTCCAAGTTGATGGCGGCGGCCTATCACGGCTACAACATCCTCAAGATGCCCGGGAGTGGCAGGGTCATCACGATCGCCTGCGACGAGAAGGAAGTAGTGTGTTCCTTGGAACGCGCCTACCAGACCGCGGCGGTCGAGAGCTCCGATGAAGATGGAGCCGTATTCGCCCTGCAGACTGTCCCCAAGGAGAAGAACCTGCCCGCCAACGGACCTCGGGACGCAGGGGCTCCTGACGGCCCCGCCTCAGGATCTGCGCCTTCCAACGAGGCACCCTCCACCCTCGCATAGGGAGGCACGCCCAACGCCCCTCTCAGGACGGGCTCGGGGGCTCTCCTCTCGAGTGCCTCTGGTCTGACCAGCGTCACGAGGGAGGTGTTCGGGCACCACCTACAGGCGTGTCTCGATGCGCGTTTTTGTGAGCCCAGCGCGAGCTATACAACGCTGGGGGCTCAAGACTTCATCGACCAGGTTACCGGGGAACTTTAGTACACAAGACTCAAGCACGGTGGGCGTAACCGCACGGCGCCAAGCTCACCTACCCGCAACCCAAGCAACCAATTCCGCGTCTGCGTCGACATCGCATGCCTCAACCGAGCCGCTTCTCTGGAGCCCTTCTGGTCGACAGCTGTTGGCTGGAGGAGGACTCTCCCCTGCAGTTACATTCGCACGCTCTTCAACTTCCGCAACGCAGCTGCCATATTCCATTACCTCACGCAGCAGGCTTTGGGGGCTCAAGAGGCTCAGTGGCAGACGGTTCTGATGGAGCAGGAGCCGTACCCCTGTGACCACTGAGGGCCTCCGGAGCCCCTAGGCCTCAGGAGCCCAGCGATCCTCAGGAGCGACCCGCACGACTCGCATCTTCAGCTACCCCAACTCTTCTTCGACAAGTATCAGGTGATGTCTCAGGTATTCAATCGAGGGCGCCCCCTGGGCTGCATCATCCTCGAGCTGCTGGGCGCTCACCCCCACAGCTGTCTATTTTTGCGCATGAATCAAGGCTAGTTGTTTCTTCCTACTCGCATTATCTATATGCATGGCGTTCTCACCGCCACTAAGTTCATGAGCCCTTGCGAGCCCTCCTGCGACCGCCCCATGATTAAGGACTGCCACGGCATCTATGCTCGGGTCCGTCCCTGCAGCGTCGCTAAATCCAAGGGCTGAGCTCTGTCTCGCGAGCACTTCCCGTGATGTCACATCCCGTGGTCCTTGGTGCCTTGTTCTCGCATGGGCTAATCGTGGATGGGTAAGTGGGGGCCCGTAGTAGGTGGCTCGCTCACGAGGGAATCGTGCGCTGGTTGACTTTCTTGTGGACTGTTGCATGAGAAGACTGGGCACGGCGTTTGTGCTCGGGTCCGTCCCTGCAGCGTCGATAAATCCAGCGGCTGAGCTCTGTCTTACGGGCCGGTCCCGCTAACGTCACCTCCTAGGGTCGTTGGTGCTGCGGCCTTCTCATGCGATGCCCTCTTGAGATGCACTTGGCGCAGGTCGACACAACGCATCTCTTTTCACATTTTCCATAAGAAGACTCAGGCGCAACCCACCTCAGCGTAGAGTCTCGTGGGTGATGCATAAGCTCATGAGAACTTCCTCAGAGTCGTTCAGCTCGTCCTGAGGAGGGCCCATATACACCTTGGCTGTCCTGTCGTGCAAGCCACGTGTCAGGACGGGGCTGTACATGCCCCACAGTCTCTCCCGGTGGGAGGCTCCCTCCCACGGTCCAGTGGAAGTACCATGCTCCGCACTGGCAGAACCAACTGAGGAGCGGTTTTACCCACGAACCAGTGGAAGTACCAAGCTCCACGCTGGCCGCTATGACCGAGGCGCGGTTATGCCCACACACCGCGCAAGTATGGTAGCTCTATGCTCCGTGCTAGTTATAAATAACTAAGGGTGGCCCCAAGCGGTCGCACCAACTCAGGGAGCTTTTCAGCTCACGACGCTCACAGCTTCTCCTTGGATGAGTGTCGCGAGGGGGGCTAGGCACGGGAGCTATGCTCAGGTCACGCCTGGCAGACGCAACCCTACCATGTGCCCAGACACCTGTCTTTCTCGCGCCCCCATCCTAGGCGAAGGCTCATGAGCAAGCTATGGTGCTCGTTCTCCCTCAAGAGAGCCGTTCGTACGTCAAGGGGGACCCCTGGGAATCGCAACCTAGGGGCCTCACTAGTCACGTAGCCCCTCACTCATTGAGCCCGGTGCTCAACGGCGGTCGAGGTATGCGCGGGGCTGGGCCCTGTCGACGCAGAATGCAAACGGGATCGCTTGAACGTCAAGGGGGGCCTCTGGGCAACGCGACCCAGGGGCCTCACTAGCCACATAGCCCCTCATTCCTTGAGTCTAGTTATTACGATAACCCCGGTCACCCGGAGGGTTCAATGGCGATCGACGTATGCGCGGGGTTGGGACCTGCCAACGCAGAGCACCTAAGCAAACATGAAAGGAAGCAAGCACGGAAATCATCAAATTCAAGTCTAGTTATTACAATAACATCAAGTTCTCCAAATTCAAGCGAGTCCTTATGCCTCCCCGAGGCACTTGCATTTCTCTCATCCTGACGGGGACAGATTAGGCATCGCCGAGCGCGCCACCATCAGCCTACCCCTCCTCGGCCGCGGCAACAGCGACCAGGAGGAACGCCTCCACCAGCTCCTTGACCTTTTCCTCTAGGACCTCAGCAGCCGTGCCCTCTACGCTCGTAGTCACGGGCTCGGACAATGAGGCCAGGCCAAGGGAGGGGTCGCGGAGAGAGAGGTGGCCGCACACCCGTGCCAGGGCCAAGGTAAGGAGTGCGCGACTCTCGATGTCTGCTAACTGGCCGATCGCGGCCATAACCTCACGTAGGGCCTTCACGAGCGCGGCAAGGAGCCCGGCGGAGCCGTCCTACGGGGTGGCCAGCGGCTCCTTGAATCCATCCTCGTAGGCAATCTGCAGCGACGTACGGGCCTCGAGCTCGAAGGCGGCGAGGGCCTCGCGACCCACTGCTGCCGAGGCCGCGAGGGCATATTCCTTGTCGCCCGCAGCTTCGGTCGCCTTCGCCTACTCGGCCTCAGCCTTCAGCTTCTCCACGCTCGCGCGATCAGCGAGCTGCTCCTGCTGCAGCCGGGACGTTTCAGCCTTCTGTGCCTTGAGCTCCTTCTCCCACCTTTCGAGCTCCTGGGCGCGACTGGTGCCTTCCCTGCAAAGGGCCTCCAGCTCTCTCTCCACCTCGTGGCAGCGCTTCTCGAGGGATGCTGCAACGCCTTGCGCGGCGTCGCGTGCCCGCGCGGCTGTCGTGGCCTCCTCCTGACCCTTGGCGGCGACCACTGAGGCCTGGCTCCAGGAGGCCCGCGTAGACTCGTCTGCCAGGAGCCACCCAGAAATCAGGCCCAGGCGTCCTTCCGTCGCGCGGCCATCACCACCTAGAAGTTCGGCGCGGAGCTGACCCAGCACAGCGGAAGCGGCCTCCAAGGTCTCAGGGCCAGGCAGCACCGGCTGGCAGATGGGTGCCATCATGATCGCCTGTTCGAACAGGGGCTCGGGGGCTCCAACTCCCCTTGCTGGAGCAGTACGAGCAGGAGCCACCGCGGCCTCGCAAACAGCGACGATGCCCTCAGGCGACGCCGCCACCGTGTGCTCGATAGCCCGGCTGGCCGAGGCGAGCAAGGCTGTGGCACCGTTTTCCGCGGCGACAGCAGCAGCAGGTGGAGCGGGGCTGTCACATCCCTAGTCAGTGCTTGCATTAGGACTGGCTAGAGTGTGCTTCATGTTTACTTTCTACAGAAACTTGAAATGGGAATGACAGAAACCCCAGCACCCCTCTTCTAACAACTAGGGTTTAATAAAATCTTTTCCAATGTAACCAAAATGCCCTTCAAAAATGTTCATCATCTTTGCCTTGGTCTTAAACCTTTGACAAAAATGGTGCACAATTTTCTAGGGCATCCAAAGGTCTCTGGATTAAATCATATTGTATTTGCATTTGGGCATTTAAATGCTATAAAATATTTTAGGTTCCCAAATAATCATAAACTAAAATGTTCCATGATTTTTATATTATAAAAAGTGAGCATGACCAGTTTTATGATTTATAAAGATGCTCTAGCATTTATATTAATTCATCAAAGTTAAAAAAGAAACAAAACAGAGAGAAATAGAAAAGAGAGAGAAAGAGGGCACATCCCACTTACCTGGACCAGCCGGCCCACCAGACGGCCCAGCACTGTGCTGGCCCGAGCCAGCCAGCTGCTTCGGCAGCCAGGCAGGCAGGTGACGCCGGCGCACGGCCGCACGCCACCGCGGCAGCTGCTTGCCGCCCTGGCCGCCGCCTCGCCACGGGAATGGCCTGGACGACCTGCACGTCGCGCCTCGAAGCCGCTGGACGTCTCCACTTCCCCCTGCCTCTCTCCCTCGCCCTCCCCGCGCCGTGGCCGACGCAGCCGCCGCCGTCTTGCCGCCATAGCCGCAGCCACCGAGATCCCCTCGCCTCGCCGTCGTCTCCCCGAGCTCCTCCATCGTCTGCTACGCCTCCCTGACGATCCACGCATCGCCGGAAGGTCCAACACGCCGTCCCCGAGCACTTCTCCCCCGTTCGGCCGTCGAGATCACCGACGACCTCACCATCGCAGCAGCTTGTCCCCGACCTCACCGTCAACTCCAACGCGACCGCCGTGAGCCTGGCTACCTCCCCATCCTCTCAGTTCCCCCCTCGAGCTCTGTAACGACTGCACGAAGCTCACCCGCACGCGCCGCCACAGAGCTCGTCGCCGACGAGGCTCCGGCCACCCAACGGCCGCGCCACCCTGTCCATTAGCTTCACCGCACCTCTAGGAGCCTAGAGCAGCTCACCACGAGCCTCGCCGTGCCTCCTAGCGACTAGCCCGAGCTCACCCGAGCTCCGGCAGCCACCAAGGTCGTCGCCAGCGCCTTTTTTGGCGACCCCGAGGCCAACTACCACCACCACTCGACGCGGCACTTTCCCAGCTTCACGTAGACGTGCTCCGCCGTCGATTTGGTCGCCGGAGTACGAATCCCGCACTGCACCGCCACGTTTGGCCTCGCCGACGGCTAAACGTCGGTCAGTTTGACCCCGTTTGACCACAGGTGGGCCCAGGTTGACCCCCTGGAGTCACTGACAGGTGGGCCCAGGCGGCTAAGTTAATTAGGATTGGCAATTTAATTCAATTAGTTAACCTAAATGACACTGACACGCGGGACCCACCAGTCAGGTTTGACCTGGACCAGGTCTGTTAACCTGCTGACGTCAGCAGGATGTCATGCTGACCAGTAAATGTTTTTCTGGGATTATTTGATTTAAAACAATTCAGGAAATTCCAGAAAATGCTTTAAACTTCAAAAAATCATATAAATTCAACATTAGCTCAGATGGAAAAGATTTATATATGAAAATTGATCAAGAAAATCCAATCTTTCCAATGGCACAGGTTTCATGTATGTTTGAGCAAGTTAACCTTGATGTTCACTTTAGAACATGATAATGCATTTTAATAAATAATAGTTTGGGTATAAATTTGAATCTTTGATTCAAATGGGCTCAAACCTTTCTGTTTATAGTTGCATTAGCCCAAAACACATTCATGTTGACATGTCATGAGCATGCATCATATTGTTGCATTTGTTTGTATATTGATTGTATCGTCGTTGTTCTCCGTGGTAGGTCCTGCTCCCGAAGATACAAATGTGTATCCATATGAAGAGCAGTACCCGACAACTAATCTGTCAGGCAAGCAACCCATTGATCATTCCGATACAGACCCATCTTCTCGCTCCTGCTCGCTTTTACTACATTAAGGCAACAGCGTGTGAACTGCTACTTGTTGCGTTAGTTCAACCCTATTCCTTTGCATGACCTATCATTGCCACAGTAAATAGTTGAAACCCACTAGCATGTGTAGGAGTTGATTGAGCCATGTGATGTGTGTTCCACCATGCTATTTGTTTATGTTGCCTGCTATGCTTAGAGTTGTGTCAGGTCTGGTTCATCTGGGTGATGGATCAGAGTGAAATGATCATGCTCGATGAAGAGAGTGAAGTGTGGAATATGCTTGGTAAAGGTATCGATGAAAGGCCATGTAGGAGTACATGGTGGGTTTTTTCATTGGACCGTCCAAAGGACCTGAGATCTGTATGTGTGGTTCAAGTTTCAGCTACTACCACACATTGGGATCCTTAATTGACCCTCTCGACTTATTAACTGCCCTTGTCCTCTGTCCAGGAGTTGCAACTAGTTTCTGGTGTTTGTAGTTTATTGGTGGTCGTGTGCAGCGCTGACCCTCGGGGTGGGCTGTGATGCGGCAGGTACGTGGCATGGTGTACCGGTCGCCCGTTTGGTGACTCGGGAACCCTGTACACATCGTTTGGGGCTGTGAGCGACACCCCGGCCGGATCTCTCGACGGATGGAACCCAAATAAGCGATAAACCTCGCTGGGCTTCCGCTTGAAGGTTGCCGAGTGCATGTCGAGTAAACGGCGATAAGTGGTGGAAGCGTGTGTGAAGAAGTACACCCGTGCAGGGTTACCAATCTATTCGAATAGCCGTTGTTCGTGGTACGGACCACTTGGTTGCTTATACAGTTCATAGACAAGTTGATGGATACTACTAAAAGTCTCAAGACAAGTGTGAGTGCCGTGGATGGCCCTTCCGAAGGATGACGGAAGAGGATCCACGGTGGTGTATTGTTGTGGTGAGTAGAGGACTCGTGTACGTAGTCTTATCTTGCAATTTGCTGAGAGTTGTAGTATAGGTTAGCCAAGAGTCAAAGCTGGCTTGCTGCAATGAACTCCACTACCCTTGTTGATAATGATGCATATATGATAGGTTCTGTTGTAAGCCTTGCTGAGTACCTTTGTACTCATGTTTGCTTAATAACTGTTGGAGAGGAGAACCCTTCCCCTTCTGATGGGTTTTACATAGACGTTGACGTCGACGAGTAGCTTGCTACCCAGACGGAGATCCTGAGCTTGTGAAGGGCCTTGTAGATAGTCAGGCTACACTAAGCCTGTTTTATTTCCAAGTTTTCTGTACTCAGACATGTTAGCTTCCGCTTATGCTTGTATGATTGTATGACTTGAGTGTTGGGTCATGTGACCCCTACCTGTATGAATATGTTATGTATGGCTCTTCGGAGCCTCTTAAATAAATTACTTTGAGTCATAGAGTTCTGTTGTGATGCAATGTTGTATTTGCATATATTGAGCATATTGTGTGTATATTTGAAATGCTTGGTATGTGTGGGATCCGACACCTTGTTGTTTACCTTTGGTAGCCTATCTTACAAGGAAATGCCTCCTAGTGCTTCCACTGAGCCTTGGTAGCTTGCTACTGCTCCGGAACACGTAGGCTGGCCGGCATGTGTCCTTCTTCGTTCCTGTGTTTGTGCCTTAGGAGAAATGTCACACGTTGTTCCTTTAAGTCCATGTAGCTTGCTACGACTTGGGTTCATACGGTGATGACCGACGCGTTCGTAGCTGGGTCATGGATGCCTGTCTCTGTAATTTAGTGCCACTTTTGGTTTATAACTAGCCATGTAGGCCCGGGTTCTCTGTCATATGGATGCTAGCGACACTATCATATACGTGTGCCAAAATGCGCAAACGGTCCCGGGCCAGGTAAGGTGGCACCCGTGGGGATACCGTGTGTGAGGCCGCAAAGTGATATGATGTGTTACAAGCTAGATCAGTGTGACTTAGGATCTGGGTCCTGACAACGTAGGCATCAGAGCCGGACTGCCTGTAGGTTTCTCAAGCCAAACTAGTCGATGTTGAGTCTAGAAAATTCGTAGTTATATGTAGGGGAATTGATTGCGGAAGGGAACGTAAGGCTCTTTTTACTTCTTTACCTTATGCCCTTCTGATCTGAGTCAGCCTATTCTTTCTACGGGGGTTTAGGACTAGGCCTCTCATCATTACTAGGTTCACGTGTTACTAATCCGTAGACTCTTAGGATTGTTGGTTTCAAGCCTCAGTTCAATTTCTACCCTTCTAGTATGTTGATTAGTTGGTCCCGGAACCTTGATATGATGTTGTTGAGTGGCTATGCTATCATTTGTATGATGTCTCCAAATCTTTTTTGAGCATTTACAGTTGTTATGCTGCCCAATTTCTTCCAGAAATTCTAATGCCTTTGCATTATTTCGTGTTTCAGATGTCTGATCGCACACCTCACCAGGTGGTCCGTTTCTCTCGGTGCATTAACGTGCCAGGTCAGACGGCCATGCTAGTCCGTGTGTTGACTGAGACTGGCTACCGTTGGTATCCTGAGTACACTGTGGAGGAACAGTACCGGGATTTCAACCAGAGTCAGTATTTCTGCATAGTCGGGATATACCCCTGATATCCCGGAGCTACCAACCCCATCCATTGATCTTATGGACTCGGGGTTACCATCAAGATGGCAGTGCAGGATGCCGCTTACTCGATGATGACCATCATCCGGGCTAGGCATGCACTGCTGCTGAACACTGAGTTCTGCTACATGCCAGCCTTACTTCCTGGAGAGGAAGGCAACTACACTAGTCTGTATACTGATGCCGCTCATGAGGAGCCACTGCTTCAGACTACTACTCAGATACTGGAGGATAGGGACCGTGAGGTCCGTGCCCTCCGGATGGAGCTTTATATCACTCGAGCCGCCCACTAGACTACTTTGAAACGGCTTGCACCTGCCGTGCACGCCGGATATCTGGATATGCGAGATTTGTACCCCGTGCGGACTCGTCTACCCGATTGTATGGATTGGCGTGACGTTGGGGGTATTACACCTCCACGTGGGCGTCGGTTACCACCAGCAGCGGGACCGAGACCGCATTCATGTCCCTATGGTCCACAGCCTTCAAGTGCTCGAGAGTTTCCAGATCCACCTGTTCCACTTCCAGCCTATGGTGGTAATCTTTATGAGGATTACTACGGGAATATCTGAGTTAGACCGTGGCAGTAGTAGTATCGGAGTAGTTATATTTCCACCATCTTGCGCGTCTTGTGGAATATGACTTAGTGTGTTCTGAGTTCCGTAGGCGTAGTTAAATAATGTATAGGAGCTTGGAGTGCCTCTAATGAGATGTATCGTCTTTCACCGCAGTTGTACTTTAGCCTTGGCTTGTACTCCCTCCGTCCCAAAATAAGTGTCTCAACTTTATACTAGCTCTAGTGCAAAGTTGTACTAAGCTTGAGACACTTATTTTGAGACGGAGGGAGTACTAAACTATGTATGGTGTGTATGACCACTTGTGTATATATGGCAGTTTCTATATTACCATGTCGTACTGATGAACATCTCTGCATTCCGTGTCATCCATTACATTATGCACTCCTATGTCAAGTTTAACCATCCTTGTCTAAACCGTTGTTTTGTTTTCCTAGGATGGTCAACACTCACAGCACTCCTGCTGCCCAGGGGCAGGGTGAGGCTAGTGGGGCTAGAGATGAGAATCTGCCCCAACCACCCTCCTTGGCTGAAGTTATGCTCGAGGCAGAAAGGAACAAGAGGGAGACCAACCGTCTGCTGGAACGCATAGAGCAGAATACTGCTTTTCGCCAGAGGAATGACGTGGTGTCAATTAATGACTTTATCAAGATGTGCCCACCGAAGTTCCATCATTCCACAGAACCTCTTGATGCGGATGACTGGCCTCGCAGTATCACCCACAAGCTACACTCTGCCCATGTGGCCGAAGCTGACAAGGTTACTTACGCCACCTACCATCTTGAAGGCCCTGCTAGCCTCTGGTGGGAAAACTTTGAGGCTATGCGTCCTGCTGGCCAAATCACTACTTGGGCAGAGTTTAGTGAGGCATTCTGTGAACATCACATTCCGGAAGGACTCATGGATCGCAAGCGGGAACAATTATGCAATTTCACCCAGGGACGGCTAACCGTGGATGGCTATAGTTGCGAGTTTGGCAACTTGGCATGCTATGCTCCCGAGGAAGTATCCACCAATGCCAAGAAGCAGGCGAGGTGACGAGGTTACAGACCTAGGGCAGGGTCACAGGCCCGACCAAGAAGCCCCACCTAAGGTCATTACCTTAGAAGATCAAAAGACAAAACTTATGATAATGGAGGCAGTCGACTGGGACGGCCCAAGAGGACACTCCACTCGACTAAACCTCACCCACAAGACGATTCAACTCCACTCGACCAACCCGAGGCACTCGACCCCCGAAGGTCAAGTGTCACTTAGGGCAGCAACGGTCTGGTATTTACTCGTCGTAGTAAATACCTTAATTACTCTTTACTGCGGGCATTATCAGTAACGCCTGCCTTAATGTACATTGAACCCTTGGTAACGTGGAGCATGGCTGGTGTCCTGGTGCACTATATAAGCCACCCCCCTCCTCCAGTTCAGGGGTTCGGACCTCTGTAACTCACATATACACATATCAGTCCACCAGCCTCCGAGCACCGAGACGTAAGGCTGTTACTTCCTCCGAGAAGGGCCTGAACTTGTGAAACACCTTGTGTAGAACTCCACCATAGCTAGGGCCTTGCCTCTCCATCCGTACCCCCTACTCGTACTGTGAGACTTAGAACCACGACAGTTGGCGCCCACCATGGGGCAAGGCGTCTTAGCGACATCTGGTGAGGTTGCAACTCCTCCTCCGACCTCCTTCATCATGGTGTCAGACGGTGGTTTGGCGTTGGGCCGCGAGATCCGGCTCGGCGCGCTCGTTTTCATCGCCGACGACTGCGCGTGGCTCCAGGAGGCCCCTCTCGACGTCGAAGCTCTGCCCACCCGGGGGGCTGCGCACTTCCGCGCCAGCGCTTCCGGCGTCCTCCTTCGGCAGCCGTCGACTCAATATTCATCGTCCCCCATCCCACCGGGCGTCGCCGCAAGCGATCCGGTCGCTCGCGGCTCCAGCGGTGGGTGAAACACGCGGTGGCCCGCCAAATGGCCACCCCTCAAGTCACGGCCATTGAGCCCGACGGTTACCTCTACGGGCCGGCCGATCCGTCGACCGGGCTCGTGGATTCCGTTTCTGAGTGCGGGAGACGGGATCCCACGACGGAAATCCTCATGGTCGATTCGCGCTGCAGTCTGCCGGGTTTTCCCCGCGGCGGAGACGGCGACAGCGGCGGCGGCCGATCACATGACAACGACGGCTACATTCCTCAGCCCCTCACCTCCGAGCAAAGGGCTGAGCTTTCTCGCCGCAACAAAGATGCACTCTTCACTCCCATCGTGGGAGATTCTCCGGAGGCGCTGGCCCTCGAAGCCACGCGCTTGGCCACCGTGGCCGAGCGCGCCCGCTTGGAAAACATCCAACGCGCACTCGATGAACAGGCCCGCCGATTGGTCCCCGAGTCCAGTCGACGACCGCGTCAATCGCGCCATAGCGAGACTCAGGTGTTCCGAACGCCATTCCAGAACCTCGAAGCTGCGGCTCGCATCACGGAGTCGATTCAACCCTCTCAGTCGGAGGCTGGGAGAGGCCTTCAGCAGATCCGAGCCTTGCTCCGAACGGCTGAAGAACAATACGCGGTTGTTTCTCAGTCGCGCAACAGGATTCACAGCAGATCGGTGGCTACAGATACCGTATGGTCGGCCCATAGTCCAAGATCTCCCCCGAGGCGTGAGGAACGTGGCCCACGGCAAGACCGGCATCTGGGTCAGAATGACGAACCACACGACCGTCGACACGGGCGTCATGACCGCCGTCGAGTGCCTACGCCCCCTCCGGGAAGTGGGTCACACTCGCCCCGGCGGCACGAGGGCAGACGCCTGCGCGACGATGAGCGCAGGATTCCCCCAGATCCCCGGAGGCTAGGTTTCGACGCAAGGTCTATCCTTGTGCAGGGACGGGTAGACCGAAACCGGGCATCCAGAGAAGAGCAAGGCAGAGATCAACCAAGCGGCAGCCGAGCACGTGCCTCTGGGCCCGAATGCTTCTGTAGTGCTATCAGAGCCGCAGAGATCCCCCCGAACTTCAGGTTAGCAGCGGGAGTAAGCAAGTTTACCGGTGAGTCAAAGCCAGACACCTGGCTAGAAGACTACCGAGTGGCTGTGCAAATCAGAGGCGGCAACGACGACATGGCCATGAAGCACCTCCCCCTGATGCTGGGCGGTTCTACTCGGGCGGGGCTCAATCAGTTGGCCCCCATGAGTATTTATAGTTGGGAAGAGCTCGCTCGAGTTTTCATTCGGACCTTCGAAGGCACCTGCAAGCGGTCTGCTGGACTCGCAGAACTTCAGCACTGCGCCCAGAAGTCGAATGAAACTTTGAGAGATTACATCCAACGATGGACCACCTTGCATCACACGGTGGAGAACGTGTCTGAGCACCAGGCGGTTTGTGCTTTCAAGGAAGGCGTGTGTAAAAGAGAGTTGAATCTGAAGTTTGGTCGAATAGGTGACATGTCCCTGTCATGGATGATGGAGATTGCCAGTCGGTATGCCAACGGTGAGGAGGCCGATCGGCTCCGCAACGGCAAGAAACCAGTCGGGCAAGACGATCAGAATCCCAATCGAAAGAACAAGCGCAAGGCCGAGCCAGCTGCTCAGGAAGAGGCTGCTGTGGTCAATCAGGGAAAGGGCAAAGGAAAGCCGAAAGGTTCCTCGGCCCCAAAGGAGGGAAAGGGTCAAGCTGGAGACGATGTGCTTGACCAGCCGTGCCCCATACACACGAAGAAAGATGAAGAGGGAAACTTGGTATATCCCAAGCACACCACTCGACAATGTCGACTCCTGATCCAGAACTTCCAGAAGGATCAGTCGACTGAGAAGGAGAAAGAATCAGAAGAATCCGAAGATAAGGAAGGGGGCGGAGGATACCCCTGGATCAACTCCACTTTGGTGATTTTCGCAGACGTCGAGAGCAAAAGTCGACTGAAAATCATCAACAGAGAAGTAAATATGGTTGCCCCGTCGACCCCCACGTTTCTGAAATGGTCCAAGACCCCCATCACATTCGACCAGTCCGATCACCCAGCACACATTGCCACCCCCGGGCGGCAGGCACTGGTGGTCGACCAAGTGATCGAAGGCACACGCCTCACCAGAGTCGTGATGGATGGGGGCAGTGGCTTGAACATCTTGTATGCAACGACCCTCCGGGATATGGGCATCCCAATGTCCAAGCTGAGAGAAAGTAACATGAGGTTCCACGGGGTAATCCCCGGGAAGAAATCCGACTCACTTGGCCAGATCACACTCGACGTGGTCTTTGGTGAATCAAAGAATTATCGCAAAGAGAAGCTGACGTTCGAAGTGGTGGACTTTAACAGCGCTTATCACGCCATCCTGGGTAGGCCCGCCTACGCCAGGTTCATGGCTCGACCATGTTACGTCTACCTCAATTTGAAGATGCCGGGACCAAACGGCGTTATAACCGTCACTGGGAACCGTCAGAAAGCGGAAGAGTGCTTCCAAAAAGGCTCGAAGATCGCCGACGAGCAGATGGCAGCAGTAGAGATGGAGGAGTACCAAAAGAGCGTGGATCCGAGTGATCTGCTGAGGGCGAAGAAGCCGGCTTCCGAGTCTGCCTTCCAGTCGGCCGGGGACACCAAACCTGTGCGCATCCACCCCACCGACCCCAACGCAGCACCGACCCACATCTCCACTACACTCGACGGCAAATAGAAAGAAGCGCTCGTCCAGTTCCTCCATGAGAACTGGGATATCTTCGCATGGAAACCATCGGACATGCCGGGTGTACCCAAAGGACTGACCGAGCACCATTTGCGAGTCGACCCGAAGGTAAAACCTGTGAAGGAACATCTCTGTCGATCCGCTGCGGAGAAGCGAAAGGCAATTGGCGAGGAAGTGGCTCAGCTCCTGGCAGCTGAGTTTATCCACGAGATCTACCACTCCGAGTGGCTCGCCAATGTCGTCATGGTCCCCAAGAAGGACAAGTCTCTCTGCATGTGCATCGATTTCAAGCACATCAATCGGGCCTGCCCGAAGGATCATTTTCCTCTTCCCCGCATCAATCAGATAGTCGACTCGACCGCGGGATGTGAACGTTTGTCCTTTCTGGACGCGTATTCCGGGTACCATCAGATCCGTTTGTTCAGGCCCAATGAAATCAAGACAGCTTTCATCACCCCCTTCAGGTGTTTCTGTTATGTCACCATGCCCTTCGGCCTCAAAAATGCCGGCGCTACTTTCATGCGCATGATCCAGAAGTGCTTGATAAAGCAAATCAGTCGGAACATCGAGGAATACATGGATGACATTGTGGTCAAGTCACGGAAAGGTTCCGACCTACTGACTGACCTCGCTGAGACATTCGCAAACCTAAGAAGCTATGATATCAAGCTCAATCCATCAAAGTGTACATTCGGAGTTCCTGGCGGCAAGTTACTCGGTTTTCTCATTTCCGAACGGGGAATCGATGCCAACCCAGAGAAGGTCAGCACCATCCTCCGAATAAAACGCCCCGAGCGTATACACGATGTCCAGAAGCTTACTGGTTGCTTGGCCGCATTGAGTCGATTCATTTCTCGTCTTGGTGAGAAGGCACTACCCCTCTACCGACTCATGAAGAAATCCGACAAGTTCGAGTGGAATCCCGAAGCCGAAGCAGCGTTTGAAGAGCTCAAAGCCCTGCTGTCCACCAAGCCGGTGCTCACTGCCCCAGTCAGCGGAGAGCCTCTTCTGCTATACATCGCTGCCACCGGACAAGTTGTCAGTACTGTACTCACGGTCGAGCGGGAAGAAGAGGGCAAGGCATACAAGGTCCAACGCCCGGTCTATTATATATCCGAAGTTTTGACTCCCTCCAAGCAAAGGTATCCACATTACCAAAAGCTTGTGTACGGGATTTACTTGACTGCAAAAAAGGTTGCCCATTACTTTTCGGACCATACGATCTCAGTCGTCAGCGACGCTCGGCTGTCAGAGATCCTGAACAACCGAGACACAACCGGTCGAGTGGCAAAATGGACGATTGAACTTCTTCCGTTAGATATCAAGTTTGAAGCGAAGAAAGCCATCAAGTCTCAGGCTATAGCAGATTTTGTGGCCGAGTGGATAGAACAAGAGCAGCCGACTCAAGTTCAGTCGGACCATTGGACTATGTTCTTCGATGGATCCAAGATGCTGAACGGATCCGGCGTAGGCGTGGTCCTGGTTTCTCCCAGGGGCGACAAGCTCAGCTACGTCCTTCAGATCCACTTTGACTCATCGAACAACGAAGCCGAATATGAAGCGCTTTTGTACGGGTTGCGCATGGCCATCTCACTCGGCGTCCGTCGCTTGATGGTCTATGGCGACTCCGACCTAGTGGTGAACCAAGTGATGAAAGAATGGGACGTCAGGAGCCCGGCAATGACCAATTATTGCAGTGCAGTGCGGAAGCTTGAAAAGAAGTTTGAAGGCTTAGAGCTCCATCATGTGCCCAGAGCCAAGAATCAGCTGGCCGATGACCTCGCTAAAATTGGGTCGACTCGGAAGCATATACCCAAGAATATGTCCCTAGAGCATCTGCACACCCCTTCTGTCAAAGAAGACCCCTTCAGGAAGAGCCCCCGCATCCAGTCAGCACGTCAGATCTGACTGAAGTCGAAGTACCTGCTGTGGTCGACTTGATCATGGAGATCCTAGTGATTACGCCAGACTGGACTGTGCCATATATATCATATCTGCTCAGGAAAGAACTCCCAGAAGATGAGGAGGAAGCGCGCCAGATCGTCCGCCGATCCAAGGCGTTCACTATCATCCAGGGTCAACTCTACAGAGAAAGCATCACCGGAGTCGCTCAGCGCTGCATCGCCCCAAAGGAAGGTCGACTGATCTTGGATGAAATCCACTCGGGAACTTGTGGCCACCACGCCTCCTCTCGGACTATAGTGGCCAAAGCATACCGAGCCGGGTTCTACTGGCCCAGCGCCAACGAGATGGCCAAGGTTATTGTGGACAAATGCACAGGTTGCCAGTTCTACTCCAACATGTCCCACAAGCCAGCGTCCGCCCTGAAGACCATTCCGCTAGTCTGGCCCTTTGTGGTTTGGCGCTTGGACATGGTCGGCCCCTTCAGGACAGGTAGAAGCGGATTCACCCACCTGCTTGTGGCAGTCGACAAGTTCACCAAATGGATTGAGGCCAAGCCCATGAAGAACCTCGAGTCAAGCACCGCCATCAGCTTCATCAGAGAATTGATATTCAGATATGGATTTCCCCACATCATCATCACACACAACGGCTCCAACTTTGACTCGGATGAATTCAGAGCTTTTTGTGCTTCCCAAGGAACACGAGTCGACTACGCCTCCGTGGCGCATCCGCAGTCAAATGGAGAGGCAGAAAGAGCAAATGGTTTGATTCTCCAAGGCCTGAAACCACGGCTCATGGGTGATCTTAAGCATGCCGATGGGGCTTGGGTAACCAAACTACCATCTGTCTTATGGGGTCTGAGAACGACTCCAAACTGGTCGACTGGCCGCACCCCTTTCTTCATGGTCTATGGAGCTGAAGCTGTGTTGCCGAGCGACTTATTGCACAACACCCCCAGAGTGGAACTCTTCTCTGAAGCCGAGGCGGAGCAGGCTCGTCAAGATGCAGTCAACCTTTTGGAAGAGGAAAGGGAGATGGCCTTGATCCGGTCGACCATCTATCAACGGGACCTGCGTCGATTCCATGCTCGCAACGTCCGAAGCCGAGCATTCCAGGAAGGAGACCTGGTCCTTTGAGTGCACCGGAAACGTCCACACAAGCTCGCCCCGACTTGGGAAGGTCCATTCATCATCACCAAGGTACTGCACAACGGGGCATACCTCCTCTACAATGTCGCCAAGAAGAAAGATGAACCTCGTTCGTAGAACGCGGACCTGCTCCGCCGCTTCTACAGTTGAGACGCTCGATGGTCGAGTTGTAATAAAGATTTCCCAATTTGTTTCAAAGACAAGTTAGCAATGGTCCTCTAATGAGTGATGTTCTCTAAAAACGTTGGTCTTCAAAATCCCCCAGTGGGTTCTTAGCTACGGTCCTCCGAGCTACGTCATAAGTATAATGTGGCCCTGTCTTCTGAGCTCCGCCACAAATACAACGTAGTTAGAATCGCCTAAGTTACAAACATCCACTCCGGGTGAAGAGCAACCCTCTCACTCGGGGGCTTAGCTGCGACCCCGTGACTCGCCTAAGTTTCAAACGCTCACTCCGAGTGAAGAGCAACCCTCTCACTCGGGGGCTTAGCCACGGTCCTCCGAGCTGCGTCACAAGTATAATGTGGCTCTGTCTTCCGAGCTCCGGCACAAATACAACGTAGCTTGGAATCGCCTAAGTTACAAACATCCACTCCGAGTGAAGAGCAACCCTCTCACTCGGGGGGCTTAGCT
>LR738715.1:534060813-534083306 GCA_902687465.1 Secale cereale
CTAAGTTACAAACATCCACTCCGAGTGAAGAGCAACCCTCTCACTCGGGGGCTTAGCTGCGACCCCGTGACTCGCCTAAGTTTCAAACGCTCACTTCGATTGAAGAGCAACCCTCTCACTCGGGGGCTTAGCCACGGTCCTCCGAGTTGCGTCACAAGTATAATGTGACTCTGTCTTCCGAGCTCCGCCAAAAATACAACGTAGCTTAGAATCGCCTAAGTAACAAACATCCACTCCGAGTGAAGAGCAACCCTCTCACTCGGGGGCTTAGCTGCGACCCCGTGACTCGCCTAAGTTTCAAACGCTTACTCCGAGTGAAGAGCAACCCTCTCACTCGGGGGGCTTGGCTGCGAACGTCGACTCAAAGATTCGAGCAATCAAAGAAGAGCCGCAAACCAAAAGGTCAAATCCAGATAAAAGTCCCGCAAGATTCGGGCAAGAGTACCTGGGCCACAGGCCCACCAGAGTTTAACGATTACAAGACCACTCGGCATTCCGAGGCAAATGGGATTAAAGTATCAAAGTCATTCCTCAGGAGGGGGCGGGCTCGCGGGCGCGACAAACTCGTCCAGGTCTATCCCGTCGGCGCTGCGGGTGGCAGCTTCCAGGAAAGTCTCCATGAATGACTGGAATTGGAGCTCCTTCATATTGGCGACCTTGAGCGCCGCAAGCCTTCTCTCCTTCACCTCCTTGCAGTGCAAGCGGACCAAAGACAGCGCCACATCGTCTCCAATCCGGGCGGATGACTTCTTCCACTCCTGCACTCGGTTGGGGTTCTCATTAAGTCGAGTCATCAGGGACTCGAGGGCATTCTCCTGCACGACCCCCCGCCAGAGCGCGGTGTCGATCCGGGCCATCACCGCTTTCAGCCGTCCCAGATAATCCGTGGCCGCAGTAAGGCGGGACTCCAGCCGCAAGATGTTCATGGCAACCTCATCCTTCACGATGGAATTGGCTGGGTCCAGGCCGGGCTCAACCCGCCCAGTCTCTTCTTGAAAGTTACGACAGAACTCTGCACCAAAAAAAAGCAAGTCCAGTCAGTAAGCAAGATATGGGTCGACCGATCCAGCCTAACCCGAGCCGAAAGGGACATACCTTCAAGCACAAGGTACCATTTCTTGGTAAGGTCACCCAGATAGGCTTCGAGATCAACCCTCTTCCGGAAAAGAGCCTCGTACTTGTCGTTCAAAATAGTGTTGGAGTTCTTCAGCCGTGTCACCTCTTGATTAGCTTCGTCGAGTGAGCCTCTCAGCCTGATGATCTCCGCCTCGAGCACGCCTACAGAAGCCAGCTTCTGTGCCGCCAGCTCCACCTTCTCTTGAGCCGCCTGCTTCGCCGCCGCCAAGTCGAGATCTTTCTGCTCCAAGGCCGCTTTCAGTTGACCTACCAAAGACACCACTGGACAGATGAACATGAGGGAACACAAGGCAGATTTATCAAAAGTCAGTCGACAAAAGGTCGGCGTCAATTACCAGCCGCATCATCCAGCGTCTTCTTCAGATGGTCTTGAGCCAACTGCAAGTTGAGATTGAGCGGGATTTGCTTCTTCTCAAGGTCTGCAAATTTAGCCCCAAACTCGCAAGATTTCTGCATCAACACAACAAAACAAGATTCTAAGACTATAGTCGAGTCAAAACACTCAACCGCAGTCTCGGGGACTACACCTAGTGGGTGCACTGAGCGTGCCCCCACTGGTTTCACTCGGCCAAGATCATTCCGGCTCGAGTTCAAAAAGATAGCAAGGAAGAAAAGTTCTATCGTCAGACCATGGCCGACATCCAGCAGTTGACCACGGTCTCGGGGACTACACCCAATGGGTGCACTGAGCGTGCCCCCACCGGCTCTCACTCGATCGGGATCAGTCTCGCTCAAGTTCAAGGGAAATCGAAAGCAAACACATCAAGAACTCACCCAGTGGGTGTGACATCATCTTACGAACAAAGCAGCAGATTCTCTCGAAGCCAAAGACTACTCCAGTGGAGAAAACGAACCTGGACGTTGGCCCGAAAAGCAGAACTAGTGTCATAAGCGGCCATGCTGACCTCGTACGCCGCCTTCGTCCTCTCCATCATCAGCCCCACCTGGCGAACGGCTTCGAGCCGCTCCCACAGGATCCTCCGGGACGCGGTAGCAGGAGAAGAGAATGGACGAAGGGGCGGGCGTTGGGTCGATGGTAGGAGAGGGCGCTGGGTCGACGGCTCGAGCGGGCGGTGGGTCGACGACTGGAGCAGGAGCTGGGTCGACGGCTGGGGCGAGCACCGGGCCGGCGGCCCCTCTAGTTGACGAAGAGAGGCGGACGGTCGACACACTGTCGGCAAAGGCAACCGTGGCTCGGGCCGCATCTTCCTGTAGCTGGGCCTCCGAGCCAGAAAGCGCCTTCCGGCCCTTCTTCCCTGCGCGACGTCGGTCTCCTCCCAAGCGCTCCTCGTCAACATCGTGATCGTCATCTGGAAGCTCTATGACGTGGCGCGGCGCTTCAAGACAAGCAATAAGCGAAGTTCAGTCGACCGTCACCCATAACCCACGAAAGAAAAACAAGACACGATCTGTGGCCCGCACCTGCGCGGGATGTCGTGGCATCTGTGGTCTCCTCGTCGTCCCGACCCTTGTCAACGTCCATTGAGGTCGTGGAAGCAGCGGCGCTGAAGGGATCACTCAAAGATGAGTCGACGAAAGATACGGTCGACCTCCAAAAAAACAGAAAGAAACAAAACCGAGCGATACTAACATGGAGACGATGGGAACATCCACCTTAATCCTGGGCAGGGCCATCCGGGGCTTGGTGGTGATAACCTTGGGCTGCTTGGGCACCTTCTCAGAGGGGTCAGGGGTGGCCGTGTGAGCGCGCTTAGGCGTTCGAGAGCCTGAGGGGCCTGTCCGAGGGCGCGCGGCCCCTGGGTCGTGCTTCTCCTTGGACCGACGCTCATCACGGGGAGGTGACTCGACCTCCTCCCCGCTGCTATAATCCTCGCTCTCCTCCTCGGTCTCCTTCTCCAACTTCCACTCGGTGGCGTCGCCCACGCCCTCCTCGCCCTCCTGGGCCAAGTCCCCATTGGGCAGCGAGTACATCTCAATATATAGATCTGCAAAGAGGGAAGATTGACCAAATATCAGTCGGATCCGTCAATACAAATTGCAAGCCAACGGCAGAAACATCACTCGGGAGAAAAAGACTAACCTGGTCGGTTAGATGGTCAGCGTCGAATGGGAGGACCCTCCCAGACCCCCTGGGTTGTCTTTGTTCCCCGTGATGCACTTCAGGCACTGCACCACGTACTTCACGTCGGCCGCCTCCGGTTGGACTCGCGACGAGTCATCGGTGCCGGAGTACAACCACATCGGGTGGTCCCGAGCCTGGAGCGGCTGCATCCTCCGCATGAGATACACCTCAAATAGATCCATCCCCGTTACGCCTTCGCGGACCAACTGGACGACCCGCTCCACCAACATGTTCACTTCGGCCCTCTCGGCCTTACCTACTATCATTGAAGGAGGCTGGCTGGCTCGACCCAGAGAGAAAGGAGGAAGACCAGTCGACTGACCCGGAGTTGGACCGTCCTTATAATAGAACCAAGTCGACTGCCAGCCCCGAATCGACTCTAGAAAGATCATGGGGGGGGGTGAAGGCGCTCCTATTCCTAAGTTGGATTCCGAGCCCGCCGCACGCCTGGAGGACGTGCGTCTTATCGTCACTCGGATTCGCCCTCTTGACAGTTTGCGAGCGGCAGGTAAAGATGTGCTTGAACAAACCCCAGTGCGGCCGGCAACCGAGGAAGTTCTCACACATGGAAACGAACGCGGAAAGGAAAGCGATGGAATTGGTCGTGAAGTAATGCAACTGGGCACCGAAAAAAATCAGGAAAGCGCGAAAGAAGGGATGCGGAGGCATGGAAAAACCTCGGTCGACGTGGGTCGCAAGGAGGACGCACTCGCCCTCTCGGGGCCGGGGCTCGAGTTTGCCCTCCAGCACCCGCCAAGAGCCGCGGGCAATCAGCCCCTCCTCCTCCAGCTCCTCCAGATCCTCCGCCACGACGGTGGACCGAATCCAATCCCCCTGGATCCAACCAGTAGGGAGTCCAGACCTCGACGAAAATCCGCTCCGGCCGGACCGCCTCCCCTTCCTCGTCGCTGCCTTCTTCGAACGCTCCATCGTCACGGTCTTGTCCTTGCCCATGGCACGCGCGTCGGCGGTCGCTGTGGAGAGAGGTGAGAAGGAGCGGAGGCACAGCAAAGGAGCGGAGGCAGAAGAAGAAAGATTGGGCGTACAGTGCCCCCGCTTCGGGCTCGGCGCGCTCTTATAGCGCCCCGGTCGAGTGGCTGACCGGTGGCCTCGAGCAATCCCATCAAATCCCTGTAACGGGCGCGGGCGCGATACGTGGCAAAAAAGGTGGCGCGAGGATCGAGGCGTCTCAAGCATATCCCTTCGATTGCTGCGGCACGTCCCGCCGCGCGCGCTTCCCCAAATTTTGAAACCCCGCGGAATCCGGCGACCAAAGAGCAACCAACCCCGCCGGAAACTGCACGCTCCAACGGCACCCGATGCCTAGCGCGAAGTTCAGTCGACAGAAGAAGCGACTAACACACTCGACGGTTCCAGAATTGATCAAGGAAACCAAGACCAGACTGAGGAAGACGCGCTAGTCCACGAGCTCAGAAGCAGACTACCCCAGGGACGTCGGGCCAGAGCCAGAGCTTTCCTCGGCACTCTCTTGCTCAAGCCACAATCCATTCGGGGGCTACTGACGAGGTTACGGACCTAGGGTAGGGTCACAGGCCCGACCAAGATGCCCCACCCAAGGTCATTACCTTAGAAGATCAAAAGACAAAACTTATGATGATGGAGGCAGTCGACTGGGACGGCCCAAGAGGACACTCCACTCGACTAAACCTCACCCACAAGACGATTCAACTCCACTCAACCAACCCCAGGCACTCGACCCCCGAAGGTCAAGTGTCACTTAGGGCAGCAACGGTCTGGTATTTACTCGCCGTAGTAAATACCTTAATTACTCTTTACTGCGGGCGTTATCAGTAACGCCTGCCTTAATGTACATTGAACCCTTGGTAACGTGGAGCATGGCTGGGGTCCTGGTGCACTATATAAGCCACCACCCTCCTCCAGTTCAGGGGTTCGAACCTTTGTAACTGACATATACACATATCAGTCGACTAGCCTCCGGGCACCGAGACGTAGGGCTGTTACTTCCTCCGAGAAGGGCCTGAACTCGTGAAACACCTTGTGTACAACTCCACCATATCTAGGGCCTTGCCTCTCCATCCGTACCCCCTACTCGTACTTTCAGACTTAGAACCACGACACGAGGTTCTGCAAGGGACTCAGCCCTGAACTTCGCCGAGATCTACGTCTGCACGAGTGCACCTCCTTCCAGAAGTTGGTGAACAAAGCCATCAGTGCTGAGACGGGCCAGACTGATTTGGAAGCCACACGCAATCATCCTCGTGACTTTGGTTCCTCATCCGGGTCTGGCTCTCACAAGCGCCGTGTGTGGGTTCCTAACAGTGCTCTGCCACCCAAGTTCACTCCGAGGCCATCATATGAGGCGCCTCGCCCAATCCAACAGTATGCACCTGCCAAGACTTATGGAGGGCCACCTGCCAACTTTGCTCCACGCACTAGCACTGTGACATGCTTCAAGTCTGGAGAACCAGGGCACTACATGCGAGAGTGTCCTGAGAACCAGCCAGGAAAATCCATTGGCCGTGGTAAGCCAACAGGCAAGGTGAACTATGTCAAGCCAATCCCCACTGCACGTGGTCATGTCAACTATGTCTCTGCTGAGGAAGCTTATGAGGATCCTAACATTGTACTTGGTACGCTTCTTGTTAACTGCCATCTGGCATCTGTTCTTTTCGATACTGGAGCATCTCATTCGTTCATATTTGAGAGCTATGCTCGAATGCAGAACATGACTTTTTGTGACATGCCCACTTCAATGGTTATTCAGACTCCTGGCTCTAGTAGAAAACCTCTAGGGTAAGCCATGGAAATGAAATTCTTCTCGATAGACTTGTTTTCCTTGCATCACTAATAGCTCTCAAGTCCTCAGATATAAACATCATCTTGGGTATGGACTGGATGACAGCTCATTACGCCAAGATTGATTGCTACACTAGGACTGTTCAACTTACACACCCATTCGGCAAGACAGTCAATGTTTTGGCCCAAATGGCTGAGCGTCAGCTCTACTCTCTTAATGCCAGCCCTCTACCAGAACTCGAAGATATCCTGGCAGTCCGTGACTTCCCGGATGTTTTTCTAGAAGAACTGCCAGGTGTTCCACCTGACAGAGATGTCGAGTTCGTGATAGATCTTGTTCGAGGAACTGTCCCAATCTCTAGGAGACCCTATAAGATGGCACCCCTAGAACTAGCTGAGCTTAAGAAACAACTCGATGAGTCCTTGAAAAAGGGTTTCATCCGTCCTAGTTCTTCTCCTTGGGCTTGTCCCGTCCTCTTCGTCAAGAAGAAGGATGGAACGGAACAGATTGTTGTAGATTATCGACGTGTCAATCTGGTCACCATAAAGAATAAGTATCCGCTCCCCAGGATCAACGACCTGTATGATCAGCTCGCTGGACCCACAGTCTTTTCCAAAATGGATTTGAGGTTGGGCTACCATCAAATCAAAATCAAGAACGGGGACATTCCCAAGACGGCCTTTGTTACTCGTTATGGCCAATACGAGTACACCGTCATGTCCTTCGGGTTAACCAATGCCCGAGCCACTTTCTCCCGGCTAATGAATTCTATATTCATGGAGTACTTGGATAAATTCGTCGTGGTATACCTCGATGATATACTCATTTACTCCAAGAACAAGGAAGATCATGCCGAGCATCTAAGGCTGGTATTGACGAAACTTCGAGAGCACCGCCTTTATGCCAAATTCTCCAAGTGTGAATTCTGGTTGCCAGAAGTGACCTATCTGGGTCATGTAATCTCTGGTAAGGGTATTGCCGTCAATCCCGAGCGAGTTCAGGCCATCCTTGACTGGACTCCACCTGAATCGGTCAAGCAAGTTAGGAGTTTCCTTGGCTTAGCGAGCTATTGCCGACGCTTCGTCGATAATTTCTCCAAGGTTGCTAAACCTCTAACTGAACTCCTCAAGAAAGATAAAAAGTTCGAGTGGACCCCATAGTGCGAGTCCAGCTTTCAGGAACTGAAAAGATGCCTGACATATGCACCCGTCCTGGTACCACCAGACTTTTCCAAGGACTTTATTATCTATTGCGACGCCTCGCAACAACGACTAGGTTGCATACTCATGCAAGATCGTGAAGTAATTGCCTACACATCCCGACAGTTGTGTCCACATGAGGATAACTATCCTACACATGATCTAGAGCTTGCAGCTGTAGTCCACGCACTCAAAACACGGCGACATTACCTTCTTGGTAATCGCTGTGAAATCTTCACTGATCACCAAAGTCTGAAATACATCTTCACCCAACCGGATTTGAATCTCAGGCAAAGACGTTGGGTTGAGTTGCTCACGGATTATGACTTAGGAATCACTTACTCCCCTGGGAAGGCCAATGTCATGGCTGACGCACTAAGTCGTAAGTCTTATTGTAACAACCTGATGTTACAACAAGGGCAACCACTTCTCCACGAGGAATTTCGTAAGCTTAACCTTCACATGGTTCCTCGAGGATTACTTTCCACTTTGGTGGCGAAACCTACCCTTATGGATCAAATCATAGCTGCCCGGCGGTATGATAGAGGTATATCTCGGATCAAGGAGAACATTGCTAGCGGGGTTGCTAAAAGTTTCTCTATGGATGATCGAGGTGTGGTGTACTTCGAGAACCGCTTGGTGGTTCCCAAGAAACAACAACTACGGTAATTGATCCTTAAGGAGGCTCATGAATCTCCTCTCACGATTCATCCCGGTAGCCCCAGAATGTATCAGGACCTACGCCAGAGGTTCTGGTGGACTAGGATGAAGAGAGAAATCGCTCAGTTCATTGCTAACTGCGATGTTTGTCGTCGAGTTAAAGCAGATAATCAACGGCCTGCTGGCACCCTTCAACCTTTAGCTATTCCTGAATGGAAATGGGATAAGATCGGTATGGACTTCATTACCGGGTTTCCCAAGACCAGGAAAGGGAATAATGCTATCTTCGTCGTTATCGACCGTCTCTCTAAAGTAGCCCATTTCCTGCATGTTCGAGAGAGTATAACCGCTAGCCAGCTAGCAGACTTATATATCTCTCGGATAGTATCTCTTCATGGTGTGCCATTGGAGATTAACTCAGACCGTGGAAGTCTTTTCACCTCTCGATTTTGGGAAAGTTTCCAAAAAGCTATGGGGACTCGTCTCTCTTTCAGCACCGCCTTTCATCCTCAGTCAAGTGGTCAAGTAGAATGAGTCAATCAAATTCTGCAAGATATGCTTCGAGCCTCTGTCATCTCTTTCGGTATGGATTGGGAGAAGTGTCTTCCATTCACTGAATTCGCTTATAACAATAGCTATCAAACTAGCTTGGGCAAGGCTCCCTTCGAAGTTCTGTATGGACGAAGGTGTCGAACGCCTCTTAACTGGTCAGAAACCGGGGAAAGACAATTCTTTGGTCCGGATATGATCCAGGAAGCAGAAGAGCAAGTTCACATCGTTCGTGAGAAATTGAAAACAGCCCAGTCTCGCGAGAAGAGCCAATATGATAGTCATCATAAGGTTGTGACTTTTGAAGTCGGCGATAAGGCTTACCTTCGGGTTACTCCTCTTAAGGGAACCAATCACTTCGGTATCAAAGGCAAATTGGGTCCTCGTTACATCGGTCCTTTTCGCATTCTTGCCAAATGAGGAGAAGTTGCCTACCAATTGGAACAACCTCCGCACCTGTCCAGAGTTCATGATGTCTTCCACGTCTCTCAACTCAGGTGTTGCTTCTCGGATCCTATCCGCGGAGTGGACCACGAAACGCTTGATCTCCAGGACAATCTTACATATCGAGAATACCCCGTTCGTATCCTTGATCAAACCGAGCGTACCACTCGACGTCATAATATCAAGTTTCTCAAGGTTCAATGGTCACATCATTCCGAGAGCGAAGCTATTTGGGAAAGGGAGGATCGTCTTCGACTTGAGTACCCCACCCCTTTTTCCGGAGGAATCCGAATCTTGGGACGAGATTCTTTTGAGTGGGGGTGAGTTGTCACATCCCTAGTCAGTGCTTGCATTAGGACTAGCTAGAGTGTGCATCATGTTTACTTTCTACAGAAACTTGAAATGGGAATGACAAAAACCCCAGCACCCCTCTTCTAACAACTAGGGTTTAATAAATCTTTTCCAATGTACCCAAAATGCCCTTCAAAAATGTTCATCATCTTTGCCTTGGTCTTAAAGCTCTGACAAAAATGGTGCACAATTTTCTAGGACATCCAAAGGACTCTGGATTAAATCATATTGTATTTGCATTTGGGCATTTAAATGTTATAAAATACTCTAGGTGCCCAAATAATCATAAACTAAAATGTTCCATGTTGTTTATATTATATACAGTGAGCACGACCAGTTTTATGATTTATAAAGATGCTCTAGCATTTATATTAATTCAACAAAGTTGTAAAAGAAACAAAATAGAAACAAAAATAGAAAAGAGAGAGAAAGAGGGCATAGCCCACTTACCTAGACCAGTCGGCCCGCCTAGCGGCCCAGCACTGTGCTAGCCCGAGCCAGCCAGCTGCTTCGGTAGCCAGGCAGGCAGGTGACGCCGGCGCACGGCCACGCGCCACCACGGCAGCTGCTTGCCGCCCTGGCCGCCGCCTCGCCGCGTGAACGGCCTGGACGACCTCCACTTCACGCCTCGAAGCCGCTGGACGTCTCCACTTTCCCCTGCCTCTTTCCCTCGCCCTCCCCGCGCTGTGGCCGACGCAGCCGTCGCCGTCCTTCCGCCATAGCCGCAACCACTGAGCTCCCCTTGCCTCGCCTCGTGTCCTCGAGCTCCACCATCTTTTGCTACGCCTCCTCGATGAGCCACGCATCGCCAGAAGCTCCAACACGCCGTCCCCGAGCACTTCTCCCCCGTTGGGCCGTCGAGATCGCCGGTGACCTCACCGTCGCAGCAGCTCGTCCCCGACCTCGCCCTCAACTCCAGCGCGACCGCCGTGAGCCTGGCTACCTCCCCATCATCTCCGTTTCCCCCCTCGAGCTCTGTAACGACTGCACGAAGCTCACCCGCACGCGCCGCCTCGGAGCTCGTCGCCGACGAGGCTCCGGCCACCCAACGGCCGTGCCACCTTGTCCATTAGCTTCACCGCACCTCTAGCAGCCTAGAGCACTTCACCACGAGCCTCGTCGTGCCTCCTAGCGACTAGCCCGAGCTCACTCGAGCTCCGGCAGCCGCCAAGGTCATCGCCGACGCCTTTTCCGGCGACCCCGAGGCCAACCACCACCACCACTCGACGCGGCACTTCCCCAGCTTCACGTAGACGTGCCCCGCCGTCGATTTGGTCGCCGAAGCATGAATCCTGCACTACAACGCTGCGTTTGGCATCGCCGGTGGCTAAACGCCAGTCAGTTGGACCCCATTTGACCACATGTGGGCCCAGGTTGACCCCCTGGAGTTAATGACAGCTGGGCCCAGGCGTGTAAGTTAATTAGGATTAGCAGTTTAATTTAATTAGTTAACCTAATGACACTGGCACGCGGGACCCACCAGTCAGGTTTGACCTGGACCAAGTCTGTTGACCTGCTGACGTCAGCATGATGTCATGTTGACGCAGAAAATGCTTTTCTGGGATTATTTGATTTAAAACAATTCAGGAAATTCCAGAAAATGCTTTAAACTTCAAAAAATCATATAAATTCAACAGTAGCTCAGATGGAAAAGATTTATATATGAAAAGTGATCAGAAAAATCCAATCTTTCCAATGGCACTGGTTTCATGCATGTTTGAGCAAGTTAACCGTGTTGTTCACTTTAGAACATGATAATGCATTTTAATAAATAATAGTTTGGGTATAAAGTTTAATCTTTGATTCAAATGGGCTCAAACCATTCGGTTTATAGTTGCATTAGCCCGAAACACATTCATGTTGACATGTCATGAGCATGCATCATATTGTTGCATTTGTTTGTATATTGATTGTATCGTCGGTGTTCTCCGTGGTAGGTCCTGCTCCCGAGGATACAACTGTGTATCCATATGAAGAGCAGTACCCGACAACCAATCTCTCAGGCAAGCAACCCATTGATCATTCCGATACAAACCCATGTTCTCGCTCTTGCTCTCTTTTACTGCATTAAGGCAACAACGTGTGAACTGCTACTTGCTGCGGTAGTTGAACCCTATTCCTTTGCATGACCTGTCATTGCCACAGTAAATAGTTGAAACCCACTAGCATGTGTAGGAGTTGATTGAGCCATGTGATGTGTGTTCCACCATGCTATTTGTTTATGTTGCCTGCTATGCTTAGAGTTGTGTCAGGTCCGATTCATCTGGGTGATGGATCAGAGTGAAATGATCATGCTCGATGAAGAGAGTGAAGTGTGGAATATGCTTGGTAAAGGTATCGATGAAAGGCCATGTAGGAGTTCATGGTGGGTTGTTTCATTGGAACCTTCCATAGGACCTGAGATCTGTATGTGTGGCTCAAGTTTCAGCTACTACCACACATTGGGATTCTTAATTGACACTCTCGACTTATTAACTGCCCTTGTCCTCTGTCTAGGAGTTGCAACTAGTTTCTGGTGTTTGTAGTTTACTGGTGGTCTTGCGCAGCGCTGACCCTCGGGGTGGGCTGTGATGCAGCAGGTACGTGGCACGGTGTACCGGTCGCCAGTTTGGTTACTCCGGAACCCTATACACATCGTTTGGGGCCGTGAGCGACACCCCGGCCAGATCTCCCCACGGATGGAACCCAAATAGGCGATAAACCTGGACTAGGGACTTGTGAGGTTAGTCAAGTCCTGGACGACACCCTCGTTGGGCTTCCGCTTGAAGGTTGCCGAGTACATGTCGAGTAAACGACGATAAGTGGTGGAAGCGTGTGTGAAGAAGTACACCCCTGCAGGGTTACCAATCTATTCGAATAGCCGTTGTTCGCAGTACGGACCACTTGGTTGCTTATACAGTTCATAGACAAGTTGATGGATACTACTAAAAGTCTCAAGACAAGTGTGAGTGCCGTGGATGACGGAAGAGGATCCACAGTGGTGTATTGTTGTGGTGAGTAGAGGACTCATGTACGTAGTCTTATCTTGCAATCTACTGAGAGTTGTAGTATAGGTTAGCCAAGAGTCAAAGCTGGCTTGCTGCAATGAACTCCACTACCCTTTGTTGATAATGATGCATATATGATAGGTTCTGTTGTAAGCCTTGCTGAGTACCTTTGTACTCATGTTTGCTTAATGACAGTTGCAGACGAGAACCCTGCCCCTTCTGATGGGTTTTACATAGACGTTGACGTCGACGAGTAGCTTGCTACCCAGATGGAGATCCTGAGCTTGTGAAGGGCCTTGTAGATAGTGAGGCTACACCAAGCCTGTTAAGTTGTCTGTACTCAGACATGTTAGCTTCGTCTTGTGCTTGTATGATTGTATGACTTGAGTGTTGGGTCATGTGATCCCTACCTGTATGAATATGTTATGTATGGGTCTTCGGAGCCTCTTAAATAAAGTACTTTGAGTCATAGAGTTCTGTTGTGATGCAATGTTGTATTTGCACATATTGAGCATATTGTGTGTATGTTTGAAATGCTTGGTATGTGCGGGATCCGACACCTAGTTGTTTACCTTTGGTAGCCAATCTTACAGGGAAATGCCTCCTAGTGCTTCCACTGAGCCTTGGTAGCTTGCTACTGCTCCAGAACACGTAGGCTAGCCGGCATGTGTCCTTCTTCGTTCCTGTGTTTGTCCCTTAGGGGAAATGTCACGCGTTGTTCCTTTAAGTCCATGTAGCTTGCTACGACTTGGGTTCATACGTTGATGACCGACAAGTTCATTGATGGGTCGTGGATGCCTGTCTTTGTAATTTTGTGCCACTTTTGGTTTATAACTAGCCATGTCGGCCCGGGTTCTCTAACATATAGATGCTAGCGACACTATCATATACGTGTGCCAAAATGCGCAAACGGTCCCGGGCCAGGTAAGGTGGCACCCGTGGGGATACCATGCGTGAGGCCGCAAAGTGATATGATGTGTTACAAGCTAGATCGGTGTGACTTAGGATCGGGGTCCTGACAGCGTTGGCATCAGAGCCGGACTGCTTGTAGGTTTCTCAAGCCAAACTGGTCGATGTTGAGTCTAGAAAATTCTTAGTTATATTTAGGGGAATTGATTGTGGAAGGGAACGTAAGGCTCTTTTTACTTCTTTACCTAATGCCCTTCTGATCTGAGTCAGCCTATTCTTTCTACGGGGGTTTAGGACTAGGCCTCTCATCCTTACTAGGTTCACGTGTTACTAATCCGTAGACTCTTAGGATTATTGGTTTCAAGGCTCAGTTCAGTTTCTACCATTCTAGGATGTTGATTAGTTGGACCCGGAACCTTGATATGATGTTGTTGAGTGGCTATGCTATCATATGTATGATGTCTCAAAAAAAATTTGAGCCTTTACAGTTGTTATATTGCCCAATTTCTTCCAGAAATTCTAATGCCTTTGCATTATTTTGTGTTTCAGATGTCTGATCGCACACCTCACCAGGTGGTCCGTTTGATTCGGTGCATTAACGTGCCTGGTCACACGGCCATGCTAGTCCGTGTGTTGACTGAGACCGGCTACCGTTGGTATCCCGAGTACACTATGGAGGAACAGTACCGGGATTTCAACCAGAGTCAGTATTTCTGCACAGTCGGGATATACCCCTCATATCC
Organism: Secale cereale; assembly: GCA_902687465.1. Classification (NCBI taxonomy): domain Eukaryota; kingdom Viridiplantae; phylum Streptophyta; class Magnoliopsida; order Poales; family Poaceae; genus Secale; species Secale cereale. The sequence goes on from LR738715.1 coordinate 534,074,655, forward strand.
CGGAGCTACCGACCCCATCCATTGGTCTTATGGACCCGGGGTTACCATCGAGATGGCAGTGCAGGATGCCGCTTACTCGATGATGACCATCATCCGGGCTAGGCATGCCCTGCTGCTGAACACTGAGTTCTGCTATATGCCAGCCTCACTTCCTGGAGAGGAAGGCTACTACACTGGTCCGCATACTGATGCCGCTCATGAGGAGCCACTGCTTCAGACTACTACTTAGATACTGGAGGATAGGGACCATGAGGTCCGTGCCCTCCGGATGGAGCTTTATAACACTCGAGCCGCCCACTGGACTACTTTGACACGGCTTGCACCTTTCGTGCACACCGGATATCTGGATATGCGGGATTTGTACCCCGTGCGGACTCGTCTACCCGATCGTATGAATTGGCGTGACGTTGGGGGTATTACACCTCCACGTGGGCGTTGGTTACCACCAGCAGCAGGACCGAGACCGTATCCATGTCCCTATGGTCCACAGCTTCGAGTGTTCGAGAGTTTCCAGATCCACCTGTTCCACTTCCAGGCTATGGTGGTAATCTTTATGAGGATTACTACGGGAATGTCTGAGTTATATCGTGGCAGTATGCGGGGACCCCGACTTGGAAGTCGAGATAACCGAATGCACGTGTACAGTGATCCCAGAGATCAATGCTCACTGAACACACAGAAGCTGAAATAACAAGAGTCTTACATCCATACAAATAGTCTTACACGAATTAAGGCCATTATGGCCAAGTCTTACATAGATAGAGCCTCACGGGCTGAATAGGAAATAACTCAAATAGCGGAAGTCTTCGGTAAACGGGTAGAACCCATGCCATCTGCCTTAACCCTATAGGCATTCTGACTGGGATAGCGTCCTAGTTCACATCATCGTCCCCAAGGAACTCTTCCTCATATTCCTGCTCTTCCATGCCTGGCCAATTAAATAACCAGTGGCAAGCCAATGAGTACTTTGAATGTACTCGCAAGCAACCCATGATGTGGTAACAATGCAATGGAACAGTAATGAACAATCTAGCAGGAAGCTAGAACAATATGCTATCATCAAGTTTATGCATCAATAACCTCGCGTAACCTCGAGAATAGGTTACCGACATCAACATGAATATGATTCAACTCATCGAGTCAAGTCACCATCCTTGACTTGTCAGACACAATTTATCACCAATGAAGTAAAATTTTGGACATAGTTTAAGTAGCACCACCCAACTGTCCATGACCGTGGACACGGCTATTCGAATAGTTTTACACTCTGCAGAGGTTGCGCACTTTACCCACAAGATCCGGGGAACTTCTGTGTCATCCACGACCTGCGGTACCTCAAGTACCCGGGGTAAGCACCCGGTCATTACCTTTCCTTAGACGTCACTAACATAGAGTCCACTCGTTGGCACACGGCCCTCGGGTACAAACAATAGATCACGGGACTTGCCCTAATTCAATGTTCACGCGTACCCGAAGGGACCAACGGTGTGTCCGGTGACCTGTGAAAACAGTCATGGTCGTCTATCCAAGCACGACCCCGTCCCGGGAAAGACCTCAAGTCTTCCCGTCACTAGTAATGCGGGCACCATGCTAGTATCGACCTAAGTAATCAATAAAGCCCCGTCCCATAAGGGGTAGTGTGGTTGCACATGTTTGGTTGGGACGGTAGTCACACATAAATCTAATCCATCATTCCACCATGCACATGATCTACCGGCACATCACTTCTTTCTCAAGTGATGACCTAACACTTCATCACCCTCGGGCATTAGGGGCACCCGATGGGTTTATGCAAAGATTTCAACTCCGAGGGTTCATATCACACATGCATCATATAAGCATCATGACCAACTATTTGCATGTCATCTAGCGCATAGCAAGATCAACAATAAGGCATGCATCATGTGGTGGTTCATCTAGGTTACCATCGTAACCCTATCATCAAGCATCGGAAACAAACGGGTTCCGAGAACAAGTGTATCATGGTCAAAGGGCTGCTTGCCTAGATTGGCTTGGTCTTCAAGGTCTTCAAATCCTTCTCCTTCTTCTTCCACAACAACTTTGTCAAATACGGGATCTATACGTCGCATAATAACCACGGGAAAATAAGAATACAATTAAAACAGAAAAATCAAAGTGCTCAGAAAAATGTCAACTCATTTTTGTAAAATACTAGAGGGATTTCTAAGATGGGGAAAAATCTTAGTTGGAGTTTTGGAGTTACAGAATGGAATAGATTGATTTTTGAACGGGAGTATTACTGCCCAAATTTGAATTTAAATTGGAACAGTACTGAAAAGTTTCATGGATTTGAGTGAAAGTGGTACCATTAAATAGGTTGGAATATTGCAAGATTGTAGGAGTTGGAAATATTTAATTTGGATTAATATTCTTTTCTGTATAAATGTTTAAATCATTTACAGAAAAGAAAAAGAAAAAGGGGTCCTGTGCACTAGGCCAGAGAAGGCCACAGCGCACGGCCAAGACGGACTGGCCCAGCCGCACGGAGCCAGCGCGCGTGCACGTCAGGTTTTCAAACCTGACGGGTGGGGCCCGTGGGTCAGCGGCACAGAGGAGGGGGAGAGAGGTGGGGGGATGACAGGCGGGGCCCGCCTGTCATCTCTAACCCCTCGGCCACGGCGACGGCGAGCTCACCGGCGAGGATTCCGGTCACGACGACGGCAACGGAGGGCAGGGATGAGCTCAGTGGCGTGTTGCGGTTGCTGTGGTGGTGGTGCGGCACGGCGGGGAGTCCTGGTTCACTGGCGGCGAGGTGGGACGGCGGAGGCTCGTCGAAGGGTAGTTGATGCGGCCGTTTCCGACTGCAAACGGAGGGGAAATAGAGGGGAAGGGATCAGTGGAGTGCGGCAGTTCCGAAACGAGTGGAAGGAGAGGCAGGGGAGGCCCGTACCTCGAGATCGCCGGCGGCCCGACGCGGCGGAGCTCCGGTCGATCCCGAGCACTGGGACGTCCTGGGGAGGAGTGGAGGGTGCTGGGGGTCTCAGTGGAGAGGTGTGAGGCTTGTGGTGGTGTTGGAGAAGCTCGGGAGGGCCTTATATAGCCGCGCCCGTGGTTCACCGTGGACCCGTGCGCCAGCGAGGTTGCAGGCGAGGCTGTGGAGGGTTCTGGAGCCTGGGAACACGCCGGGGAGGTCCGTGGACTAGCTCCACGTCCAGCTGAGGGAATAAGAGGAGCGGGGAGCGTCAGAGGAGCGTGCGCGTGTGAAGCAGAAGAATGGCCGAAGCGGGCGGCCGGTGCGCGTGCGACGACGTTCACTGGAGGGCGCAGGAGGAGGGGGGACAGCGCCGGGGAGGTTGCGGACGTCGAGGCGCCTCGAATGGCGCGAGGGGGAGGCTCGAGGTTGTCGGGGATCGGCGATTGGCTGGAGCCAGCGTGCAGAGGGCACTGTTCGCGCGCTCCAGAGCATGCGTATTGCTGGCATCAGCGTGCTCTCGCCGGTTTGGTCCGATCCAGCGTGCCCAACAGTGTCTAGCGCGTTGTAGGAGGAGTAAAGAAATTCCCTGAGGCCTTGGATGCCCTGGGGATGCAGAGAGAGAGGGAGAGTGTTGGTAAAAATGGTAGAAGCTGGCTGTACAGCAAGGTAAAATAGAGGTTTCACCCCTCAATCATGGAGCTGAGGTGCTGGGGGAGTTACTAAAGGTAGCTGGTAACTCAATGAACTTGTGGTAAGAAGTTGATGCCATGGAGAAAAGTGAAAGTGGTCAAATTAGAGGTTTTAGCATTTCTGCAGAAGGTGTTTGATCAGTGTTTGATCAAGTAAATTAAGTCCACTTGACATGGCACTTGACAGGGTTGAAAGACATGAGAAAATAGGGTGCTTCACCAAATTTGGGCTCATTTGAAGAAACTAGCTAATGTAACTTTGGTGAACCCTAGAAATCAACAAAAACAGTTTCATCTTGATTGAGTCAAGCTAATCATCTCCCCTTGATGCACCACTTAGTGTAGCATCATCATTTGGGGTATTGATCATGCTCACAAAGTTTGAAGCTCCAGATAAAAAGTTGGTAATGTAAAGTTGTTCAAATTTGCATGTGAACAGAAAGGGTTTTGAGGTGATCTGATCAAGTTGCTCTATTCAAAATCTTGTGCCATTTGGTCTAGGTGCCTTATTAGGTCATTCTAGCATGTGCACCAAGTTTGAGAGCATTAGGACAAGTTTGGCAATGTAAAGTTGCTCAAACTTCAAATATGGACAGAAATGGTTATGAAGGGATTTGAGGATGTTTTCTTGCTTCCCAAGGCATGGGTCTTGGCAAGATCATCAAATATGTCATATATGACATGATAGAATTTCCCTGGAATTTTTGGATAAAGTTTCCTTTGTAAATATTTCAAAAGCTTGAAATATCCAGAAAGGGTTTTAGAGGGTTTAGCCCATTATTTTGAACATGACCAAGTGTTGAAACTCTTATATATGGACCATATATGTCCTATGAGTCTCTCTGAATTTTGGCAAATATTTTTGAAATAGTTAAATAATTTTCCCCTATTAAAGACCATTTCTGGCCTTAAGAAAAAGCTTTTAAATAAAATAGAAAAATAACTTTTAAAATTATGCCTTTGTGGTTTCTGGGAGTCCTATGGCTACTAGGTCTCAAATAAACCTTTTGAAATAATTTTCACACCCTAAATCAAGTACTTGCAGTGCAAATCTCAATTCAGGGGTTTTTGGAAAACTAGATTTATAAAATACTTTTTGGCCAAATTAATTTTGTAAGAAAATACTATACTGTTATATAACACTTGGCATGATCATTGGGCAGAAGTTTGGGTATGGAGATGAAATCTACAAGAGGTCATAGTTGACTTTAATGAGAACAAGAAAAAGCACATGAAGAAAACTCAATTCCATATAAAAGCCAAATGATGCTAAAAAAATTTGCTGGTCCAAATTTTCATGCTTCAAAGTTACAAATAACATGTTACAAAATGCAGGGTGTGATAGACCTACCCCCCTTACAAGAATCTCGTCCCCGAGATTCCTAAACTAGGGCTTAAAAGAGGTCGGGAAACTCGGATCTAAGATAGTCTTCTCGTTCCCAGGTTGCTTCTGCTTCGGTGTGGTTGCTCCACTGGACCTTGTAGTACTTGATGGTACGGCTCCGCATACGTCGTTCTGCTTCGTCCAGAATGCGAATGGGCTTCTCGCGGTAGGTCAAATCAGGCTGCAGATCAATGGCTTGGTGATCCACATCCTTGTAGAGATTGGGCTTGTCTGGAACTTGGAGACATTTCCGGAGTTGTGACACATCGAACACATTGTGCACATCGGATAGCTCAGGTGGTAGTTCCAACTGATAAGCCACTTCTCCTCGTCGTGCAGTGATCTCAAAGGGTCCAATGAACCTTGGTGCGAGCTTCCCCTTGACGTGGAAACGCTTGGTTCCCTTCAGAGGAGTTACCCGCAGGTACACATGGTCCCCGACATGGAAACTGATATCTCGGCGTCGAGTGTCAGCATAACTCTTCTGCCTTGACTTGGCTGCCTTTAATCGCTCTCTGACTAGTTGGACTTGCTCTTCTGCTGCGCGGAGATTATCCGGTCCAAAGACTAGTCCTTCTCCAGTCTCTGACCAGTTGAGGGGTGTGCGACATTTGCGTCCGTACAACACCTCAAATGGTGCCATCTGAAGGCTTGACTGGTAACTGTTGTTATAGGAGACCTCGGCAAAAGGGAGACAGTCTTCCCACTTGGCTCCATATGCCAGGACACAGGCTCGGAGCATATCTTTGAGAATCTGATTGACTCGCTCAGTTTGACCTCCGATCTGTGGGTGGAAAGCTGTGCTGAAAGACAACTTGGTTCCCAAGGCTTCTTGGAACTTCTTCCAGAACCTTGAGGTGAACTGGGTTCCTCGATCTGACACAATCTCCTTGGGAACACCATGAAGACTTACGATTCGGTCGATGTAGAGAGCTGCCAGCCGGTTGCCATCATAAGTGGTCTTGACAGGAATGAAATGAGCCACCTTGGTCAAATGATCGACTATGACCCAGATAGAGTCATGTCCTCTATTCGACCTTGGTAGTCCAGTAATGAAGTCCATTCCGACTTTATCCCACTTCCACTCAGGAACTTGGAGTGGTTGAAGCAATCCAGCAGGTCGCTGATATTCAGCCTTGACCCTTTGGCACACATCACACTTTGCAACATAGGTTGCAATCTCTCTCTTCATACCGTGCCACCAGAATCGTGCCTTCAAGTCTTGGTACATCTTGGTTCCTCCGGGGTGGATGGAATACGGAGTGTCGTGGGCTTCTTGCAGAATCAGCGTCTTCAGCTCGGTGTTGTTTGGTACGCAGAGGCGACCTTTGTACCAAACAATCCCGTGCTCGTCTTCAGAGAATCTTGGGGCCTTGCCCAGCTTTATCTTCCTCTTGATACCGTCGATGCTTGCATGTCCATCTTGAGCCTTCTTGACGTCGTCCAGCAAGGTCGGTCTGACTTCCAATTGATCCAGAAATCCGGGGGTGACCAATTCCAAACTGAATTGTTCGATCTCCTTAAACAAGGCTGGTTGCCTCTCTTGAATAATGACATTCAAAGAGCAAGCCTTCCTGCTTAAGGCATCGGCCACCACGTTAGCCTTCCCAGGGTGATACTGAACACTGAGGTCATAATCTTTGATGAGTTCCAACCATCTCCGCTGCCTCATGTTCAACTCTTTTTGGGTGAAAATGTACTTCAGACTTTTGTGGTCTATGTAAATCTCACACCGTTTCCCTAGGAGGTAATGCCGCCATGTCTTCAAGGCATGAACTACTGCCGCTAGCTCAAGATCATGAGTAGCGTAGTTCTCCTCATGGGGTCGTAGCTTCCTGGAGAGGTATGCTATGACGCGGCCTTCTTGCATCAGAACGCTTCCCAATCCAGTTCGAGAGGCATCACAATATATCACGAACTCCTTGTGAATATCAGGTGTTGCCAGAACTGGGGCGGTGGTCAATCTCTTCTTGAGCTCTTGGAAGCTCTCTTCGCATTTTGGCGTCCACTCGAACTTCTTGTCCTTTTTGAGGAGCTGAGTCATTGGTCGTGCAATGCTAGAGAATCCTTCCATGAACTTGCGGTAATAGCCCGCTAATCCGAGGAAGCTTCTAACTTCCTTGACGGTCGTTGGAGATTGCCATTGGGTCACAGCTTCGATTTTTGCAGGATCAACAGATAATCCTTCCTCGGTCAAGACATGACCCAAGAATCCAACTTTATGCAGCCAGAACTCACACTTGCTGAATTTGGCATACAGTTGGTGCTCACGAAGCTTGTCTAGGACCATCCTCAGGTGCTGCTCATGCTCTTCCTCCGACTTCGAGAACACAAGAATGTCATCAATGAAGACAACAACAAACTTGTCCAAATATTCCATGATGACTTTATTCATGAGATACATGAAGTAAGCGGGGGCATTGGTTAACCCAAAGGACATGACCGTGCACTCGTACAGGCCATATCTGGTTACGAATGCCGTCTTTGGAATATCTTGGGGTCTGATCTTCAGCTGGTAATACCCAAATCTGAGGTCGATCTTGGAGAATACCTTGGCTCCGCTGAGCTGATCAAACAGATCTTCGATCTTGGGAAGTGGATACTTGTTCTTGATTGTAACTTCATTGAGGGAACGATAGTCAATGCATAAGCGGATGGTACCGTCCCTCTTTGCCACAAACAGAACAGGAGATCCCCAAGGGGAGGCACTCGGGCGAATAAATCCCTTCCTTAGCTGCTCTTCTAGCTGCTTCTTCAACTCGGCTAATTCTTCCGTCCCCATTCTATAAGGCTTCTTATAGATGGGTCCTGCTCCGGGCACGAGCTCAATGATGAACTCAATGTCACGGTCAGGGGGCATTCCCGGTAGTTCATCCGGAAAGACATCAGGATACTCACATACCACCGGTACTTGATCTAGCCCAACTTCAGACAGACAGTTGACTTTAGCGGCTTGAGCGGAAGAGGAGTTGGGGGCAAACTTGACTTCGACTCCTTGGTCATTGGTCACAGTGACTGTCCGATTGGCACAGTCTAACAAGCCTTGGTGCTTACTGAGCCAATCCATCCCTAAGATCACATCCAAGCCTTGCGATCTCAGGATGATAAGGTCTGCTAGGAAGTCTACACCGTTAATGGTAATACTGACTCCTTTACAGCCTATCTTGGCTCTCATCTCAGCTCTGGGGGTTTGTACCACCATAGGGTTATTCAGGGGTGTAGGGGTCATGCCACTTTTTAATGCAAATCTTTGAGTGACAAATGAATGCGTTGCTCCAGAATCAAACAAGACAGTTGCAGGTGCTGAGTTGACAAGGAACGTACCCAGCACGACTTCCGGGTCTTCCTGGGCTTCTTCAGCAGTGACGTGATTCACACGCCCCTTCCCATAGTTAGGTGGATTGCGAGGAGCTGGGTTCCTTGGTGGCATACCACGGCCTTGTCCCTGGTTCTGCGCATTGGGGCGCGGGGCATCAGGCTTCTTGTTGGGGCACACCCTGGAGATGTGTCCGGGCTGACCACACCCAAAGCAAGTGACTTGGTTTGGGGTGTTGGTCTTGTTGCCACCATTGGTATTGGGGTTGAAAGCTGGCCTGGGGTTGGCATACTGCTGAGGCTGAGGATTGGCACGAGGTGCAGGAGCT
>LR738715.1:534084738-534168177 GCA_902687465.1 Secale cereale
GCTAATTCTTCCGTCCCCATTCTATAAGGCTTCTTATAGATGGGTCCTGCTCCGGGCACGAGCTCAATGATGAACTCAATGTCACGGTCAGGGGGCATTCCCGGTAGTTCATCCGGAAAGACATCAGGATACTCACATACCACCGGTACTTGATCTAGCCCAACTTCAGACAGACAGTTGACTTTAGCGGCTTGAGCGGAAGAGGAGTTGGGGGCAAACTTGACTTCGACTCCTTGGTCATTGGTCACAGTGACTGTCCGATTGGCACAGTCTAACAAGCCTTGGTGCTTACTGAGCCAATCCATCCCTAAGATCACATCCAAGCCTTGCGATCTCAGGATGATAAGGTCTGCTAGGAAGTCTACACCGTTAATGGTAATACTGACTCCTTTACAGCCTATCTTGGCTCTCATCTCGGCTCCGGGGGTTTGTACCACCATAGGGTTATTCAGGAGTGTAGGGGTCATGCCACTTTTTAATGCAAATCTTTGAGTGACAAATGAATGCATTGCTCCAGAATCAAACAAGACAGTTGCAGGTGCTGAGTTGACAAGGAACGTACCCAGCACGACTTCCGGGTCTTCCTGGGCTTCTTCAGCAGTGACGTGATTCACACGCCCCTTCCCATAGTTAGGTGGATTGCGAGGAGCTGGGTTCCTTGGTGGCATACCACGGCCTTGTCCCTGGTTCGGCGCATTGGGGCGCGGGGCATCAGGCTTCTTGTTGGGGCACACCCTGGAGATGTGTCCGGGCTGACCACACCCAAAGCAAGTGACTTGGTTTGGGGTGTTGGTCTTGTTGCCACCATTGGTATTGGGGTTGAAAGCTGGCCTGGGGTTGGCATACTGCTGAGGCTGAGGATTGGCACGAGGTGCAGGAGCTCTTGGCTGCTGATAGGTTGGCTTGGCCGGGGCTGACTGCCACGGACGAGGCTTCTGGTTGCTGGAACTTCCCTTACTGACCAACTTGCGCTTGCGAGTGTCTTCCAAAGCATGCCGCTTGTCTTCAAGCATAAGTGCCTTGTTCACCAGGTCAGGGAAAGATGGGCAGTCGCACACGACAAGCGAGTATTGCAGAGTCTGATTAAGGCCTTCCATGAAGCGCTCCCTTTTGGCAGCATCAGTGCTGACATCCTCAAGGGCATACCTTGACAGAATGCTGAACTTCTGCATGTACTCCTTGACAGTGCCACTTCCTTGCTTTAGGGCTCGGAACTCACGCTTTTTGGTAGCCATGATTCCGGAAGGAATGTGGGCCTTGCGGAATTCTGCCTTGAAGTTCACCCAAGTGATGTCTTGTTTAGCATGCATGACCTTGAATCCATCCCACCAAGCTCTAGCAGTTCCCCCGAGGCAGTGAGCTGCATAAGCCACCTTCTCGCGATCTTCGGTGCATCCGACTAGTTCCAGAATTTCCTCAATGGAACGGACCCAGTCATCTGCATCCAGGGGTTCAGCAGTCTCGATGAAGGTTGGCGGTGCATGCTTCTTGAACTCGGCCAACGTGGAACGTCCATTGCCATTCCCCGCCGGCTGGCGGTTGTTGGTGACAGCTTGAGCAATCAGCTGGAGAGCTGCAGTGTTGGCTTGGCGTTCCTCTCGGAAAGCTTGGAGAAGCTGAGCCATGTCCATGCTTGGAGGAGGTGGTGGTGGAGCTTGGTCGTTGGTTTGGTCGTGGCCTGCCTCTGGCTGAGAGGATGCTCCGGCTTCGGGCTGCTGGGTAGAGGTACCAGTACGAGTTACAACATGCATCATGTTGGAGCGGTAAAAGGTCTCATGACTCGGAAGAGGGAAAGCAAGAAAGATGGGTGCCTAGTAAGGGGGTGGGTGTGACGCTAAATCAAATCATGCAAGGGCCGTAAGGCCAAAACACATTCATTAAAATCCAAATGGGTGATGTAGTCGTTTACACATTCCCGAAGGAAGATTACGACTTACATCCAGACACAACAAAAGCAAACACTAGATGGTTTCATATGAACCATACAAGGACTCGACTGCGCATAGGGGTTACACGACCTATCCTACTGTAGGGGTTACAACTGGCATATCTAAGTATCGAATATTGCCTAAGCGGCGGAATGCTCGGTCGCATATTCCGGCTCTTCTGGGTCTTCCTCCTTGTCTTCATCTGTCTGGGCTCCCTTGTCGCTGGAGGGAGTGGGGAGTGGAGGAGTTGGATACGACGGTGCTTCGACGGAGGTGCAGGGAAAAGCTTGCGGTATTCCCTTGCTGTCATCCGGCGTCGCCGAGGTGGTTCTTCACCCTTGGAAGATACATCCTCGGAGGGCCTTCCGCCTCGATATGCGATAGCGGATTGTCCAGAAGGTGCTCCTTCCTTCTTGATCCTGTTTGCCTTCTCTTGAGCTCGACGAAGAAGTGCCTTGGTCTTGTAAAGTTCTTCTCGAAGCTTCATTGATTCTGAGGCCAAGTCTTGTGCCAAGCTGTCGGCACATAGACTGAAGTAGGTCTGGAACCGAAGCGAGAGTCCTTCCTTCAGTGGAGGGGCTAGTGCGCTGCTTTCTTTGTCACCTTCCTTTCGGTAAGGTAAGAAGCGAGTTGCCATCTTGGCTGCCATCTTGGCTGCCATCTCCGGAAGAAGCTCGCGGAGACGGGTTAGTGCCTTGAGTGCAGCAGCCTCAATAGCGAGTGGTAGTGTCGTCATCTTGGGTCCCTCGAAGAACCAACTTGTGGGAGGATCATTTGCCTTCACGATCACTTCCACATGGTACTCCACCTCAGTATCGCTCACCCAATGCTCAAGGTAGGTGAGGATGGGTGCTCGGTGGAACTGACACTCCTGGAGGCTATCCTCGAGAAGTAGGGGAAACCAGTGGTCAGGTGCTCTTCGGGAACATCGGCCATCTACAAAGGTTGAATAGGAGGGGTTAATAAGCTGATGAAATCTCGGGTTTAGAAAAGAAGAGATGTTCAGAAGGTTTTTGAAAAGGGGTCTCAACTAACTAACGCCCATGCTAACTAAGGCTTCCTACAGTTAGGATGGCTCTAATACCAGCTCTGTGGGGACCCCGACTTGGAAGTCGAGATCACCGAATGCACGTGTATAGTGATCCCAGAGATCAATGCTCACTGAACACACAGAAGCTGAAATAACAAGAGTCTTACATCCATACAAATAGTCTTACACGAATTAAGGCCATTATGGCCAAGTCTTACATAGATAGAGCCTCACGGGCTGAATAGGAAATAACTCAAATAGCGGAAGTCTTCCGTAAACTGGTAGAACCCATGCCATCTGCCTTAACCCTACAGGCATTCTGACTGGGATAGCGTCCTAGTTCGCATGATCGTCTCCAAGGAACTCTTCCTTATATTCCTGCTCTTCCATGCCTGGCCAATTAAATAACCAGTGGTAAGCCAATGAGTACTTTGAATGTACTCGCAAGCAACCCATGATGTGGTAACAATGCAATGGAACAGTAATGAACAATCTAGCAGGAAGCTAGAACAATATGCTATCATCAAGTTTATGCATCAATAACCTCGCGTAACCTCGAGAATAGGTTACCGACATCAACATGAATATGATTCAACTCATCGAGTCAAATCACCATCCTTGACTTGTCACACACAATTTATCACCAATGAAGTAAAATTCTGGACATAGTTTAAGTAGCACCACCCAACTGTCCATGACCGTGGACAAGACTATTCGAATAGTTTTACACTCTGCAGAGGTTGCGCACTTTACCCACAAGATCCGGGGAACTTCCGTGTCATCCACGACCCGCGGTACCTCAAGTACCTGGGGTAAGCACCCGGTCATTAACTTTCCTTAGACGACACTAACATAGAGTCCACTCGTTGGCACACGGCCCTCGGGTACAAACAATAGATCACGGGACTTGCCCTAATTCAATGTTCACGCGTACCCGAAGGGACCAACGGTGTGTCCGGTGCCCTATGAAAACAGTCATGGTCGTCTATCCAAGCACGACCCCGTCCCGGGAAAGACCTCAAGTCTTCCCGTCACTAGTAATGCGGGCACCATGCTAGTATCGACCTAAGTAATCAATAAAGCCCCGTCCCATAAGGGGTAGTGTGGTTGCACATGTTTGGTTGGGACGGTAGTCACACATAAATCTAATCCATCATTCCACCATGCACATGGTCTACCGGCACATCACTTCTTTCTCAAGTGATGACCTAACACTTCATCACCCTCGGGCATTAGGGGTACCCGATGGGTTTATGCAAAGATTTCAACTACGAGGGTTCATATCACACATGCATCATATAAGTATCATGACCAACTATTTGCATGTCATCTAGCGCATAGCAAGATCAACAATAAGGCATGCATCATGTGGTGGTTCATCTAGGTTACCATCGTAACCCTATCATCAAGCATCGGAAACAAACGGGTTCCGAGAACAAGTGTATCATGGTCAAAGGGCTGCTTGCCTGGATTGGCTTGGTCTTCAAGGTCTTCAAATCCTTCTCCTTCTTCTTCCACAGCAACTTCGTCAAATACGGGATCTATACGTCGTATAATAACCACGGGAAAATAAGAATACAATTAAAACAGAAAAATCAAAGTGCTCAGAAAAATGTCAACTCATTTTTGTAAAATACTAGAGGGATTTCTAAGATGGGAAAAATCTTAGTTGGAGTTTTGGAGTTACAGAATGGAATAGATTGATTTTTGAACAGGAGTATTACTGCCCAAATTAGAATTTAAATTTGAACAGTACAGAAAAGTTTCATGGATTTGAGTGAAAGTGGTACCATTAAATAGGTTGGAATATTGCAAGATTTTAGGAGTTGGAAATATTTAATTTGGATCAATATTCTTTTTTGTATAAATGTTTAAATCATTTACAGAAAAGAAAAAGAAAAAGGGGTCCTATGCACTGGGCCAGAGAAGGCCACAGTGCACGGCCCAGACGGACTGGCCCAGCCGCACGGAGCCAGCGCGCGCGCACGTCAGGTTTTCAAACCTGACGGGCGGGGCCCGTGGGTCAGCGGCACAGAGGAGGGGGAGAGGGGATGACAGGCGGGGCCCGCCTGTCATCTCTAACCCCTCGGCCACGGCGACGGCGAGCTCACCGGCGAGGATTCCGGCGACGGCGACGGCAACGGAGGGCAGGGATGAGCTCAGTGGCGTGTTGCGGTTGCTGTGGTGGTGGTGCGGCACGGCGGGGAGTCCTGGTTCACCGGCGATGAGGTGGGACGGCGGAGGCTCGTCGGAGGGTAGTTGTTGCGGCCGTTTCCGACTGCAAACGGAGGGGGAAATAGAGGGGAAGGGATCAGTGGAGTGCGGCGGTTCCGAAACGAGTGGAAGGAGAGGCAGGGGAGGCCCGTACCTCGAGATCGCCGGCGGCCCGACGCGGCGGAGCTCCGGTCGATCCCGAGCACTGGGACGTCCTGGGGAGGAGTGGAGGGTGCTGGGGGTCTCAGTGGAGAGGTGTGAGGCTTGTGGTGGTGTTGGAGAAGCTCGGGAGGGCCTTATATAGCCGCGCCCATGGTTCACCGTGGACCCGTGCGCCGGCGAGGTTGCAGGCGAGGCTGTGGAGGGTTCTGGAGCCTGGGAACACGCCGGGGAGGTCCGTGGACTAGCTCCACGTCCAGTTGAGGGAATAAGAGGAGCGAGGGAGCGTTAGAGGAGCGTGCGCGGGTGAAGCAGAAGAATGGCCGAAGCGGGCGGTCGGTGCGCGTGCGACGATGTTCACTGGAGGGAGCAGGAGGAGGGGGGACAGCGCCGGGGAGGTTGCGGACGTCGAGGCGCCTCGACTGGCGCGAGGGGGAGGCTCGAGGTTGTCGGGGATCGGCGATTGGCTGGAGCCAGCGTGCGGAGGGCACTGTTCGCGCGCTCCAGAGCTTGCGTATTGCTGGCATCAGCGTGCTCTCGCCGGTTTGGCCCGATCCAGCGTGCCCAACAGTGTCTAGCGCGTTGTAGGAGGAGTAAAGAAATGCCCTGAGGCCTTGGATGCCCTGGGGATGCAGAGAGAGAGAGGGAGAGTGTTGGAAAAAATGGTAGAAGCTGGCTGTACAGCAAGGTAAAATAGAGGTTTCACCCCTCAATCATGGAGCTGAGGTGCTGGGGGAGTTACTGGAGGTAGCTGGTAACTCAATGAACCTGTGGTAAGAAGTTGAGGCCATGGAGAAAAGTGAAAGTGGTCAAATTAGAGGTTTTAGCATTTCTGTAGAAGGTGTTTGATCAGTGTTTGATCAAGTAAATGAAGTCCACTTGACATGGCACTTGACAGGGTTGAAAGACATGAGAAAATAGGGTGCTTCACCAAATTTGGGCTCATTTGAAGAAACTAGCTAATGTAACTTTGGTGAACCCTAGAAATCAACAGAAACAGTTTCATCTTGATTGAGTCAAGCTGATCATCTCCCCTTGATGCACCACTTGGTGTAGCATCATCATTTGGGGTATTGATTATGCTCACAAAGTTTGAAGCTCCAGATAAAAAGTTGGTAATGTAAAGTTGTTCAAATTTGCATTTGAACAGAAAGGGTTTTGAGGCGATCTGATCAAGTTGCTCTATTCAAAATCTTGTGCCATTTGGTCTAGGTGCCTTATTAGGTCATTCTAGCATGTGCACCAAGTTTGAGAGCATTAGGACAAGTTTGGCAATGTAAAGTTGCTCAAACTTCAAATATGGACAGAATGGTTATGAAGGGGTTTGAGGATGTTTTCTTGCTTCCCAAGGCATGGGTCTTGGCAAGATCATCAATTATGTCATATATGACATGATAGAATTTCCCTGGAATTTTTGGAGAAAGTTTCCTTTGTAAATATTTCAAAAGGTTGAAATATCCAGAAAGGGTTTTAGAGGGTTTAGCCCATTATTTTGAACATGACCAAGTGTTGAAACTCTTATATATGGACCATATATGTCCTATGAGTCTCTCTGAATTTTGGCAAATATTTTTGAAATAGTTAAATAATATTTCCCTATTAAAGACCATTTCTCGCCTTAAGAAAAAGCTTTTAAATAAAATAGAAAAATAACTTTTAAAATTATGCCTTTGTGGTTTCTGGGAGTCCTATGGCTACTAGGTCTCAAATAAACCTTTTGAAATAATTTTCACACCCTAAATCAAGTACTTGCAGTGCAAATCTCAATTCAGGGGTTTTTGGAAAACTAGATTTATAAAATACTTTTTGGCCAAATTAATTTTGTAAGAAAATACTATATTGTTATATAACACTTGGCATGATCATTGGGCAGAAGTTTGGGTATGGAGATGAAATCTACAAGAGGTCATAGTTGACTTTAATGAGCACAAGAAAAAGCACATGAAGAAAACTCAATTCCAAATAAAAGCCAAATGATGCTAAAAAAATTTGCTGGTCCAAATTTTCATGCTTCAAAGTTACAAATAACATGTTACACAATGCAGGGTGTGACACAGTAGTAGTTGTATTTCCACCGTCCTACGCGTCTTGTGGAATATGACTTAGTGTGTTCTGATTTCCGGAGGCGTAGTTAAATAATGTATAGGAGCTTGGAGTGCATCTGATGAGATGTATCGTCTTTCACCGCAGTTGTACTTTAGCCTTGGCTTGTACTAAACTATGTATGGTGTGTATGACCACTGGTGTATATATGGTAGTTTCTATATTACCATGTCGTACGGATGAACATCTCTGCATTCCGTGTCATCCATTACATTCTGCACTCCTATGTCAAGTTTTACCATCCTTGTCTAAACCGTTGTTTTGTTTTCATAGGATGGTCAACACTCGAAGCACTCCTGCTGCCCAGGAGCAGGGTGAGGCCAGTGGGGCTAGAGATGAGAATATGCCCCAACCACCCTCCTTGGCTGAAGTTATGCTCGAGGCAGAAAAGAATATGAGAGAGACCAACCATCTGTTGGAACGCATAGAGCAGAATACTGCTTTTTTTTACCGAAAACTATGGGGGGACCCCCCCCCCCACAGCATTAAGAGCCCTTTATTGAAAAGAAACAAAAGTACATGGGGGATTACAAGTGGTAATCAAACCAACAACAAAGAGAAGAAACTAGGAAACTACAAAGAGAAGCTAGGAAGAACTAGGGAAAGATTACCAACAACTCAAGGGGGGAGGAATGAGATCCATCTCAGAAGTTCTTCTTTGTACGCAGCCTTGATCCTGTATTGCATCAAGGAGATATCAAGCAAAAAGCATCTTCTCCACTTATTAAAACTTGCCCTCTCATGCCTAAACACTTTGGCATTCCTGATAATCCAAATATTCCAGCAAGCAATGAAAACTACCTCTGTGAAGAAAGGTTTACAAAAACTCTTCCTAGTCTTTAAGACAGTCTCAACCATTGAGTTACAAGGAGCCAAACTGATTTGGAGATAATTCCACACCCTGACACTGAAATTACAGTTGAAGAATAGGTGATCTATGTCTTCTCTTGAAAGAGTGGGACACATCACACATGAAGTCCCATCATCCAGATGCCAATGCCTCCTCTCTACCATGTCTTTTGTGTTCAGCCTATCCATGATAAGCATCCAAGGAAATACTTTGATTTTGTTGGTGCAAGAGGACTTCCAGATCCAAGAAGTCAGTGCATTAAAGGTTTCTCAGGCAAAGCTATAGAGGTAGAAAAGTTTTGGCTTGTAACCTTTATTTGTGTTCTGCCAGAGCCAAACATCATTGTATTTAGGGGATCTAGAACAAGCCTCCAACATATCCTGCATCTGGGTCAATTCATGATGAGCTTGTATAGACAGAGGCAAATGAGGATAGATATCCTGCTGGCTAAGCATTTCATTGGCTAGCACCCAGGGATCCTTGGCATATGAAAACAGTCTGGGGAATCTAAGTTCCATTGTAACTTTGTCAGACCCAATCTGCCAAATATCAGACCAAAATAGGGCAGTGTCTCCAGCATTCACTTGAACATAAGAGCACTTCCTGAAAGTGCCCATTACCTTACAAACATCCTTCCACCAAAAAGAGCCACAATCTGAGGTGCCCTGAGGAACTCTACCATGGTAGTATGTGTCCCATATTAAAGAAACCCAAGGCACGTCTTTCCTGTTAAGAAAGTTACTGGCATGCTTCATGAGCAAAGCAACATTTTGCACTCCAAGGTTAAGGATACCCAGTCCCCCTTTATGTTTAGGTCTACAAATGAATCCCAAGCAGCCAAAGATGGAGCAGGCTCATCCCTATTCTTTCTCCAAAGGCACCGTCTTTGGATCCTCTCCAGCTGTTTCAGGATAACAGCAGGGACTGCAAGGCTGGAGAGAAAGAAAATAGGCATTGATGAAAGGGCAGAATTGAGAAACTGCAACCTTTCTCCCTGATTTAGAAAGGATGAACTAACAGACATTCTTCTTTCCATGCAGTCAACTAAAGGCATGAAGTCTACCATTTTAGGCCTGGTTGTTCCCACTGGTAGGCCTAAGTAAGTGCATGGTAACTTACCAATCTGACAACCAACTGGGGAGGCTAGATCTGGCATATGAGCATTATCAACATTAATAGGAATGATGAAGGATTTGTGGTAATTAACCTCCAAACCTGTTGACTGAGAGAAAATCTTGAGCATCTCCTTAAGGGCCAAAAGCTGGACCTTATCAGCAGGTAGGATAATCAGAGTGTCATTAGCATACTGGACGACAGGATAATCTTGATCATGGCATGGGATAGGCAGATGCAAAGTTCTATTTTGGAACATATCATTGATGATAGATTATAAGAGGTCAGCTGCAATAACAAACAGGAGAGGGGAGACTGGATCCCCCTGCCTCACACCTTTCTTGCAGATGAATTTTCTCCCAGGAACATCATTCAGAAGCACTGATGAGGTACCAGTAGAGAGCAACTGCTTCATCCAGGAGATCCATTTATCATTGAAACCTTTGTACTTCAAAATTTGAAAGATAACATCATGTTCCAAAGAGTCAAAAGCTTTCTCAAAATCCAGCTTTAAAATAACTATAGGTCTCTTTGACTGGTGACGTTGATGAAGGTATTCAAAGGTCCAGCCAACACAATCCTGAATTGTTCTGCTTTTGATGAATCCATACTGGCTCTTGTGAACACACTGTAGGATTACTTCTTGGATCCTGTTAGCAGTGAGTTTTGACAAGAACTTCAAACCCATTCCAGTCAGAGAAATAGGTCTATAGTCACCCACACTTTTAGGTGAGAGCTTTTTTGGCACTAAAGTGATATAGGAGTCATTGATATTATCGAAAATGGCTTTTCCATCATGGAATTCCTGTGCCAACTCATAAAAATCCTCACCAATTATATGCCAGCATTTTTTGAAGAATAGACCATTAAAACCATCAGGGCCAGGAGCCTTATCCACATGCATACACTTCACAATGCTATCCATTTCCTTTCTTTCAAAAGGCTTTGTGAGCCCATCCAGGCCCTCAGCTGGGGCAATAAGAGATTGCAGGTCAAAACCCATAATAATACCCCTGGAGGTGCCCATTCTATTTTTAAAGCAGTTCCAAATAACACCTGCCATTTGAGAGTGATCAGACACCACAGTGCCATCATCCATCTTTAGACATGCAATTGAGTTTCTTCTATGCCTTTCAGTAGCCATAGCATGAAAAAATTTGGTATTCTCCCCTCCAAATTTGATGTATCTAATGGTACACCTTTTTTTCCAGTAGAGATACTGAATATGGAGCAATTTTTCCACATGAGCTTTTACAATTCTTCTGAAATTGGACTCTTGAATGAAAATAGGCCTACACTCTTCAAGTTCATCAAGGAGAAGGATGACCTGGTTACTTTTGGAAAGAAGAGCTTTGATCTGGGACACATTCTGCTGTCACTTTTTGAGGCACATTCTTAGAGATTTGAACTTATCAGCTATCCTAGCCGTTATGTGCCTCTTAAAGGATGGCCTGCTCCAAGAGTTTTGGACACACTCCATAAAGCCAACCAACTCCAACCAATAATTTTCAAATCTGAAGATGTGAGCTTTTGGGATTGAAGTTGAAATCTTTACAACACATGGAACATGATCAGAAGCAGTTCTAGCCAAGGGGAGAACTTCAGTCATAGGGTAGTGAGAAATCCAGTCAGTGGAGGTGAAGAACCAGTCCAGCTGCTCCAATAAGGGAATTTCCTGCATATTAGACCAGGTGAAAGATCTACCTTTGATGGGCAACTCCAACAGGACAAGGTGGGCAATGATCTCATTGAAGATAAAGATGTCATTCAGGTCACCACCAGGCAAGTTTCTATTCTCATGAGATCTGATAAAGTTGAAGTCTCCAAGAACTAGCCAGTTGGAGTCTACAGGGATGTCAAGGTTATAAAGCCAACTGACAAAATTGTTCCTAGGTTCCCCTTGACAAGGACCATATACAACAACAAGGGTCCACTTCTCATTGTTCTGTCTAGAAGTAAATTCCACCACAACAGCAAACTGTTGAATCTCTAACAATCTCCCTATAAGAATAGAGGAGTTCCAAACCACAAGAATACCACCAGAAGCACCAACAGAAGGTGAGAAAGCAAAGGTGTCCACTCTCTTTGGGCAAATTTTCCTGATCATATGAGTGTCAAATGAGGCACATTTAGTCTCTTGAAGACAAGCAACAGCACACTGGCTTTTATCAATTTTCTGCCTAACAGCCCTCTGCCTAGCTTCAGCATTCAGACCTATGACGTTCCAGCAAAAAACATTCCAGTTTCTAAACGAGTTACTCATTAACAATATTAAAGAGGGGGCCAAATAAGCATATGACACATAATGCCACATGTTCCAGATAACCAACAAGTACCAGCAGAGAGTTTCCACAGCACATCAAGTTCCAAAATAAGTAGCACAAAAAAGAAAAAGAAATGGCACTCTTAAGGGCAGGCCCAACCCAGAACAGAGCATTAGGCATCATTCGAGGAGGCTTCCTGGGCAGCAAGTGGATCTGCCATAAGCGCATCTACAGAGAGCAGGCTCTCATCAATCTGAAGTTCCTTCCTAATCTGTTGGAGTCTTGCAACAGGAATTTCCTTAGGCGCCACGGCAGTAGCAGGGTCGTCAGGCATTTCTGCAGTGAAGGGCCTGGCCTTGGGCTTCTTTCGCTTGGGCTCACTGACGAGCTCCAAGAAAGTGGGCTTGAAACCGTCGCGTTGAAGAGAGCTCCTCGTGCACCTTCGGACCGAAGATTCCACCAGGGGCGTTGGCGCCAAAGTTTTGCGAGGGCCCCTAGCTTTTCTAATACCAGCTGGAGGGGGAGCCAAATCAGAAGCCACCAAGGAGGGACTTGAAGGAAAAAAGCGCAGGAGCCACAGGTCTGGGGGCCTCTTGCTCCTTCCAAGTCAATCGCGGTGGAGCATCCTGTTGAAATGCCAGGTCCCAATTCCGCTTGGAGAGAAAAATAGGAGACATCTTCGGAGTAGGCATTGCTCTGGGCACATGGAAGACTGTTGGTGCATTCAGCAACTGCTCAAAAGATCTCTTCCAGACCATTTCAGGCGGGAGAGGAGGCCCAAACAGAACCGCCACCGAGGATAAAGTCAAAGCTGCAGAGTTGATCAAGGGGGGCTGGTACACAACAATAGCCCATTTGTTGGCCTCATCTTGCTCTAGGTGGGAAGCCGCAGCAGCAGACTGATCATCAGAAGAGTCCAAGATGACAGTATCCACCATGCCCTGCTGCGGAGATGCAGAGCTCTGCTGAGAAATATCCAGCACCATGGATTCTTGGTCCTGGGCCACTGGCTGTTCAACATGATCCGGGTTCCAATGACCCCAACCGTCTTCAATATCATCCGCTGGAGCTGGCTGCTCCGGTTGCGGCTGGGGAACATCATTCCATCCAATCGCAGGGAATAGA
Source organism: Secale cereale (assembly GCA_902687465.1). Classification (NCBI taxonomy): domain Eukaryota; kingdom Viridiplantae; phylum Streptophyta; class Magnoliopsida; order Poales; family Poaceae; genus Secale; species Secale cereale. The sequence continues at coordinate 534,097,525 of LR738715.1, forward strand.
GGCACGAAGAATGGTGGCATCTCCGGGAAAGGAACATCAGGTAGGGGATGCGGATTGCCATTGATGGGCATCCAATCTTCATCCTGTGGCATTTGCTCAGCAAAATTGGCACGTAAAATGTATAAAGGCGCTGTCCAAGAGACCCGAGCACCACCATATTCAGCAAAATCCATAAAGACCACATCTCTGGGCACTAGAATATCCTCCGGAAACGAAGCAAACACCAGCGTCCGCACCAAGTAGGGATCCTCATAGTTCCAATGATGGAATTTGCCAAAAGTGTTGACTGCTGCTCTAATGCAGTCAGTGTTGCGAAGATCCAGTGGAATCCCCAAGAACATTAGCAATCCCTGACGAAAGCCCTGCGCCCCACGGAAGGATTCGCCCACATCGTGCTTCATAAAACGGACAAAGCGATCCTGACCAATCGGCTGCGGTGGGAGATTTAACAGAGGGAAACGCACCGCAGCATCTCTGAGCTCAAACAAACCAACAACACGAATCCACGGCTGCGCAGACCTAACAAAAACCCCATGACCTTGCAACCACTGAACCACTTCTTCCCAAACCGCACCCATCTGGGCCTGAGGAGGGATGGGCATTACCTCGGCGAGTATGTACTCCTCATGGCGACGCACAACTGGGATATGCGGCGTCACATAAGTCCTTGGCAGACACGCCTCGCCGGCGTCCACGATGTGATGGCCCGCCGGAACATAGAGCATCGGGTCAAGATGGAAGTTAGCCATCAACTGACTAGAATGACAGACCGCCGGCGGTGAGTAATCGGGTGGCGGAGGAGTTGCAGGTGGAGCAGTTGCCGGCGTATGAGGTCCCGGGCTGATGGAGCTAGACGAGGGAGTAAACGCGGAAGTGGAAGGGGAGGACAAGTTTGGCAGCAGACTTGTCAGGGCGATATTCCCGTCGTCGACAGAGGAAACCTCGGAAGTCGCAACGTTAGTGGGTTTTGGTTTCCAAACTAAACCACGAATCTTGGCAAATCTATTACAAACAAAAGATCCATGCCCGACCCGCGAGCAAGAATTACAAACAATAGAAGACGTGCACGCAGAGGAAAAATGTCCCTTCTTTAAATATATCTGGCACGTATGAATTTCCTCTACCATCTCATCAACCATATTGGCAAAATCCTCGTGGGCCTGTTGAGAAGAAGGGACTGCATGACTAGAAGAGTCCACAGATGGCGCTACAGGAGAAACAGCATGGGCCGCTGAGGGCGCATGTGGCCCAATACCAGCAGTAACGTCTTGAACGTGAATCCCACCCGAATGCGCCAGAACATCCGAGGATAACGGCACCTGAGACGTTGCACCCGAGAAATCCGAGGCAGCCCGCCTACGAGCAATCTCCGGCGAGCCTACCGTCCCGAAGATGATCGGCGGTGAAGCAACAGTCCAATTCAGCCTTACTGAAGCAGAAGGGTGGATAACCACACGCTCATGGGCAGGGAGATCATAACCCGCCATTTCTAGATGATAGGCGGTGAAGCAACAGTCCAATTCAGCCTTACTGAAGCAGAAGGGTGGATAACCACACGCTCATGGGCAGGGAGATCAGAACCCGCCATTTCAGTAGCAATGATGCAATCCTCTGAAGCCGGATAACGATAACCTTTGTAAACATCATAATTTTGAAAAGTAGCAAAAGAGATTTGCTTTCTAGAGGAGCCAACCTTCTTGAGAGATGATCTTGGAGGAGGTTTACGCATAGCTAATAACCCAAGAACCGCCCTTCTCTTAGAAGGACTCACTAGAATCCACTCAGCATCACTCTCTTTCTTCCAAATTTAGAATTCCCAGACCCAATTTGGCCCACCATTGCCCCAAAGATGAAAATAGCACTTGAATTGTAGGCAGGAGAAAGAACAGAGATCCACAATATGAAAACCAACCTCTTTGCAAGAGACATTGAAAGAAAATACCTTGTCACCAATTGCCGACACCAAGAACTCAATGGCAAAACCTCCCAGGGCTGATTCCAGAGCCACAGCCACCGAATCCTCGGTCAGGCGAAAAGTATGCCTACTGAAGGAAACCACCAACGTGAACGAGCCCATATTCTCCATGGGATGCACCAATAATCCAGATGCCTTGAAGATCCCATCCGCAAAAGCTTGACCTTTAGAGAAATCCAAATCCAGGGAAGATCCCGAGGAAGAACCCATTCAAGATGGGTACCAATGGGGTCCTGAGAGCACGCCGGAGAGATTGATCGGAGAGAAAACCAGGATCACTGGCTCATAGAGGAGATCGCCGGGGAGCTAGGGTTTTGCGGGTGGGAGTCGTGGGAGCGCCATCCACCACGTCACCTTCAAACCCTTCTTGTTGTTGGGTCAAAGGGATATATTGTGTGGATCAGAATACTGCTTTTCGCCAGAGGAATGATGTGGTGTCAATTAATGACTTTATCAATATGTGCCCACCGATGTTCCATCATTCCGCTGAACCTCTGGATGTGGATGACTGGCTTCGCAGTATCACCCACAAGCTACACCCTGCCCGTGTGGCCGAAGCTAACAAGCTTACTTACGCCGCCTACCATCTTGAAGGCCCTGCTAGCCTCTGGTGGGAAAACTTTGAGGGTATGCGTCCTGCTGGCCAAATCACTACTTGGGCAGAGTTCAGTGAGGCATTCCGTGAACATCACATTCCGGAAGGACTCATGAATTGCAAGCGGGAGGAATTCTGCAATTTCACCCAGGGCCGGCTAACCATGGAAGGCTATAGTCGCGAGTTTGGCAACTTGGCACGCTATGCTCCCGAGGAAGTATCCACCGATGCCAAGAAGCAGAGGAGGTTCCGCAAGGGACTCAGCCTTGAACTTCGCCGAGATCTACGTCTGCACGAGTGCACCTCCTTTCCAGAAGTTGGTGAACAAAGCCATCAGTGCTGAGATGGGCCAGACTGATTTCGAAGCCACACGCAAGCATCCTCGTGACTTTGGTTCCTCATCCGGCTCTGGCTCTCACAAGCACCGTTTGTGGGTTCCTAACACTGGTCTGCCACCCAAGTTCACTCCGAGGCCATCCTATGAGGTGCCTCGCCCAATCCAACAGTATGCACCTGCCAAGACTAATGGAGGACCACCTGCCAATTTTGCTCCACGCACTAGCACTGTGACATGCTTCAAGTGTGGAGAACCAGGGCACTACATGCGAGAGTGTCCTCAAAACCAGCCAGGAAAATCCGTTGGCCATGGTAAGCCAACAGGCAAGGTGAACTATGTCAAGCCAATCCCCACTGCACGTGGTCATGTCAATTATGTCTCTGCTGTGGAAGCTTATGAAGATCCTAACGTCGTCCTTGGTATGCTTCTTGTTAACTGCCATCCGACATCTGTTCTTTTCGATACTAGAGCATCTCATTCGTTCATATCTGAGAGCTATGCTCGAATGCACAACATGACTTTTTGTGACATGCCCACTTAAATGGTTATTCAGACTCCTGGCTCTAGTGGCAAACCTCTAGGGTAAGCCATGGAAATGAAATTCTTGTCGATAGTCTTATTTTCCTTGCATCACTAATAGCTCTCAAGTCCTCGGACATAAACATCATATTGGGTATGGACTGGATGACAGCTCATTACGCCAAGATTGATTGCTACACTGGGACTGTTCAACTTACACACCCATGCGGCAAGACAGTCAATGTTTTGGACCGAATGGCTGAGCGTTAGCTCTACTCTCTTTATGCCAGCCCTCTACCAGAACTCGAAGATATCCCGGTAATCCGTGACTTCCCGGATGTTTTTCCAGAAGAACTGCCAGGTGTTCCACCTGACAGAGATGTCGAGTTCGTGATAGATCTTGTTCGAGGAACTGTCCCAATCTCTAGGAGACCCTATAAGATGGCACCCCTAGAATTAGCTGAGCTTAAGAAACAACTTGATGAGTCCTTGAAAAAGGGTTTCATCCGTCCTAGTTCTTCTCCTTGGGCTTGTCCCGTCCTCTTCGTCAAGAAGAAGGATGGAACGGAACGGATGGTTGTAGATTATTGACCTGTCAATCTGGTCTCCATAAATAACTAGTTTCTGGTGTTTGTAGTTTACTCATGGTCGTGCACAGCGCTGACCCTCGGGTTGGGCTGTCATGCGGCAGGTACATGGCACGGTGGGTCGTCGCCCGTTTGGTGACTCGGGAACCCTGTACACATCGTTTGGGGCCGTGAGCGACAACCCGACCGGATCTCCCCACGGATGGAACCCAAATAGGCGATAAACCTGGACTAGGGACTTGTGTGGTTAGTCTAGTCGTGGCCGACACCCTCGCTGGGCTTCCGCTTGAAGGTTGCTGAGTACATGTCGAGTAAACGGCGATAAGTGGTGGAAGCGTGTGTGAAGAAGTACACCCCTGCAGGGTTACCAATCTATTCGAATAGCCGTTGTTCGCGGTATGGACCACTTGGTTGCTTATACAGTTCATAGACAAGTTGATGGATACTACTAATAGTCTCAAGAAAAGTGTGAGTGCCGTGGATGGCCCTTCCGAAGGATGACGGAAGAGTAACCACGGTGGTGTATTGTTGTGGTGAGTAGAGGACTCGTGTACGTAGTCTTATCTTGCAATCTGCTGAGAGTTGTAGTATAGGTTAGCCAAGAGTATAAACTGGCTTGCTGCTATGAACTCCACTACCCTTGTTGATAATGATGCATATATGATAGGTTCTGTTGTAAGCCTTGCTGAGTACCTTTGTACTCATGTTTGCTTAATAACTGTTGCAGAGGAGAACCCTGCCCCTTCTGATGGGTTTTACATAGACGTTGACGTCGACGAGTAGCTTGCTACCCAGACGGAGATCCTGAGCTTGTGAAGGGCCTTGTAGATAGTCAGGCTACACCAAGCCTGTTTTATTTCCAACTTGTCTCTACTCAGACATGTTAGCTTCCGCTTGTACTTGTATGATTGCATGACTTGAGTGTGGGGTCATGTGAGCCCTACCTGTATGAATATGTTATGTATGGCTCTTCGGAGACTCTTAAATAAAGTACTTTGAGTCATAGAGTTATGTTGTGATGCAAAGTTGTATTTGCACATATTGAGCATATTGTGTGTATGTTTGAAATGCTTGGTATGTGTGGGATCCGACACCTAGTTGTTTACCTTTGGTAGCCTATCTTACAGGGAAATGCCTCCTAGTGCTTCCACTGAGCCTTGGTAGCTTGCTACTGCTCCGGAACACTTAGGATGTCGGCATGTCTCCTTCTTCGTTCCTGTGTCTGTCCCTTAGGGGAAATGTCACGCGTTGTTCCTTTAAGTCCATGTAGCTTGCTACGACTTGGGTTCATACGTTGATGACCGACACATTCGTTGCTGGGTCATGAATGCATGTCTCTGTAATTTAGTGCCCCTTTTGGTTTATAACTAGCCATGTCAACCCGGGTTCTCTGTCATATGGATGCTAGCGACACTATCATATACGTGTGCCAAAATGAGAAAAACGGTCTCGGGCCAGGTAAGGTGGCACCCGTGGGGATATCGTGTGTGACGCCGCAAAGTGATATGATGTGTTACAAGCTAGATCGGTGTGACTTAGGATCGGTGTCCTGACAAAGGCACTGCGACATGGCCTCCCCCTTCACCTTCTTCATCACGCCACCCAGGCTGCTGCTCCAAGAGAAATACGTCAGGAACACAGCGACCATGGAATGACAGGAGACTGCACACTTACTCATCGGAGGCGAGGCACGCCCTCCTCTTCATCAGCAGGTCGGCCGCGGCTGCCAGTGCCACAGGCGTGCCAGCAGTCCGGATGCTGGCAAGGCACGAGGCCACGAACTTGGGCGCGGTTGCAGTCACCGGCTTCGTTGGCACGGTGCTCCTTGGCGGGGTCGCCGCAATGCTCCCACCGTTTGTAGCGCGCCTGGATCGACGCGGAGTGGTTGCCTGGGGCTGCCCAGCAGTGCTTGCGCCTGGCACCACTTCCTCAGTAGACGTCTCGGAGGTGTCCTCCTCGTCAGCCTGGTCCCCGTCGCCCATGGTCTCCTCCGAGTCCTCCTCCTCCTCGCTCACCTCCTCGACACCAGAGGACACGTCGACTGTGGGCGGAGCAGCCAAGGGCACTCCGAAGCCTGACACGGCCTTCAGCAGCTCGGCCTTGTAAGGACGGCTGTACAGCAGCAGATGGGCCCCTGAGAGGTCCTCAGGAACCATTCTCAGGAGAGAGTTCGAGACGAGGTCCAGATCAACTTCGGCCAGCGTCCCCGAGCGCAGCTAAAGCCTGTCATCGTCTTCCATCAGCTCCCACATGGGGCACGAGTGTGCCTGGAGTGGCGCCAGCCACTGCCTCAGGAACTCCTTCCCCTTCAAGCCTCGAGCTCAGGTCGGTCTCGATCCTTGCCAAGACAGGCTCGGCAAGGGGGTCATTGAGCTTTGCGTAGCTCCAGCAGGCGTGTTTCTCTGGCCGGGCGGTATGCAGCGTCAGCAGCGGGTGAATACGATGGAAATCCAGATAGACCCACCTCTTCCGGTGGGTGTCTATCTTCTTCCCGGCTGTCATCAGCGTGTAGCCCTGGCGCTGCAAGACGAAGGAGACGCACCCTTTCGGTGTCCTGGGAAACAGGGTACCCAGACTTGCCTATCTGCGGGCCGCGACGCGCTCTTACCACGGCCTGGTACAGCCCAACTGATCGACCAGCTGCTCAGGACCCTCGCGAGGGGGCTAGGCCTCGCGAGGAGAACGACATCAAGACTCCCTCAGGAGCGGCCTCGGCTAGGTAGCTCCGGAGGGGCGGAGAATCCAAGGCCAAGCCTACCTCAGGAGGAGGCAGTGACACAAGTAGTGACGCACCGCGCCAGCGGGTGCCAGCGCGCGCCAGCAGCGCAATTGCCATTTTGGTGCAAAGGAGACAGCACAGGCGCATGTTCCCGATGAACGGGACAAAGGTTACCCCTTTTGTGCAACAAGACCAAAGACCGCATGGACGACCGGGAGGATGTCACCACTGAGCCCACCACCGCGTCACCGCCTCATCCTTTTGCAGGCGAAGACCACTTTTGACAACATAAGAACGTCCTTGTGTTCCCGCTCAAAATGGCCGTTGTGGGATCCCTTCCCGCCTAAACATTTCGGTGGAAGAGGACCCTAACCGCCTATATAAGTAGCTAGGATCCCCGCTATGGGGGATGGAAGTGGATCAGATCCAGAACCCCCTCCCTCGCATAAGGGAGCAAGAACTCTTGCCTCCGGACCCTCCTGAGCTTTCCTCCTGAGCTCAGGAACCACTGTACTCATCCATATCCAAGCCCTCCCGAGGCCAATCCACCAAAGCGGGAAGTAAAGTTTTACACTACAAGGTGGCCTGAACCTGGGTAAACTTGTGTGTGCTTTACTTGTTGTTCGCTTGAATCTCTTCATCGGACGAGGGCGAGAGGTTAGGTGGACGTGAGTGGGAGCGATCTTCGTTCACGCCCCTGTCTTCGAACTTCTTCGGTTTGCGGAGCCTGTAATCCGACATTTGGCGTGCCAGGTAGGGGCCGTGTCGAGGTCTCGCCTCTCCGACGACCTCATCCCGCTCTCATCGTCGACTTCGCTACACTACCATGGTGGACACACACCCAGCACACTCCGCCCGCCGCGCCGCAAATGTTGCTCAGACGGCGCCCACGGGCAATTGTGTGCCGCTCCGCCCCAACTCGCCGGTCGCCAACGCCGCCACCGACCCGGCCATCCCCGAGCAGCAGGACTCGTCGCTACCGCTGTCCGTGCGGCTTGATTGCCGCACGGCGATGCCGTCACCCTCGCCGGCCTCGGCGTCGTCCTTTCTGATCCGCCGCGGGCCGATCTACCAGCAGCATGTACTGTTAATGGCGTGGGAGCTCCTGCGCTACCGCCCGGCGGATGACCTCTACGACGAGTGGCTCCACTGCATCACCGAGCTGGTCAACGCCCCCGGGGAGGTACCTGCACCAACTCACTCCTCCCGTCCTCCATCGCCCATGGCGGGGAACGACGGCCACGGTGTCCCGGCTCCACCTCCACTCTACGGCGCCGGCCAGGAGGTCAGGCGCGAGGATTCGTGGCATGAGACGCCCCGCAGGGCCCCTGCGCGCAATGAGGAGAACTGCCAGGTGATCCCGCATCCCCAGGCAAGAGCTCGCGGCCCCCCTGTCCCGCAGCACCAAGACCGCACACAACATGAGGTGGTGGCGCCAGCGCTCCAAGAACCAGCACCGCAGGCGCAGGGGGCGCCTGCAATCATGAGCGTGGCGATGTCACGCCTTAGCTCCTGAGCTACGGCGCCTCGTCTGGCCCGACAAGTTCAAGCCGGATCTGCCTCCGCGCTCCATGGCACCACCGACCCCACGGAGTTCCTCCAACTCTACGAGTTGAGCATCGAGGCGTCCAACGGCACCGAGCAGGTCATGGCGAGCTGGTTCCCCACGGCTCTCAAGGATGGCGCACGCTCCTGGATCCCGAACCTCCCCGTGGGATCCATCTCCTCCTGGGGGAGCTTAGTGAGTGTTTCGTCGCAAACTTCCAGGGCACCCGCGACCGTGCCCCAGCGGCCGCGGATCTGCGCCGTGTGAAGGAGATGCCGGGGGAAACCCTGCAAAAGTACATCCAACGTTTCAACACCATGCGCCTCCGGATCCCCAGGGTCTCGAACAAGGCCATCATCTCGGTGTTCTCCGACGGTGTCCGCGACGTCATGATGAGGGAGGAGCTCGCCATCCACGAGAACCTGTGCACAGCCCTCGAGATATTCAAGCTCGCGGCAAAGTGCGCCAGGGCGGAGGAAGGACGCCTCTCCCTCCAGGAGCTGCCTGAAGCGGAGGCGGACGACAAGAAGGCCAAGGCCAAGGAAGCAAAGCGCAAGGGACCCACTGTGCTGGCAGTGGAGCCAGAAGTGAAGCGTAGCTGCGGCTACAATGACCCCCCCCCCCCAGAGACAACCGTTCGTACCGCATCTTCCACGATGTCCATAGCCACAACCCAAACGACTGTCAGGAGCTCAGGGCGATGCGCTGTGGGCGCGCCGGGCAGTGCCGGAGCGCGACAACCGTGGATACGGCCACGGAGGGTGCCGTGGTGGATGACGCTGGGACGGTAGGAAATCACACCAAGGGTGGCGTGAACAACCTCGCGAAGACCACTAGCAGGAGCAGCCTCGTGACGCCCCCTGGAGCGACCAGCCTCGTGAGGCTCGCCCTCAAGGCAACGGAGGTCTTCCTCCGCTGCCACCACCACCAAGAAGGAACGATGATGACCGCCAGGGACATGGAGCAGGGGGCTTTCAGCAGCCGCGTGCGGTCGCATGCATCTTGGGAGGGGCCCATGCTCCAGCTTCCCATCGCATCTTCAAGCAGTTCGCTCGCGAGGTGAACGCGGCGCTTCCCAGGCCACACGCCACATGCAACCTCAGGTGGACCAAGCAGGTCAACGCCTTTGACCCCAAGGACCAGCTCAAGTGCACCGCAGCCCCAGGCGCTCTCCCGATGCTCTGCACCCCGACCATCAGCAACTTCCTCGTGACCAAGACCCTCATCGACGGCGGAGCAGGGCTCAAGGTCCTCTCCGTCCAGACCTTCGAGGCGCTCCTGGTCCCCTACAATCAGCTCCACCCGACCAAGCCATCCTACGAAGTCACGGATGGCTCCACACTCTCGATGGGGCAGGTCCGCCTCCCCGTCACCTTTGGTGACTATGACAACTATCACACCGAGCTCATCGACTTCGACGTCGCCAACATCCACCTCTCGTACAACAACATCCTGGGGTATCCTACCCTCGCCAAGTTCATGGCAGCGACCCGTCACGGCTACAACGCCCTCAAGATACCCGAGAGTGGCGGAGTCATCACGATCGCCTCCGACGAGAAGGAAGCGGTGTGTTCCCTGGAGCGTGCCTACCAGACCGCGGCGGTCGAGAGCTTTGACGAGGATGGAGCCGTCTTCGCACTGCAGACCGCCCCAAAGAAGAAGAAGAACCTGCCCACTAACGAACCTCAGGACGCAAGGACTCATGACGGTTCCGCCTCAGGACTAGCGCTTGTCGACAAGGCGCCCTCCACCCTCGCATAGGGAGGCGCGCCCGACGCCCCTCTCAGGACGGGCTCAGGGGCTCTCCTCTGGAGTGTCTCCGGCCTGACCAGCATCTCGAGGAAGGTGTTCGGGAACCACTTGCAGGCGTGTCTCGACGCACGTTTTTGTGAGCCCAGCACGAGCCGTACGGCGCTGGGGGCTCAGGACTTCATCGACCAGGTTACCGAGGAACTTCAGTACACAAGGCTCATACACGGTGGGCGTAACCGCACGATACCAAGCTCACCTACCCGCAAACCCGAGCGACCACTTCCGCGTTTGCATCGACATCGTGAGTCTCAATCGAGCCGCTTCTATGGAGCCCTTCTGGCCAACGGTCGTCGGCCGGAGGAGGGCCCTCCCCTGCAACTACATCCGCACACTCTTCGGCTTCCACAACGCGGCTGCCACTTTCCAGCGCCTCGCGCGGCAGGCTTTGGGGGCTCGGGAGGCTCAGTGGCAGGCAGTCTAGACGGAGCAAGAGACGGACCCCCGCGACCACTGAGGGCCTCCGGAGCCCCTAGGCCTCAGGAGCCTGACGATCCTCAGGGGCAACCCGCACGGCTTGCGTCTTCAGGTACCCCAACTCTTCTCCGACAAGTGTCAGGTGAATTTTCAGGTATTCAATCGAGGGCACCCCCGGGCTACATCATCCTCGAGCTGCTGGGGGCTATCCCCCCGTAGCCGTCTCTTTTTGCGCATGAGTCAAGGCTAGTTGCTTCTTCTTATTTGCATTATCTACATGCTTGGTGTTCTCACCTCCACTCAGGCCATGAGCCCTTGCGAGCCCACTCGCGACTACCCCATGATTAAGGACTGGCACGGCGTCTGTGCTTGGGTCCGTCCCTACTGCGCCGCTAAACCCAAGGGCTGAGCTCTGTCTCATGAGCCATTCCCGTGACGTCACCTCCCGTGGTCCTTGGTGCCTTGTTCTCGCATGGGCTAATCATGGATGGGTAAGTGGGGGCTCATGGCAGGTGCCTCGCTCATGCGGGAACCGCGCCCCGGTTGTTTTTCTTTTGGACTGTTGCATGAGAAGACTGGGCACGGCGTCTGTGCTCGGGTCCGTCCCTGCAGCATCGATAAATCCAGCGGCTGAGCTCTGTCTTATGGGCCGGTCCCTCTAATGTCACCTCCTAGGGTCGTTGGTGCTGTGGCCTTCTCATGCGATGCCCTCTAGAGATGCACTCGACGTAGGTCGACACAACACCTCTCTTTTCACATTTTGGAGAAGAAGACTCGGGCGCAACCCGCCTCAGGGTAGGGTCTCGTGGGTGATGCGTAAATTCATGAGAACTTCCTCAGAGTCGTTCAGCTCATCCTGAGGAGGGACCATATACACCTTGGCTGACCTGCCGTGCAAGCCACGTGTCAGGACGGGGCTGTACACGCCCCGGAGTCTCTCCCAGTGGTAGGCTCCCACCCACAGTCCAGTGGAAATGCTATGCTCCGCACTGGGAGAACCAACCGAGGAGCGGTTATGCCCATGAACGAGTGGAAGCACCAAGCTCCGGGCTGGCCGCTACGACCGAGGCGCGGTTATGCCCACACTCCATGCAAGTGTGGTAGCTCTATGCTCCGCACTAGTCATAAACAACTGAGGGTGGCCTCTAGTGGTTGCACCAACCTCAGGGAGCTTTTCAGCTCATGACGCTCACAGCTTCTCCGTGGATAGGTGTCGCGAGGGGGGCTAGGCACATGGGCTAAGCTCAGGTCACGCCTGGCAGAGGCCACCATACCAGGTGCCCAGACACCTGGATTTCTCGCGCCCCCATCCTAGGCGAAGGCTCGTGAGCAATGTATGGTGCTCGTTCTCCCTCATGAGAGCCATTTGTATGTCAAGGGGGACCCCTGGGCACCGCGACCCAGGGGCCTCACTAGCCACGTAGCCCCTCACTCCTTGAGTCTAGTTATTACAATGACCTCGGTCACCCAGAGGGCTCAATGGCGATCGAGGTATGCGCGGGGTTGGGCCCTGCCGACGCAGAGCACCTAAGCAAACATGAAAGGAAGCAAGAACGGAAATCATCAAGTTCAATCTAGTTATTACAATAACACCAATTCCTTCGAATTCAAACGATTTCTTACGCCTCCCCGAGGCACTTGCATCTCTCTCATCTGGATAGGAACAGGTCAAGCATCCGCCTCCTCGTCCACCGCAGCAGCAACCCGGAGGAATGCCTCCACCAGCTCCTTGACCTTCGCCTCCAGGGCCTCAGCAGCCGCGCCCTCTATGTTCGGTGGCCTAGGAGCGACTGCTTCCAAGACGACTCGGGCGCAGAAGGCGGGGATCCTGAGCGTCGCGGCCCCAACTGGTTCCTGAACCTTACCTCCTGGCCCCGCGCGTGGCATCGCAACCCGGCATGGCAGCGGCGGCCTAGGCATCTCAGGAGGCGAGTCCTAAGAAGCACAGAGCCTCGCCCCGCAGGAAATGTGGCAGAAGACCAAGTGCCACTGCCGCCTGATCACAGGGGATCACTAAGATAAGCTTTCAATGCCCTCATCTACTTGCGTACCTACACCTCCACCCACTGTAATCATGAATTCGCTGGAGCATGAAAGCCCCTCTCGATGGCCCTAGTGGATGATTACATGCACGCCAAGAGGGACCTCCCGAGCATCGCGCCTCGGGGGCTCTTATCGGACCCTAGGCCACTCACCTCCTGGCCTTGGCCACGGCATCGCGACCTGGCATGCCAGCGACGGCTGAAGTTTGTCTTGGGACTAGGTCTCCCAAGCATAGGGCCTTAAACTATCGCAGGGACAGGAGAAAGGGAAATTCATGCTCCAGCAAAGGGCTTCATGAGGAACATAAGTTTATAAAACTAGATAATAGCAAAAGTATCACAAAGGATTTACACGCCCTCATGGGGCCGTCCATGGATGTCTCGCAGGCACGAAGCTAAAGAGGGCCATTCTCGGAGAAATGCGGCCTGGACTCCTTCAACGACGGCGGCGCCGGGAGGATGATGTTCCCTTTCGGCGATAGGAACGGCGACTTGGCGGCTCGTAGCTCTCGTCAGAGCTCGAGGCCGTCTCAGGAGAAGCATAGCTGTTACCGGAGGAGTCAGAGGCGCAAGCAATGGCGAGCGCCTCGCCCCCGGCCTCGCTGCCCTGGCAGCATGGGGGATGGTCGCCGGCGAGCCCATTCCCTACGCTGCACGCTAGCTGATAGCCGTCCGCCCTGAAGACCTTGAAGGTCAGCGTGGCCATTTCGTCCAGCGCGAAATGAAGAATGTGCCTCCCGGTGGGGGCGCAGGCGCGGCGCACCACGCCCCAACCCCAGGTCATGAAGACCTGGCCGGAGGAGACCACCTCCATGTCGGCAAATGAAGGGGGAAGGTGGCACCACTCATGCCGCAGCTGCATCGTCACCCGGCTGTGAGCCGGGGGCACCACCTTCAGGAATGGAGGAATCCAAGAATGCAGAGGGGCTCCAGCCCACATGATAAACTCGCGAATGTTGTCTTCAATATCAGACAGCGGCGGGGCGCGTGAAATCGCCCGTCCTTCTAGGTGGCTGACCGCACCGCCCCCGTCGCCGCCCCCGCTTCATCCGCCTGTCGCTGGAGCACCCAAGGGAAGTGGGGATCCCGGTGGTGCCCGCGTGCACCATGCACGGGCGTCCACTAGCCTCAGGGGTGCCCTTGGAGAGTCATGTCGGCTCTTCTTAGGTGGGAGCTGCTCGGGCTCCACCATCCGGGTCTTCCCGTTCTGCGCGGCCGAAAACCTACGTATCGGCACCATGAAAAGCCCTCGGAGAAGTGGGATGAGCAGGGCCTGATTTGCAACAGTCAAATGAAGGACGTGGCGCCTCACCCCCTGTTATAGGTCGAGAAGATCAATCGCCAGCCACTCACGCGCGGCCATAATGACCCTGCCACCCGCGCCAGGGAATTGTCAAGCCACACGATCACCGAGACTGCGTGGGGAGCGAAGTCGCCCACGTCCCATCCAATCATCACGCGCTAGCCTGGCCCGCTGCCTTTTTGGGGCCCGCGGCGCTCCGTCCTCGGCAAAGGCTTCGCACCGAAGCCAACTCCACACGCGCCTTGGCCTCAGGGGCTACTGTCGGCGTCCTGGGAACCAGGGTACCCAGACTTGCCTGCCTGCGGGCCGCGACGCGCTCCTACTTCGGCCTGGTACGGCTCAGCTGATCGACCAGGTGCTCAATACCCTCGCGAGGGCGCTAGGCCTCGCCAGGAGAACGACACCAAGACCCCCTCATGAGCGGCTTCGGCTAGGCTGCTCCGGTGGGGCAGAGAACCCAAGGCCAAGCCTGCCTCACGAGGAGGCAGTGACGCACTGCGCTAACGCGTGCCAGCGTGTGCCAGCGGCGCAGTTGCTGTTTTGGTGCAAAGGAGATAGCGCATGTGCAGGTTCCTGAGGGGCGAGACAAAGGTTTCACCTTCGGTGCAACAAGACCGAAGACCACAAGGACGACAGGGAGGATGTCACCACCGAGCCCACCACCGCGTCATCGTCTGATCCCTTTGCAGGCGAAGACCACTTTTGACAGGACAAGAACGTCCTTGTGTTCCTGCTCAAAATGGCTGTTGTGGGATCCCTTCCCGCCTAAACATTTCGGGGGAAGAGGACCCTAGCCGCCTATATAAGTAGCTAGGGTATCCATTGTGGAGACATTCTGATCTGATCTGGAGATTCCTCGCCTACGCATCAAGGAGCAAGAACACTTGCCTCCTGACCCTCTTGAGCTCTCCTCCTGATCTCAAGAACCACTGTACTTGTTCATACTCAAGCCCTCCTGAGGCTAATCCAACAAAGCAGGATGTAAGATTTTACATCGCAAGGTGGCCTGAACCTGGGTAAACACATGTATGTTTTTACTTGTTGCTTGCTTTAATCTCACCACCGGGCGAGGCGTGGCGCTAGGTAGTTGTGAGTGGGAGAGATTTTCGTTCATGCCCCTGTGTTCGAACTTCTTGGGTTTGTGGAGCCAGTAATTCGACATCAAGGGCCTCAGGCAGTAAAGGATAATAACTACCGAACGAGTTTTTGCAGCCTCACGAGGGGTCAAACATCATGGTATGAAGGCAATCCCAAGAGCGTCAAGATAGGTCTCCTCGCCCTAAAAGCGTGTAACACATAGATTGCACAACAATGGACAGAGACGCTAAACATGGTGCTGAATATCATGGTTCATTACATGCCCTTCCAGGGCTCCATACTTGTTTGTTCGAGTAACGCAAGGGAAAGAAAAACCAAGGGAGACAGGCGACGACCCTTGAGGCGCAACTACTCCCGAGGATCTGCACCCCGAGCTCAGCCAGAGTCCTCATCATGCTTCACCTGAGCGGGACGGAAGGACGACCAGCGCCACCTTCCAGCCAGGCACGGAGGCGGGGCGGCTGGTCGTAGCCGCCACTGCTGGAGCTGTGGTTCAAGGAGGAGCCGCCGCAGCTGGATGAGCTGCGTTCGTCGCCCAGGCCAAGCACCTCACCGCCGCCGTTGTCCACGGGGCAGCTCTCAGCGCGGTGCCCGTCTTCCCCAAACACCCTCACGAAGAGGGTCAAGTCGTCGCCATATCTGAAATGAAGGGTACACCATCCGCCAAAGCCGCGCGCGCGGGCAAACGTCTGCCAGCCGCGAGCCAAAGTCACGGCACCCGAGGTGGAGACCTCCACCGTGACCCATGAAGCCCTGCTGCAACAACCACCCGCTTGCATCCAAAAGCCTCCGGAGCTCGCGGCGAGAAGTTCGCCGGCTAGGGAGCGCAGGAGCTGAAGTCGGGTGCCGGCTGGGCTCTGCGACCACACGACAAACTCCAACGTCACCTCCGCCAAGTGGGAGCACGGCTGGGGAGGCCTGACGACCTTGGAGCGCCTCCCATCCTTCACAGGACCACCAATGCCACAGCATCCCCCGCCGCTCAAAGAACCACCGCCGCAGTTACCAAGGGCGGCTACGGGCACTTTGGGGGTCCGTCCACGCCCACTAGCAGCCCAGATGGGAGTCGCGGCACACTTGCAGGGGACAGCCTCGTCCCCTCTTGGTCGGCGGTGAGCCAGGCCCCTCCTGCCGGTCCTTCCCTTTCTCCACGGACGAGAACTTCCTGGTCGGCGCCATGAGCGGCTTGGTCAGGCGAAGGGCCAAAGAGAAGAAGGGGCTAGAGGAACAAAGGATGAACATGGGCAGCAAGGACTCCGCCTGCCGCCTTATTTATAGCCAAAAGAAGGCCAACCAACAGCCTCCATAATTACAGGCATTGATGGTCTTTTGCGCATGCAGGAACCTGTCAAGTCGCGCAGTCGCCAAGGCCGCGTGGGGAAGTGGAGATGTCCACATCCAATCAATCGCCATGTGTCAATCAAGGCCGCAGGCCTTTGGGGCCCACGGCGCTTCGCACATGACCCTTGGCTTCACCACGAAGCCAAGCCCGAGCGTACCTTGGGCCCGGGGGCTACTATCGGTATTTTGGAAACGGGGGTACCCAGACTTGCCTGTTACGGCCCAGGACGTGGCTCGCCAGGCGGCCTGGTACGGGCCGACATCTTCAGCGACCACTCAAGACCCTCGCGAGGGGCCAAGCCTCGCGAGGCTAATGACACAAGGCATACCCTGAGGTGGCCTCACTAGGCCGACTCGTGAGGATCGGAGATATTGAGGAGAGGGACACCTCGCGAGGTCCTTGTGACATTAGTAGTGACGACCAAGGCCAGGCGGGCGCCAGCGGGCACAGAGTGACAGTTTCCTCTTTGGTGCTAAAGGAGTAGGTGCAGGCGAAGAGTCCCGAGGCATCAGGCAAAGGTTTCCATATCAGTGCAACAAGACCAAGACCAGCGGGACAGCTGAACGGAGGTCATCGCGGAGCCCACGACGGCGTCACCACCAGAGCCTTTGGCAGGCGAAGACCACCTTTTGTCAGGATAGCTTGTACTAGTTGTCCCCCTTCAAATTTGGCCGTTGTGGGATCCCTTCCCGCTCAAAATTTTGGATGAGGACCCGGGCCACTATAAATAGGAGTAGCCACCACCATTGGGATCATCTCGTCTTGAGCTGATTAGATAGAAGGCCACACATCACAAGCTCACCCGAGCGCAAGAACCCCTCTCCTCAGGAGGCAGTTCATCCATGTACTAGTTCTTCATCAGCCTACAAGGCAATCCACCACACCACACTTGATTAGGGTGTTACACCACAACATTGCCCTGAACCAGTATAAACTTCGTGTCCCTTGTTCCTCGGATCTGACAAGTTAAGCCTAGGGTAGTTGGGTAGACGAACTAGGGCGAAAGGAGAGATCTTCGTGCGCACCCCAGAGTTCGAATCTTAAGGGTTTTGGCGGAACCCGAGATCCGACAATCATTTTCTCCGTCGCCCTCCTTCTCCTTAGGTGTATCCACCATGTACACGTCGTATGTAGACGTAGCTGTCCACCGCCCGGTTATGGGACGGCTTTGATCTGGATCTGCTTCGGCTTCGAGGTCCATACCTTCGATGTCTTCGGAAGCGTAGTCAAGTAGATCGGTAAGTTCTTCAACCCGGGCTACCAAGTGGGTGGTGGGTGGGGAGGTAAATTCTCCATCAGCCTCCAGTTCGAACCGGATATAATTCGTCTGTGTGTCCCCAGCTAAGGAGAGGGATTTTAACTATTTTAATATGTCACCAAAGGGTCTGTGCTGGAATATATCTACAACACTGAATTCGGCAATAGACGCCTGATCGAGCTTGAAGGGCGCATATGCGCATGATTCGAAACCTGAGGCCGGAGACAAGTCTGTAATTCCATTAACACAGATACGTTCGAGATCGGGTCCGTGTGCGGATCCAACACCGTTGAGTCTACGGCTTCCGGGGCTGGGTTGGTCCTCCCGTCCTCGGGTGACGCGATATTTTCCGGATCTAGGGCCAGGACAGTTACAGATGTTATTTCCTGATCCGATGACAGAGTTGGGTCGTGCCCATCGTGATGATAGGGAGAGGTCGCCGTGGGCTCGAATCCGTCGAAGATGAAGTCTTGGCGGGTATCAGCAACGTAGTTTAAGCTTTCGAATTTGAGTTAACGGCCAGGGGCGTAGCTCTTAATCTGCTCGAGGTGGCCTTCAGTGTTGGCATGGAGCGCAAAGCCGCCGAACAAGAAGAGCTGTCTGGGAGGGAAAATTTCCTCGGTGTTGCCGTTGTGGTTGATGACGCGATCCATCAGTCCTTCGGTCGATGACATAGTGGAACTATCAATGAAAGCACCAATGTTTGTGTCAAAACTGGCGGATCTCGGGTAGGGGGTCCCGAACTATGCGTCTGAGGATTGATGGTAACAAGAAGCTGAGGACACGATGTTTACGCAGGTTCAAGCCCTCTTGGGCGATCTAATACCCTAATTCGTGCTATATTAATATGGATGAATATGATTACAAGAGTTTATCTACCTCGAGATCATAATGGCTAAACCCTAGAGTCTAGCCTATGAGGATTTTGTGTTTCTCTATTAGCCTCTACGGACTAAGCTCCCTAGTTTATATATGCACCGAAGGGGCCTAGGGTTTGTACATTACCATCTTGCAGAGGAAGGAAAGATTACACCCGAACCTAAAACCTGCCAATTATACGAATACATGAGTCTTATCCGGATTCGAGAGACGATCTTCGACTATGATCATCACGGCCCACTAGTCCGGCCCACCAAGAGTTATCAGGCCACCCGAGAACCCCTCGATCTAGGACTCCCTCAGTGGTGGCTGACATTTTGCCTTCCCATGCTATAAATGAGGAGGGACAGGATCCCCTCCGCTCATCTTGATCTTCCCGCTGCTTTCTTCTCCTTGTTTCTCCTCCTTCATGTTGTGTTCATGGCTCCGATTCAGAGGTTCTCTGCAGCGGAGAAAGGCAAAGCCCCTGCGAAGGGGCCCGGGCCACTTCTGCCGAATAAGAGTCCTGGGCGCTCCAGGGTTGCCGCCGGAGGGCGTGAAGTGATGCAGACTTGGCTGGAACGACCGCCGCCTAGCTTCCTGACCCCCTTGTATGCGCAAGGCCAAGGGCGAGAAGACGGCACCCGCCTTCGCCTTGCAGTCGATCGCAGAGGACCAGCCGCGGCTGGTTTGCGATGGTGTCCATGCCGAGGGCACCTCTCGGGAGTTCGTGGTGTGGATGGCGATGCCACCTGCTTCTTGGATCCGGCTCCTGAGGTTCTTCGCAGAGC
The DNA here is from genome assembly GCA_902687465.1 of Secale cereale. Taxonomy (NCBI): domain Eukaryota; kingdom Viridiplantae; phylum Streptophyta; class Magnoliopsida; order Poales; family Poaceae; genus Secale; species Secale cereale. The sequence continues at coordinate 534,116,721 of LR738715.1, forward strand.
TGATGCCGACGAGGGGTCCCGCTGAGTTGTGGTTGCAGCACGCTGGGTGCTGCAGCCAGAATTTCATGGTGGAGATCGAGGTCGTCCCCCAGCCAGTGCCTTCATGACTCGAGGATGGGGCGAAATCGCCCGTACGTGCCCTCTTGAAGGAGCCTCCATCATCCATTTCGAGTTCGACGGAGCCTCCACGCTCTTCTTCAAGATCTTCGGTGAAGACGGCCAATGCCTGGAGTGCTGCCCTGGGAAGATGATCCATGCGACGCGGCCGCAGGCACTGAACTTGCCCTCGGCCTTGTCAGCGGCTCTTCCTCCAGCAGCAAATCACCTGAGCCTAGTGACGATCCTGAGACAAGTGATGATGACAGCTACGAACCCCCAAGCTCTCGTCGAGCCCGTAGTGTGGCGTGAGCGCCTGTCCGGCGCCGCTGGTGAAGTCTCCTGTCAGGCTCTCCTTAGGTTCCCTCTTTTGTTCCCTGCGAGGAGTCATGTCAAGCCCTGTGGGGGCATGTAAAAATCGAAATATTTTGTCTTTTATGTATTTACTCCTTTGTTTAATGTTGCGATCGCGTATTCCGCTTGGGCATCACCCCCTTTATCGTTCTAAAGGTGTCACATCCCTAGTCAGTGCTTGCATTAGGACTAGCTAGAGTGTGCATCATGTTTACTTTTCAAAGAAACTTGAAATGGGAATGACAGAAACCCCAGCACCCCTCTTCTAACAACTAGGGTTTAATAAAATCTTTTCCAATGTACTCAAAATGCCCTTCAAAAATGTTCATCATTTCTGCCTTGGTCTTAAACCTCTACCAAAAATGGTGCATAATTTTTTAGGGCATCCAAGGTCTCTGGATTAAATCATATGGTATTTGCATTTGGGCATTTAAATGCTATAAAATATTTTATGTGCCCAAATAATCATAAACTAAAATGTTCCATGCTGTTCATATTATATACAGTGGGCATGACTAGTTTTTTGAGCTATAAAAATGTTCTGGCATTTTTATTAATTCCACAAAGTTGCAAAAGAAATGAAACATAAAGTAAATAGGAAAAAAAGAAGGAAATCAAACTTACCTGAGCCCACTTACCTGTCTGGCCCAGCCGGCCCAGCCCATCAGGGGCATCCCCGTCTTCTTCGCCGCGCCAGCGCATGAAGCTGCTCGGTGGCGAGCGCCGCCGACGTGCCGGCCACCTCCTGTTCAGAATGACGTCACGCAGACCCCTCGACCCCCTCGACCACTCCCCTCTCCCTCCCCTCTCCTGGTTCTCTCTCCCTCGCACCGCCCGAGCGGAGCTCGTCGCTGCCGCCGTGTCCACCGAGTCCCCCTCGCCTCTCCAACGAGCCCCCGAGCTCCGCCTCGCTGCCGTGCTTCTCTACGCCGAACCACAGGACCCCGGGCGCCTTGAAGCTCCGCCTTCGAGCTCGTCTTCTCCGCACGGTCGCTGGACGCCATCGACAAATTCGTCGGACCCCGTGCCTCCCCTGCCTCGCCAGCAGTACCAGAAGAACCGCGGTGAGCCCTGGTTTCGTTTCCCCCATGCCCCGTCGCCTAACTTGCTCCCTAGCAGCACCAGCCACCAGAGCCGAGCGCTCCTCGCCGCCGGCCATGGTGCCGCCGCGGCCACAGCGGCTGCCACTCGCGTCAGAGTGCATCACCGCACTCAGCACATCACCACGGACCCGTAGCAACCAACTGGTGCTCCTGCCATGCGCTGTAACGTCGTTTTTGCCGATGCCCGAATTCCGGCCGCCACCTTCGAGCTCGCCGCCGATGATTCCGGCCACCCTAGCACCTAACGTCGCCTCCACTAGATGCGCACGAGCCCCAGCTCGCCGTAGAGCCCAACCGTGTCTCAAACAACGGCCTGTAGGCAAAACCCGAGCACCGCCGCCGCGTTTGGCCTCGCCGGCGTCGAGCCGCTGGTGGGTTTGACCTTTTTGACCATGCCTGGACTCCCCCCTGTGTCGCTGACATGTAGGGCCGGTCGTTGACTAACTTCAGTTTAGGTTTTAATTAAACACTAATTGTTGTCATTAGTTTAGTGAGTCACAGACATGTGGGGCCCAACCCCTGTTAACTTTAGTTTAGTGTTAAGCTCTTTTTAATTAGCTCCAGAGACACTAACATGAGGGACCCACTGGTCAGGTTTGACCTGGGCGCCCTGTTGACTTGCTGACGTCAGCATGATGTCATGCTGATGTAGTAAAGGATTTTTTGGGATTATTAGATTTAAAAACAATTCAGGAAAATTCCCGAAAATGCTTTAAACTTCAAAAAAATCATATAAATTCAACAGTAGCTCAGATGGAAAAGATTTATATATGAAAGTTGATCAGAAAAATCCAATCTTTCCAATGGAACTGGTTTCATGCATGTTTGAGCAAGTTAACCTTGCTGTTTACATTAAAACAAGTTAATGCACTTAAATAAATAATAGTTTGAGTTTCAATTTGAATCTTTGATTCAAATGGGCTCAAACCCTTCTGGTTATAGTTGCATTAGCCCAAAACACATAAATCTTTCCATATCATGAGCATGCATCATATTGTTGCATTTGTTTGCTTATTGATTGTATCGCCGATATTCTCCGTGTTAGGTCCTGCTCCCAAGGATACTTCTGCGTATCCAGCTGAAGAGCAGTATCCGACAACCACTCTGTCAGGAAAGCAATCATTGATCATTCCGATACAAACCCATCTTCTCGCTCCTGCTCTCTTTTACTGCATTAAGGCAACAACGTGTGAACTGCTACTTGCTGCGGTAGTTGAACCCTATTCCCTTGCATGACCTGTCATTGCCACAGTAAATAGTTGAAACCCACTAGCATGTGTAGGAGTTGATTGAGCCATGTGATGCGTGATCCACCATGCTATTTGTTTATGTTGCCTGCTATGCTTAGAGTTGTGTCAGGTCTGGTTCATCTGGGTGATGGATCAGAGTGAAATGATCATACCAGTAAAGAGAAGGAAGTGTGGAAAATGTTTAGTAAAGGTATCGCTGAAAGGCCATGTAGGAGTACATGGTGGGTTGTTTCATTGGAATCGTTCATAGGACCCGAGATCTGTATGTGTGGTTCAAGTTCCAGCTACTACCATGCATTGGGCCCGAAACCAATGGACCCTCTCGGCTTATTAATTACCCTTGATCTCTGTCCAGGAGTTGCAACTAGTTTCTGGTGTTTGTAGTTTACTGGTGGTCGTGCACAACGCTGACCCTCGGGGTGGGCTGTGATGCGATAGGTATGTGGCACGGTGTACCGGTTGCCCGTTTGGTGACTCGGGAACCCTGTACACATTGTTTGGGGCCGTGAGCGACACCCCGGCCGGATCTCCCCACGGATGGAACCCAAATAGGCGATAAACCTGGACGAGAGACTTGTGTAGTTAGTCAGGTCGTGGCCGACACCCTCGCTGGGCTTCCGCTTGAAGGTTGCCGAGTACTTTTCGAGTAAACGACGATAAGTGGTGGAAGCGTGTGTGAAGAAGTACACCCATGCAGGGTTATCAATCTATTCGAATAGCCGTTGTTCGTGGTACGAACTACTTGGTTACTCTTACAGTTCATAGACAAGTTGATGGATACTACTAAAAGCCTCAAGATAAGTGTGAGTGCCGCGGATGGCCCTTCCGTAGGATGACGGAAGAGGATCCTCGGTGGTGTATTGACGTGGTGAGTAGAGGACTCGTGTACGTTGTAATATCTTGCAATCTGTTGAGAGTTGTAGTATAGGTTAGCCAAGAGTCAAAGCTGGCTTTCTGCTATGAACTTCACTACCCCCTGTTGATAATGTTGCATGTATGATAGATTCTGTTGTAAGACTTGCTGAGTACCTTTGTACTCATGTTTGCTTAATAACTGTTGCAGAGGAGAACCCTGCCCCTTGTGATGGGTTCTACATAGACGTTGACGTCGACGAGTAGCTTGCTACCCAGACGGAGATCTGGAGCTTGTGGAGGGCCTTGTAGATAGTCAGGCTACACCAAGCTTGTTTTATTTTCTAAGTTGTTTGTACTCAGACATGTAGCTTCCGCTTGTGCTTGTATGACTGTATGACTTGAGTGTTGGGTCATGTGACCCCTACCTGTATGGATATGTTATGTATGGCTCTTGGAGCCTTTTAAATAAAGTACTTTGAGTCATAGAGTTCTGTTGTGATGCAATGTTGTATTTGCACATATTGAGCATATTGTGTGTATGATTGAAATGGTTGGTATGTGTGGGATCCGACACCTAGTTGTTTTCCTTTGGTAGCCTATCTTACAGGGAAATGCCTCCTAGTGCTTCCAATGAGTCTTGGTAGCTTGCTACTGCTCGGAACACGTAGGCTGGCCGGCATGTGTCCTTCTTCGTTCCTGTGTCTGTCCCTTAGGGGAAATGTCACGTGTTGTTCCTTTAAGTCCATGTAGCTTGCTACGACTTGGGTTCATACGTTGATGACCGACACGTTCGTTGATGAGTCATGGATGCCTGTCTCTGTAATTTAGTGCCACTTTTGGTTTATAACTAGCCATGTTGGCCCGGGTTCTCTGTCATATGGATGCTAGCGACACTATCATATACATGTGCCAAAATGCGCAAACGGTCCCGGGCCAGGTAAGGTGGCACCCGTGGGGATACCGTGCGTGAGGCCGCAAAGTGATATGACGTGTTACAGCTAGATCAGCGTGACTTAGGATCGGGGTCCCGACAGCGTTGGCATCAGAGCCGGACTGCCTGTAGGTTTCTCAAGCTAAACTGGTCGTTGTTGAGTCTAGAAAAATTCTTAGTTATATGTAGGGGAATTGATTGTGGAAGCGAACATAAGGCTCTTTTTACTCCTTTACCTTATGCCCTTTTGATCTGAGTCAGTCTATTCTTTCTACGGGGATTTAGGACTAGGCCTCTTATCCTTACTAGGTTCACGTGTTACTAATCCGTAGACTCTTAGGATTGTTGGTTTCAAGCCTCAGTTCAGTTTCTACCCTTTTAGTATGATGATTTGTTGGACCCAGAACCTTGATATGATATTGTTGAGTGGCTATGCTATCATTTGTATGATGTCTCAAATCTTCTTTTGAGCATTTATAGTTGTTATGCTGCCCGATTTCTTCCAGAAACACTAATGCCTTTGCATTACTTCGTGTTTCAGATGTCTGGCCGCACACCTCACCAAGTGGCTCGTTTGACTCGGTGCATTAATGTGCCCGGTCACACGGCCATGCTAGTCCGTGTGCTGACTGAGACCGGTTACCGTTGGTATCCTGAGTACACCGTGGAGGAACAGTACCGGGATTTCAATTAGAGTGTATTTCTACACAGTCCGGATATACCCCTCATATCCCGGAGCTAACGACCCCATCCATTAGTCTTATGGACTCGGGGTTAGTACCGAGATGGCAGTGTAGGATGCCGCTTATTCGATGATGACCATTCTCCGAGCTAGACATGCCCTGTTGCTGAACACTGAGTGCTGTTACATGCCAGCCACACTTCCCGGAGAGGAAGGCTACTACACTGTTCTGTATACTGATGCTGCTCATGAGGAGCCACTGCTTCAGACTACTGTTCAGATGCTGGAGGATAGGGACCGTGAGGTCCGTGCCCTCCGAATGGAGCTGTATAACACTCGAGCTGCCCACTGGACTACTTTGACACAGCTTGCATCTGCTGTGCACGCCGGATATCTGGATATGCGGGATTTGTACCCCGTGCGGACTCGTCTGCCTGATCGTATGGATTGGCGTGACGTTGGGGGTATTACACCTCCACGTGGGCGTCGGTTACCACCAGCATCAGTCCCGAGGCCACATCCATGTCCCTATGGTCCACAGCCTTTGAGTGCTCGAGAGTTTCAGATCCATCTGTTCCACTCCCAGGCTAAGGTGGTAATCTTTACGAAGATTACTACGGGAATATCTGAGCTAGACCGTGGTTGTAGTATTATTGTAGTAGTTGTATTTCCACAGTCCTGCGCGTCTTGTGGAATATGACTGAGCTAGTACTGAGTTCCGGAGGTGTAGTTAAATACTGTATAGGAGCTTGGAATGCCTCTGATGGGATGTATCGTGTTCAACCGTAGTTGTACTTTAGCCTTGGCTTGTACTAAACTATGTATGGTGTGTATGACCACTGGTGTATATATGGCAGTTTCTATATTACCATGTCGTACGGATGGACATCTCTGCATTCTGTGTCATCCATTACATTCTGCACTCCTATGTCAAGTTTTTGTCATCCTTATCTAAACCGTTGTTTTGTTTTCCTAGGATGGTCAACACTCGCAGCACTCCTGCTGCTCAGGAGCAGGGTGAGGCTAGTGGGGCTAGAGATGAGAATCTTCCCCAGCCACCCTCCTTGGCTGAAGTTATGCTCGAGGCAGAATGGAACAAGAGAGAGACCAACCGTCTGTTGGAACGCATAGAGCAGAACACTGGGTTCCGTCAGAGGAATGACGTGGTGTCAATCAATGACTTTATCAAGATGTGCCCAACGAAGTTTCATCACTCCACTGAGCCTCTGGATGCGGATGACTGGCTTCGTAGTATCACCCACAAGCTACACTCTGCCCGTGTGGCCGAAGCTGACAAGGTTATCTACGCCGCCTACCATCTTGAGGGCCCTGCCAGTCTATGGTGGTAGAACTTTGAGGCTATGCATCCTGCTGGCCAAATCACTACATGGGTTGAGTTCAGTGAGGCATTCCGTGAACATCACATTCCGGAAGGTCTCATGGATCGCAAGCGGGAGGAATTTTGCAATTTCACCCAGGGCCGGATAACTGTGGATGGCTATAATCGCGAGTTTGGCAACTTGGCACGCTATGCACCCGAGGAAGTATCCACCGATGCCAAGAAGCAGGCGAGGTTCCGCAAGGGACTCAGCCCTGAACTCCGCCGAGATCTATGTCTGCACGAGTGAACTTCCTTCTAGAAGTTGGTGAACAAAGCTATCAGTGCTGAGATGGGCCAGACTTATTTCGAAGCCACACGCAAGCATCCTCGTGATTTTGGTTCCTCATCCGGCTCTGGCTCTCACAAGCGCCGTCAGTGGGTTCCTAACACTGCTCTGCCACCCAAGTACACACCGAGGCCATCCTATGAGGCACCTCGCCCAACTCAACAGTATGCACCTGCCAAGACTTATGCAGGACCGCCTACCAATTTTGCTCCACGAACTAGCACTGTGACATGCTTCAAGTGTGGAGAACCGGGGCACTACATGCGTGAGTGTCCCCAGAACCAACCAGGAAAACCCGTTTGTCGTGGTAAGCGAACCGGCAAGGTGAATTATGTCAAGCCAATCCCCACTGCACATGGTCATGTCAACTATGTCTCTGCTGAGGAAGCTTATGAGGATCCTAAAGTCGTCCTTGGTACGCTTCTCGTTAACTGCCATCCGGCATCTGTTCTTTTCGATACTGGAGCATCCCATTCGTTCATATCTGAGAGCTATGCTCGAATGCACAACATGAATTTTTGTGACATGCCTACTTCCATGGTTATTCAAACTCCTGGTTCAAAGTGGCAAACCTCTAGGGTAAGCCATGGAAATGAAATCCTTGTCGATAGACTTGTTTTCCTTGCATCTCTAATCGCTCTCAAGTCCTTGGACATAAACATCATCTTGGGTATGGATTGGATGACAACTCATTACGCCAAGATTGATTGCTACACTAGGACCGTTCAACTTACACACCCATCTGGCAAGATAGTCAATGTCTTGACCCGAATGGCTGAGCATCAGCTCTACTCTCTTAATGCCAGCCCTCTACCAGAACTCGAAGATATCCCGGTAGTCCGTGACTTTCCGGATGTTTTCCCAGAAGAACTGCCAGGTGTTCCACCTGACAGAGATGTCGAGTTCGTGATAGATCTTATTCCAAGAACTGTCCCAATCTCTAGGAGACCTTATAAGATGGCAACCCTAGAATTAGCTGAGCTTAAGAAACAACTCGATGAGTCCTTGCAAAAGGGTTTCATCCGTCCTAGTTCTTCCCCTTGGGCTTCTCCCGTCCTCTTCGTCAAGAAGAAGGATGGAACGGAACGGATGGTTGTAGCTTACTGACCTGTCAATTTGTGCACCATAAAGAACAAGTATCCGCTCCCCAGGATCAACGACCTGTATGATCAGCTCGCTGGATCCTCAGTCTTTTATAAAATGGATTTGAGGTTGGGTTACCATCAAATCAAAATCAAGAACGGGGACATTCCTAAAACGGCTTTTGTTACTCGTTATGGCCAATACGAGTACACCGTCATGTCCTTCGGGTTAACCAATGCCCCAGCCACCTTCTCCCGGCTAATGAATTCTATATTCATGGAGTATTTGGATAAATTCTTCGTGGTATACCTCGATGATATACTCATCTACTCGAAGAACAAGGAAGATCATGCCGAGCATCTAAGGCTGGTATTGACGAAACTTCGAGAGCACCGCCTTTATGCCAAATTCTCTAGATGTGAATTCTGGTTGCCGGAAGTGACCTATCTAGGTCATGTGATCTCTGGCAAGGGTATTGCTGTCAATCCCGAGCGAGTTCAAGCCGTCCTTGATTGGACTGCCCCTGAATCGGTCAATCAAGTTAGGAGTTTCCTTGGCTTAGTGAGCTATTGCCGACGCTTCTTCGAGAATTTCTCCAAGGTTGCTAAACCTCTAACTGAACTCCTCAAGAAAGATAAAAAGTTTGAGTGGACCCCACTGTGTGAGTCCAGCTTTCAGGAACTGAAAAGACGCCTGACATCTGCACCCGTACTGGTACCACCAGACTTTTCCAAGGATTTTATTTTCTACTACGACGCCTCGCGACAAGGACTAGGTTGCATACTCATGCAAGATCGTCAAGTGATTGCATATGCATCTCGACAGTTGCGTCCACATGAGGATAACTATCCTACCCATGATCTAGAGCTTGCAGCTGTAGTCTACGCACTCAAAACATGGCGACATTAACTTCTTGGTAATCGCTGTGAAATCTTCACTGATCACCAAAGTCTGAAATACATCTTCACCCAACCGGATCTAAATCTCAGGCAAAGACGTTGGGTTGAGTTGCTCACAGATTACGACTTAGGAATCACTTACACCCCTGGGAAGGCCAATGTCATGGCCGACGCACTAAATCGTAAGTCTTATTGTAACAACTTGATGTTACAACATGGGCAACCACTTCTTCACGAGGAATTTCGTAAACTTAACCTTCACATTGTTCCTCGAGGATTCCTTTCCACCTTGGTGGCGGAACCTACCCTTACGGATCAGGTCATCAAAGCACAGAAGGTTGATCCGGGTATCTCCCGTATTAAGAGGAACATCAAGAAAGGAGTCGCGGGATGTTTCTCAATTGATAATCAAGGAGTCGTGTTCTTTAGCAACCGCTTAGTGGTTCCTAAAGTACGAAACCTGAGACGGTTGATCCTTAAGGAGGCTCATGAATCTCCTCTCACAATTCATCCCGGTAGTACCAAAATGTATCAGGACCTACGCCAGAGGTTCTGGTGGACTAGGATGAAGAGAGAAATCGCTCAGTTCATTGCTAACTGCGATGTTTGTCGTCGAGTTAAAGCAGAACATCAACGGCCTGCTGGCACCCTTCAACCTTTAGCTATTCCTGAATGGAAATGGGACAAGGTCGGTATGGACTTCATTACCGGGTTTCCCAGGACCAGGAAAGGGAATAATGCTATCTTCGTCGTTATCGACCGCCTCTCTAAAGTAGCCCATTTCCTACCTGTTCGAGAGAGTATAACCGCTAGCCAGCTAGCAGATTTGTAGGAACTCATCTCTCTTTCAGCACCGCCTTCCATCCTCAGTCAAGTGGTCAACTGGAACGAGTCAATCAAATTCTGGAAGACATGCTTCGAGCCTCTGTCATCTCTTTTGGTATGGAATGGGAGAAGTGTCTTCCATTTGCCGAATTCGCTTATAACAATAGTTATCAAGCCAGCTTGGGCAAAGATCCCTTCGAAGTTCTATATGGACGAAGATGTCGAACACCTCTTAACTGGTTAGAAACCGGGGAAAGACAATTCTTTGGTCTGGATATGATCCAGGAAGCAGAAGAGCAAGTTCGCATCCTTCGTGAGAAATTGAAAACAGCCCAGTCTCGGCAGAAGAGCCAATATGATAGTCATCATAAGGCTGTGACTTTTGAAGTCGGCGATAAGGCTTACCTTCGGGTTACTCCTCTTAAGGGAACCCATCGTTTCGGTATCAAAGGCAAATTGGCCCCTTGTTACATCGGTCCTTTTCGCATTCTTGCCAAACGAGAAGAAGTTGCCTACCAATTGGAACTACCTCCGCACCTCTCCAGAGTTCATGATGTCTTCCATGTATCTCAACTCAGGCATTGCTTCTCGGATCCTAACCGCGGAGTGGACCACGAAACTCTTGATCTCCAGGACAATCTCACATATCGAGAATACCCCCTTCGTATTCTTGATCAAACCGAGCGTACCACTCGACGTCGTAATATCAAGTTTCTCAAGGCTCAATGGTCACATCATTCCGAGAGTGAAGCTACCTGGGAAAGGGAGGATCGTCTTCGACTTGAGTACCCCACCCTCTTTCCGGAGGAACCCGAATCTCGGGACGCGATTCTTTTGAGTGGGGGTGAGTTGTCACATCCCTAGTCAGTGCTTGCATTAGGACTAGCTAGAGTGTGCATCATGTTTACTTTTCAAAGAAACTTGAAATGGGAATGGCAGAAACCCCAGCACCCCTCTTCTAACAACTAGGGTTTAATAAAATCTATTCCAATGTACCCAAAATGCCCTTCAAAAATGTTCATCATTTCTGCCTTGGTCTTAAACCTCTGCCAAAAATGGTGCACAATTTTCTAGGATATCCAAGGACTCTGGATTAAATCATATGGTATTTTCATTTGGGCATTTAAATGCTATAAAATATTTTATATGCCCAAATAATCATAAACTAAAATGTTCCATGCTGTTCATATTATATACAGTGGGCATGACTAGTTTTATGAGCTATAAAAATATTCTGGCATTTTTATTAATTCAACAAAGTTGCAAAAGAAATGAAACATAAAGTAAATAGGAAAAAAAGAAGGAAAGCAAACTTACCTGAGCCCACTTACCTGTCTGGCCCAGCCGGCCCAGCCCACCAGGGGCATCCCCATCTTCTTCGCCGCGCCAGCGCATGAAGCTGCTCGGTGGCGAGCGCCGCCGACACCCCGGCCACCTCCTGCCTGCCTGGCTGGCCTCCTCGACCCGCTGGATGAATCAGAACGACGCCACGCAGACCCCTCGACCCCCTCGACCGCTCCCCTCTCCCTCCCCTCTCCTGGTTCTCTCTCCCTCGCTCTGCCCGAGAGGAGCTCATCGCTGCCGCCGTGTCCACCGAGTCCCCCTCGCCTCTCCGACGAGCCCCCTAGCTCTGGCTCGCTGCCGTGCTTCTCTACGCCGAACCACAGGACCCCGGGCGCCTTGAAGCTCCGCCTTCGAGCTCGTCTTCTCCGCACGGTCGCCGGACGCCATCGACAAATTCATCGGACCCCGTGCCTCCCCTGCCTCGCCAGCAGTACCAGAAGAACCGCGGTGAGCCCCGGTTTCGTTTCCCCCATGCCCCGTCGCCTAACTTGCTCCCTAGCAGCACCAGCCACCAGAGCCGAGTGCTCCTCGCCGCCGGCCATGGTGCCGCCACAGCCACAGCAGTTGCCACTCGCGTCCGAGTGCATCACCGCACTCAGCACATCACCATGGACCCGTAGCAACCAACTGCTGCTCCTGCCGTGCGCTGTAACGTCGTTTTCGCCGACGCCCGAATTCCGGCCGCCGCCTGCGAGCTTGCCGCTGATGATTCCGGCCACCCCAGCACCTAACGTCACCTCCACTAGATGTGCACGAGCCCCAGCTCGCCGTAGAGCCCAACCGCGTCTCAAACGACGGCCTGTAGGCAAAACCCGAGCACCGCCGCCGCGTTTGGCCTCGCCAGCGTCGAGCCGCCGGTGGGTTTGACCTGTTTGACCACGCCTGGACTCCCCCCTGTGTCGCTGACATGTGGGGCCGGTCGTTGACTAACTTCAGTTTAGGTTTTAATTAAACACTAATTGATGTCATTAGTTTACTGAGTCACAGACATGTGGGGCCCAGCCCCTGTTAACTTTAGTTTAGTGCTAAGCTCTTTTTAATTAGCTCCAGAGACACTGGTAAGGTTTGACCTGGGCGCCCTGTTGACTTGCTGATGTCAGCATGATGTCATGCTGACGCAGTAAGGATTTTCTGGGATTATTAGATTTAAAAACAATTCAGGAAAATTCCAGAAAATGCTTTAAACTTCAAAAAAATCATATAAATTCAATAGTAGCTCAGATGGAAAAGATTTATATATGAAAATTGATCAGAAAAATCCAATATTTCCAGTGGCACTGGTTTCATGCATGTTTGAGCAAGTTAACCTTGCTGTTTACATTAAAACAAGTTAATGCACTTAAATAAAAAATTGTTTGAGTTTCAATTTGAATCTTTGATTCAAATGGGCTCAAACCCTTCTAGTTATAGTTGCATTAGCCCAAAACACATGCATCTTGCCATATCATGAGCATGCAACATATTGTTGCATTTGTTTGCTTATTGATTGTATCGCCGATATTCTCCGTGCTAGGTCCTGCTCCCGAGGATACTTCTGCGTATCCAGCTGAAGAGCAGTATCCGACAACCACTCTGTTAGTCAAGCAATCATTGATCATTCCGATACAAACCCATCTTCTCGCTCATGCTCTCTTTTAGTACATTAAGGCAACAGCGTGTGAACTGCTACTTGTTGCGGTAGTTGAACCCTATTCCCTTGCATGACCTGTCATTGCCATAGTAAATAGTTGAAACCCACTAGCATGTGTAGGAGTTGATTGAGCCATGTGATGTGTGATCCACCATGCTATTTATTTATGTTGCCTGCTATGCTTAGAGTTGTGTCAGGTCTGGTTCATCTGGGTGATGGATCAGAGTGAAATGATCATACCAGTAAAGAGAAGGAAGTGTGGAACATGTTTGGTAAAGGTATCGATGAAAAGCCATGTAGGAGTATGTGGTGGGTTGTTTCATTGGAACCGTTCATAGGACCCGAGATCTGTATGTGTGGTTCAAGTTTCAGCTACTACCATGCATTGGGCCCGAAACCAATGGACCCTCTCGGCTTATTAATTACCCTCGATCTCAGTCCAGGAGTTGCAACTAGTTTCTGGTGTTTGTCGTTTACTGGTGGTTATGCACAGCGCTGACCCTCGGGGTGGGCTGTGATGCGACAGGTATGTGGCATGGTGTACCGGTTGCCCGTTTGGTGACTCGGGAACCCTGTACACATCGTTTGGGGCCGTGAGCGACACCCCGGCCGGATCTCCCCACGGATGGAACCCAAATAGGCGATAAACCTGGACGAGAGACTTGTGTAGTTAGTCAGGTCGAGGCCGACACCCTCGCTGGGCTTCCGCTTGAAGGTTGCCGAGTACATGTCGAGTAAACGGCGATAAGTGGTGGAAGCGTGTGTGAAGAAGTACACCCCTGCAGGGTTATCAATCTATTCGAATAGTCGTTGTTCTTGGTACGAACTACTTGGTTACTCTTACAGTTCGTAGACAAGTTGATGGATACTACTAAAAGCCTCAAGATAAGTGTGAGTGCCGCGGATGGCCCTTCCGTAGGATGACGGAAGAGGATCCTCGGTGGTGTATTGATGTGGTGAGTAGAGGACTCATGTACATTGTAATATCTTGCAATCTGTTGAGAGTTGTAGTATAGGTTAGCCAAGAGTCAAAGTGGGCTTTCTGCTATGAACTCCACTACCCCCTGTTGATAATGTTGCATGTATGATAGGTTCTGTTGTAAGACTTGTTGAGTACCTTTGTACTCATGTTTGCTTAATAAATGTTGCAGAGGAGAACCCTGCCCCTTCTGATGGGTTCTACATAGACGTTGACATCGACGAGTAGCTTGCTACCCAGACTGAGATCTGGAGCTTGTGGAGGGCCTTGTAGATAGTCAGGCTACACCAAGCCTGTTTTATTTTCTAAGTTGTCTGTACTCAGACATGTAGCTTCCGCTTATGCTTGTATGATTGTATGACTTGAGTGTTGGGTCATGTGACCCCTACCTGTATGGATATGTTATGTATGGCTCTTGGAGCCTTTTAAATAAAGTACTTTGAGTCATAGAGTTCTGTTGTGATGCAATGTTGTATTTGCCCATATTGAGCATATTGTGTGTATGATTGAAATGCTTGGTATGTCTGGCATCCGACACCTAGTTTTTTTTTTACTATATACTGCAAGGCAAAAGCCTCACAGCCCACTTTATTGAGATATAATAAAATCAAATTACAACAAGGTTAGAAATACTTACATGAGCAAACTAAACAAAAGAACCTAAGGTAAGTTAGTTAGCCAATACATGAAGCTATCCTTGTATTTACATGTTATCATATGAGATAAAAGGGTCATGTCATGAATAAAATTGTGTCTCCATCGCCGAAAAAGAGGAGTTTCATTTCTGAAGACCTTTCCATTCCTAGTAATCCAGATGTTCCAGACAGCAGTGAAAACCACTTCAGTAAAGAATGGTTTGCCAAAATCATCCCTAGCTTTGCAAGCCATTTGGTAGGTGGTCATACCAGGTACTAGATCCTAGGAGATTTGCAAATAATTCCAAACTCTTTGGCTGAAGATGCAGGAGAAGAAAAGATGGCTCACATCTTCATGTATATGATGAGGACATAGAACACAGGTTAGGTCATCCACATGCCAATGCCTGCGTTGAAGCATATCTCTGGTGTTCCGCCTGTCTCTGAGCAGTAGCCAGCCAAACATTTTAATCTTCATTGTGCATGCACTTTTCCATATCCAAGGGAAGATAGGGTCAGTAACTATTTGCTGATGAACTTGAGTGTAGTATGATTTTGGCCTAAAAGATCCTTTATTAAAAGGCCAAATCCAGCTATCAGTGTCTTGAGAAGTGCACTGAGAACTCAGAGCAGTCTGTAGGTCCTGCCGTTCATCAAAAGCATGTGTGGATAAAGGCAGGTGAAAGAGCCCCATAAGATCCTGATCCAACACTTGAGCCACAGAAAGTTGACCATCAATCACATATGAAAATAATCTGGGGAAATAATTACTCAGTGTTTCTCCATTGAGGTCAGATAGCCAAGGATCATTCCAGAATAACATGGAGGTGCCATTACCAAGGCAAGGCTTGGCAAAAGACAAGTATTTGGAAGATAATTTGAAAACATCTTTCCACCAAAAGGATCCACAAAGGATAGTGGAGTGAGGCAGAGAGTCATTGTAGTACGAATCCCAGACCAAGCTGACCCAAGGGATATCATGATGGTTGTAGAATTTATGGAGGAATTTCATCAACAGAGCTTCATTTTGCACCTTGAGGTTAAGCACCCCAAGACCCCCTTTATCCTTTGGTAAACAGACCAATTTCCATGCAACAAGAGACTGTTTTGGTGTGTTAGAATTGCCTCTCCAAAGGCACTGTCTCTGTATTCTTTCAATCTGCTTGAGAATACCAATTGGAATATCCAGAGTGCAAAGGAAATAAATGGGCATAGAAGATAAGACAGACTGTAGGAGTTGTAGTCTGCAACCTTGATTAAGAAAACAAGATGATGCAGAAAGCCTTCTTTCAATTCTGTGCACTAAAGGAAGCAAGTCCTGGACTGTAGGTTTGGTGGTACCCATGGGCAGACCTAAATAGGTAAAGGGCATTGTTCCAAGCTTACAACCTAAAACAGTTGATAATCTGTTTGCCTCTTCAACAGATAGGTTAATGGGTAACATCATAGATTTAGCAAAGTTGACTGATAATCCAGTTGAAGCTGCAAAAACATCCAACATGTCCTTCAAGGCAATTAGTTGCTGATCCACAGCAGGAAGAACAATTACAATATCATCTGCATATTGAACAATTGGATAATGTGGACAGTTTGTAGGGATTGGCAGAGTTAAAATTCCTTTGCTGCACATGTCATTCACCACAGATTGCAATAAATCAGCAGCTAGAACAAATAGCAAAGGGGACATGGGGTCCCCTTGTCTGACCCCTCTCTTACAATGGAAGTGACTTCCTGGTACCCCATTCAGCAGAACTGATGAAGACCCAGAAGATAAGATAGTCCTGATCCATGAAATCCACTTCTCATTGAAACCCTTGTATCTAAGGATTCTTAAAATAGCTTCATGTTCAATGGTGTCAAAAGCTTTAGTGAAATCCAGCTTAAGAAGCACAATAGGTCTTTTTGAAGCCTGACATTGATGTATATATTCAAAACACCAAGCCAAACAGTCTTGGATAGATCTAGACTTCAAAAACCCATACTGATTCTTGTGCAAGCATGACAGAATGACTCCTTGCAGCCTATTAGCAAACAATTTTGTTAAAAACTTTAAGCATGTGTTAGTGAGAGAAATAGGCCTGTAGTCATTCATAGTTTTAGAGCTTAGTTTCTTGGGTATCAGAGTTATCAAGGAAGTGTCTATACATTCCAAGTTTAAAGATCCATCATAAAATTCTTGCACTAACTTCATGAAATCCTCCTTAATAACATTCCAGCATTTTTTTAAAAAGAGCCCAGTGAAACCATCAGGCCTAGGAGCTCTATCAGATGGCATTTGCTTGATAACCAGCTCAATTTCCTCTTTTGAAAAAGGCCTAGTTAAATCATCCAGACCCTCCACTCTTGTAATAATGGAGTCCAAGTAAAACTCCATGTGAATACCATTGGAACAACCCATTCTATCTTTGAACTCGTGTGCGCCACCTCAAAAGAGTTACCTGCAGTCAAACTCCACCACCCCTTTGTTGATACTGATGCATATGTAGCTAGTTCTGATGTAAGTCTTGCTGAGTACCTTTGTACTCACGTTTGCTTAATTTATGTTTTTGCAGAGAGACTTCAGTCTCGCTAGTGGTTCCGCGTGGACTTCGACGTTTAGCTTGTTACCTCAGCTACGATCTTGTACCCTTGGGAGGGTCTTGTAGATAGTCAGGCTTCTCAGCCTTTTTCATTTGTAGTTGTCTGTACTCAGACATGTTATGCTTCCGTTGCCTGTATGCTCTGTATGTTGGGTCATGTGACCTCTGTTTGTAATAAATGCTATGATGGCTCTTCTGGGCCTTTATCTATATGAGTTGTTGAGTTATGTTGTGATGCCATGTTGTACAACACATACTTGCATGTTATGCGTACGTGTAATGTGTATTGCTATGTGTGGGATCCGACACCTAGTTGTTTTCCTTTGGTAGCCTATCTTACAGGGAAATGCCTCCTAGTGCTTCCAATGAGCCTTGGTAGCTTGCTACTGCTCGGAACACGTAGGCTGGCCGGCATGTGTCCTTCTTCGTTCCTGTGTCTGTCCCTTAGGGGAAATGTCACGCGTTGTTCCTTTAAGTCCATGTAGCTTGCTACGACTTGGGTTCATACGTTGATGACCGACACGTTCGTTGCTGGGTCATGGATGCCTGTCTCTGTAATTTAGTGCCACTTTTGGTTTATAACTAGCCATGTCGGCCCGGGTTCTCTATCATATGGATGCTAGCAATACTGTCATATACGTGTGCCAAAATGCGCAAACGGTCCCGGGCCAGGTAAGGTGGCACCCGTGGGGATACCGTGCGTGAGGCCGCAAAGTGATATGACGTGTTACAACTAGATCGGTGTGACTTAGGATCGGGGTCCCGACAAAAGGTAGCTTGATGCTCTCCGCTGACAGCACCTAGTCCCCAGGTAGGCTTCAGCCGTCGCTGGTATGCCAGGTCGTGATGCCGTGGTGAATGCCAGGAGGTGAGAGGCCCGAGGTCCGGTAAGAGCCCCCGAGGCGCGATGCTCAAGAGGTCCCCTTTAGTGCACAAGCGGGTCCCTAGAGGCCGAAAAAAGAGGATGATGACGTTTCCCAAGCAGGGCTGCGAGAGGAAATGAGAGAGGCATCCGGCCGTGAGATCTTAGCTGATGCGCTAGGGTGAATTATCTAGCAGTTCTTCCTCGTGGTGGGGGTTGTCCGCGTCCTTGCTAGAGCGTTCCTAGGCGAGGCCCATGCCAGTCTCTCCCCCTTTGGCTTGCATAGGTGCTCTACGCCCTCGGGTCCCAGCCCTCGAGCGAGGCCCAGCCGCCGCTGGTATGCCAGGTCACGATGCCGTGGTCAAGGACAGGGGGTGAGCGCTCGAGAGCCAGTAGGAGCTCCTGAGATGCGATGCTCAGGTACCCTCCCTTTAGCGTGCAAGCTTGTTGCGTCGGGGTGAGTGGCAAGCAGGCCCACTCCTAGTTCGGCCCTGGAGTCCTGCAAATCAATCTAGAAAAGAAGTCATAGCCTATTGCGACGCCCTGCTGTCGCTGGTCTTTCCGTAGAAATGCGAATACACTGAGGACCTCGTGAGGTGACGTGTGGGATGCTATTCGCGAGCCAGAGCTCAGCCTCTCAAATTTTTCTGCGCTGCAGGGACGAACACAAGCACAGGTACTATGCCGACGGCCTTTTGGAACGAGAAGTGGCATGTCAGTAGCAAGCGGGAGCCGCGAGGGGTGCCGGGGCACCGGAGGTAATCACGGTCTAGGAATGATGCAGCCCAAGGGGCACCCACAACTAAGCAAAATGGGAAATGTCACCTGGCAACGTTGGTGAAGAAGTGTTGGTGTAGCCAAAGACGCTCGCTGCAGATGTTGTTGCTCATGAGTCCCTTGGCTCCGGGATCTCGCAGGCTCCTGAGATTCCAGGAGCTTGCGAAGAACCAGTGGCCCTTTCCGCCAGGATCTCATGATGCCTGGCCTCGTGAGCCGCCAGGACGCCCCGCATGTTGTGCTGGTGCAGGGCAGCTTGGTTCGGTAGGCCAAAGGGCATGCGAACATAGTTGTGGGGAGGGCCCTTGCACCGGCCCACCTGAGATGGCCAATAGAGCTCCTGAGATGTGACTCCGTTGAGTCCTAGGATGCTGCGCAGACGCGCAGCCTGCCGCCCGAGCCTGGGATGATAGTTGCACTTGGTGGTGTGGGGCGACGCTCGCCTCGCATTGCTCTTGGTACCTGCAAGTCTTCGATGATCTGGTCGATGAACTCCTGAGCACTTGGTGCTTCGTGCCTTGTGCCCTCTTTGCGAAAACGTGCGTTGAAGCACGCCTCCAGATGGTGCCCGAGTGCCTCCCTCATGGCGTTGGGCAGGTCTGAGGCCCTCCAGAGGAGAGCCCCTAAGCCCATCTAGAGAGGGGCATCGGGCGCGCCTTCCTATGCGAGGGAGGAAGGCGCTCCGGTCACGAGCGCGGATCCTAAGGCGCGGCCGCTGGGTGCTGCTTCCTCGTGAGGCTCCAGGGCGAGCAGCTGCTTCTTCTTCTTTGGGACGGCTTCAGGAGGGAAAGCAAATCACTCGTTGTCGGTATTCTCCACTGCTGCAGCTTGGTAGACGTGCTCGAGAGCGCACACCGCATCCTTCTCATCACAGGCAACCACGATGATGTCGTCGCTTCCCGGCATCTTGAGGACGTTGTAGCTGTGGTGAGTAACTGCCATGAACTTGGCTAAATCTGGGTAGCCAAGTATGGCGTTGTATGGGAGCTTGATGTGTGCGACGTTGAAGTCGATGAGCTCGGTGCGGTAGTTATTGTGGTCGACAAAGGTGACAGGGAGGCGGATCGGTCCTATTGGCGTTGTCGAGCCATCGGTCACTCCGAAGAAAGGCCTGGCGGGTTGGATTTCCTCATACGACACCTGGAGCATGTCGTAGGTCCCGACGGAGAGGACGTTGAGTCCTTCCGCACCGTCGATGAGGGTCTTGGTGACGAGCACGTTGTTGATGGTAAGCGAGCAGAGCAGAGGGGAGGGCGCCAGCCACGACCTCGCACTTGAGTAGGTCAGCGGAGGTGAAGGTGATGACACACTTAGACCATCTGAGGGGTCTCATTATCTCGAGCTTGGGGAGGGCTGCGTTCACTTCTCGAGCAAACTTCTTGAAAACGCGATGAGATGCTAGGTCCTGAGCGCCCCCCAGGATGCATGCCACTGCGCGTGGCTCCTGAAAGCCCCCAGCCCCTTCATCTTGATGGTGGTCGTCGTTCCTTTTCAGTGGTGGTGGCAGCGGAGGAAGGGTTGCGTTGTCCCAGGGGCGATCTTCACGCTGCTGCCCCTCCAATAATCCTCGCGAGGCTGGTCTCTCCATGGGCCCTCATGAGGCTGGCCCTGCCAGTGATCCTCATGAGGCCGCACACGCCAGCCTTGGCGAGAGTCACGATTCTCCCAGCATCCTCCTCCACGGCCACCTCCACGACAGTAGCCTCGCTCGCCGCGCTCGGGGCTGCGTCCAAAGCGTGCAACGCGGATGGCCTTGAGTTCCTGGCAGTCGTTGGTGTTGTGGTTGTGCACATTGTGGAACGCGCAGAACGAGCAGCTGCCTTTAGTGGAATCGGGGTAATTGCACCCGCGCTATCTCAGACTCAGCCGCGAGTATTGATGGTCCTTTGCGCTTAGCCTCCTTGGTCTTGGCCATCTTGTCTTGTGGATCAGCCTCAGGGAGCTCAGCGAGCAAGAGGCGACCCTTTTCTGCCTGCGCGCACTTGATTGCGAGGTTGAACATCTCTAGATCCAAGCATAGGTCCTCCTGAATGGCGAGTTCCTCCTTCATCCTGACATCTTGGACGCCATCAGTGAATGCTGAGACGATGGCTTCATCAGATATCTTGGGGATCTTGATGCAGACGTTGGTGAAACGTTGCATGTACTTGCGCAGGATCTCTCCAGGTTGCTGCTTGATGCGCCGCAGGTCACCTACCGCCGGGGCACGGTCACGGGTCCCTTCGAAGTTGGAAACGAAGCGTTCACGCAGCTCACCCTAGGAGGAGATCGATTCCTTCGGGAGGTTCAGGAGCCACGAACGAGCGCCATCTTTGAGAGCCATGGGAAACCAGTTGTCCATGACCTTCTCATCACCACTAGCCGCTTCGTTGATCAGTTTGTAGAGCTACAGGAACTTTGCTAGGTTAGGTGTTCCATCGTAACGCGGGGGTAGATTTGGCTTGAACTTGCCGGGCCAGATGACATGATGGAGCTCCGGCGTAAATGCCTTGCAGCCCGCCGTGCTGACTGGTGCTTGCTGCTGAGGTGGAGCCTGGTCTGGGTGTTCGTGCGCCACTGCGCGGGGAGACGTGTGACCCTGACGAGGTGGAGCATGAAGCACGCGCGCCTCGCCTAGCGGCTGCTGCACCACTTGACAGCTTTCTTCATCTCGCGCGGCCACCCTGCGTGGTTGGTCATGCTGGGGGGCCCCACGCCTTGGCTTAGGGAAGACGTCTCTCCGGAGCGGTGGAGGAGGTGCGTCGCGCGCCTCGTCACCTGACTGATGTTGTGGAAGTGGCAGCAAACGGCACGATGCTGGAGCTTCTCCAGCTGCGCTGACGAACACGGCGATGCGGTCCAGCCATTCCTTGTAGAGGTCGTAGACCGGGCGGTAGTGCAGGAGCTCACGCGCCATGAGGAGCGCGGCCTGCGAGTTTGCCAGGCCACGACGGGCGTGGGAGCATGAAGCAGCCGCCGGAGTCAGCGACGGGGTTGAAAGGCGACCATCGCATCGCACGGAGAGCGAGAACGATGAATCCTGCTACTCGAGGGCAGTGGGGCCGGTGGGAGCGTTACCTACTGGTGATGGAGACCTACGGGGGATACCTTCTCCGGGGGGTGCCGTCGGGCCATGCGAGCGGCCACAGCGGCCCGGCGCTCGGCACGAACGGGGTGGACGTCAGCCATTGGGCGGTGAAAACCCTACCTGGCGTGCCAAATGTCGGATTCAGGGCTCCGCAAAATCCTACTTGGTTCGAACTCTGGTGTGTGTGCGAAGATATCACCCTCGCCTCTCTATCTACTCGTCGTCTGACCAACTAGCACGATGAATAGGTATGTAAAAGAGACACGAGGCAGTTTATCCTGGTTTTGGCCACCTAGCGGTGAGTGGTCCTACTCCAGCAGTATGGTGGACTAGCCTCGAGATGGGCTATGGATGAACTAGTACAATGAGTGAACAACCTCCTCAGGAGAGGTGTTCTTGCTAGGTGGTGGAAGAGAGGGTCTGAATCATCCGTCCCCCTTGCTGGGTGGTGGCTATCCTACTTATATAGTGGCCTTGGTCCTCTTCCCGAAATGTTTGGCGGGAAGGGATCCCACAACACGCAATTTTGAAGGGGGGCAACTAGTACATTTTATCCTGACTAAAGGAGGTCTTCGCCTGCAAAGCCTCTGATTCGGACGCCATGGTGGGCTCGGTGATGACCTCCGTCCTTCCATCTTGGTGGGCTTGGTCTTGTTGCACTCGAATGGAAACCTTTGGCAGATTTCTCGGGACTCTGCGTCTGAGCTTGCTTCCTTAGCACCAAAGAGGAAACTGTTGTACTGCACCAGTTGGCGCCCGCCTGGCCTTGATCACCATGGCTTGCGTCATGCAAACCTCGCGGGGTGGGGGGTTGCGTAGAGTTCTCCGCTCTCGGGAGCCAGCCAGCCGAGGCTGCCCATTCGGGAGGTCTTGGTGTTGTCCGCCCCGCGAGGCTTGGTCCCTCGCGAGGGTCTTGAGTGTCGTTGCCGAAGATGGGTCGTGCCTGGCCTGAAAAGGTGCCATGTCATGGGCCGCAGGCAGGCCAGTCTGGGTACCCTGGTTCCCAGAACGCCGACACCTAGGGTTGTAAATAATCATCTTGCAGAGGGAGCAAATATTACACCCGTACTTAAACTTGCCATTCTACACATATAGGAGTCCTATCCAGACACGAGGGATAATCTTCTATGTTGATCTTCAGGGCCCACCAGTTCGGCCCATAATGAGTAATACGGCCACCCGAGGACCCCGTAGTCCAGGACTCCCTCAATCACCGTCACCATGCCGTCGTGCTAACAGAACTCATATACTTCCACGACACTTTTCTGGATCAAGAGTCCGAGGGACGTCATCGAGCTGAACATGTGTAGAACTCAGAGGTGTGGTACGTTTGGTGCTTGATCAGTCAAAACAAGAAGAAGTTTGGCTACATCAACCGCGTTGTAAAACGCTTCCGCTTTCGGTCTACGAGGGTACGTGGACACAATATCCCCCTCTCGTTGCTATGCATGTCCTAGATAGATCTTGCGTGAGCGTAGAATTTTTTGAAATTGTGTGCTACGTTTCCCATCCCTTTCGCATGACCTCAGATCTTTGCGGTCGAGGCAAGCTCTCCCGCGAGTGAGGAGGTTGCATTGGCTCTAGTTGTCGAGCCACAGGCTCCAACTTGGGTGCAGCACATCGTCCACTACCTCCAAACAGGAGAACTTCCCCAAAAGCAAGAAGAAGCTGAAAGACTAGCCCGAAGGTCCCATATGTATCAGTCATCGACAACACACTATATAGAAGGAGGCTCGACAGTGTGAAATTAAAGTGCATTTGCCGGGAAGAAGGAAAGAAACTATTGGTAGAGATACATCAAGGCATGTGTGGCTCTCGTATTGGTTCAAGAGCCTTGGTTGGAAAATCTTTCCGGTAAGGTTTCTACTGGCCCACGGCCCTCCAAGATGCAACTGAGATAATCACCAGATGTGAAGCCTGTCAGTTCCACTCCAAGAATATCCATCAGCCTGCTCAAACTCTCTAGACGATCCCTTTGTCATGGACATTTTCGGTCTGGGGCTCGTCATCTTGGGCCCCTTCCCTCGTGCTACCAGGGGCTTTGAATACTTGTACGTCCCCATCAACTAGTTTTCAAAGTGGCCGTAAGTAGGGACCATGAAGAAGGTGACCGCACAATCATCTATCAAGTTCTTGAAAGGATTGGTGTGCCGTTTCGGCGTACCCGCCAAAGTCATCACTGACAACGGCACCCACTTCACAAGCCGCGCCTTCATGCAATATGTTCATGCCCTCGGAAGCAAGGTCTCATTTGCTTCTGTTTCCCATCCCAGAAGCAATGGACAAGCTAAGAGAGAGAATGCTGAAGTGTTGCGATGACTCAACACAAGAACATTTGATAGCCTCCATGAGTGTGGTAGGCGATGGATCGACGAGCTGCTGGTGGTTCCTTGGTCCCTCTGTACGACACCAAATTGAGCTACCGGCTAGACTCCCGTCTCCCTAGTCTATGGGGCAGATGCAATGCTCCCCACATAACTCATATACGGATCACCCCGAGTACTTGCCTACATTGAAGTACCACAAGAACAGCACCGCTGTGACGATGCTGTGCTACTCGAGGAGAATCATCTCTGGCTGTTGTACGTGATGCACGATACCATCAAGCCATGCGTCGCTATCACAGTCGCAGGGTCCATGCCCAGAGTCTTGAGGAAGGCGACCTTCTCCTTAGGCGCGCTCAGTCCGCCAAGGGTGCAAACAAGTTGACGCAAAAGTGGGAAGGCCTGTAGTGGGTAGTACGAGTCACCAGACGTGGCGCAGTCCGTCTAGAGACCAGAGATGGCATTCAATTGCAAAACTCGTGGAACATTGAGCATCTCCATAAGTTCAACCCTGTCAGTGCAACCAACCCTGGGTCTGTTGCCCTGACTATGCACAGGCACGGGAACAAGATTGAAGCACAAACCCAAGTCAGAGTACAAGAAACCAAAGGTTCGAACGACCAACAAGCATATCAGAGGGACCCAGACCAAGCCAGAGAAGCAAGATATCGCCGAGAGAAAGGCCTCCCTTGCCGGGCAGGCAAGCCCGGCGAGGGGCTAGGCCACCCCATGAAGAAGACAATCAAGGCGTCCCGACAGAGCTTGCCGGGACTTGCGGAGGCTAAAACCACCTCACCAACCACTCCACCATGACTCACATCGTCGATCAGTGTGGTGTCAAGCCGCAGAGTGACTAAGTGGAAGCCATTTGCCACATGGCAGCCTCTCCCTACATGGAAAATCCATAGATGACACCCGTCCTGCGACATGTCAAGCGAGCAGGCGCAGAGCTGGCAAGATAGCCCACCAAGCCTTGTCGGGCAACCAGTCATGTGACGTTGAGCGGTGGATTTAATGCTCCCTGTCAGCCCGTAGAGTTAGGTATGATAGCACTGTTGCTATCTTATCAGTGCATAATGACTATTTTGTCATTGTGGCAACCCCTTGCTCTATAAAAGGAGGCCTGTGGCAACAGTAGACATGGTTAGAAGGTTGGATAACTCACACCCCCATACGCGCGTAGTCGCTGCCACCCTCAGGCAACCCCTGTCGGGCAAGTGTACTACGCTCCACCACCTCATTTCTACCATCAATCCACCAAAGCAGGAGTAGGGTTTTACGCCTTGTGGTGGCTCGAACCTGGGGAAAACTGCTCGCGTGATCTCTATCGTGCTACCCCACGCTCGTCTTCTCTTTGTGCAACGCGACGTCCCCCTGCCGAACTAGTAAGGGGCCTCCTGGTCCCATAGGAGGTCATGGTTTCCCGCGACATCTTTGGCATGCCGGCTAGGGGGCTCGCTTGCGCGAACCTGAAGGCGTGTGCAGTGCGTCATCTTCATTGCCCTCTTCATCTTCGACGACGCCATCGACCATGCGCCCAAGAAGAAACCTACTTCTTCAGCAAATCCATCCACCTCGAAAGCTCCGCCGCCTGCGGCCTCTAACGTTGTGGGAGGTACGGAGGCACGCGGGGACGCGGACTGTCAGGACCCCGATTCTAAGTCACACAGGTCTAGCCTGTAACACATCATATCACTTTGCGGCCTCACGCACGATATCCCCACGGGTGCCACCTTACTTGGCCCGGGACCGTTTGCGCATTTTGGCACACGTATATGATAGTGTCGCTAGCATCCATATGACAGAGAACCCGGGCCGACATGACTAGTTATAAACCAAAAGTGGCACTAGATTACAGAGACATGCATACATGACCCAGCAACGAACGTGTCGGTCATCAACGTATGAACCCAAGTCGTAGCAAGCAACAAGGACTTAAAGGATCAACGCGTGACATTTCCCCTAAGGGATAGACACAGGAACGAAGAAGGACACATGCCGGTCAGCCTAAGTGTTCCGGAGCAGTAGCAAGCTACCAAGGCTCAGTGGAAGCACTAGGAGACATTTCCCTGTAAGATAGGCTACCAAAGGTAAACAACTAGGTGACGGATCCCACACATAGCAATACACATTACACGTACGCATAACATTCAAGTATGTGCTATACAACATGGCATCACAACATAACTCAACAACTCATATAGATAAAGGCCCAGAAGAGCCATCATAGCATTTAATACAAACAGAGGTCACATGACCCAACATACAGAGCATACAGGCAACGGAAGCATAACATGTCTGAGTACAGACAACTACAAATGAAAAAGGCTGAGAAGCCTGACTATCTACAAGACCCTCCCAAGGGTACAAGATCGTAGCTGAGGTAACAAGCTAAACGTCGAAGTCCACGCGGAACCACTAGCGAGACTGAAGTCTCTCTGCAAAAACATAAATTAAGAAAACGTGAGTACAAAGGTACTCAGCAAGACTTACATCAGAACTAGCTACATATGCATCAGTATCAACAAAGGGGTGGTGGAGTTTGACTGCAGCAAGCCAGCTTTGACTCGGTAGCTATCCTAAACTACGACTGCAGGTAACTCTTTTGAGGTGGCGCACACGAGTCCACATATTCACTAATCAATACACCACTATGGATCCGCTTCCGTCTCCCTACGAGAAGGCCATCCATAGCACTCACGCTTATCTTGCGTATTTTAGAGTATCCACTTTCACTTGTCTATGAACTGTAATAGGCAACCCAGAAGTCCATTACCGCGGACACGGCTATTCGAATAGATCATATATAACCCTGCAGGGGTGTACTTCTTCACACATGTTTCCACCACTTAGCATATGCACACGACATGTGCTCGGCAGACTTCAAGCGAAAGCCGACGTGGGTGTAGACCAACCACTGAAGTCTCTCGTCCAGGTTTATCGCCTATTTGGGTTCCATCCGTGGGGAGATCCAGCCGGGGTGTCGCTCACGGCCCCAAACGATGTGTACAGGGTTCCCGCGTCACCAAACAGGCGACCGGTACACCGTGCCACGTACCTGCCGCGTCACAGCCCACCCCGAGGGTCAGCGCTGCACACGACCTCCAGTAAACTACAAACACCAGAAACTAATGGCAACTCCTGGACAGAGTACAAGGGCAGCCAATAAGTCGAGCGGGGTCATATTTCAGGGCCCAACGTGTGGTAGTAGCTGTTCATGGATCAACCAACACAGAACTCAGTTCCTGAGGACGGCTTCAATGAGACAACCCACCATGTACTCCTACATGGCCTCTCATCGCTACCTTTACCAAATCGTGTTCACACACTTAGCTCACACACAGTAGGACATGTTCATCACCCTTCCAACTCATCCCCGATGAATCAGACCTGACACAACTCTAAGCAATAGCGGGCATAACCAGAAAGCATGAATGAGTAGGCACAACATGGCTCAAACAACTCCTACTCATGCTAGTGGGTTTCAACTATTTACTGTGGCGATGACAGGTCATGCAGTGGAAAAGGGGTTCAACTACCGCAGCAGGTAACAGTTGAAGCGTTGTTGTCCTAATGCAGTAAAAGAGAGCAAGAGCGAGAGAGTGGGATTGTATCAGAATGCTCAAAGGGGTTTTGCTTGCCTGGCACTTCTGAAGATAGTAATAGATCTTCATCGGTGTCATCGAACTCATCGTCGAAACGTCATCTACTGAGAGGGGACAAACACCGACAAAACAAGAGAGAACACAATCAATGCAATACGACAATATGATGCATGATCATGACATGGCAATATGCTGTTGATTGAGCTAATGCAACTAGCAACCATATCAAATGAAGTTGGTTTGAACCAAAGGTTCAAATTCAAACTCCATATGTGATTATTCAAATGCCATTTATTTAAATTGTCCTAAACAGTGGCTGTAAGTTATTCAAACATGCATGAAAATGCCATCAACAGATTCCTTGGATTTTTCTGATCAATTTTCATATATAAATTATTTTCATCTGAGCTATAGATTATTTTCTGTGATTTTTAGAAGTTTTGGCAATTTTCTGAAATAAATAAATCATTCTGATTTATTCAAAATTCCAGAAAACACTTATTGCGTCAGCAGTAGGTCATGCTGACATCAGCAAGTCAACAGGGGCTGGTCCAGTCAAACCTGACCAGTAGGGCCCACTGGTCAGTGACTAAGGGCTGGTTTGTGTGCATGACAGGTGGGACCAGTCAACGTTGACTTGACCATAGTCAAAACTGGCACGTGGGGTCCGCAGGATTAGTACTAATCTAAACAGGAAAATTAGACTAACCTAATTAGGTGTGAGGGCCCACACATTCAGTGTCTGAAGGGTTAGGTAAGCTTAACAGAAAACTTAATTTAAATTAGCAGGGGCCAGGTCCACACATCCTCGTCCGCATCCAATGGAGCCATTAGCTCGCACCGGGGAGGACCAGATCGACGGCGGCGAGGGAAGTGCGGTGGCCGAAGTTCGGGCGTGCTCGGGAACGGCGATGAGGTGCACCGTAGGACGAGCAGGTGGGGGTTTTAGACTCGTGGGAGGGTGCGGAGCACGGTGCCGGGCTCGTTTTCAAGCCCCGGTGGCTGCAGCGACGGCGTGACATCGCCGGCGACGTGGAGTTCGCGGGCATGGTGGGGGTCGGAGCTACAGCATGTGCGTGGGTAAGGAGGTAGGGGGAAGAGCAAGAGGGGCTCACGGCGGTTCGTTTGAAGAAGACGGCGAGCTCGGGGGCGGCCTGACGGCGACGTATGGGCGAAGGGCATCTCCGATGGCCGGCGGTGGAGAAGTCGACGGTGAGGGCGAAGCAGGGCACCTGAGGACGCGTGCATCGGCGTGGAGATCCATGAGCATCAGGCGGATCCGATGGGCACGTAGGGAGGGGGTGATTTGGACGGTGGCTATGCCGGCGACGAACGGCGGCGGCGAGCTCCGCTCGGACGCGAGAGGGAGAGAGAGCAGAGGAGAGGAGAAGGAAGAGAGTGAGGGGAAAGGGCCAGGGGGGATGCATGGCGATGCCCGGGACGTCCAGAGCGTCAGGGGGGTGCACGCAGGTAGGCAGGAGGTGGCCGGCGCACGGTGGCCACGCGCCTCGCGTCCTTCTGGCGTGAGGTAGGCGATGACTAGCAGTGGTGGTGGCTGCCGTGGGCTGGGCCAACAGTGCTGGGCCGCAGCTGGGCCGGTAGGTAAGGCCAGGTAAGCCTTTCCCTTATTTCTTTCTGTTTTCTAATTATTTTGCTCTATTTTGATTTAGTACTAATACTAAACCATTTTTCTTGCTTCTGAAATTATTTGTGGATGCAATATGGATTATTCAAAAACTCCACAAAATGTTTTCAGAATAAATGGAGCAATAAAAATAATTATAGGATTTATTTGCTCCAACTCAAATACAATATGAGTTAATTCAAAAATCCAAAAATGTCCTAGAAATATGTGCAACATTTTTGGCAGAGGTTTTTAATCAATCTGAAAATGATGAACTTTTCCAAAGGGCATTTTGGGTTCATTGAAAAAGATTTTAATTTGACCCTAGTTGAATTCATTTAGTGCTAGGGTTTAAACATCCCCATTTCCAGTTTCTAAGAAAATTAAACATGATGCACATGAGGACCAAGCAAGGCAGGCAAGGACTGGTCTAGGGCTGTGACAACTCACCCCCACTAAACAAGAATCTCGTCTCGAGATTCAAGCGTAGGGTAAGGAATCAGAGGGGACACAAACTAACACAACCTTTATGATCTATGTGCCCTTCATATGAATGTTGATTGCTAGCATCATGTTGATCTTGAAACCCTTGCTTTCGAGATCTTTGTCCAAAACAGTGATGATGAGAGAAACTCTACAAAATTGATCTTCTGAAAGATCAAGCAACTCAAGATCAACTCATAGAGAGAGACGTTGAAACATCTCTTGAGCTGAGACACGGAGTACACATCCAGGGGGATGGAGTGAAGCAAATGATGAAGGTTTCACTTGATAGGCAATAATTCCACACTTAAGAAGATAATGATCGATGTCAACAGACGGGGCACCTTAGAGAAGGTGACTCGTAGAGTTATTCCCTTAAGTGGCAAAAAGAATTACTTTTGATATAGAGATAATTGAAACTCTCTATACCAGCCGGAGGCAAATCACATCCGATCATTTGACGGAGTTCGAAAGAATGACATTCTCGGCCAGAATGGATGATGTAGACTACCTTGTTGAACACAACACAAGGGATGATTTTGGTTATCATCAGAAATGGATGGGACCCATGGCAAGTCCACTTCTGAAAATAATCCTGAACAACAGTGGCTGAGAAAGGCAACCCATGGAAAAATGACACATTGGCGGTGCAAGCTGGGAACAAAATGCAAATGTGGGGAATGATTCTGGTAACTGGGGTGATGTCACATTCCTAGTTTAGCACTTGCATTAGGGCTAGCTAGAGTGTGCATCATGTTTACTTATCAAAGAAACTTGAAATGGGAATGACAGAAACCCCAGCACCCCTCTTCTAACAACTAGGGTTTGATAAAATCTTTTCCAATGTACCCAAAATGCCCTTCAAAAATGTTCATCATTTCTGTCTTGGTCCTAAACCTCTGCCAAAAATGGTGCACAATTTTCTAGGACATCTAAGGGCTCTGGATTAAATCATATGGTATTTGTATTTGGGCATTTAAATGCTATAAAATATTTTAAATGCTCAAATAATCATAAACTATAATGTTCCATACTGTTCATATTATATACAGTGGGCATGATTAGTTTTATGAGTTATAAAAATGTTCTGGCATTTTTATTAATTAAAAAAGTTGCAAAACAAATGAAACAGAAAAGAAATAGGAAAAAAGAAAGAGAGAGAAAGCACTTACCTGCGCCCAGCACTGTTGCAGGCCGGCCCAGCCCACCAGCCCCGTTCTGTCGCCTTCCTCCTCGTGCCAGAAGGCAGCGCGCGTGGCCACCGCGCGCCGGCACGCGCCTGGCCACCTCCACCCTACTTGCCTGCCTCCCCGACGGCCTGGACGTCTCCCTGCGTCGCCACACAGCTGCCTCGACCCCTCTCTCACTTTCCCCTCGTCTCCATCGCCTTTCCCTGGCTCTCTCCCTCTCACCACCGAGCCGCCCGTCGCCGCCGTTCGCCGTTGCCGTACCTAGAACCTCCCCCTCGTCCCGTGAGCGTGTCCAAAAGGTTCGTCGTGATGCCCTCTACCTCCTCGCTGAGCCACAGATCGCCGGGAGCCCTGCAACGCCTTCACGCCGTCGTGCCCAACCTCGGATCGCCGGAGCACTTCGCCATTGATTAAGAAGCTGCAGAGCCTCCCCGACCCCTCCGTCGAGCTCGCTAGCACCGCTGTGAGCTCCTACACCGAACCCCCCCTTCCTCTGCTTCGTTTGCGTCATGTAGCTGCTGCTCCGTTGATCACCGAAACTCACCGCCGCCGTGCTTGCCGCCGGCGATGCTCCGGTGACCATTTGGTCACTGGCACATGTCCGTCTCGCTCGCTGCAGCACGTAGACGAGCTAGGTACCACGCATTCATCGCCTAGGCCACCGTAGCTGCGTCTCCACACACGCCCGAACGCCGGCCGCCGCTGTCGAGCTCGTTGCCGTCGTCTCCAGCCACCATAGGCCCGGCGACCACCACCGTTCGACGCGCAACGACAAGGGCTCTCCAACGCGCCCAACCGCGGCTTGAACCGAGCCCTGTGGACGTTTTCCGAAGCACGCCGCCGTGTCTGGCCTCGCCGGCGTCACTTCGCCGCGAGTTTGACTCGTTTGACCGGGGGGTTGACCACCCCTGGGTCGCTGACGCGTGGGCCACCCCTCCCCTAATTAGCTAGTTTAATTAAATAAATGTTAATTAAATTAGTTAATTAGTTTAGTCACTGACCCGTGGGCCCAGACCCCACTGACAGCTAATTAGTCTTTAGTTTAACACTAATTAACTTTGCTACATAGCTGTGACACTGGCATGCCGGGCCCACATGTCATGTTTGACCTGGACCAGCTCCTGTTGACTTGCTGACGTCAGCATGAGGTCATGCTGACGCAGTAAAGAGTTTCTTGAATTTAATTTAAATCTTAAATGATTTATGAATTTCAGAAAATACCCAAAACTTCTAAAAATCATATAAAATCAACCGTAGCTCAGATGGAAATAATTTATATATGAAAAATGATCAGAAAAATCCATTCTTTCCAATGGCACTTGTTTCATGCATGTTTGAGCAAGTTAACCATGTTGTATACTTTAAAACATGATAATGCACTTATTTAAATAATAGCTAAAGTGCCAATTTGAATCTTTGATTCAAATAGGCTCAAACCCTTCTAGTTATAGTTGCATTAGCCCAACACACATGCATCTTGCCATGTCATGAGCATGCATCATATTGTTGCATTTGTTTGTTTAATGATTGTATCGCCGGTATTCTCTATGTTAGGTCCTGCTCCCGAGGATACTACTGCGTATCCAGTTGAAGAGCAGTACCCGACAACCACTTTGTCAGGCAAGCAATCATTGATCATTCCGATACAAACCCAATCTCCTCGCTCCTGCTCTCTTTTACTGCATTAAGGCAACAGCGTGTGAACTGCTACTTGCTGCGGTAGTTGAACCCTATTCCCTTGCATGACCTGTCATTGCCACAGTAAATAGTTGAAACCCACTAGCATGTGTAGGAGTTGATTGAGCCATGTGATGTGTGATCCACCATGCTATTTGTTTGTGTTGCCTGCTATGCTTAGAGTTGTGTCAGGTCTGGTTCATCTGGGTGATGGATCAGAGTAAAATGATCATACCGATAAAGAGAAGGAAGTGTGGAATACGCTTGGTAAAGGTATCGATGAAAGGCCATGTAGGAGTACGCGGTGGGTTGTTTCATTGGAATCGTCCATAGGACCCGAGATCTGTGTGTGTGATTCAAGTTACAGTTACTACCACACATTGGGCCCTGAAATATGACCCCGCTCGACTTATCGACAGCCATGTTCTCTGTCCAGGAGTTGCAACTAGTTTCTGGTGTTTATAGATTACTGGAGGTCGTGCACAACGCTGACCCTCGGGGTGGGCTGTGATGCGACAGGTACGTGGCACGGTGTACCGGTTGCCTGTTTGGTGACTCGGGAACCCTGTACACATCGTTTGGGGCCGTGAGCGACACCCCGGCCGGATCTCCCCACGGATGGAACCCAAATAGGTGATAAACCTGGACGAGCGACTTGAGTGGTTGGTTAGGTCGTGGTCTACACCCACGTCGGCTTTCGCTTGAAGTCTGCCGAGCACATGTCGTGTGCAGACGCTAAGTGGTGAAAACATGTGTGAAGAAGTACACCCCTGCAGGGTTATCAATCTATTCGAATAGCCGTTGTTCGCGGTACGGACTACTTGGTTACTCTTACAGTTCATAGACAAGTTGATGGATACTACTAAAAGCCTCAAGATAAGTGTGAGAGTCGTGGATGGCCCTTCCGTAGGATGACGGAAGAGGATCCTCGGTACTGTATTGTTGTGGTGAGTAGAGGACTCGTGTTCGTAATAACATCTTGCAATCCGATGAGAGTTGTAGTATAGGTTAGCCAAGAGTCAAAGCTGGCTTTCTGCTATAAACTCCACTACCCCCTTTGATAATGTTGCATGTATGATAGGTTCTGTGGTAAGACTTGCTGAGTACCTTTGTACTCATGTTTGCTTAATAACTGTTGCAGAGGAGAACCCTGCCCCTGCTGATGGGTTCTACATAGACGTTGACATCGACGAGTAGCTTGACACCCAGACGGAGATCTGGAGCTTGTGAAGGGCCTTGTAGATAGTCAGGCTACACCAAGCCTGTTTTATTTTCTAAGTTGTCTGTACTCAGACATGTAGCTTCCGCTTGTGCTTGTATGACTCTATGACTTGAGTGTTGGGTCATGTGACCCCTACCAGTATGGATATGTTATGTATGGCTCTTCGAGCCTCTTAAATAAAGTACTTTGAGTCATAGAGTTCTGTTGTGATGCAATGTTGTATTTGCACATATTGAGCATATTGTGTGTATGGTTGAAATGCTTGGTATGTGTGGGATCCGACACCTAGTTGTTTTCCCTTGGTAGCCTACCTTACAGGGAAATGCCTCCTAGTGATTTCAAAGAGCCTTGGTAGCTTGCTACTGCTCGGATCACGTAGGCTGGCCGACATGTGTCCTTCTTCGTTCCTGTGTCTGTCCCTTAGGGGAAATGTCACGCGTTGTTCCTTTAAGTCCATGTAGCTTGCTACGACTTGGGTTCATACGTTGATGACCGACACGTTCGTTGCTGGGTCATGGATGCCTGTCTCTGTAATCTAGTGCCACTTTTGGTTTATAACTAGCCATGTCGGCCCGGGTTCTCTGTCATATGGATGCTAGCGACACTGTCATATACGTGTGCCAAAATGCGCAAACGGTCCCGGGCCAGGTAAGGTGGCACCCGTGGGGTTACCGTGCGTGAGGCCGCAAAGTGATATGACGTGTTACAGCTAGATCGGTGTGACTTAGGATCGGGGTCCTGACAACGTTGGCATCAGAGCTGGACTGCCTGTAGGTTTCTCAAGCCAAACTGGTCGATGTTGAGTCTAGAAAAATTCTTAGTTATATGTAGGGGAATTGATTGTGGAAGGGAACGTAAGGCTCTTTTTACTCCTTTACCTTATGCCCTTCTGATCTGAGTCAATCTATTCTTTCTACGGGGATTTAGGACTAGGCCTCTTATCCTTACTAGGTTCACGTGTTACTGATCCGTAGACTCTTAGGATTGTTGGTTTTAAGCCTCAGTTCAGTTTCTATCCTTTTAGTATGATGATTGTTGGACCCGGAACCTTGATATGGAATTGTTGAGTGGCTATGCTATCATTTGTATGATGTCTCAAATCTTTGTTTGAGCATTTACAGTTGTTATGCTGCCCGGTTTCTTCCAGAAACACTAATGCCTTTGCATTACTTCGTGTTTCAGATGTCTGGCCGCACCCCTCACCAAGTGGTTCGTTTGACTCGGTGCATCAATGTGCCCGGTCACATGGCCATGCTAGTCCGTGTGCTGACTGAGACTGGTTATCGCTGGTATCCTGAGTACACTGTGGAGGAACAGTACCGGGATTTCAATCAGAGTCAGTATTTCTGCACAGTCTGGATATACCCCTCACATCCCGGAGCTAACGACCCCATCCATTGGTCTTATGGACTCGGGGTTACAATCGAGATGGCAGTACAGGATGCCGCCTATTCGATGATGACCATTCTCCGGGCTAGGCATGCCCTGTTGCTGAACACTGAGTTCTGTTACATGCCAGCCTCACTTCCCGGAGAGGAAGGCTACTACACTGGTCTGTATACTGATGCTGCTCATGAAGAGCCACTGCTTCAGACTACTATTCAGATGCTGGAGGATAGGGACCGTGAGGTCCGTGCCCTCCGAATGGAGCTATATAACACTCGAGCCGCCCACTGGACTACTTTGACACGGCTTGCACCTGCTGTGCACGCCGGATATCTGGACATGCGGGATTTGTACCCCGTGCGGACTCGTCTGCCTGATCGCATGGATTGGCGTGACGTTGGGGGTATTACACCTCCACGTGGGTGTCGGTTACCACCAGCATCGGGACCGAGGCCACATCCATGTCCCTATGGTCCATAGCCTTCGAGCGCTCGCGAGTTTCAAGATCTGTCTGTTCCACTTCCAGGCTACGGTGGTAATCTTTACGAAGATTACTACGGGAATGTCTGAGCTAGACCGTGGTAGTAGTAGTATTGTAGTAGTTGTATTTCCACAGTCCTGCGCGTCTTGTGGAATATGACTTAGTGTGTACTGAGTTTCGGAGGTGTAGTTAAATAATGTAAAGGAGCTTGGAATGCCTCTGGTGGGATGTATCGTCTTTCACCGCAGTTGTACTTTAGCCTTGGCTTGTACTAAACTATGTATGGTGTGTATGACCACTGGTGTATATATAGCAGTTTCTATATTACCATGTCGTACGGATGAACATGTTTGCATTCCGTGTTATCCATTACATTCTACACTTCTACGTCAAATTTTTGCCATCCTTGTCTAAACCGTTGTTTTGTTTTCCTAGGATGGTCAACACTCGCAACACTCCTGCTGCTCAGGAGTAGGGTGGGGCTAGTGGGGCTAGAGATGGGAATCTGCCCCAGCCACCCTCCTTGGCGGAAGTTATGCTCGAGGCAGAACGGAACAAGAGAGAGACCAACCGTCTGCTGGAACGCATAGAGCAGAACACTAGGTTCCGTCAGAGGAATGACGTGGTGTCAATCAATGACTTTATCAAGATGTGCCCATCGAAGTTCCATTACTCCACTGAACCTCTGGATGCGGATGACTGGCTACGTAGTATCACCCACAAGCTACACTCTGCCCGTGTGGCCGAAGCTGACAAGGTTACCTACGCCACCTACCATCTTGAGGGCCCTGCCAGTCTTTGGTGGGAAAACTTTGAAGCTATGCGTCCTGCTGGCCAAATCACTACTTGGGTCGAGTTCAGTGAGGCATTCCGTGAACATCACATTCCGGAAGGTCTCATGGATCGCAAGCGGGAGGAATTCTGCAATTTCACCCAGGGCCGGTTAACTGTAGATGGCTATAGTCGCGAGTTTGGCAACTTGGCACACTATGCACCTGAGGAAGTATCCACCGATGCCAAGAAGCAGGCGAGGTTCCGCAAGGGACTCAGCCCTGAACTCCGCCGAGATCTACGTCTGCATGAGTGGACTTCCTTCCAGAAGTTGGTAAACAAGGCTATCAGTGCTGAAACGGGCCAGACCGACTTCGAGGCCACACGCAAGCATACTCGAGACTTTGGTTCCTCATCCGGTTCTGGCTCTCACAAGCGCCGTGTGTGGGTTCCTAACACTGCTCTGCCACCCAAGTACACACCGAGGCCATCCTATGAGGCGCCTCGCCCAACTCAACAGTATGCACCTGCTAAGACCTATGAAGGACCACCTTCCAACTTTGCTCCACGCACTAGCACTGTGACCTGTTTCGAGTGTGGAGAACCGGGATACTACATGGGTGAGTGTCCTCAGAACCAACCAGGGAAACCCGTTGGCCGTGGTAAGCCAACCGGCAAGGTGAATTATGTCAAGCCAATCCACACTGCACGTGGTCATGTCAACTATGTCTCTGCTGAGGAAGCTTATGAGGATCCTAACGTCGTTCTTGGTACGCTTCTCGTTAACTGCCATCCGGCATCTGTTCTTTTCGATACTGGAGCATCCCATTCGTTCATATCTGAGAGCT
Source organism: Secale cereale (assembly GCA_902687465.1). Taxonomy (NCBI): domain Eukaryota; kingdom Viridiplantae; phylum Streptophyta; class Magnoliopsida; order Poales; family Poaceae; genus Secale; species Secale cereale. The sequence continues at coordinate 534,153,950 of LR738715.1, forward strand.
ATGCTCGAATGCACAACATGACTTTTTGTGACATGCCTACTTCCATGGTTATTCAAACTCCTGGTTCAAAGTGGCAAACCTCTAGGGTAAGCCATGGAAATGAAATCCTTGTCGATAGACTTGTTTTCCTAGCCTCTCTAATCGCTCTCAAGTCCTCGGACATAAACATCATTTTGGGTATGGATTGGATGACAACTCATTACGCCAAGATTGATTGCTATACTAGGACCATTCAACTTACACACCCATCTGGCAAGATAGTCAATGTCTTGACCCGAATGGCTGAGCGTCAGCTCTACTCTCTTAATGCCAGCCCTCTACCAGAACTCGAAGATATCCCGGTAGTCCGTGACTTTCCGGATGTTTTTCCAGAAGAACTGCCAGGAATTCCACCTGACAGAGATGTCGAGTTCGTGATAGATCTTATCCCTGGAACTGTCCCAATCTCTAGGAGACCTTATAAGATGGCACCCCTAGAATTAGCTGAGCTAAAGAAACAACTCGATGAGTCCTTGCAAAAACGTTTCATCCATCCTAGTTCTTCCCCTTGGGCTTGTCCCGTCCTCTTCGTCAAGAAGAAGGATGGAACGGAGCGGATGGTTGTGGATTACCGACCTGTCAATCTGGTCACCATAAAGAACAAGTATTCGCTCCCCAGGATCAACGACCTGTATGATCAGCTCGGTGGATCCTCAGTCTTCTCTAAGATGGATTTGAGGTTGGGTTACCATCAAATCAAAATCAAGAACGGGGACATTCCTAAAACGTCTTTTGTTACTCGTTATGGCCAATATGAGTACACCGTCATGTCCTTCGGATTAACCAATGCCCCAGCTACCTTTTCTCGGTTAATGAATTCTATATTCATGGAGTACTTGGATAAATTCGTCGTGGTATACCTCGATGATATACTCATCTATTCCAAGAACAAGGAAGATCATGCCGAGCATTTAAGGCTGGTATTGACGAAACTTCGAGAGCACCGCCTTTATGCCAAATTCTCTAAATGTGAATTCTGGTTGCCGGAAGTAACCTATCTAGGTCATGTGATCTCTGGCAAGGGTATTGTTGTCAATCCCGAGCGAGTTCAAGCCGTCCTTGATTGGACTCCCCTTGAATCGGTCAAGAAAGTTAGGAGTTTTCTTGGCTTAGTGAGCTATTGCCGACGCTTCGTCGAAAATTTCTCCAAGGTTGCTAAACCTCTAACTGAACTCCTCAAGAAAGATAAAAAGTTTGAGTGGACCCCACAGTGCGAGTCCAGTTTTCAGGAACTGAAAAGACGCCTGACATCTGCACCTGTACTGGTACCACCAGACTTTTCCAAGGATTTTATAATCTACTGCGACGCCTCGCGACAAGGACTAGGTTGCATACTCATGCAAGATCGTCAAGTGATTGCATACGCATCTCGACAGTTGCGTCGACATGAGGATAACTATCCTACACATGATCTAGAGCTTGCAACTGTAGTCCATGCACTCAAAACATGGCGACATTACCTCCTTGGTAATCGCTGTGAAATCTTCACTGATCATCAAAGTTTGAAGTACATCTTCACTCAACCGGATCTAAATCTCAGGCAAAGACGTTGGGTTGAGTTGCTCACAGATTACGACTTAGGAATCACTTATACCCCTGGAAAGGCCAATGTCATGGCTGATGCGCTAAGTCGTAAGTCTTATTGTAACAACTTAATGTTACAACAAGGGCAACCACTTCTCCACGAGGAATTTCGTAAGCTTAACCTTCACATTGTTCCTCGAGGATTCCTTTCCACCTTGGTGGCGAAACCTACCCTTATGTATCAAGTTATAGATGCCCAGAAGCGTGATAAAGGTATATCCCGACTCCAAGAGAGCATTGCCAGCGGACTCGCTAAAAGTTTCTCTATGGATGATCGAGGTGTTGTTTTCTTTGAGAACCGTGTAGTGGTTCCCAAGAACGATCATCTACAGCAGTTAATCCTTAAGGAGGCTCATGAATCTCCTCTCACAATTCATCCCGGTAGTACCGAAATGTATCAGGACCTACGTCAGAGATTCTGGTGGACTAGGATGAAGAGAGAAATCGCTCAATTCATTGCTAACTACGACGTTTGTCATCGAGTCAAAGCAGAGCATCAACGGCCTGCTGGCACCCTTCAACCTTTAGCTATTCCTGAATGGAAATGGGACAAAGTCGGTATGGATTTCATTACCGGGTTTCCCAGGACCAGGAAAGGGAATAATGCTATCTTCGTCGTTATCGACCGCCTCTCTAAAGTAGCTCATTTCCTGCCTGTTCGAGTGAGTATTACTACTAGCCAGCTAGCATACTTGTATGTCTCTCGGATAGTATCACTTCATGGTGTGCCGTTGGAGATTAACTCAGACCGTGGAAGTCTTTTTACTTCACGATTTTTGGAAAGTTTCCAGAATGCTATGGGAACTCATCTCTCTTTCAGTACCGCCTTCCATCCCCAGTCAAGTGGTCAAGTGTAACGAGTCAATCAAATTCTGGAAGACATGCTTCGAGCCTCTGTCATTTCTTTCGATATGGATTGGGAGAAGTGTCTTCCATTTGCCGAATTCGCTTATAACAATAGTTATCAAGCCAACTTGGGCAAAGCTCCCTTTGAAGTTCTATATGGACGAAGGTGTCGAACACCTCTTAACTGGTCAGAAACCGGGGAGAGACAATTATTTGGCCCGGATATGATTCAGGAAGCAAAAGAGCAAGTTCGCATCGTTCGTGAGAGATTGAAAACAGCCCAGTCTCGCCAGAAGAGCCAATATGATAGTCATCATAAGGCTGTGACTTTTGAAGTCGGCGATAAGGCTTACCTTCGGGTTACTCCTCTTAAGGGAACCCATCGCTTCGGTATCAAAGGCAAATTGGCCCCTCGTTACATCGGTCCTTTTTGCATTCTTGCCAAACGAGGAGAAGTTGCCTACCAATTGGAACTACCTCCGCACCTATACAGAGTTCATGACGTGTTCCACGTTTCTCAACTCAGGCGTTCCTTCTCGGATCCTATCCGCGGAGTGGACCACGAAACGCTTGTTCTCCAGGATAATCCCACATATCGAGAATACCCCGTTCGTATTCTTGATCAAACCAAGCGCACCACTCGACGCCACAATATCAAGTTTCTCAAGGTTCAATGGTCACATCATTCCGAGAGTGAAGCTACTTGGGAAAGGGAGGATCGTCTTCGACTTGAGTACCCCACCCTCTTTCCGGAGGAACCCGAATCTCGGGACGCGATTCTTTTAAGTGGGGGTGAGTTGTCACATCCCTAGTTTAGCACTTGCATTAGGGCTAGCTAGAGTGTGCATCATGTTTACTTATCAAAGAAACTTGAAATGGGAATGACAGAAACCCCAGCACCCCTCTTCTAACAACTAGGGTTTGATAAAATCTTTTCCAATGTACCCAAAATGCCCTTCAAAAATGTTCATCATTTCTGCCTTGGTCCTAAACCTCTGCCGAAAATGGTGCACAATTTTCTAGGACATCTAAGGGCTCTAGATTAAATCATATGGTATTTGTATTTGGGAATTTAAATGCTATAAAATATTTTAAATTCTCAAATAATCATAAACTATAATGTTCCATACTGTTCATATTATATACAGTGGGCATGATTAGTTTTATGAGTTATAAAAATGTTCTGGCATTTTTATTAATTAAACAATGTTGCAAAACAAATGAAACAGAAAAGAAATAGGAAAATAGAAAGAGAGAGAAAGCACTTACCTGCGCCCAGCACTATTGCAGGCCGGCCCAGCCCACCAGCCCCGTTCTGTCGCCTTCCTCCTCGCGCCAGAAGGCAGCGCGTGTGGCCACCGCGCGCCGGCACGCGCCCGGCCACCTCCACCCTGCTTGCCTGCCTCCCCGACAGCCTGGACGTCTCCCTGCGTCGCCACGCAGCTGCCCCGCCCCCTCTCTCACTTTCCCCTCGTCTCCATCGCCTTCCCCTGGCTCTCTCCCTCTCAACACCGAGCCGCCCGTCGCCGCCGTTCGCCGTTGCCGCACCTAGAACCTCCCCCTCGTCCCGTGAGCGTGTCCAGAAGGTTCGCCGCGACGCCCTCTACCTCCTCGCTGAGCCACGGATCGCCGGGAGCCCTGCAACGCCTTCACGCCGTCGTCCCCAACCTCGGATCGCCGGAGCACTTCGCCGTCGATTAAGAAGCTGCAGAGCGTCCCCGACCCCTCCGTCGAGCTCGCTAGCACCGCTGTGAGCTCCTACGACGAACCCCCCCTTCCTCTGCTTCGTTTGCACCGTGTAGCTGGTGCTCCGGTGATCACCGAAACTCACCGCCGCCGTGCTTGCCGCCGGCGATGCTCCGGTGACCATTTGGTCACTAGCACATGTCCGTCTCGCTCGCCGCAGCACGTAGACGAGCTAGGTACAACGCACGCATCGCCTAGGTCACCGTAGCTGCGTCTCCACACACGCCCGAACGCCGGCCGCCGCTGTCGAGCTCGTTGCCGTCGTCTCCGGCCACCACAGGCCCCGCGACCACCACCGTTCGACGCGCAATGACAAGGGCTCTCCAACGGGCCCAACCGCGGCTCGAACCGAGCCATGTGGACGTTTTCCGAAGCACGCCGCCGTGTCTGGCCTCATCGGCGTCACTTCGCCGGCGAGTTTGACTCGTTTGACTGGGGGGTTGACCACCCCTGGGTCGCTGACGCGTGGGCCACCCCTCCCCTAATTAGCTAGTTTAATTAAATAAATGTTAATTAAATTAGTTAATTAGATTAGTCACTGACCCGTGGGCCCAGACCCCACTGACAGCTAATTAGTCTTTAGTTTAACACTAATTAACTTTGCTAAATAGTTGTGACACTGACATGCCGAGCCCACATGCCATGTTTGACCTGGACCAGCTCCTGTTGACATGCTGACGTCAGCATGAGGTCGTGCTGACGCAGTAAAGAGTTTCTGGAATTTAATTTAAATCTTAAATGATTTATGAATTTTAGAAAATATCCAAAACTTCTAAAAATCATATAAAATCAACCGTAGCTCAGATGGAAATAATTTATATATGAAAAATGATCAGAAAAATCCATTCTTTCCAATGGCACAGGTTTCATGCATGTTTGAGCAAGTTAACCTTGCTGTATACTTTAAAACATGATAATGCACTTATTTAAATAATAGCTAAAGTGCCAATTTGAATCTTTGATTCAAATAGGCTCAAACCCTTCTGGTTATAGTTGCATTAGCCCAACACACATGCATCTTGCCATGTCATGAGCATGCATCATATTGATGCATTTGTTTGTTTAATGATTGTATTGCCGGTATTCTCTGTGTTAGGTCCTGCTCCCGAGGATACTGCTGCATATCCAGTTGAAGAGCAGTACCCGACAACCACTTTGTCAGGCAAGCAATCATTGGTCATTCCGATACAAACCCAATCTCCTCGCTCCTGCTCTCTTTTACTGCATTAAGGCAACAGCGTGTGAACTGCTACTTGCTGCGGTAGTTGAACCCTATTCCCTTGCATGACCTGTCATTGCCACAGTAAATAGTTGAAACCCACTAGCATGTGTAGGAGTTGATTGAGCCACGTGATGTGTGATCAACCATGCTATTTGTTTATGTTGCCTGCTATGCTTAGAGTTGTGTCAGGTCTGGTTCATCTGGGTGATGGATCAGAGTGAAATGATCATACCGATAAAGAGAAGGAAGTGTGGAATACGCTTGGTAAAGGTATCGATGAAAGGCCATGTAGGAGTACGTGGTGGGTTGTTTCATTGGAACCGTCCATAGGACCCGAGATCTGTGTGTGTGATTCAAGTTACAATTACTACCACACATTGGGCCCTGAAATATGACCCCGGTCGACTTATCGACTGCCATGTTCTCTGTCCAGGAGTTGCAACTAGTTTCTGGTGTTTATAGATTACTGGAGGTCGTGCACAGCGCTGACCCTCGGGGTGGGCTGTGATGCGTCAGGTACGTGGCATGGTGTACCGGTTGCCCGTTTGGTGACTTGGGAACCCTATACACATCATTTGGGGCCGTGAGCGACACCCCGGCCGGATCTCCCCACGGATGGAACCCAAATAGTCGATAAACCTGGACGATAGACTTGAGTGGTTGGTTAGGTCGTGGTCTACACCCACGTCGGCTTTCGCTTGAAGTCTGCCGAGCACATGTCGTGTGCAGACGCTAAGTGGTGAAAACATGTGTGAAGAAGTACACCCCTGCAGGGTCATCAATCTATTCGAATAGCCGTTGTTCGCGGTACGGACTACTTGGTTACTCTTATAGTTCATAGACAAGTTGATGGATACTACTAAAAGCCTCAAGATAAGTGTGAGTGCCGTGGATGGCCCTTCCGTAGGATGAGGGAAGAGGATCCTCGGTAGTGTATTGTTGTGGTGAGTAGAGGACTCGTGTTCGTAATAACATCTTGCAATCCGATGAGAGTTGTAGTATAGGTTAGCCAAGAGTCAAAGCTGGCTTTCTGCTATAAACTCCACTACCCCCTTTGATAATGTTGCATGTATGATAGGTTCTGTGGTAAGACTTGCTGAGTACCTTTGTACTCATGTTTGCTTAATAACTATTGCAGAGGAGAACCCTGCCCCTGCTGATGGGTTCTACATAGACGTTGACGTCGATGAGTAGCTTGACACCCAGACGGAGATCTGGAGCTTGTGAAGGGCCTTGTAGATAGTCAGGCTACACCAAGCCTGTTTTATTTTCTAAGTTGTCTGTACTCAGACATGTAGCTTCCGCTTGTGCTTGTATGACTATATGACTTGAGTCTTGGGTCATGTGACCCCTACCTGTATGGATATGTTATGTATGGCTCTTGGAGCCTCTTAAATAAAGTACTTTGAGTCATAGAGTTCTGTTGTGATGCAATGTTGTATTTGCACATATTGAGCATATTGTGTGTATGGTTGAAATGCTTGGTATGTGTGGGATCCGACACCTAGTTGTTTTCCCTTGGTAGCCTACCTTACAGGGAAATGCCTCCTAGTGATTCCAAAGAGCCTTGGTAGCTTGCTACTGCTCGGATCACGTAGGCTGGCCGGCATGTGTCCTTCTTTGTTCATGTGTCTGTCGCTTAGGGGAAATGTCACGCGTTGTTCCTTTAAGTCCATGTAGCTTGCTACGACTTGGGTTCATACGTTGATGACCGACACGTTCGTTGCTGAGTCATGGATGCATGTCTCTCTAATCTAGTGCCACTTTTGGTTTATAACTAGCCATGTCGGCCCGGGTTCTCTGTCATATGGATGCTAGCGACACTGTCATATACGTGTGCCAAAATGCGCAAACGGTCCCGGGCCAGGTAAGGTGGCACCCGTGGGGTTACCGTGCGTGAGGCCGCAAAGTGATATGACGTGTTACAGCTAGATCGGTGTGACTTATGATCGGGGTCCTGACAGGTGAATCCCAACAGTAGAGAGTAAATCTACTCTTTGAGAGGATATATCATAACCAGGAACACTGGAAGCAATCCTGGTTAGAGCCAGAGATAACACCTAGTGCTTGTGCGTGCTCTCAAGAACTTGAGCATTCCCATATTCATCAAGGTTTTACCGGTATCCATGTCCAGGATCCTGGCGACATCACATACTACCATGATGAATAATGATGGATGATGTAGATACAAAGGAAGATAACACTTTCTCGGATTTCACCTTGGCGAGGCCAAGGGGACGAAATCTGGATGATCGACCGAGAGACATTTAGCACTCTACTTCTAATGTTCTCCTTGATATGCTAGCGCAACCCATTTATTAAAATGGTTTGGTACCTAGAATGTCAAGTAAAAGGTCGGACTTCAGGAGCACAAAAATCCATAAGGAACAACTAGGGAGTAAATCGAACGAAATCCTTATGGGGAGGTGGCCAACTTCTTCAATCAAGATCCTACAACAATAGGTCTTCCGGCTGGGTGTGTTGGCCACGACATCCACTTTACCGGTTATCGAGAGACCAATATTATAGTTCTTGGGAAATGCTCCAACCATCATATCTGCCTGAGATTCAGTTCTGGTTGGTGTCAGGATATTCCAGACTCATTGAGTCTAGAAAGAATGAATGTTTGCAACACAAATCGACGAGACGGCGTTGCGAGATTCTCAGGGAGTGAACTACGATAGCAAGCTCCAAAACATGAGCTAGTTCTGCTACATACCTGTGAACACGTTGTCTAAGACAAGCATGACCACGTAGTAGTCTTATAAAAAAATACTACCGAGTTTCAGGTTAGGAATCATCATTGAAGATAACGAAGTCTTGTGCATGTCCGTCCGGGCCCTTTGGGAATAGCATTTGAACTTCTTTTCCTTGAACAAATCAATCAGTGGCTTGGTGTGCTAGGGATACATATGGAGTGAAGGTTGCAAATCTCCAAATCACAGAATACTTCGCACGTATGCATGACTGACTTGGGATGATTCCATAGGAAGCAAAACAACTTTCCCAAATTCACGGTGGCAACTTACATCAAATGCTCATGAATTAGAGGAAGTCACTTCTTTCATTCGCACATATGCTTCATGAATAGGACATAAAGATAATTCTTATAAATGTTTCCAACACTAGCTAGATGTTCAACAAAATCATGGAGAAGACAAGGATGTTTGTTGATGGGCTCAACAATAATTCATCCAGGATTCCATATAGATGGAATTCCATGACAATGTGAACAAAGTGATAACATTGGTCAGACTAATAGATGTAATGAGGTATGCTCGAGGGACAACCACGAGTAAGACAACATTACGAATACCATTGGTTTTGATTTGATTTGAGGATAGCCCACACTCAAATCAAAGTTTTGGACAAGACAAGAGATCCAATAATCGATCACAAGGATCAACCGATCAAGATATCATCTTTCTTCAACACACACACACACACAAAAGATATCCCTTAGAAGGAACTAAGCCAGGCAAGCTTTTATTTTCCAACTCTCCAAGTTGTTGTTTAGCTTAACCAACTAGTCCAGGGTATCCAACACAGTTTCTTGGAGAAGGGGTGGTTTATAAGAAAACCAACTTGATCACGAACTCAACATAGCGGTCAGGGAACAACCTGGTAATACTTCCGAGAAGATATTCGGAAATCACGAACCACCGATATGTTGCTAAGCCCGAGAACAATCTTGCTTTTCAGGGCAAGACGATATGATCAAGAGAGCGAGAGATTGACACAATCCTAACTCATTGATCAGAAAGTGCACCAGAAATAAGGACTAGGTAGCACGATCAACCTTAGAATGATGATTCAGTAATCATCACGCTAAGAATGAAATTGTTGTCCTTTAACTACCAAGCAACGAAGTTGCTAGGAGTATTGATTTCACACATCACAATCCACTTGTCAGCATTCCGGTTATAATAACACGGAGGCCGAGGAATAAACGATGATGGCGAGAAGTATCATCTTATCAAAAGTTCATAGGAGGTGGTGCAATTCCCAGGACATTCTTGACATAAGGACGGTAATACTCCAGGATAGAACAAATTAGAAGCTGGATTAGCATTCTTCACCTGCGAAGTACAACTTCTTCGACCCACTCCTGGATATGGATAAGGTACTGGAGTTTGTTTCTCCTAGTCACAGAATAGAATGGCTTGACGGACCACAAGAGTAAAAGGCATCGATGAACACGAGTGCACAACTACTCCTGACTATCAACAGATAGATGAGGGTCATAATACAACTAAAAGAGACAACTCAAAGGAACATATAGCTTTCTGAGTTGTGGATGCATAGATTAGCATGTCGAACTAAGTTCAACAAATTTCTTCCGGGTAATCCGTGCGGAGAGGTAGGACTGGCAGAGTCACAATATGAATGGAGTACTACTCAAGAGCACCCTGGTTGTGGTCTTTGGTTCAGAAGAACTTCTGCCAAGGATGGTTCATGGTATTGGAAGAATGATATACCATGGACCTCGAAGACTCTCACAAAGTTTATAATATTCTAAAGGAACGAGCAAACACTACCAACATGAAGTAGGTAGAATGAATCTTGGGTTCAAGAACCCAGAATTAGAATGCCTACCAACTAAATGGCATCACATGATGCTTTCGAGAATGAGGGCCAGAATCATCACACTGGGAACATAAAGCATTGCTGGATTACTAGGTGATCCTCTAAAACAGCTAGGGTCATAATAATAACTCCAACACATGTGTTGAGGTAACGGAGTACCTCCACACACCGACTAGTGTGATTAATCTGGCCTAAAAGGACATCAGAAACAAGGAGGAAAGGTTTGCAAATGCATCAGACTATTTAGAAACCTGGGATGACTCGGACAGCATAACGGCTGTAAATGCTTGAAAATACTTTTGAGATCCAAACAAGAGGGTAGCATAACCACTCGACATCATCATGTCAAGGTTCTGAGACCAATAGTTGAACAAACAGAAGTAGTAGAAACTGAACTGAGGGTTGAACCCACAATTAACGTGATCCTGATAAATAGAATGAGAATCCTAGCTCTTAATCCCCGTAGAAAAGGAGAAAATGACTCAGATCAGAAGGTCATGGGTAAAGGAGTAAAAAGAGCCTTACGTTCCCTTCCGCAATCAATTCCCTTAATATAACTAAAGAGTTTCTAGACACGACTTCGACCAGTTTGGCTTACTAATCCTACAGGCAGTCAGGCTCTGATACCAATGCTGTCAGGACCCCGATTCTAAGTCACACAGGTCTAGCCTGTAACACAGCATATCACTTTGCGGCCTCACGCACGGTATCCCCACGGGTGCCACCTTACCTGGCCCGGGACCGTTTGCGCATTTTGGCACACGTATATGAGTGTCGCTAGCATCCATATGACAGAGAACCCGGGCCGACATGACTAGTTATAAACCAAAAGTGGCACTAAATTATAGAGACAGGCATACATGACCCTGCAACGAAAGTGTCGGTCATCAACGTATGAACCCAAGTCGTAGCAAGCTACAAGGACTTAAATGATCAACGCGTGACATTTCCCCTAAGGGACAGACATAGGAACGAAGAAGGACACATGCCGGCCAGCCTAAGTGTTCCGGAGCAGTAGCAAGCTACCAAGGCTCAGTGGAAGCACTAGGAGACATTACCCTGTAAGATAGGCTACCAAAGGTAAACAACTAGGTGTCGGATCCCACACATAGCAATACACATTACACGTACGCATAACATGCAAGTATGTGTTGTACAACATGGCATCACAACATAACTCAACAACTCATATAGATAAAGGCCCAGAAGAGCCATCATAGCATTTATTACAAACAGAGGTCACATGACCCAACATACAGAGCATACAGGCAACGGAAGCATAACATGTCTGAGTACAGACAACTACAAATGAAAAAGGCTGAGAAGCCTGACTATCTACAAGACCCTCCCAAGGGTACAAGATCGTAGCTGAGGTAACAAGCTAAACGTCGAAGTCCACGCGGAACCACTAGCGAGACTGAAGTCTCTCTGCAAAAACATAAATTAAGCAAACGTGAGTACAAAGGTACTCAGCAAGACTTACATCAGAACTAGCTACATATGCATCAGTATCAACAAAGGGGTGGTGGAGTTTGACTGCAGCAAGCCAGCTTTGACTCGGTGGCTATCCTAAACTACGACTGCAGGTAACTCTTTTGAGGTGGCGCACACGAGTCCACATATTCACCAATCAATACACCACTATGGATCCGCTTCCGTCTCCCTACGAGAAGGCCATCCATAGCACTCACGCTTATCTTGCGTATTTTAGAGTATCCACTTTCACTTGTCTATGAACTGTAATAGGCAACCCAGAAGTCCATTACCGCGGACACGGCTATTCGAATAAATCATATATAACCCTGCAGGGGTGTACTTCTTCACACATGTTTCCACCACTTAGCGTCTGCACACGACATGTGCTCGGCAGACTTCAAGCGAAAGCCGACGTGGGAGTAGACCATGACCTAACCAACCACTCAAGTCTCTCGTCCAGGTTTATCGCCTATTTGGGTTCCATCCGTGGGGAGATCCGGCCGGGGTGTCGCTCACGGCCCCAAACGATGTGTACAGGGTTCCCGCGTCACCAAACGGGTGACTGGTACACCGTGCCACGTACCTGCCGCGTCACAGCCCACCCCGAGGGTCAGCGATGCGCACGACCTCCAGTAAACTACAAACACCAGAAACTAATTGCAACTCCTGGACAGAGTACAAGGGCAGCCAATAAGTCGAGCGGGGTCATATTTCAGGGCCCAACGTGTGGTATTAGCTGTTCATGGATCAACCAACACAGAACTCAGTTCCTGAGGACGGCTTCAATGAGACAACCCACCATGTACTCCTACATGGCCTCTCATCGCTACCTTTACCAAATCGTGTTCACACACTTAGCTCACACACAGTAGGACATGTTCATCACCCTTCCAACTCATCCCCGATGAATCAGACCTGACACAACTCTAAGCAATAGCAGGCATAACCAAAAAGCATGAATGAGTAGGCACAACATGGCTCAAACAACTCCTACTCATGCTAGTGGGTGTCAACTATTTACTGTGGCGATGACAGGTCATGCAGTGGAAAAGGGGGTTCAACTACCGCATCAGGTAACAGTTGAAGCGTTGTTGTCCTAATGCAGTAAAAGAGAGCAAGAGCGAGAGAGTGGGATTGTATCAGAATGCTCAAAGGGGTTTTTCTTGCCTGGCACTTCTGAAGATAGTAATAGATCTTCATTGGTGTCATCGAACTCATCATCGGAACGTCGTCTACTGAGAGGGGACAAACACCGGCAAACAAGAGAGAACACAATCAATGCAATGCGACAATATGATGCATGATCATGACATGGCAATATGCTGTTGATTTAACTAATGCAACTAGCAACCATATCAAATGAAGTTGGTTTGAACCAAATGTTCAAATTCAAACTCCATATGTGATTATTCAAATGCCATTTATCCAAATTGTCCTAAACAGTGGCTGTAAGTTATTCAAACATGCATGAAAATGCCATAAACAGATTCCTTGGATTTTTCTGATCAATTTTCATATATATTTTATTTTCATCTGAGCTATAGATTATTTTCTGTGATTTTTAGAAGTTTTGGCAATTTTCTGAAATAAATAAATCATTCTGATTTATTCAAAATTCCAGAAAACACTTATTGCGTCAGCACTAGGTCATGCTGACATCAGCAAGTCAACAGGGGCTGGTCCAGTCAAACCTGACCAGTGGGGCCCACTGGTCAGTGACTAAGGGCTGGTTTGTGTGCATGACAGGTGGGACCAGTCAACGTTGACCCGACCATAGTCAAAACTGGCACGTGGGGTCCGCAGGATTAGTACTAATCTAAACAGGAAAATTAGACTAACCTAATTAGGTGCGAGGGCCCACACGTCAGTGTCAGAAGGGTTAATTAAGCTTAACAGAAAACTTAATTTAAATTAGCAGGGGCCAGGGCCCACTTGTCAGCAACTCGGGGGAGGTCAAACCCCCGGTCAGAAAGGCCAAACGACCGGCGGCAAGCCGCCGGCGAGGGTAAACGTGGCGGAGGGCGTCGGAAATCCTCCTCCGACGACGAAAAGAGCGGCGGAGGGGCTTGGCGTGATGCTGGTCCTCGTCCGCATCCAACGGAGCCATCAGCTCGCGCCGGGGAGGACCAGATCGACGGCGGCGAGGGAAGTGCGGTGGCCGGAGTTCGGGCGTGCTCGGGAACGGCGATGAGGTGCATCGTAGGACGAGCAGGTGGGGGTTTTCGACTCGTGGGAGGGTGCGGAGCACGGTGCCGGGCTCGTTTTCAAGCCCCGGTGGCTGCAGCGACGGCGGTGACATCGCCGACGGCGTGGAGTTCGCGGGCATGGTGGGGGTCGGAGCTACAGCATGCGCGTGGGTAAGGAGGTAGGGGGAAGAGCAAGAGGGGCTCACGGCGGTTCGTTTGAAGAAAACAGCGAGCTCGGGGCGGCCTGACGGTGACGTATGGGCGAAGGGCATCTCCGATGGCCGGCGGTGGAGAAGTCGACGGTGAGGGCGAAGCAGGGCACCCGAGGACGCGTGCGTCGGGGTGGAGATCCGTGAGCATCAGGCGGATCCGATGGGCACGTAGGGAGGGGGTGATTTGGACGGTGGCTATGCCGGCGATGAGCGGCGGCGGCGAGCTCCGCACGGACGCGAGAGGGAGAGAGAGCAGAGGAGAGGAGAAGGAAGAGAGTGAGGGGAAAGGGCCACAGGGATGCGTGGCGATGCCCGGGACGTCCAGAGCGT
>LR738715.1:534175137-534188368 GCA_902687465.1 Secale cereale
CCAAATTCAACTACCCTTCGGCCAACTAGCCAATAATATTCCCCAGACCCCCACCCCCTCGCCCCATCCACTCCATTCGCTCCGCCAAAGCCGCCCTCCCCGCCACGCCGATACGTCAGCACACGGTTCATCGAGGGGACGCACGGGGATCCTCTCGCTCCCACAGTACACTCTCGTAGACTGTCGTCCACTAGCCGCGCTGCCATCGCTGGCGACGTTCTCGTGGAGACGCACAGCAGTCAGCTTCTCCCACGGTAGCACTGAATGTTAGCTGATAGACGTTGTTAATCTCACTGTTTGCCGAAGTAGTTTACAGTCAATATGCTCTGCATAAGAAACTTTCTTTCCTTGTTTTGCACTCAATTTTCTTAGCTGAGATGGCATTCCACGCCTGATTAGTTGCTAAAATATCCTGCCATATATTTATTGTGACGTAGGATGCCATGGTCTAGTAGCCAATCTGTTAGGTGAAATAGATCTACACCATTTTATACTCGATCTTTGTTGCTGAGATGGCCTTCGATGGCTATGTGCTCGGACTCATTAACTGCTCAAACAGCCTACCATAATTTGGTACTGAAATTTGTTTGCTGAATTAGCTATACATATATACTGTTACTTAGATCTGCTTGTCCAAATATCTTGCCATAACTTTAGACATCGACATAGGTATTTTTTTTCTGGACTTCATAAAAAACATATATGTTTTTCCTGTAATATCTAGTAGAAGAACTAATTTGTATGTCTAACAGATGGACAGGACTTGGAGAACTTCTGCTCAAAGATTCTCCGCTGCATATGTCGAGGGGGTTGAAAACTTCATGAACTTTATCAGAGCTGAGTACGGTGGTTCGAAGTCAGATGTGCTCTGCCCATGTAGCAGTTGTATGAATTCAGTTACAAGATCCCAGTCAACTGTGGAAAATCATCTACACTTGTATGGGATGTCGGTCACATATACTAGGTGGGTTCATCATGGTGAAGCGGTGAACGTCAATGTTACTGACTATGTGGAAGCAGCAGATCACCATCTTGATCTGTCTGATGCTCAGGTGGAAGAGGAGGAGGTGGTGGTGGTGGACCCAGTGAGTTTGACCAACATTGAAACAATGCTAAGAAATGCTTGTGCATTTCGTGGACTTTCAGTTACACAAGAAAAATGGTGGGCCCGCATGTTGGAACAATGCAACGTGGCTGTCACCCTAGGAAATAAGCTGTCAGTATTCTCAGCTATGGTCACCTTTCTTCAGGGAAGACATATGAGCGGATGACCAACAAATCATTCAATAAGATGTTGGCTGCTTTCCGCAAATCTTTCCCAGCTGCGTCTGAGGTGGCACACACCTATAGTAAAATGCAGAATTTCCTTCGAGCAGTTGGAATTGGATATGATATGATCCATGTTTGTAAGAATAATTGTGTTCTGTTCCGGAAGGATTATGCCAACTTAAGCGAATGCCCAAAACGCAAATCATCAAGATGGAAATATGGCGATGCTGTGAAGAGGATTCCTCATAGTGTTCTGAGACATTTTCCAATTATACCAAAATTACAGAGGTTGTTTTATGATGCTGATACAAGAGAGGATGTACTGTGGCATTCTAGGAACCAGGAGTACATAGATCAGAATGTAATGAGCCATCCATCTCATGGCAGTGCTAGAAAAGCTTCAATCAGAAACACAAAGAGTTTGCTGCTGACCCAAGAAACATGAGAGTTGGCTTAGCTACAGATGGATTTAACCCATTTGGTCACCAGAGCGCCACACATAGCATGTGGCCAGTGCTTGTTATCCCTTACAACATGGCACTAGATGTCTGCAGCAAATAATCAAACTACATGATGGCCTTGCTCATCCCAGGTCCAAACAGTCTTGGAAAGGATTTTGATTTACTCATAGAGCCTCTTGTTGAGGAACTTCAACAGCTATGGAGGGGTGTTATCGCTCGAGACCTATATAGCAGCCCACCAGCTGATTTCTTTGTGTGTGTTGTTATAATTTGGTGCATCCATGATTATCTGGCTTTGGGCACAATGTCAGGGCGAACAACACATGGTTATAGTGCATGTGTTCGCTGTGACAGGATTCTGCTGTCATAGGCAATACTTAGCAAGATATGTTACATTGGACACCGCCGTTTCCTTGCCAAGGACAAGTCGTGTCCTACAAAATACCGAAGATATGTGTTCAGTGCAAAGAATGAAAACCGTGATGCGCCAACGAAGCTCACCTCCAATGAGTTGCAAGTGGAATTAGAGAAGGTCAGGCATATTACACCCGGAAACCATCCTGATAATGGTAGGGGGAAAGGAAGCGTGGCAGGGAAGAAGAGAGAATATTGTTTACTCGCAGGTCCACTTTGTTGGACTTGGAGTATTGGAAAGATTTGGATCTGCGGCATAATCTTGATGTGATGCACATCGCAAAAAAATATATGTGACAGCATTATCGTCACACTTCTTAATATTGAAGGCAAGACGAAAGATACCTTGAAATCTAGGATTGATTTGACACACCTGGGTATAAGAAGTGATTCGCGGGTGGAAGATGAAGGTAAACCATGGGATATGGCACCAGCTGTGTACGTCTTGGACAAGGTAAAATGAAAAGAATTCTGCGAGGTCCTGTCACGTGTGAGATTTCCACATGGATTTGCTTCCAACTCTAAAAGGAGATTCAGTGCAGTTGGAAACAAGGTACAAGTGTTGAAAACTCATGACTGCCACATCCTACTTCAAAGGGTTTTACCTGTTATCCTTAGAGGATTGGGCCGCCATGACTTATACAGAGCAGTTGCAGAGTTGGGACAATTCTTCGGGGAACTCTGCAATAGAAATATCAGGATAGATGATTTGGAGCATCTTAGAGACAAGATACCAACTATCCTATGCGACCTTGTAAAGATATATCCTCCAGCCTTCTTTGATGTGATGGTGCATTTGGCTGTTCATCTACCTGATGAGGCACTACTTAGAGGTCCAATACAGTATGGATGGATGCACCCTATTGGAAGACTGCTAGGCACTTTTAAGGGCTATGTTAGGAACAGAGCTAGACCTGAGGGTTCAATTGCAGAGGCCTACATTGCTACAAAAGTGTTGAGATTCTGCTCAATATACATTGAAACAGTTGATCAGCTTAGCAAAGAGGTGGGTCAAGACAGTCCCGAGCTCAATGTTTTCGATTGTTCTATTCGAGTTACAAGGAAGAGTCGACAAGGCGACAAACCTAAAGATTTGGACAAAATGGTTTGGTATGTGTTGAATAACTGTCCTGAGATTCTACCTTATATCGAGTAAGTGCTAAGTACTGCAGCTTATACATCATAATCTACTAAACTTGCAGCACATTCTTATATATTTAGATATTTGACGCAATCACTATGTTGTGCAGCATCTACAAAAAGGAGTTCCTGCCGCAAAATCCAAGAAACAGTGACAAACTGGTTATGGCAGGATTTGCAAAATGGTTCAAGAGCCATGTAAGCTTTTGAGTTGCACTGTCAGTTTTTTTTTAATATATTGAGTACATAAGATGATCAGCTTGTCTATTTTCTAACCATAGGTTAAGAAGATGCGGGAGGATGGGCAAGCAGTTCATGATTCCCTTTCCGCACTAGCAATGGGTCCTGATACTCGGGTAAGACATTATGAATCTTGCGTTGTTGGAGATGTGCGCTACAACACCCTTGCATGCGACGAAGGCAAGAAGACACAAAGCAGTGCCATCATGAGCACGGATATGCACGGCGAAGAGACAACTAAAATGTATACGAACATAACATACATTGTTCAATTGCAGCATATCTCTAGTTTTGAGGTTCATCAGTGTATGTTTCTGTTGTGCTGTCATTTGTATAACCTATTTTTGAGGATCGCCATCAATGTCCAGGCGGCGTACAATACCGACGAGCCTTTTATTTTGGCAAATCAAGCAACACATATATTTTTCTTGGAAGACACATTTGCACGTAGCGATGACTAAAGAGTAGTGCAAAGGTTTCAGCAGAGGAATTCATTTAATGAAGTTGCACAGCAAGATGATGCTTACACTGCTCCTGATGTAGAAGATTCCACAGATGTTCCTAATATCTTTCAGAACCATCACGTCAATGACGTTGGTGAAAAGAATGCCTATCGGGCTATGGACATACGAGAGTTAATCAATAAGAAGCCAACATTCGAGGACATTGAGGATGAAGAAGAAGATGACACTCGGGGGGATTACGATTGAGACTGATACACACGGCGAAGATGTTGACGCTGCTACTACGGATGATGATTAGATTGCTTTTGTCGTATTGGTCTGTTAGAAGACGTTTTTTATCTACTATCTGAAATTGTGTTTGCTATGACAACTGAAACCTGATGAAGTTGTTGTTTAGTACTCCCTCCGTCCCAAAATTCTTGTCTTACATTTGTCCAAATACGGATGTATCTAGTTACACTTTAGTGTTAGATACATCTGTATCTAGAAAAATCTAAGACAAGAATTTTGGGACGGAGGGAGTATTTTGCTATGAGAACATCACTTATTATGTATGTTGATTTGTGTGGTGATTGTATGACGATTAAAACATGATGACATTGTTGTTTAGTTGTACTCATATTTGGATGTGAAACTTGTATTTGATAACATAGTTTGTTGTTGGACTGCAATTTGCTTGACATCTTCGAATAGGAACAAAGCTGACCCGACGGGGCCTCGGCTATTTATTTATTTATGAGAAAAAGGGGATACGCCCCGATTTCTGTTAATAGAAATCATTAGATGTTCATGACACTACGCCCAGCCTCCTAAATAGATTTTATTCATTACTAGTTTCAGCAAAGTGCTCATGTCATAGCCACTGAATACATCACGAGTGCTACATACACTGCAAATAAAGAGACAATCATCCTATAGAGCACATCGATTTTTCCCATTATCTTCACAAGCTCTTTCATCTCCTCATTGCTCTCAAGGTTGTTCAGTCGCTGTTGCTTCGCCATGATAAGAGGAAATGCATCTTTAACCTTCTGCTCTGCATCTTTCGGTTCTGTCATTCCTTCCATTACTTGTCCAACACCCCAACCTGCTAGTATTGAGATTCCTCGGCTAACTAAATAATCAGCATACTTGTATTCCCCCACATCAGCAACTTCCCAGAAATACAAATCACTCGAATCTTCCCTTTTCTGCACGAAAAAAATTGGAAGATCATCAACCAAACTATTAAAAAAATCAGCAACTGAAAGCAGTGGAACAACACTTAAACATATTATTACCCCATGATTCAGGCATTTGTAGAAGACTCGGCCAGGGTTGAGGATTATAGTTGAGACACGATGGATGACTCTGCGTGATTTGCAGCATCGGCACCACGGCAGCAGGTTGAGACGAGCAACCGGCTGCGGTGCGTGTGCTCATGGGGGTGATGAGATCCACACGCGATGGTACGGGTGGCGACATGGCACATATCTGGTTGTTGCCAGGCCCGACCCATTGGCCGGGAAAACGGGGCGCCCACCTTGGGCCTCGGGGAGGCAAGGGCCCTGGGCCAGGTAGTATTCTTTGAGACAGCCCAGAAAATACACAAAAAAATTAAGGCCCCAGAGATCGATCACAGTCTGTCTGCACTTAACCCGCGACTCCTTTGCTTCCCCAATCACAGGCTCAGCACCGCCGGCCGCCCCTACCATGCCTCTCCAATTCATGTGTCGTGCCCGGCCATTAATGGCGTGATTCCCCAGTCAGCTCTTCTTCCTTCTCAACGCTCGGTTCGTTCCATAGACTTTGGAGAGAGATCGAGAGGGTAGATGTTCTCTTTCTAGTAATTATGTCCCGTAATTCAGAGATTAATTGATAAATAGCTCTGCGTAGGATTTCACATCGCGCATCCACCAAATCTACATGGGTCTTCTTCTTCTCTTCATTGGATCCAAACGTGGGAGAGTGCTCAGGAAGGAGACTAGAGCAGGGAGAAATTTTATTCACCTCATGGCGTTGCACTTTTTTTGTGCTGATTACTGCGGCATACGAATCAAGACATCTACATCCATCATTTCCAGGTGTTGTTGATCCTTGTATTAACCATTTTTATGAAACTTATTTAGTGACATGTCGTCAAGAAATTATTTGTCCGGCAGTGGAATCCCAAAAGGGATCAATTGCTAAATTCTTCAAAACTAGTAATTCTTTGAGGGAATCTGGATGTTTTGATCATCATAGTATAAACATGAAATAGTCAGTTTGATTTGCCATGCCTTATGCAGGATAGTTTGGAAGATGTGAGTTATTATTTCAGTGAAGATTTTTTATGTGAAGAACATGCAGACTAGGGAGGATCTAGAAACAAATGTAAGTTGATGGACTAGTTTTATATCTCATGGTAACATAGATGTTTTAAGTAGCAACCACTTTGGACAAGGTCATTTGTTGTGAAGAAAAAACCACTTTGGACAAGGTCATTTGTTGTGAGGAAAAAGAAATGTCTCCATTGACAATACATAAATCAATCTTTTGTGGAGCTATAGTGTTTCATTACCATCATATGATACAGTTGTCTTGATCGATAGATAGTTGTATTGTCGGTCTTAAGAGTCCAAAGATAATCAATCAATTCTATGCATTGAATATTTAATTTGAGCTTTTCTGTTTCAAGAAGGGCCCCTTGTTGTTGCCTTGCCCCTGGGCCCCGTATATCTATGGGACGGCCCTGGTTGTTGCCTGCTGAAGAGCAGGTGGACAAGCCACCAGCGGACATGGTTGCTGCGGCTAGAGCTTCTGATGCTATGCAGAGTAAGTAGAGAAGAGGAGAAGTGAACGTTGGATATGTCAGTTTCATTACTTGCATAGTAGAATAGCACCATATATAGTCATAGTGTAGGTTTGGATTCGAACCAGCTATAGGAGCATGTTTCTCTTTTTTCTAAAACTAAGCAATGTCTCTTTACTGGTACACTAGCTTGTTCTATACGCCTTATCAAGTCTTTGATTTTCTTTCTCTCTCTTTTTGTGAGGATGGAAGGAGGACAAAATTGAGGTTTCCCGGGAGTCGAACCCAAGACCTCTTGGTTGAAAACCAAGGGTGCTAGGCACTTATGTGGCGAACATTCCATGGGAGGAGGATGGCAAACAAACACATGTTCCTCACAGTTTTAGTTGTGATGCAAGATCGAACGGTGGCAGTTTCGGGAATGTTATCAGGCGAACGAGCCCAGTTTTTATTTTATTCCCATATATAAAAAAGTATGCTAGGTGTCGGCTTAGTCAACAAACTATTGTGCCAACATTGACCATTGGATTGACATTCAACGTCTATCGTGTTTCTTCGGTCTCTTCTTCCTCCAGCCGCGAAAGCCAAACCAGCGCTGGCGGGACCGCCTGCTCCCACCTCCCACGGCTGGCTGTGCTGCCGTGCACGCATCGTGGCCACATCGCACCATAAAACTCTATGCATCTTCCCCGGCTCCTGTTCGTTCCCGTCCGAGGCCTCACCATCGTCCTCCGCCTTGGTTCACTCACCGCGGCGCCGCCCTCCGATGTTCTGAACATGGTCAACAACCGAGAGGAATAAAGATATTACTGTACATGGTGAGGATGACACTAGGGACCCACCAGGATCATGGCAGTAGGCAAGAAAGTGCCTCCTTTATTACAAGAAAAAAAGGGTTCCTCGTGATGGTTTCCTGACATCTGGGTCACACGCCACTGTCAACATTGTCAATAAGCGAGATAACTGCACAAGGAGGGGCAGACACCCAGAACCCAGCAGTGCGCATAGTATTGTTATGGGACGGAGAAGGGTATCAACTGGGTTGTGCAGGAGCTGTGGCCCGTCTAGCCTAGGCTTTTATTTCATATGTTTACCACATGACCAGCCTAGTGTTCTTTCCTTTCTGAAAATAGCTAGCCCAGTTATTTTGTTTTTTGCAGAATAACCAACGTAGGCCTACTTGCTTTACTACGCGCAGCTGGGCCGGATATCTTTCAAGACAAAAAGGGATGCATTCGGGCTTGCCGAGAAAATGGGCTATAAGTAATAATAAATGGGCTATAAGTAATAATAAATGGGTTGTAAAATGAGAAAATACAGAAAACCAGCAATTAGTTCCAAAATATTGTTTTCTTTCGGATTTTGATATTTTAAATTTCATTGGTTTTGTGCGGATAAAATTTCATTAGATTCAAATTAAGGTATGATTAGTTTTTTAATTAATTTGAATCTGGCTAGCAATTTTGGGTTGTATGCTGTTTGGGACAGAGTTGGAGGCTGACTTGTGGGTCTACTAGGTTCACGCGTACGCAAGGCTTTGTCAACTTATAGTCAACACATGATTCCACTAGCAGTGGCCATTGGATGTCCATCTAACGGTTGTGGTGCTTCTTCAATATCTGATCTTCTTCCTCCAATAGCCCAAACCACCGGTGGGACTGTCTGCTCCCGCCTCCCATGGCCGGTTGTGCTGCCGCATAGGCTGCACCGCCCCACCCTACTCCATCGCTGGCCAGGACATTCCTCTGATCACCCACACCTCCTGTTATTTTCCGACGACGGCAGCTGATCCAGTAAACCCTTGTACTCCCCACCGCGTGGGCAACCACTACCAAGACTTCCCCGGCTCCGGGTCGTTCACTTCCTAGGCCTCGCCGTTGTCCACTGCCCTGGTGCTCTCGGCGTGACATGGTCAATGTTATCGGCGTTCTAGGAACCAGGGTACCCAGAATTGCCTGCCTGCAGCCCGTGACGTGGCTCCTTCTTAGGCCTGGTATGGACCATCTTCGACATTGACACTCAAGACCCTCGCGAGGGGCCAAGCCTCGCGGGGCGGACGACACCAAGACCTCTGGAAGGGGCAACCTCGTCTGGCTGGCTCCTCAGGAGCGGAGAACTCTATGCAAGCCCCACCTCGTGAGGTTTGCATGACGCAAGCCATGACGACCAAGGCCAGGCGGGCGCCAGCGGGCGCAGTACAGCAGTTTCCTCTTTAGTGCTATGGAAGTGGGCTCAGGCGTAGAGTCCCGAGGAATCTGCCAAAGATTTCCATTTCCATGCAAAAAGACCACCGTGGCGTCAGGATCAGAGGCTTTGCAGGAGAATACCACCTTTAGTCAGGAAAAGATGTAGTAGTTGTCTCCCTTCGAAATTGGCCGTTGTGGGATCCCTCCCCGCCAATATGTCAGGGGAAGAGGACCAAGGCCACTATATTAGTAGGATAGCCACCACCCAGCAAGGGGAAGGATCATTCAGACTTTCCTCTCAACCACCACAAACCTAGAACACACCTCCGAAGGTTGTTCACCCACTGTACTAGTTCATCCTCAGCCCATCTCTCGGTTAATCCACCACACTACTGGATTAGGGCCACTCACCGCAAGGTGGCCCAAACCAGGATAAACTGACTAGTCCCTCTTTTACTTTCCTGTTCATCGAGCTAGTTCATGTGACGGCGAGTAGGTAGTTAGGCGAAGTTGAGTTCTTTGCACGCACCCCAGTGTTCAAACCTAGAAGGGTTTTGTGGAGCCCTGAATCCCACATTTGGCGCGCCGGGTAGGAGTGCATCGGAGCACCTCTTCTCCCGGACGATTTACCGTCGCCTCACCATCCCCATGGCTAGCACCCCGCTGGCTCACTCCGAGCCATGCACCGCTCAGCCAGCTCAGGTGATGGCTTTCACCCATGAAGGCCTCAACCCCGCGCTCCCCGCGGCTCGTGCACCACCCAATGCCACCAGCCGAAGGCGGCGCAGGCCGTCGCCGTTTTCCTCCGCCCAAAGCCGCAACTGCTCCACCGCACGGTCAAGCTACGCAGCGGAGATGGCCCCGCATACCCACAGGGAGCAGGCGAATATGCAGGCCACAATCATGGTGGCTCGAGAGCTCCTACGGTGCAAACTGATGGAAGGCGGCCATGATGCCTTGCTGGAATGAGTAGCAGAGTTGCTCGACCCAGCGTGCAGGGGCACCGTACCTTTCTGCAGCCTGCCTGCATCTCGGCCGCCATTGGGGGTACATGCCAGCCTCCGTAGCGCTCACGCAGCTCCTCTCGGGGAGCCCTGAGACCCTCGTGGCACCAACATGAGCCGTAGTACCGTTCGCCAGGCAATAGGTGTGATGCTCGCAGACATGGTAGGCTCAAACAATGCCTCGCGAGGCCGCCATGCACCGATGCCAGGTGGTCACCTCGATCGAACGCCACGCCGACCGAATGGTGATGTCATATGGCTAGGCAATGCAACAAGGACAGGGGCAACTGACGCCACCACGCCACCAGCGGCAGACCTGTAGTATTTGCCAAGGAGCCCTCAATTGTTTCCCCAACCAGCCTGGACGGCAGGGCCGATCGAGCCATAATACCTTCGTAGGGCTCCCTAACGCTTCATCGATGTCGGTGTTCTTGGAACGGGGGTACCTAGACTTGCCTGCCAGCGGCCCAGAGCGTGGCTCCCAAGGCGGCCTAGTATGGCCCAACTTCTTCAATAAGACTCAAGACCCTCGCGAGGGGCCAAACCTCGCGAGGCGGACGTCACAAGACATCCCCTGGGGCAGCCTCACCAGGCCGGCTCGTGAGGATCAGAGATATCAAGGAGTGAGGCACCTCGTGAGGACCTCATGACGTGAGCAGTGATGACTAAAGCCAGGCGGGCGCCAGCGGGCGCAGAGTGCCAGTTTCCTCTTCGGTTCTAAAGGAGCAGGTGTAGGCGCGGAGTCCCGAGGCGTCAGGCAAAGGTTTCCATATCAGTGCAACAATACCAAGACCAACAGGACGGCAGAACGGAGGTCATCGCAGAGCCCACGGCGGCGTCACCACCAGAGCCTTTGGCAGCGAAAACTACCTTTTGTCAGATAGCATATACTAGCTGTTCCCGTTCAAATTTGGCCGTTGTGGGATTCCTTCCCGCTCAATATTTTGGAAGAGAACCCTGGCCACTATAAATAGGACTAGCCACCACCATTGGGATCATCTCATGGTGGATATAGTTGATCCCATCTCAAGTTCATTAGATAGAAGGCCACACACCTCAAGCTCACCCGAGCTCAGGAAAACCTCTCCCCATGAGGCAGTTCATCCATGTACTAGTTCTCCCTCTGCATACAAGGCAATCCACCACACACATTGGATTAGGGTGTTACAGCACAACGGTGGCCCGGACCAGTATAAATCTTGTGCCTCTTGTTCATCGGATCTGACGAGCTAGGCCTAGAACTGTCGAGTAGAACGGCTAGGGCAGAAGGAGAGGTCTTCATGCACACCCCAGAGTTCAAACCTTAAGGGTTTTGCCGGAACCCTAAATCCGACGTTTGGCACGCCAGGTAGGGGTGCGCTGAGACTTCCCTTCCGTTGTTCAGTGCTCCGTCGTTCCAGCAGTCCATGGCTGACGCTCGTAGAGTCCGTGCTGAGCAGCGGGCTGCCCTTGCCGCCCGCATCGCTCAGACCGCTCCTGCCAGCGGACCATCCCATCGTTCTCCATTGCCTTCTACCAACGCCACCATCGGTCCGGCGCAGCAAGAACAGCAGGCATCGTCTCTACACCCATCCGTACGGCGCGATGGACGCAGCGCTACCTCGTCGCTCACTCCGGCAATCTCTTCGTCCCATGCTCGACGTGGACCCGCGGATGTGCAGGCTGCGTTGCTCATTGCGCGAGAGCTCCTGCGCTACTGCCCCGTCGATGACTTCTACGATGAGTGGCTTGACTGCATCACCGAGCTCGTCAGCGCCGCTGGGGCCTCTCCGGCGCCGTCCCTTTCCCCGCCTCGTCCGCCTCCCCACAAAGACGACGAGGCCCAAGATGCTCCACTGATTCCCCAGCATCAAGGCATTGTCCAAGAACCAAGGCATCTGGCCCCGCGGCATGACCGCCCATGCGTGGTGCCAGCACGCGAGGAAGGAAGCTGCCAGGAGATCCAGCGGCCCCGTGGCGGAGCACCCACGCTCCCTCCACCGCAGCGTCGAGACCGCGCGCCCCCTGCCACGGTGGCGTGCGAAGACCATGACCAAGTCCCACCACCCCAGGAAGCACCGGTGTCGACCGTAAGCTGCATGGCCCTCGCTCCCGAGCTGTGCAACATCAACTAGCCTGGGAAGTTCAAGCCCGACCCTGCGGAGTTCCCGCAGCTCTACGAGCTGAGCATCGAGCACTACAAAAACAAGACACATCCGTGACATTTTGGGCCGAACAAAAAAAATTGATGTCATACTTATGACACTTCTATGACAATAATTGTGACAAAACATGGTATCATCATAGATGTGGTGGGATCCTACTTCTATGACAAAAAATCATGACAGAAAACGGGCTATTCTCCTAGGCGGGCCGGAGACGTAGCTGCATGACCTTCTTTGGGCCGTCCATGATGGAAAAACCGTGGTAGAAGCGAGGGCGAAGAAAATATTGGGGTGTTCCAGGTTATGGTGAGTGGTCGGGGCCGAGCGATGCACGTTTCTCTCATACACACATGCGCTTGAGTGCGAGGCGTCGGGCTCTAACTGAACCCAAGCGAGGCGTTGGGCTCTAACTGAACCCGAGCGATTGCACTGCAAGCTACGCGTTAATGAACCCGAGCGATCGATCGATGGCTGTTAACTAAACCCGATCGAGCGATTCCTTCGCTACTGCTGCAAACTGAAGCCGATCGATGCTGCCTCTGCATGAACAGGGAGCGTTGCTCGGGGGGTTTGGATGAACAGTTGCCAGTGGGATGGCTGAACAGGACCCCGTGGTGTTGCCTCTGGATGAACAGGACCCCGATCGATCGAGCAGGTTGGCGCTGGATGAACAGGAGCCCGTGGAGGGCTGGATGAACATGACCACCCCGTGGAGGGCAAGATGAACAGTAGATGGTGGAGGGTTGGATGAACAGTAGCCCGTGGAGGGGTGGTTGAACAGGATCCCATGGAGAGGGCTGGTGCAACAATAGTCGGTGGAGTAGCGCACGGTGGAGGCTGAACAGTCGCAGGTGGAGGCAGGAGGAGGTTGACGGTGGATGAACAGTAGCCCGTGGAGCCCCGTTTTGCGGTACGCCACACCCCTCCCAATGAACAGGACCCCCGTTTCGACCGTAGCACTCCAACACAAGTCTGTTTCCTCCGTTTTGCGGTACGCCACACCCTTCCCGATCAACAGGACCCCCGTTTCGATCGTAGGAGGTCCGTTTCCTCCGTTTTGCGGTACGCCAGACCCCTCCCGATGAACAGGATCCCATTTTGAAAGTGACCGGTCGAACACAAGGCCGTTTCCTCCGTTC
>LR738715.1:534188549-534210699 GCA_902687465.1 Secale cereale
GAACACGACGACGCATTCCGTTCCGACCCAGCCGGTTGGCTCCTCATGAACACGACGACGACATTGTTTCTCCGTTCCGACCCAGCCATGTATACAAGCCCTGGTCGTACGTACACGCGAGTAGGCATTCGAGACCCACGTATGTACGTACGTGGCCGTATTTACTTTCTTGCACCCTGGCCTTTGTACGTACGTGTACATGCTATGTACGCGCCTCTGCTACGACACGTGCGCGCCTCTACATCGACCAGTATGTACGTACACGTTCGCAACCAGAATGACAACGCTATGTACGCTTCAACCAGGTGGGTCCCGACTGTCAGGCACTTCCTTGCGTGCGAAGATGTCGCTGGTGTGTCCCAGCAGTCAGGGGGGTGAATTGTTCTTTTTTTGCCCGGACGCACTTCCTTGCGTGCAAAGATGTGGCTGGTGGGTCCCAGCAGTCAGGGGGAAACATTTTTTTCGCAAAATACGGTGGCCCGTCAGGTGGGTTCCCGATGTCAGGTGGAGGAATAATTATTTTGCGCGTAATAAGTAGGCACTTCCTTGCTGCGGCCGTGGACCCAGCTGTCAGCCTCTCCACGTACAGTACTCTTCCGATGGAAGTCGTTCCTTGACCATGTTCACCACGCCACGCCCAGAGCACCAGGGCGGTGGATGACGGCGAGGCCTAGGAAGGGGACGACGTGGAGCCAGGGAAGATGCGACAGTGGAAGCCCGCGCGGAGAGGAGTACGAGGTTTCACTAGTTCGGCTGTGGTGTGAGGCTGCCGTCACTGCAGGGCCTGGCCAATGGTGGGAATAGTAGGGGGCGATGAGGCCTCCGCGGCAGCATAGCCGGCCATGAGAGGCAGGAGCATGAAGCACGACCGGCGCTGCTTTGGGCGGCTGCAGCAAGAAGAACAGAGGTTGAAGAAGCACTACGGCCATTGGATGGACATCGTACGATCACTGGAGCTAGAATTGTTCATATTAACTAAGTTGACAAAGCACTCCGTCCCTGTAAACTTAGTAGGCCCACAAGTCAGCCACCGACCAAGGAGGGTCCCAACCAGCAAGGGGAGTATTCATTTTTTTGTGCGTAATAAGGAGGCACCTCCGGTGGGTCCGAGCTGACAGTGGGGGGAATGTTTTTTCGCGCAATACGGTGGCCCATCCGGTGGGTCCCAGCAGTCAGGGGGGAATCGTTTTTTTTTTTGCAAAATACGGTGGCCCGTCCGGTGGGTCCCCGATGTTAGGTGGAGGAATACTTATTTTGTGCGTAATAAGGAGGCACTTCCTTGCTGTGACCATGGACCCAGTTGTCAGCCTATCCCCGTACAGTACTCTTCTGATGGAAGCCGTTCCTTGACCACGTTGACCATGCTGTACCAGGAGCACCAGGGCGGTGGACGACGGCGAGGCCTAGGAAGGGGACGACGTCGAGTCGGGGAAGACGCGGCAGTGGAATCCCGCACGGAGAGGAGTACGAGGGTTCACTGGTTCGGCTGCGGTGTGAGGCTGCCATCGCCGCGGAATAACAGGGGGGTGTGGGTGAGTAGAGGGATGGCCTGGCCAGCGGTGGGAGTAGTAGGGGGCGGTGAGGCCTCCGCGGCATCACAACAGGCAACGGGAGGCAGGAGCACACGGCATGACCAGCGCTGCTTTGGGCAGCTGGAGCAAGAAGACCAGAGGTTGAAGAAGCAGTACGACCGTTGGATGGACATCGTATGGTCACTGCAGCTAGAATCGTTTATATTGACTAAGTTGACAAAGCCCTTGGTACGCTTCAACTTAGTAGACCCATAGGTCAGCCTCCGAAACAGTGCGCCCTAGATGTCAGGGACGGGAATCATTTTTGGGCGGTAGAAGCAAGAATATCCGAGATTGTAGAAGAAGCATGACATCCGTTGGATGGACATCCAAAAGCCACAGCTGCCAGAACCGTGTGTTGTTGACAAAGCCTTGCATACGCGTCAACTTAATTTTTTTTAGGGGAAGCGTCAACTTAGAAGGCCCACAAGTGTGTGGCAGAGAACATATAGCTCATTTGCGATTTGTAAGAATGTATAGCCCATTTTTTAATTCTAATGGAATTTACTACAGCTCATTTACAGTTTGTTAAAAGTATAGCCGATTTTCTAGCTAGGACAACGATTAATAATTTCAACCAACCGCTCAAAACAGAATTCAAAAAAATTCCCACATTTTTATGGGATCCGAAATATTTTTATTCGAAATTTCTAGTCAGATTAAATATAATTTCAGAATAAGGTTGTATTACGTTAAAATACAACGAAATATTGCGCGCGCAACAAGTAATCAAATTAAAATTTTCAAATTCCGAAAATAATATATTTTTTAAACTAATTACGCATTTGGTGCATTTTTTTATAGTTACTTCCCACTTATTATAATTACATCCCATTTATTATTCCTTAAAGTCCATTTTCTTGTTAATCCTAATGCATACCTCCTAGGAAAGTTTGCAGCCAAGCGGGGCGGAGAATAACATGTTGACCCAGATATTGTGTACAACTGTCGGCCCAGTTGCATTACTGATGTTGAAAAAAAAGGCATGTGTAGTGCAGTACAACCTAACATGGCTACTCAGCCCACATTCAGTGACGCCGGAAAGGCCTGAACAAGGCTTCTGTATAACTTTTTGAAGTCACTGAGCTCAATTAATAACATAAGAAAAAAGTTAGATTAGAGTGGAACCTAAATAAAAGTTTTCACGAGCAAAGAAATAATTCAATGGGTCCCACTTGTGCGTGTGTGTGTGTGTGTGACCCATCGGTCGATGCTCGTAAATACATCTTTCAGCCATATGCATTGCTGATGCTCAGTAAAAACTTATATAGTTGACACAATCATATAGAACATCATAG
This sequence comes from Secale cereale, assembly GCA_902687465.1. NCBI lineage: Eukaryota > Viridiplantae > Streptophyta > Magnoliopsida > Poales > Poaceae > Secale > Secale cereale. The sequence continues at coordinate 534,191,419 of LR738715.1, forward strand.
CACACTGAAATTGCAAAAAAAAAAAAAATCAGGCAGGCGGCACAATCAGGATGGAAGCAGTGGATCGCTACGCGTAGGGCTATGTTGAAACCAACGAACTCGTACAACCCTTTCTAAAAAAAGTTCAAGTGCAAAATTAGAACACGTCACAATCAAATGTACTGGCACATCAGTGCTTCATACCCATAGCTAGGATTTAACTAGTACTCCCTCCGTTTTTATTTACTCCGCATATTAGAGTTGACTGAAGTCAAACTTTGTAAAGTTTGACCAAATTTATAGAGATGAATATAAATATTTAGCATAACAAATCTATATGATGTGGAAGTACATTCAACAATGAATCTAATGGTATTGTTTTGTTATTGTATATGTTAATATTTTTGTCTATAAACTTTGTCAAAATTTGTGAAATTTGACTTTGACCAAAACTAATATGCGGAGTAAATAAAAACGGAGGGAGTATCTGACAAGATTCAGTTGTTACCTAAAATTAGAGCACATCCAGGCAGCCAGCCCTACCTCTTCTCCCAAAGAAGCAGTGGCCTCCACCGCGCATGGAGTAGGCCCTGTGCCATCCATTCTTCCGAGCAACATGGTGAAAGTCTGACGTTGACTCCTGTAATGGTCATCGTGTGATGCCCGGGTAATCATGCTACAGTAAACTCTACTGATGATGCCACGTCACCGGAGTCAATGTTGTTAATCTCCCATTATTTAACCCCGTTCAAATTCAAATTTAAATCAAAGTCAAAATTTAAAGTTTTCAAAAGTCAAAAACTAAAAGTTTTGGATGTGAAAAATAAATCATAAGTAATAATGATGGAGCAACCACACTTTTATGAAATACTTAAATGCACTAAAATAATTTAAATTGCATCATAGACAATTAAGTAAATACCTTTTATAATTTTTAAAATGTTAATCTATTTTATTTTTGGGTTAAACCTTTTGTGGCAGTGAGTGTAGTGGTAATACTAATTTAGGGATCATTTTTTTATATCTTGCAAAACTAAGATGAAAGGATACTAAAATAAATAAAACTAGTAAAAGAAAATGGTCAAAAGATAAAAAAAGGAAAACAAAAAAGAAGAAAAGGCCGCCCTCGGCCTCTTGGCCCAAATGGACGAAGCCAGCACAGCCTGCTCCCCTCCCCCACTTGTCTCCTTCCTCTGTTCACCAGGGGGAGGGCGTGGCAATCATCCCGTGGCAATGGCCGCGCCTGGCCACGCGTCGGCCATCCGAGCACCCCGCTGCGATAAGGCCCCCCAGGCGTTAACCCTATCCCCTCTCGCACTCCACTCTTCCCTCGCCCCCTCTGGCCTCGCCCCTCCTCCAGATCTAGCGCGCCCGATGCGCTGTCGACGTCGCGTCGATGCGCCACCGCGGCCACCGGCCATTCCTCGCCTTGTCGTCGTGACCTGAAGCCTGCCGTCCGCTACTCCTTCCAGTGCCGCTGGACGGGGCTGGGAGGCCCTCCATCATCGGATCATCGGTCGTCTCCAACCTCCGGACCCCGACGCCGTTCGCCGTCGACCACGACCGACGTACCTCTCCGAGACCACTGCCCGCCCGCTGCAGCTCTGCTGTGAGCAACCCCCTGTCCGGTCCCTCTACCCTCTGCCTCCCTAGTGATGCTAGCTTGCCCCGGCCACGCCCAGTGGCGACTACGCGCGCTCTCATGTGTGTGGCCTCGCCGGCGTTGCTGCTTACCTCGTCTGTGCTCACGCAGCCCCCGCGCCCCGTTAGCCTCCCCACCGCGCGTCCCTGGCCTCGCTCCATCTCGCGCACGTTCGCTCCTCTCGCCGCTGCCTTCTGCTGCTTTGCCGCTGTCTCCGCGGCTTAACGCCGGCGCACACCCGCGTTGCCTCGCGCTCGCGTCCGCTGGTGGTTGCGCCGGGGCTGCGCCCTGTCCGCGCCGGTGGCCCCCTACCCTATGCGCGCCGACCCTCCTTCCGTTTCCCCCAGTTCCCCGTGGCCACCTCCGGCGCCGGCATCGCGCCGGTGGGCGCATGCGCAATCCCCGCCCGTGGCCTCGGGCGCAGGCGCCAAAAGCACGCCCGGTCGGCCCCGTTTCGCCCAGCGCCTGGTTGGCCCTTTGGGCCCCTGAGCTGTGGGGCCCAGCCCCCATTCCCAAAAAAAGAATAATAATAAATAAATAAAATATATAAATTAAAATATATTATTAAAATTAATTAATTAATTAATTAAATGATAGATTAACTTAATTAATTAATCTTAGTTAACCTAATGAAGTAGATTACTTAATCTAAATTGTAGTTAGTGAGATGAGCCAATGACAAGCGGCCCAACTTAATAGTTTGACCAGTCAACCGACTGGTTGACTGCTGATGTCATGATGACATCATGCTGATGTCACTACTCTTTTCTACCGAATTTAGTAATTAATAATATTTGCAGAATATTGATTAAATCTTTGAAAATTCATAGAAAATAATATGTAACTCAGATAAAAAAGTTTTATATATGAAAATTGCTCAGAACGACGAGACGAATCCGAATACGCGGTCTGTTCGTCAGCCACACATCTCTATCATACTGAACATGCAACTTTCCCGCTCCGCTTCATCTGCCCGAAAATACCAAATGCCGGGAATACTTTCTCGGATGTTTCCCCCCTTCGCCAGTATCACTTATTACCGCGTTAGGTCACACGTAGCACCGCGTATTTCCATGTTACGCTTTGTGATGATTTGATTGCTCTGTTATTTATTATGTTTCCCCTCCGTTACTTCTTTCCGGTAGACCCCGAGACTGCCGGTGCCCCCAGTTCGACTACGGTGTTGACGACCCCTCCTTGTCGGAGCAACCAGGCAAGCCAACCCCCCTTGATCACCAGATATCGCCCATTCTCTTCTCTCTTATTCTTGCATTAGACTTGCTATTGTTGATGATTCGATAACTCCTATTTTGCTGCATAGCCTGTCATTATTGCTACCACTATTGATACCTTTACCTGTTATCCTAATGCTTAGTATAGGATGCTAGTATTCCATCAGTGGCCCCACATCCTTGTCCGTCTGCCCTGCTATACTATCGGGCCGTGATCACCTCGGGTGGTGATCATGGGTATATACTATATACATACTTTACATGATACATGATGTGACTAAAGTCGGGTCGGCTCATTGAGTACCCGCAAGTGATTCGATGTGGGGGCTGAAAGGACAGGTGGGTCCATCCAGGTAGTGAGGGGCCTGAGTTCCCGACGGCCCCCCAAGTGGATCTTTGTGGCGGAGCGACATGGCAGGTTGAGACACCCAGTGGAGAGGTGGCCTGGCCCTGGTCGTTGTCCGTGGTGATTTCATAATAACACGCTTAACGAGTTTCGATATTTGATCTGAGTCTGGACATTGGCCTATACGCACTAACCAGCTACGTGGGAATAGTTATGGGCACTCGACGTCGTGGTATCAGCCGAAGCCTTCTTGACGTCAGCGACTGAGCGGCGCGCGCCGGGTTGGACCGCGTAACGTAACTTCCTTAGTAATGGGGGTTGCTAGGTCTGCTCATCGGCCACGTACGCAACATGCAGGTGTGCGTTGGGGGATGGGCCCGGACCCCTGCGCGCCTAGGACTTAGACCGGCATGCTGACCTCTCTGTTGTGCTTAGGTATGGCTGCGACGTGTTGATATTCCGATGCCGGGCATGACCCTGGAAAGTGTGTCCGGCCAAATGGGATCAAGCGTGCTGGGTTATGTGGTGCACCCCTGCAGGGAAGTTAATCTATTCGAATAGCCGTGTCCCTCGGTAAAAGGACGACCCGGAGTTGTACTCTGACCTCATGACAACTAGAATTCGATACTTAATAAAACACACCCAGACAAGTTCCAGATATAACTCGGTGGTTGCTCTCTCACAGGGTGATGTGCGGGAGGATCGCCGGGTAGGGTTATGCTATACGATGTTACTTGGTGAACTTACCATCTACTCCCTTCAACTGCTGCAAGACGGAGGCTGCCAGGAGCAAGGATACTTGTTACTTTCCAGCTACCCTCATCTTCTGCTGCAAGATGGAGGTTACTAGAAGCGTAGTCTTCGATTGGATTAGCTATCCCCCTCTTATTCTGGCATTCTGCAGTTTAGCCCACAGATTTTGCCCTTTACACATATATCATTGCATATGTAGTGTAGGTCCTTGCTTGCGAGTACTTTGGATGAGTACTCACGGTTGCTTTGCTCCCCATTTTCGCCCTTTTCTCTCTCTTCTTGGATGACGTAACCAGATGGTGTAGTCCAGGAGCCAGAGGTTCCCGAGGATGTTTCTACGTGGAGTTCGGCTTTGAGGAGTAGTTAGGAGGTCCCAGGCAGGAGGCCTTGCCTTTTCGATCATTGCTATATTTGTGCTAGCCTTCTTAAGGCAAACTTGTTTAACTTATGTCTGTACTCAGATATTATTGCTTCCGCTGACTCTTGTGTTTTCGAGCTTATGTATTCGAGCCCTCGAGGCCCCTGGCTTGTAATACAAAGCTTATATTATTTTAATTTGTGTCTAGAGTTGTGTTGTGATATCTTCCAGTGAGTCCCTGATCTTGGCCGTACACATTTGCGTGCATGATTAGTGTACGGACAGATCGGGGGCGTCACAAGTTGGTATCAGAGCCGACTGCCTGTAGGAATCCCCCTTTCCAACTCCTTGGCCGAAGTTGAGTCTAGTCTTTGAAAAACAAATTTACTAACTTGTTTTGTGGCTTACGGGCCCACAGCACCAATGGATGGTGTTAGGATCTTTTATTCCTTTCTCTACTCCGGGACTCTGATCTCTCTTCTATTCGGGTTAAAAGATTTTACTAACTCTGACTCTAGGTTCTCGCAACTATTTCTCCCGGAGAGTCCTCATTCCAGAAGATCACCTGCTTCGTCAGAAGATTCTTAGGATATCCCTTGATATTTTTCCCGAGACCCTTTGTGGTCATCGCCTTTGCAATTCACTGCCACCGATATATCCCTATGGATATATGCATGCACTTGTCATTCTCATGATCATTCCTCGTCGCTCTTGTCGTTACAAGATGCCTCGAAATATTCTCCGTTGTCCCGAGAATCCTTTGAGTTTATTGTCATGCAGTTTTATTTCGCATGAAAACCCTTACGGTTATTTCCTCAGATTTGTCGAGAATCCGTTCTTCTCAATTGTTCATGTGTCTCACAAATTTCTTCGAAATACTTTTCGATTTTTCGAAAATCCTCTACAACCTATTACTCTTGAAGTTATTGCCTCCTTGCACTATGGTTAATTCCATATGACTAGTAGTCTTCGTTAGCATCCCTTGTATTAGTCATTTTGAGCCTATTGATTCAATGTCTGCGCATGCACGCAGTCATCGGGTTATCCTTTTTAAAATTATCTTTCTGACTCAGACGTCATTCCGGATATGAGTTGGTTCTCGGCAATTCAAACCTTTATTGATTGTCCAACTAAGGGTTTTCAACTTATCCATCCTTGACCAGAGCATCTGCTTCTGATCCTTCATTTTGGAAACCATAATTTTTTTCTATTTAAGCATCAGGGTAATAAGATGATTCTTGAATCTGATGCCTCTGCATTCTTTCTTCCTCTGAGTGAGTACCGATCCATTGTGGATCGCCCGATCCATTGTTGGATTGTTCTCGGACAGTGTCCTTCATATTCAATCACCTTGTGAGTTCTTCCCCTGATACATAATAATGCCTTTGGTAAATTGTATCCTCTGCTTGGCCAACCATGCTCTGCTTTCGAGCTTGAATATTTAATTTCGAAACTTGTGGTGTATGTTACTAAGATGCCCGATGGGTTGAACCTATGCCTTCCCCTAATCCGTGATAACCCGAAAGTTTTCACAAGTCATACTCTTACGGTGTTCTACCAAATGAAATTCCAACACTACAGTTTGATCAAAGCGAGAGGTGAATGAAATGATATGCATTAAAGAAGTGGGAGTCGACCTTGAACTTTGTGTTCATGCCCATGAAAATGATGTAGACCATCTCACAAGCTTCTTGCAAAATGATTATCCAGCTTTATGATTCTTCCGGTATTCTTGAATTGATTCCTTACAGTTATGGTTCTGACCATGCTCTCCTGATCTGATACATCTGATGGGAATTCATTCCAGTGCCTCGTCTATTTTGGCAAGGTTGAAGTATCTACTGTCATAGGTCAATGACCCGGTTCTACTTCTAGCATGTTCTATCTTCGAGTATTACCCCCTGGTATCTCGAAGATGTCTTGCCATTGCACCACATCTTACTAACTTTGTTGAAATAATGTCTTTCCTTGTCGTAACCACTCTACGGGTTCTGGGTTATTGTCAACCGAGGACACCGACTAGTGGAATTATTCTGCACTACAAATCAAATACCCCCAGTATTTTTACTGGGAAATTCTAAACTCAATCTTGTCATTCCCAGACTATCGGATGCATCCTGGTCTTGCTATCTTTGACTGTGCTACCTCGTCCTTCTCTGGTGCACGAATTCTTTAGTGTGTGAGCACGACTTACGTCGGGCTTTCAACATAATGTTGCTTGTCTTGAAAGGCAAATTTGGTTATGAGCTTGCATCTTATATATTGATCCTATAACTTACCACTTCGTCATTCCCTTGCTTGTTGTCGTTGTTATTTGCTTGTATCCACTTGAAACCTCCCGACAAATATGTCGGATCACCTTCAACACTTTGACTTCTTCCGAGATGTCAACTATGTTCATGTTGAGGAATACCCTCCTTGCCCTCGATGATCCTTATTATCATCGACAACACCCTTGACTTCCTTTCATCGCGAACTTGTCCACATTATGAATACAACTTGCTCTCCAGCTAGTGTTGTGTTCTGCATTGAAATATTACTGTCTTCTATGTCGAGAATGTTGTGGGGATTGCTCCACCTCTTAGAAATTCTCGGTATGATGATACTTCTCACCATCACCATTCTTCCTTGGTCCCCGTGTTGTTTTTAACCGGGATACCAATATGCTAACGATGCTGCTTGAGTTCTGAACTTCTAGCAACCATATTGCTATGAAGTTAATGATCGACAATTCGTTCTTAGACTGTTGGTTATTGAATCGTCACTCTAACATTGATCTTGCTACCTAAGGTCATATTTCAGGCACACCTTTCACCTAATGATTAATGGTGTATGTTTTTCCTCGAGCATACAACATTATATCATTTGAATCGATAAGTGTCATCCTCTTGTTCACATTATTGTGGAAATCCCTCCGTTTGGAATTCTCGATGAATTGTCGCTGAGCCCATCAGCCAACTCCTCATCCTCTCCTTGGTTTAATGATCAACTATTGTTTCGGGAACCCACTCCCATAGTTCATTTCCTGATAATCTTCCATTCGTCGATTAATGTTGCACCGTTTCTTCTCGAACATCCCAAGTCTGAGGTATCATGACACCAATCAGATCTGAATCTCTGTCAGATAAGATGGCTGGGACAACTTTCCAGGAGTTACAATATTGGTCCTTTGATGACTCGGTAATATGCTGTCATTTCTAGCACCCCTGGCTGGAGGACCTATCATTATAATCCCTTTTGCAAGGATAACCATTCTTCCAGGAGGAAATTATAAGACTTATTCTATAAGTTGTTTCTGATGAATCCTTTGTGTATCCAAGTCCGGCCTTTGCTTCAAGACCATGGCAATTCTATCTCGAAGCGTGTCTGCGGTACTCCGATTTTCAACAAGAGCATTTGAAGCCCAATGCTAAATGTTTCTTGGTCAGTTACCCAAACACCGTTGTATGGGTAACATCTTGATTAATACTTGCCCCTTTATCTAAATGGTTGGGTACTTGCTCTCCTACCCTGTATGCCATGTTCTGCTTGTCTATGGGAAGGATATACTCCTATTAATTGTGTGTAATCACAATTTTTCTTTTCATTTGTTTGTTTAACCTTTCTTTGATCTACATATAATCTAAGCAGTAATAATTTTCTGCTTATGTAAACACCATGGTGCACAACTCTGTCAGTAAGACCTCGTTACTATTGTTGTAAAATTACATTAACTACCGGTGAACAAGAACCTTCCCTATTGGTCCGCCTCGTTACAATGAGCAAGAAAATGGTTCTCTTCGTCCCCCGTCCTTGGTACCGACATTGTTGCCAACATAGCTGACAGACTATCCTCTGACATGCCTTGCTTTCTGCGTAAGATGGCATCACCCTTCCTACTCTTAACCCACATGGTGGGCCCATAACCCACAGGTCCACGGAATCAAAACCTAACTCTCATGTACAACCCTGATTCTAATGTATTCTTTGCACTTGGCTTCATGTGTAATTCACGAGCTAAATTCTATCATGTTTCATCCTGATATCAAACACCATATTAGTCCTGCTGATCAAGACCCCATTCCAGCTTTGGGTTAGGCATCAAATGGCTGCCTACTCGTTTGAAACTTTGGTTCCATCGCTTATTGTTCTCAATGCATTCACTGATCTACTACTCGTAGGGTACTTCGTGTATCACTTTCTGAATTCGCAGTCAGATGCACAGACTTCATGGAGATATGTTCCTCCAAAGTTTCCCCCTTGTCGTGTTCGTAGGATGATGAAGATCCTAAAGAAAGGATGATGACTTGATCATGACGGCCGGAAACAAAGGAATGAAGACATCAACGTAAGGGATCAACCTCTTCGGAAGGGCAACCAAAACTGAGAAGACCCGTTAGAATTACATGACCACAACTTTCCTCCTTACTTCCCCTCTTAAATCTCGGGACGAGATTTCTTGTAGTGGAGGAGAATTATGACGCCCGGGTAATCATGCTACAGTAAACTCTACTGATGATGCCACGTCACCGGAGTCAATGTTGTTAATCTCCCATTATTTAACCCCGTTCAAATTCAAATTTAAATCAAAGTCAAAATTTAAAGTTTTCAAAAGTCAAAAACTAAAAGTTTTGGATGTGAAAAATAAATCATAAGTAATAATGATGGAGCAACCACACTGTTATGAAATACTTAAATGCACTAAAATAATTTAAATAGCATCATAAACAATTAAGTAAATACCTTTTATAATTTTTAAAATGTTAATCTATTTTATTTTGGGGTTAAACCTTTTGTGGCAGTGAGTGTAGTGGTAATACTAATTTAGGGATCATTTTTTATATCTTGCAAAACTAAGATGAAAGGAAACTAAAATAAATAAAACCAGTAAAAGAAAATGGACAAAAGATAAAAAAAGGAAAACAGAAAAGAAGAAAAGGCCGCCCTGGGCCTCTTGGCCCAAATGGCCGAAGGCAGCACAGCCTGCTCCCCTCCCCCACTTGTCTCCTTCCTCAGTTCACCAGGGGGAGGGCGTGGCAATCATCACGTGGACGTGGCCGCGCCTGGCCACGCGCCGGCCATCCGAGCACCCCGCTGGTGATAAGGCCCCCACAGGCGTTAACCCTATCCCCTCTCGCACTCCACTCTCCCCTCGCCCCCTCTGGCCTCGCCCCTCCTCCACATCTATCGCGCCCGACGCGCTGTCGACGCCGCGTCGATGCGCCACCGTGGCCACCGACCATTCCTTGCCTTGTCGTCGTGACCTGAAGCCTCGTCGCCATCCGCTACTCCTTCCAGTGCCGCTGGACAGGGCTGGGAGGCCCTCCATCGCTGGATCATCGGTCGTCTCCAACCTCCGGACCCCGACGCCGTTCGCCGTCGACCACGACCGACGTACATTCCCGAGCCCACTGCCCACCCCCTACAGCTCCGCTGTGAGCAACCCCCCGTCCGGTCCCTCTACCCTCTGCCTCCCTAGTAATGCTAGCTTGCCCCGGCCACGCCCGTTGCCGACTGTGCGCGCTCTCATGTGTGTGGCCTCGCCGGCGTTGCTGCTTCCCTCGTCTGTGCTCACGCAGCCGCTGTGCCCCGCTAGCCTGCCCACCGCGCGTCCCTCGCCTCGCTCCATCTCGCGCGTTTTCGCTCCTCTCACCGCTGCCTTCTACTGCTTTGCCGCCGTCGCCTTGGCTTAACGCCGGCGCACACCCGCGTTGCCTCGCGCTCGCGTCCGTCGGAGGTCACGCCGGGGCTGCGCCCTGTCCGCGCCGGCGTCCCTCCTACCCTGTGTGCGCTAGCACTCCTTCTGGTTCCCCTAGTTCCCCGCGACCACCTCCGGCGCCGGCATCGCGCCGGCAGGCGCTGGCGCAATTCCCGCCCGTGGCCTCGGGCGCAGGCGCCAAAAGCACGCCCGGTCCGCCCCGTTTCGCCTAGTGCCCGGTTGGCCCTTTGGGCCACTGAGCTATGGGGCCCAGCCACCATTCCTAATATATATATATATATATATATATATATATATATATATATATATATATATATATATATATATATATATATATATATATAAATATATTATTAAAATTAATTAAATGATAGATTAACTTAATTAATTAATCTTAGTTGACCTAATGAAGTAGATTAGTTAATCTAAATTGTAGTTAGTGAGATGAGCCAATGACAAGCGGCCCCACTTAACTGTTTGACCAGTCAACCGACTGGTTGACTACTGATGTCATGATGACATCATGCTGATGTCATTACTCTTTTCTACCAAATTTAGTAATTAATAATATTTGCAGAATATTGATTAAATCTTTGAAAATTCATAGAAAATAATATGTAACTCGGATAAAAAAGTTTTATATATGAAAATTGCTGAGATCGACGAGACGAATCCGAATACGCGGTTCGTTCCTCCGCCACACATATCTATCATACCGAACATGCAACTTTCCCCCTCCGCTTCATCTGCCCGAAAATACCTAACATCGGGAATACTTTCTCGGATGTTTCCCCCCTTCGCCAGTATCACTTATTACCGCGTTAGGTCACACGTAGCACCGCGTATTTCCATGTTACGCTTTGTGATGCTTTGATTGCTCTGTTATTTAGTATGTTTCCCCTCCGTTACTTCTTTCCGGTAGACCCCGAGACTGCCGGTGACCCCAGTTCGACTACGGTGTTGACGACCCCTCCTTGCCAGAGCAACCAGGCATGCCAACCCCCCTTGATCACCAGATATCGCCCATTCTCTTCTCTCTTATTCTTGCATTAGACTTGCTATTGTTGATGATTCGATAACTCCTATTCTGCTGCATAGCCTGTCATTATTGCTACCACTGTTGATACATTTACCTGTTATCCTAATGCTTAGTACAGGATGCTGGTATTCCATCAGTGGCCCCACATCCTTGTCCGTCTGCCGTGCTATACTATCGGGCCATGATCACCTCGGGTGATGATCACGGGTATATACTATATACATACTTTACATGATACACGATGTGACTAAAGTCGGGTCGGCTCATTGAGTACCCGCAAGTGATTCGATGTGGGGGCTGAAAGGACAGGTGGCTCCATCCAGGTAGTGATGGGCCTGAGTTCCCGACAGCCCCCCAAGTGGATCTTTGTGGCGGAGCGACAGGGCAGGTTGAGGCACCCAGTGGAGAGGTGGACTGGCCCTGGTCGTTGTCCGTGGTGATTTCATAATAACACGCTTAACGAGTTTGGATATTTGATCTGAGTCTGGCCATTGGCCTATACGCACTAACTAGCTACGTGGGAATAGTTATGGGCACTCGACGTCGTGGTATCAGCCGAAGCCTTCTTGACATCAGCGAATGAGCAGCGCGCGCCGGGTTGGACCGCGTAACGTAACTCCCTTAGTAATGGAGGTTGCTAGGTCTACTCACCGGCCGCGTACGCAACATGTAGGTGTGCGTTGGGCGATGGGCCCGGACCCCTGCGTGCCTAGGACTTAGACCGGCGTGCTGACCTCTATGTTGTGCTTAGGTAGGGCTGCGACGTGTTGATCTTCCAAGGCCGGGCATGACCCTGGAAAGTGCGTTCGGCCAAATGGGATCAAGCGTGCTGGGTTATGTGGTGCACCCCTGCAGGGAAGTTAATCTATTCGAATAGCCATGTCCCTCGGTAAAAGGGCGACCCGGGGTTGTACTCTGACCTCATGACAACTAGAATTGGATACTTAATAAAACACACCCAGACAAGTTCCAGATATAACTCGGTGGTTGCTCTCTCACAGGGTGATGTGCGGGAGGATCGCCGGGTAGGGTTATGCTATACGATGTTACTTGGTGAACTTACCATCTACTCCTTTCTACTGCTGCAAGACGGAGGCTGCCAGGAGCGAGGATACTTGTTACTTTCCTACTACCCTCATCTTCTGCTGCAAGATGGAGGTTACTAGAAGCATAGTCTTCGATTGGATTAGCTATCCCCCTCTTATTCTGGCATTCTGCAGTTTAGCCCACAGATTTTGCCCTTTACACATATATCATTGCATATGTAGTGTAGATCCTTGCTTGCGAGTACTTTGGATGAGTACTCACGGTTGCTTTGCTCTCCCTTTTCCCCCTTTTCTCTCTCTTCTCGGATGACGTAACCAGATGGTGGAGTCCAGGAGCCAGAGGTTTCCGAGGATGTTTCTACGTGGAGTTCGGCTTCGAGGAGTAGTTACGAGGTCCCAGGCAGGAGGCCTTGCCTTTTCAATCGTTGCTATATTTGTGCTAGCCTTCTTAAGGCAAACTTGTTTAACTTATGTCTGTACTCAGATATTATTGCTTCCGCTGACTCTTGTGTTTTCGAGCTTATGTATTCGAGCCCTCGAGGCCCCTGGCTTGTAATATAAAGCTTGTATTATTTTAATTTGTGTCTAGAGTTGTGTTGTGATATCTTCCAGTGAGTCCCTGATCTTGGCCGTACACATTTGCATGCATGATTAGTGTACAGATAAATCGGGGGCGTCACACGTCGTCGACGGACCCTGGCACCAGCGACGGCGGCAGGACTTCGATTGATGGATTGACCACTTCTTCGACATGCACGAACACTCGATAGAGGTACATCCCTAACGTGGTCCGCGGCGGCCTTGGTGGCGACGAATAGTACAACCCCGGTTCCTGCACCGGTATCTCAACACCAATCACCTCCGGTATGGTGGATGGCTTCTTCATCCATGCCATAACCATCAGAGCCCAGCTATCTGGAGGGACAAACATACTTATGAGCTCACCTCCAAGGTCGCTGATAAGCTCATTCATGGACTCGCTGTTCCAAGCACATCGAGGCATGACGTGGAAGGTAAGCTATGTTAAAAACTCAAGCTCAGAGGGCACCGAGCCCCATCCTGGGTGCCACCGATCAAAGCTCACCAGCGCGCCATCGCAGAACAGACGCCGGGAAGATTCGAACACACGACTACAGTCGATAGTTGTCCGGAACCTAACGAAGAAATCAGCCGGTGGCGGACAGACTTCGACGAGCAAGTCACTTATTTGGATGGCATGAGAAATGCCAAGAGCTTTGACAAGGTCGTCCGGCAAGACGGGAGGCCGGTCACCATTGATGGTTACCATCAGTATTTTGCCGGCAAACTGGTTGTCAAGCGCCGCCATGCCACTGTTGAGCGACAGCACGCAGCGACCGAAGGTAGGACGGACCTCAAGATCTCCGGCCCGGAGATCCGCGTTGACCGGCGACATGATAGTGAGCTTGAGTACAGGGAGTACAGGAGGGGGATTTGGGGCAACTGGAGTAGGAATTGAGATTCTAGAGGTGGGGGAGGGGCGGGAGATTGGGGATGAAAAGGTAGCTTGAATTTCGAACACGCGCCAATATGCTCTCGTCGTGCAAGCGCACGAAAACACCGGCGGCGCCTACATGTCAGCCCAAGAGTCCTTATTATTTCTTTTTTGGAGAGCCCGACCTTTTTTTTTGAGGATCTTTTGAGAGCCCGGCCTGAGAGTCATAATGTGTACATCATCGAAAAGACATTGATCTCAAATTATATAACTTGAAAAAAGGAGATACGATTTAAACGCTGGAGAATGGTGGTTCCCTCATTTAGCCCACCAGTAGTTCGAGACAATAAACAGTTCGAAACAACGATATATACAACATTCAGACACTGACTAGTGACTACTACTGACATAAATAGCAAGACATGATGGTTCATAAGAAGTCTTGCTACACCACCAAAACGCACCCATCTGCAGCGCTCAGACTCTCGTGATCCAGACGAGAATGACGTTCTAAACAGAGCCAGCTATTACATAGTAAGAGTGACATAGACAAGGATGACCAAATGACAAGGAATATGCATAACAAAAGAAAGAACTACCCATCCAAAACAAGTAGCAAAGACAACAAAGTCATTCGAAGAGATGATCCAACACCATCATAATTTGCATCCCCGCTTCAGCGACCAATGATCCCGAGACACCAGTACTCCACCCTTTCGACGCAACAGCCCAATTACCTATCAACCTGAAGACTTGAACCACATCACTGCCTGTCGTAATTGAGACATCCACGGATAAAAGTTAATCCGGATGTTTTGGTCATTCTCACCTTCTTTTGGCTGCAGGCTGTATCGTTGACAATCAGGGGAGTTTGCTCCCGAACTCCTAGGGCTCGCCGTGTAGACACAGTTTTCCATAGCAAACAGAGCCTCTCTACCATCAAGGTCCTTGCCGACGGTGATCTCCTGGTTAACCGGATAATTGAGTCTGAGAAACAGAGAGTGTGAACCAAGGCTGTTTACCCGCCTCCAACTAAAAAATCCTGAAGGCCCCAACAAGCTAGTATCCTGCTCATAAACGTAACATACACTGTCTAGATACTCACGTATTTCATGGTGCTTGTATAAAGTGGGGTTTTTGCAATATAACTTTTCCGGCTCATGTGTCCGAATGATCATCAGTCTTTTGCCGTCGTCCCATCGAGCGAGGAACCAGTTGTGCTTCCCTGTTTTTGGCAAAGGTAGTGTGATTACAAAGGGCGGTAACTGTAGGGACACTACATCATATCAAAAAGGACAGGCATTGTTAATGTAAAATCTGCATTGTTCAGAGTATGAGTAGGATAATGCAAGAAATAGCATTGATATGTCCCTATTGGAACTGGGAGGAAAATACAGGGAAATGTATACTGGGTTCGAAAATATAGCAGTGCCATGCATGGTTATACTCATGTTATCTCGCAATCGATTCTTCACATGAAACTACCATGTGATGCATGTTATGGAATCATGTTCTGTCCTCACAAACAAATTCTTCAAGGTAACTAACAAACCATGCATTGTTATATACTCGTGTTCTGTGGGCAAATTTTTTGTGAGGATATTTGTGGGGACCCTGACTTAAGAGTCAAGATCATTGAATGCACGTGTACAGTGATCCCAGAGATTAATGCTCACTGAACCCACAGAAGCTGAATAACAAGAGTCTTACATCCATACATACCGTCTTACACAAATTATGGCCATTATGGCCAAGTCTTACATAGATAAAGCCTCAAGGGCTGAATAGCAAATAACTCGAATAGCGAAAGTCTTCGATGATAAGTAGAACCCATGCCATTTGCCTTAACCCTACAGGCATTCTGACTGGGATAGCGTCCTAGTACGCATGTTCGTCTCCATAGAACTCTTCTTCATATTCCTGTTCCTCCATGCCTGGCCAATTAAATAACCAGTGGAAAGCCAATGAGTACTTTGAATGTACTCGCAAGCAACCCATGATTTGGTTCAAAGTAACAATGCAATTGAACAACAATGAGCAATCTAGCCACGAGCTAGAATAAATATTCTACCATTAACTATATGCATCAATAAATTCATGTAACCTCGAAGACAGGTTACCGATATCAACATGAATAGGATTCAACTCAACGAGCCAAGTCACCACCTTGACTCATCACACACACATACTATCTCCGATATAGTAAAAATTCTGGACATAGTTTAAGTAGCACCACCCAACTGTCCATGACCGTGGACGCGGCTATTCGAATAGTTTTACACTCTGCAGAGGTTGCACACTTTACCCACAAGATCCGGGAAGCTTTCGTGACACCCACGATCCCGCAGTACCTCAAGTACTCGGGGGAAGCACCCGGTCATTATCTTTCCTTAGACGACACTAACATAGAGTCCACTCGTTGGTGCATAGCCCTCGAGTACAAACAATAGATCATGGGACTTGCCCTATTTTCAATGTCACGCGTACACGAAGGGACCAACGGTGTGTCCGGTACCCTGTGAAAACAATCATGGTCGTCTATCCAAGCACGACCCCATCCCGGGAAAGACCTCAAGTCTTCCCGTCACTAGTAATGCGGGCACCATGCTAGTATCGGCCTAAGTAATCAATAAAGCCACGTCCCATAAGGGGTAGATTGGTTGCACATGTTTGGTTGGGACGGTAGTCACACATAAATCTAATCCATCATTTCACCCATGCACAAGATATTTACCGGCACATCACTTCTTCCTCAAGTGATGACCTAACTCAATATCACCCTCGGGCATTAGGGGCACCCGATGGGGTTTATGAAAAGAATGCAACCACGAAGGTTTCATTACACACATGCATCACTAAGCATCACTGCTAACCATTTGCATTGCATCTAGCACATAGCAAGATCAAGACTAAAGCATGCATCATGTGGTGGTTTTAAACTAGGTTACCACCGTAACTCTTATCATCATGCATTCGGAAACAAACAGGTTCCGAAGAACACAAGTGTATCATGGTCAAAGGGCTGCTTGCCTGGATTGGCTTGGTCTTCAAAGTCTTCAAATCGTTCCCCACCTTCTTCTTCAGCAACCTCGTCAAATACGGTATCTAATCGTCGCAAAATAACAACGGGAAAATAAGACCACAATAAAAACAGAAAAATCTAAGTGCTCAGAAAAATGTCAACCTATTTTCGTTAAATACTAGAGAGAAAACTAAGATGGCAAAAATTCTTATTTTGAGTTTTGGAGTGGCAGAATGGGGTCCATGAATATTTGAACAGAAGTTTTAATGTTCAAATATGAATTTAAATTTGAACAGAACAGAAAAGGTCCATGGACATGTGTGGAAGTGACATCATTAAATAGGTTGGATTTTTACAAGTTTTTAGGAACTGGAATTAATTTATTTGGCCAAATATTTAAATCTGTGAAATTATTTGAAATTCCACAAAAAAGAATAAAAGAAAAAGGCTCTGTGCCACTGGGCCAGAACGGCCACAATGCAATGGCCCAGGGCGAATAGCCCACTGCACGGGCGCCAGCGCGCGCGCCAGGGTTTTTTGAACCTGACGGGCGGGGCCCGGTGGTTAGCGTTAGAGAGGGGAGCGAGAGAGAGGTGAGGATGACAGGCGGGGCCCGCCTGTCATCTTCAACCTCGCGGCCAGAGGAGCGGCGAGCTCACCGGCGGCGATATGGTGCACGGCGGGGCAAGCTGAGGGCAGGAATGGGCTCAGCAGGGTGTCGCCGTTCTAGTGGTGGTGGTGCGGGTCGCCGGAGGGGCCTGGTTCGCCGGCGGGGAGGACACGTGGCGGAGGAGCGTCGGGAGGGTGCTGCTCCGGTCGATTCCGGCGGCTGCAGAGAGGGGAAAGAGGGGGAAACGCATCAGTGACATGTTGTGGTGCTAGATCGAGCGAGAGGGAAGGCTAGGGCGGCCTGTACCGGGATAGCGATGGGAAGCCGCCGTGGCGGAGCTCGAGCTCGATCTCGAGGTCGGGCAGGTCTGGAGAGGGGCGAGTGGCTCAGGGAGGTGATTGAGAGAGGGAGAATGCTGTTGGTGAAGAGAGGAGAGGCTCGGGGGTCCTATTTATAGGAGAGCGGCGAGGTGCCGTGGATCTGTGCGCCGGCGAGCCTCTGCTCGTCGCCACAGTGCCCGGGAGGCGCTGGGGATGTGTCTGGGGTGTTGCTGGACGAGTTCCAGGGCAGGGGGAGGAAGAGAGGGAGCGGGGGAAGGTTCTGGAGCTGCGCGCGTGCGAGGCCAATGAGTGGAGCTTGCGGGCGGCCGGCGCGCGTGTGAGGGCGTTCACTGGAGGGAGAAGGTGGAGGGGGACAGCGCCGGGGGGAGTTGCGGACGTCGAGGTGCATCGAATGGCGCGAGGGGGAGGCACGAGGTGGTCGGGGGCGATGGATTAGGCGAGGCTACAGTGCGGGTGCGCACTGTAGCGCGCTCTGGAGCGTGCTAATTGCATGCCACGGCATGCCGTTGGCTCACTGGTCGTGTCCGCCGTGTCTGCGGGGTCCAGCATGAAGTAAACAAACCAGCTGTGGCCTTGGATGCTCTGAATGCTCAGTGAGAGAGGAGGGAAGCTGGTAGATAGTAAGAATTGGGCTGTCCAGCAAGGTAGTTTGAGGATTTCACCCTTCAATCATGGAGCTATGGTCCAGGGGAAGTTACTGGGGGTAGAATGTAACTAGGTGAAGCTGTGGTAGAAAGTTGAGGCAAAAGTAAATAATAAAAGAGGTCAAGATGATGGCTTTGGTAAAATGGCAGAAGGTGTTTGATCATGTTTTGGGCAAGCAAATGACCTCCACTAGCCATGACACTTAACAGGATTGAATGTCATATGAAAATAGGGTGTTTCACCAAATTTGGGCTTGTTTGAAGAAACTTGCCAATGTAACTTTGGTGAACCCTAGAGAACAACAGAAATGGTTTTACCATGTTTAAGTCAAGCTAATCATCTCCCCTTGATGCACCACATGGTGTAGTGTCATCATTTGGGGTTATGATCATGCCCACAAAGTTTGAAGCCCCAGGTAAAAAGTTGGTAATGTAAAGTTGTTCAAATTTGAATTTGTACAGAAAGGGTTTTTGGGTATTCTGATCAAGTTACCCTACTCCAAAGCTTGCTCCATTTGGTCTAGATGCCTTATTAGGCCATTCTAGCATGTGCAACAAGTTTGAGGGCATTTGGACAAGTTTGGCAATGTAAAGTTGCTCAAACTTCAGATATGGACAGCATGGTTTGGAAGGGTTCTCAGGATGTTATCTTGCTTCCCAAGGCATGGGGCTTGGCAAGATCATCAAATATGTCATATATGACATGATAGAATTTCCCTGGAATTTTTAGAGAATATTTCCTTTGTAAATATTTCAAAAGCTTGAAATATCCAGAAAGGGTTTCTGAGGGATTAGCCCATTATTTTGAACATGACCAAGTGTTGAAGCTCTTATATATGGACAATATATGTCCTATGAGTCTCCCTAAATTTTGGCAAATATTTTTGAAATAATTAAATAATTTTCCCCTATTAAAGACCATTTCTTGCCTTAAGAAAAAGCTTTTAAATAAAATAGGAAAATAACTTTTAAAAATTATACTTTTGTGGTTCTGGGAGTCCTATGACTACTAGGTCTCAAATATACTTTTTGAAATAATTTTCTCACCCTAAATCAAGCACTTGCAGTGCAAACCTCAATTCAGGGGTTTTTGGAATACTAAATTTTGAAAATACATT
>LR738715.1:534211517-534224099 GCA_902687465.1 Secale cereale
GCCTTAAGAAAAAGCTTTTAAATAAAATAGGAAAATAACTTTTAAAAATTATACTTTTGTGGTTCTGGGAGTCCTATGACTACTAGGTCTCAAATATACTTTTTGAAATAATTTTCTCACCCTAAATCAAGCACTTGCAGTGCAAACCTCAATTCAGGGGTTTTTGGAATACTAAATTTTGAAAATACATTTTGGCCAAATTAATTTTATAAGAAAATATTATACTGCTATATTCACTTGGTATGATCATTGGGCAGAAGTTTTGGGTATGGAGATGAATTCTACAAGAGGTAATAGTTGACTTTAATGAGCACATCAAAAACTTAGGAAGAAAAACTCAACTCCAAATAAAAGCCAAATGATGCCAAAAAAATTTGCTGGTCCAAATTTTCATGCTTCATTGATGCAAATGACATGATACGAAATGCAGGGTGTGACAGACCTACCCCCCTTACAAGAATCTCGTCCCCGAGATTCCTAAACTAGGTCTTAAAAGAGATCGGGATACTCGGATCTAAGATAGTCTTCACGTTCCCAGGTTGCTTCTGCTTCTGTGTGGTTGCTCCACTGGACCTTGAAATATTTGATGGTGCGTCTTCGCGTCCGTCATTCTGCTTCATCCAAAATGCGAATGGGCTTCTCGCGGTAGGTCAAATCAGGCTGGAGATCAATGGCTTGGTGATCAACATCCTTGTAGAGATCAGGCTTGTTCGGAACTTGGAGGCATTTCCGGAGTTGTGACACGTGGAATACGTTGTGCACATCGGATAGCTCAGGTGGTAGTTCCAACTGGTAAGCCACTTCTCCTCGTCGTGCAGTGATCTCAAAGGGTCCAATGAACGTTGGTGCAAGCTTCCCCTTGACGTGGAAATGCTTGGTTCCCTTTAGAGGAGTTACCCGTAGGTACACATGATCCCCGACATGGAAACTCATATCCCGATGGTGAGTGTCAGCATAGCTCTTCTGCCTTGACTTGGCTGCCTTCAAACGCTCTCTGACTAGTTGGACTTGCTCTTCTGCTGCGCGGAGAATATCCGGTCCAAAGACTAGCCCTTCTCTAGTCTCTGACCAGTTGAGGGGTGTGCGACATCTCCGTCTGTACAATGCCTCAAATGGTGCCATCTGAAGGCTCGACTGGTAACAGTTGTTATAGGAGAACTCGGAAAAAGGGAGGCAATCTTCCCACTTGGCTCCATATGCCAAGACACACGCTCGGAGCATGTCTTCGAGAATTTGATTTACTCATTTCGTTTGACCTCCGGTCTGTGGGTGGAAAGCCATGCTGAAAGACAAATTGGTTCCCAAGGCTTCTTGGAACTTCTTCCAGAATCTTGAGGTGAACTGGGCTGCTCGATCTGACACAATCTCCTTGGGAATGCCGTGAAGGCTTACGATTCTGTCGATGTAGAGAGCTGCCAGCCGGTTGCCATCATAAGTGGTCTTGACAGGAATGAAATGGGCCACCTTGGTCAAATGGTCGACTATGACCCAGATGGAGTCATGTCCTCTATTCGACCTTGGTAATCCAGTGATGAAGTCCATTCTGACTCTATCCCACTTCCACTCGGGAACCTTGAGTGGCTGGAGCAATCCAGCGGGTCGCTGATATTCAGCCTTGACCCTTTGGCACACATCACACTTTGCAACATAGGTTGCAATCTCTCTTTTCATCCCGTGCCACCAGAATATTTCCATCAAGTCTTGGTACATCTTGGTTCCTCCAGGGTGGATGGAATACGGAGTGTCGTGGGCATGTTGCAGGATCAGGTTCTTCAGCTCCATCTTGTTTGGTACGCAGATGTGGCCTTTGTACCAAACAATCCCGTGCTCGTCCTCGGAGAATCCTGGGGCCTTGCCTAGCTTCATCTTCTTTTTGATGCCTTCAATGCTTGCGTGCCCACCTTGTGCCTTCTTGACTTCATCCATCAGGGTTGGTTTGACTTCCAATTGATCCAGAAATCCAGGGGTGATCAATTCCATACTGAATTGTTCGAGTTCCTTAAACAAGGTTGGCTGCCTCTTTTGAATAAGGGCATTCAAGGAGCAAGCATTCCTGCTTAAGGCATCGGCCACCACGTTAGCCTTCCCGGGGTGATATTGAACACTGAGGTCATAGTCTTTGATGAGTTCCAACCATCCTCGCTGCCTCATGTTCAATTCCTTCTGGGTGAATATGTACTTCAGACTTTTGTGGTCTGTGTATATCTCACACCGTTTCCCCAGGAGGTAACTCCGCCATGTCTTCAAGGCATGAAACCTTGCTGCTAACTCAAGATCGTGAGTAGCGTAGTTCTCTTCATGCGGTCGTAGCTGCCTTGAGAGGCAAGCTATGACTCGGCCTTCTTGCATTAGAACGCTTCCCAATCCAGTTCGAGAGGCATCACAATATATCACGAACTCCTTGTGAATATCAGGTGTTGCCAGAACTGGGGCGGTGGTCAACCTCTTCTTGAGATCTTGGAAGCTCTCTTCGCATTTCGGCGTCCACTCGAACTTCTTGTACTTTTTGAGGAGCTGAGTCATCGGCCGGGCAATGCTAGAGAATCCTTCCACGAATTTGCGGTAATAGCCCGCAAGTCCGAGGAAGCTTCTGACTTCCTTGACGGTCGTTGGAGATTGCCATTGGGTCATAGATTCGATCTTTGCGGGATCAACTGATAACCCTTCTTCGGTCAAGACATGACCTAAGAATCCAACTTTATGCAGCCAGAACTCACACTTGCTGAATTTGGCGTATAGTTGGTGCTCCCGAAGCTTGTCTAGGACCATCCTCAAATGTTGCTCGTGTTCTTCCTTCGTCTTCGAGAAGACAAGAATGTCATCGATGAAGACAACAACAAACTTGTCCAAATATTCCATGAAGACTTTATTCATGAGATACATGAAGTAAGCTGGGGTATTGGTTAACCCAAAGGACATGACCGTGCACTCGTACAGGCCATATCTGGTCACGAATGCCGTCTTCGAAATATCTTGGGGTCTAATCTTCAGCTGGTTGTACCCAGACCTGAGGTCGATCTTGGAGAACACCTTGGCTCCACTGAGCTGATCAAACAGATCTTCAATCTTGGGATGTGGATATTTGTTCTTGATTGTAACTTCATTGAGGGATCGGTAGTCAATGCATAAGCGGATGGTACCGTCCATTTTTGCCACAAACAGAACAGGTGATCCCCAAGGGGAGGCACTTGGGCGGATAAACCCCTTCCTCAGCTGCTCTTCCAGTTGCTTCTTCAACTCGGCTAATTCTTCCGTCCCCATTCTATAAGGCTTCTTATAGATGGGCCCTGCCCCGGGCACGATCTCAATGATGAACTCAATGTCACGGTCAGGGGGCATTCTCGGTAGTTCATCTGGAAAGACATCAGGATACTCGCATACCACCGGTACTTGCTCTAGCCCAACTTTGGACAGACAGTTGACTCGAGCGGCTTGAGCGGAAGAGGAGTTGGAAGCAAACTTGACTTCGACTCCTTGGTCATTGGTCACAGTGACAGTAGGATTGGCACAGTCTAATAAGCCTTGGTGCTTACAGAGCCAATCCATCCCTAAGATCACATCCAAGCCTTGCGATCTTAGGATGATAAGGTCTGCTAGGAAGTCTACACCGTTAATGGTAATACTGACTCCTTTACAGCCTATCTTGGCTCTCATCTCTGCTCCGGGGGTTTGTACCACCATGGGGTTATTCAGGGGTGTAGGGGTCATGCCACTTTTTAATGCAAATCTTTCAGTGACTAATGAATGCGTGGCTCCAGAATCAAACAAGACAGTTGCCGGTGCTGAGTTGACAAGGAACGTACCCAGCACGACGTCCGGGTCTTCCTGGGCTTCTTCAGCAGTGACGTGATTCACACGCCCCTTCCCATGGTTAGGCGGGTTGCAAGGAGATGGGTTCCTTTGTGGCATCCCACGGCCTTGTCCTGGGTTCTGCGCATTGGGGCGCGGGGCATCAGGCTTCTTGTTGGGGCACACCCTTGAGATGTGTCCTGACTGACCACATCCAAAGCAAGTGACTTGGTTTGGATTATTGATCTTCTTGCCACCACTGTTCTTGGGGTTGAATGCTGGCCTTGGGTTGGCATACTGCTGAGGCTGATAGTTGGTGCGAGGTGCAGGAGCTCTTGGTTGCTGGTAGGTTGGCTTGACCGGGGCTGATTGCCACGGGCGAGGCTTCTGGTTGCTGGAACTTCCCTTGCTGACCATCTTGCGCTTGCGAGTGTCCTCCAGAGCACGCCGCTTGTCTTCAAGCATGAGTGCTTTGTTTACCAGGTCAGGGAAGGTTGGGCAGTCGCACACGACAAGCGAGTATTGCAAAGTCTGATTGAGGCCTTCCATGAAGCGCTTCCTTTTTGCAGCATCAGTGCTGACATCTTCAGGGGCATACCTCGACAGAACACTGAACTTCTGCATGTACTCCTTGACAGTGCCACTTCCTTGCTTCAGAGCTCGGAATTCATGCTTTTTGATAGCCATGATCCCGGAAGGAATGTGGGATTTGCGGAATTCTGCCTTGAAGTTGTCCCAAGTGATGTCTTGTCCAGCATGCATGACCTTGAATCCATCCCACCAAGCTCTAGCAGTCCCCCCGAGGCAGTGGGCTGCATAAGCCACCTTCTCGCGGTCTTCTATGCATCCGACTAGTTCCACCAAGTCCTCAATGGTGCGGACCCAGTCGTCTACATCCAGGGGTTCAGCAGTCTCGATGAAAGTTGGCGGTGCATGCTTCTTGAACTCTGCCAACATGGAACGTCCATTGCCATTCCCCGCCGGCTGGCGGTTGTTGGTGATAGCTTGAGCAATCAACTTAAGGGCTACGGTGTTGGCTTGGCGTTCCTCTCGGAAAGCTTGGAGAAGCCACTACTAGGAAAAGGCCTATTAATGGCGCACCTAATTTGGCCATTAATGGCGCATTAGTGGTGCGCCATTACTAGCACGCCATTAGTATTTGATACTAATGGCGCACCTCTGGTGCGCCATTAGTATCTGGTATACTAATGGCGCACCTTGGATGCGCCATTAGTGTGCACCTTAGTGCGCCATTAGTATCCCTCCCAGGGGCCAGGTGCTATGGCATACTAATGGCGCACTAAGTATGATGCGCCATTAGTATTATCCGCAAAGTAATGGCGCACTGCGTGTCAATGCGCCATTACTATGCTTTGGCATACTAATGGCGCACTGCCAGTTAATGCGCCATTACTATGCTTTGGCATACTAATGGCGCACTTTTCTCTGATGCGCCATTAGTATGAATATTAGGTTTTTTTTAATATTATTTTTCTGTTTTTTTGCACCGATTACAAAATGTATAATTGCACAGAATATAGACAGCACACATCAACAACACATTCATCGAATACAATAGAAGATTAATCTCTGAATACAATTCATCATATTAGTCTCCGAATACAATTCATCGATCATATTAGTCTCCGAATTGAAAAGACCGAACAAAGATAGAACAATATATTATAAGTCTCGAGATCGCGAGTAGCGAGTTTGTCTTCGCATTACAAGTCGATATCGATCATCTAAACTACCATCACATAGAAGAGAGCTGCGGTCGTCACGATGAGCATCATCACGATGAAACTCGTTTTCATCCGGTTCCTGCAACGCTCCCTCCCCTCTCCCGCTAGATAGCGGGCGTATCTAGATTCGGCCTCGACCCTAGTGGTGTACCCTTTGTAATTGTTACCGCTGAATCGGTGAACCTGTCTCCGACACTCCTCCCAGTCGTCGTAGACTCCGGGAACCTTACCCTTGTACACGACATACGACGACATCGCTATATATATGCACTAGCCAAACGAAACGTTAGTATCAATTCACAGACAATTCATAAGCAATATATAAGTATGAAACAGAACGATCGAAAGAGAAAAGCAAGACATTAATAGCATCGATTACATCTAAGTTGAACGACTCTCGAAACCAAAGAGACATGCTACAAGTTCATTAAAGTTTAATTACAACAAGAGCCAATCGATGTTTCAGAACTAGACACAGCATCACTGCTTTCGACTCGACTCAATGCACCGGAGCGTGGATGAAGCCGCCGTCTATCGTGGGAGTCATGAAATCACGGGCGTTGTCTGCCTGCATTTGTAGCATTGTGTCGATGTCACTGTTCGACGGTTGATTCCTGAGGTAGAACAGCCCCGAGGTACGAAGGACATCTTGATGGATGATTTCCGCAAACTCCGACTGGATGCGAAAGAAATCTTGTCTGATGTCCGCGTCCTGGATTGCCGACACGCGCGCGGCCCAATCTTTGAGCTTACTCGGTAGAAGAAGTTGATGATGGTCCCGTACGATCGCCCGCATGTGATGGATGGCGTAGTAGGCACCCTTCTGACCGCCAGGCGGCTGCTTGACGCAGCAGAACGTCGTGTTGTGGGAGAACACGTGCTTGCCGTACTTACGAGTTGTCCTGGTGAACGTGCCTCCAGATTTGGCGTAGCCGGCGAGAACATCATCAAGAACCTTCTTGACATTTGTGTAGTCTACAGCCGACTTACGGTCCGGGTCGAAATACGTGGCCATGGAATATTTGGGGCTTAGTAGGATGAGCGTGCACTGTGTGTCACTGCAGAAAACACGGAATGTTAAAAGAAGAACGATCGAAATCTAAGAATTCATATGTTACAGGGCGGTTGAGGCGGAGGACTTACTCGGGAAAGTAAGGCACGAGGAAGTTATCCTTATCTCGGTTTGCCAGAATGACGCCTCCGAGGTAAGAACTCGCGACTTGCCGGTCCCCAGCGCTGCCCAAGATCTTGGCACGCATGTAGAAGGGGTCGACTATCACGATGTCCGGGGTCTTGTCGCGAATGATCCGCATCTCCATACTCAGCGAAAATAGCCGAACGAAGGTGTAGTGCAGCGGATGAAGGTTCAACATAGCGTGGATGTCATCAAACCGCAGCACGATCGTACCCCCGATGGAGTTATCCACAAAGCCCTTGCCCTCCGGCACCTTGGCCGCGAAAACCGGGTACGCCACATCCTTCTGTGTGAGATGCCGCTTCTCCAAAGAAAGAACACTGTCATGCAGACTCCGCATGGCACCGGTTGCAGCATCGAGCATATTTGTCGGTAGCATCGGCCTACCCGCCACATGCACCCTCCTCATTACACCCTCAGGTGAAGGTGGCCCGTCCTGAGCACGGATCGTACTCGGTGCCGGCTGGCTCGCACCCTTGTTAGTTTTTCTTTTGCGTGCCTTCTTCTTGATCTCCATAATTGGGACCGAGTTCTGCTCAGAGACCGCCTTCTTTAGTGTGTTGGGGCTGATCATATTTCGCACCTCGCCTATCTGAGGCTCGGTGAAATCGGCAGCTGGAGGCGTCTCCTGAGAGCTGAACGGCAGACGACGCCTGTTGCAACTTGGCTTCTCCGCGGTACCGGCTTGATCGCGCACGTCTTTTGTTGGGTTGGGTTCTTGAGAAGGAGCCCCCATGAAGTCGTCACCGTACCCATGATCGGCAAAGTAATGATCAACGTTGGCAAATGTATCGTCGTCGTCGTCCTGATCCTGTGCCATATGCATGTTTGGATCCAGTGGCATAGGGATGTCCGGCACCGTTGCGGCGGACATGCCATGGGGACGACTTGGCGCCGGCACGACTGGCGGTGTTGTCTTGGTGTGGTTTCCCCCGCCCCCAAACGAATCTGGCTCTTCGGCCAAAGCAGGGGCCAGCTCAGGCATGCGCTGAGGGTCATGACGTCATCATCGTCGGCCCCGACGGGTCGAATCGGAGGTAACACGTCGTCGCAGCCTGGTAGCACCCGAACCAGTTGAACCCTAAACAAGTTGGGTGGCATCTGGGTACCGTGGAACAAGGGCTGGCCCAGTTGAACGATTTTGCCCTTGGCGACATCGACCAACTCGTTGTTCACGAAGTGCAGTAGAGTGCACGGAACGTCGGCGGCGCCCTGCGAAAATATGTAGGGCGTCAGGGATGCCCAGTCAAAGGCAAGGAGATGAAGTCCTCGGCCGAGAGAGGCTTAATTAGTTACCGTGATGATGGCGTCGAGCTCGGCTAATGTCGAGGCACCGCCAACGGCGGGCGTGCAGTTGACGGAGGGGCCGCTTGCTGCAGAGGTGTCGGCCGGCGTACACACGGGTGCATTAAGCTCCCGTGCCGGCGTCGGAGACACCAATGCCGCCTCCGCCGAAGACACCAATGGCCCCGCCATCTCGTTCTGCGAGTTGCTGGCCGTGAAGCTAGGAATCGGGGGCGGCCCCTATTGGCCGCCAGCAATCCACGCACTCAACCCCTCGATCAAGCTAGGCACAATGGCGGTGATCGTCGCTCCGAGCTGTTGTTGCACTTGCTCTTGGACAATCTCCGGAATCCGCGCCACCTGTGCCTTGAGTTCTTGAACCTCGCGCGCCTGGCTTTCTGAGCTGGTCTTTTTCTCCTTTCGCCCACCAGCGTTATAGTATGACGACCATTTTGTCGACAAGCCTTTGCCGGCCACACGACCAGCTGACGTCGGCTTCTCGAGCTTATCCTTGTTCTTCATTACATTCAACGCCCTATTTAGAGTCGTGTCCCAAGGGCCGCTCTTAGTCGACCCCGCGCTACTGCTTTCAGTCGCCTGCGGAAGGAATGTGAATCATTTAGAAATTTGGCTTAATTAATTAGAATGCAACCATATGGAGCTAATTACGCGGGGGTGTATTCCTTACCAGAACAAGCTCAAGCGCCCTGGTCTTCGGATCCGTGGTTAGCTCCTTTGTTTTCGGGTCCTTCTTGCACCGGGCCCTGATAAGGTTCCTGGTCTGCTTGTCATCGTATTTAGTGAAGAGGGGCGGTAGGCCTTGCTCGGCACGGTCCGCCTCCTCCTTGTCCCATATAGGCTCCGCCACTCTGTAACCGCCGGGACCGAGTCTGTGTTCCCCTAAGTTGAGCTCCCGCATTTCTTTCCCCCACTGACTTGATTCGGAGTGTGAGTCGCTCGAGCAAGTGATCTTGAATTCGTTGTAGTCATCTTCGGTGATCGAAGGATGTTTCTGCTTGATCGTCTCATAACTCTCACCTTTCTTGATCATTATCTTCACATTGGTTTTCCAAGTAGACAGGGCCTTGCTCATCTTCGTGAGGGCAGCATTGTTCACTTTATTCCCTTTGAGGCTTGTGTTATCAAATTGAGCGGGGAACTTGTATCGTTCGTGCAGCTTCGTGAAGAGGAGGTTGCGGTAATTCGCGTTGTCAGGATGCCTCAGGTTCTCGCTGTTGATCGAGACGGTGCTCCGGAGAATGCACCCGAGCTGAAGCGAGTACCCCTTGACTATTCGTTCGGGCGCCGTTGGATTCCCGTCGGGGTCCACTTCAGTAACTTCCTCCTTGAGGGTGCGGAGCACGGTCGGGCGCCGATCCTTCCGTTGCCTCTTCGGTTGGCTGCCATCTGTGTGTGCGCCGCCATCATCAGTGGTGGCATTCTCGGCGGCACCATCAGTGGTGGCATCAGTGGGGTCATCCTCCGCCGTACCATCAGTGGTCTCAGGATCGGTGTGGAAGGCGGCGTCCTCATACAAGTGAGGTTGTTCCTCCATCTCCTGGGAAAGCTCCCAGAATGCCTTCCCGCCCGAACCGCCGGCCTCATCGTTGTTGGCCATGTTTCTCTCTAAATAGGAACAAAGTTTGGTCAAAAAGTTGGTTATTGTCAAGGAACAAGATCATGGTCTCATCATTTAGGGTTTGTCGACACCGGGGCATCCTAAAAGCTAAGCTTTTATAATTGAGGGTTTTTCGACGCCGAGGCACCCTAAAAGCCTAAGCTTTCATCATTTTGGTTTTCATCGACACCGAGGCACCCTAAAAGCCAAGGTTTTATAATTAATGGTTTGTTGCCGCCTATGGTTTAATGCAGCTAGAACAAAGGGGCACTTGATCCTACTTAATTAACTACTAAGATACCCCCGCCCATGGATTAGTCACAAGTACCCCATATGTCCTATTTTTTAGCAAAGTCATGCTAAAATTCACGGAAAATTTCAGCATGACCTTTGCTGAAAATAGGACATATGGAGTACCCGAATTTGCCGGAACGGAAGTTAATCGACATTCCAGCAAACTCAAGGGCCTCTCGGGGTACCTGCAAAACTATCACGACACGATGGCCAAAGATAAAACGCAGCCAAAATACCACTGGCATATTACAATTATTGTTTCCGCGCTATTACGCAGATTCAGGTTGCCGCAACTATCACAAATCCAACCGTAAATTTCAGTGAAGATAGTTCACCTTCTATGTGTACATGACAAGAGCAGATCATAAGATAATACTACACCAAATGTGCATAAAAGGCAGTACAGTAAACACCATCTTGTTTATAGCAAGGCAATATAGCAAAAGCGGTTTGATAACACTGAGCTCTGCACCTAATGCAGAATATTAGGAACCTGGAAACTTGCATGTTTATGCGCTACTTCGTAAGTGACTAATTTAGGTCATTAGTTTTCATGACTCTACTTCTAACATCAAAGGAAAACAAAAAAACTTACAACGATACTACTACAGTAGCTAGAACACGATTATTAAACTTTTGTCATGAAGTCACGTAGGATAACCGTTGACCGAAAAGATAAGTAAACTAAAGAAACATGCGTCGAGTAACCAGTCAGGCTGACAGCTTCCTCTCTGCATGTTCAGCATCGCAAGTTAACACTTAAGCCAACAGAACTTGCATGTTCTGCGTTCATACCACGGGAGAAGATGAACTTCAAGGATCACAGCATGTCATTTTTTTCTTTCTTTCTAGAATCAGTATTATCTAGAGCGTAGTCTCCAATTTAGTTTAAGCCGAGAGGTTGACTCCTCTGGTGCCGTGATCCCTGCCCCTCCTCGTGCAAACAACTAACACGGCAAGGAAAGATTTTTCCTTATGTAGAGGGACAAAATAAAAGTTCACAAGACTAGCTACTTGATTGAACGACGCCAGGTAAAGTAAAACTAAGAATCAGGGGGAGGGGTGCTGTGATCCATTACTCCTATTTGACTACAAACAAGCACCGAACTGCCAACATCATCAGCAAAGCACATGGTGCTGTAGAGCTAGGATTCATATGTGCAGATGTAAGCAATGCTGAACAATGCTCCCAGGTAAACGACACTCATGCTGTTATGAAAGTTCATAGGTGATTAAGCCCACAAACAGACGAGGTTGTGATCCTTTACTCCTATCTAACTAACTAGAGACAAGCACCAAACAAGCAAGCCATCATCAGAAAAATAAATGACTCTGCATAGCGATAACAACAAATGGGCCACAGCTGCTCCAGAGCTAGGATTCATGTGTGCATATGTAAGCAATGCCAAACAAAAATTGCAGATAAAGGCCATTCTTGCTGTTGAAGTTTGCAGGTGATTAGCCGCAAACTGACAAATCTGTTATCCTTGAGACCTGTCTAACTACAGACAAGCACTGAACAAGCATATTATCAGAAAAGAAATGATGCTGCGGCGATAACAACAAACAGAGCACAGCCATCCTACAGCTATGAATTATATCTGCAGATGTAAGCAAAGACCAAGACTAAGATGGATCATTACTAGTGTGTGTCTTTAATTATCAGGGGATTATCTCGCATCAGGCGACGCTGTGATCCTCTGCTCCTATCTCACTACAGATGAGCACAGAACATCCATATCAAAATAAAAATAATCATGTAGAGATCACATTACAGCTACAACAGCAAAGAAAAACACGGATGGCAAATGACCGTCTTTGAAGCGCATCTGAACAGCTAATAGACAAATCAAATCCACAAATCAAATTGGGAGGGGATGAACTAACCGAGAAGAGGCAGAGGGAGATGGCGAGCTTGGGGAGGTGGGGATAGACGGCGGCTCCAAGTCTCCGGCGGCGGCTCCAAGTCTCCGGCGGCGGCTCCAAGTCTCCGGCGGCGGGGGCGCGTGGGGCGGCGTCGAGCGCTAGGGCTAGGGCTCGGGGGCACGGGGGGCAGCGGCGTCGTCGAGCGCTAGGGCTAGGGCTCGGGGGCGCGTGGGTCGGCGTCGGCGCGGGCGTCGGCGAGCGCTAGGGCTCGGGCTGGGGCGCGGGGGGCGGCGACGTCGGGGGCGCGGGGGCGGCGGCGGAGGAGAGGGGAAGGGGATCGAGGGCGAGGCGAGGGAGAGAGAGCGGGGAGGTGTAGTGGGCCGGGGGGCATCAATATGTATGGGGCACAATACTAATGGCGCACTGCGCCCTGGTGCGCCATAAGTACGTCCATACTAATGGCGCACCTCCCCCTGGTGCGCCATTAGTATATTTTTTTATTTCTGCGCGCGAGCCAACAGTTTATCTCCCACCATACCTCATACACATCAAGCCCCCCTAGCTAGCTCGACTGGTCAGCCCCCAGTTCTCCCACCAGGAGGTCCTGGGTTCGAATCCCAGGCTCCACAATTTTTTTATGCATTTAAAATGCTTTTTGATACTTATTTGTGTTTAAATATGTTCAAACTTGTTTAAATCATAACAGTAATATTTTTTTATAAGACAGAAATATTTTTTTTAAAAATATCATCAAATTTAAAACAGGGGGAGGGGTGCGGGGGGTCGGCGGC
>LR738715.1:534224452-534253265 GCA_902687465.1 Secale cereale
GACGTGACATGTTGCGAACGTATCCTTTGATGACACCATTCATCCTTTCGAACGGCATCATGCTGTGCAGGAACGTCGGCCCGAGTTGGATGATATCGTCCACGATATGGACCAGCAGATGCACCATAATGTCGAAGAATGCGGGCGGGAAGTACATCTCAAGCTCGCATAGTATCACCACGATCTCTTCCTGTAGCCTTCTGAGTTGCCTCACGCCAACAGACTTCCGAGAGATGACGTCGAAAAAGTTGCATAGGCCAAATAGGGTTTCACGGACGTGCGCGTCCATGATACCACGGATTGCAACTGGAAGTATCTGCGTCATCAGCACGTGACAATCGTGAGACTTCATCCCGCTGAACTTCAGCTTCGCCCGGTCTAGGTATCTGCTTATCTTCCCCGCGTAACCGTAAGGAAGTTGTACTCCTACGAGGCAGGTGAAAAACTGCTCGACCTCCTCCTGACTTAGAGTGAAGCACGCGGGAGGGTAGTCATTTCCGGTCTTCTTGGCCTTTTTGCCTTTGCGACGACTTTCCGTGTCCTGCTTCGCCGCATCATCATCATCATCATCATCATCATATATAGCGTGAAGCTCCTGCCTGATGCCCATTGATTTCAAGTCTGCCCTTGCTTTCGGCCCATCTTTGGTCCTCTCTGGCATGTTGAGCAGGGTACCAAGCAGACTCTCGCACACGTTCTTCGTGATATGCATTACATCAAGGCTGTGAGGCACACGGTGGATCTTCCAGTACGGCAAGTCCCAGAAAACAGACCTCGTTTTCCATACCTTCAGCAGCGGCTCTGGTGCCTTTCGCTTCTTTCCCGGCTCTGGCGCCTTTTGCTTCTTTCCCGGCAGTGGGCAATCTTTCCAATTTTTCAACAGCTCGTCTATTTCCTCGCCGCTCCTCGTACGCGGGCGTCCTCGGGGTTCGGTTTCACCATCGAACAAATCCTTGCGTTTTCTCCACAGGTCATCGTCGCGAAGCCACCTTCGATGTCCCATGAACACGGGTTTCGAAGACCCGGGATCTCTATCCAGCTGGCGATACGTTGTGTCATCCATGCACCTGACGCATCCAGAAAATCCGTGGACCACCTGCCCCGCGACATATCCGTAACCGAGATAGTCGTGCACCGTCGTGAGCAGCGCGGCTCTCATAGGGAAATATTCTTTCTTTGCGGCGTCCCACGTATTGGCTGGCGTTTTCCACAGCGTGTCTAGCTCCTCTTTCAGCAGCCCCAGATACAGATTGATGTCGTTCCCTGGTTGTTTCGGTCCTTCAATTAGCATACTCATGTGAATGTACTTCCTCTTCATGCACAACCAGGGGGGAAGGTTGTACATCCACACAAACACAGGCCAGGTGCTATGTGTGCTTCTCTGGCTGCCAAACGGGTTGACTCCATCGGTGCTCGCACCCAGCACGATGTTCCTTGGATCATTCCCAAATTCTAGGTCTTCGAAGTTCAACGCTTGCCACTGGCTCGCATCCTTAGGGTGACTTAGCATCTTGTCTTTTTTATCTATCTCTGGATCATTTGCGTCATCTTCTCGCTTCTTCTCCTCCCTATCCGCGTGCCAACGCAGAAGCTTTGCTACCTTAGGGTCCGCGAAATACCGCTGCAGACGAGGAGTGATCGGAAAGTACCACACCACTTTTCGAGGAGCTTTCTTCCTCTTCTTGTATCGAGTGACGCCGCACACCGGACATATGGTAGACTCCGCGTGCTCGTCCCGATAAATGATGCAATTGTTCATGCACACATGGTATTTCACGTGCGGTAAATCCAGAGGACACACGATTTTCTTCGCCTCCTCCAAACTGGTGGGGCACTTGTTCCCCTTGGGAAGACGTTCGTGCCAGAATGACATGTTCTCGTCGAAGCATGCGTCGGTCATTTTGTGTTTTACCTTCATCTCCAGAGCCATGAGCGTTACTTTCAGGCGGGTATCCTTGGGCCTGCATCCTTCATACAATGGAGTAACCGCGTCTAACTCAAGTTGATCCATCTTGGCTTTCTCTCGGGCGGCAGCTCTTGCGTTATCGGTCTGCTTGAGAAGCAGCTCTTGAATATGAGGGTCCTGCACCCAGCCCATCGATAGTTCAGCGTCGTCTGCTCCGCCGGCATCATCATCTTCATGATCATGCCCGTCGTCTGCTCCGGCATCTTCCTCATCATCATGTCCTGCATCTTCTACATGATGACTGTGTACAGCATCACCGTCGTGATCATCTCCTGGGGATTCTTCGTCTTCTCGCCCGCCCGAGCCGCGGTGGTTGTCTTGCTGCCCTTCCTCATTTCTTGCCCGGCCCCCATGAACGACTTCGTAGTCATCTTCATCACCTTGCCACCGATAGCCATCCATGAAACCACGCAAGAGCAGGTGGTCCCGCACCTGCCTGGAATCCGGGTCCGCAATAAGGCTCTTTAGCTTGCATCTTCGACACGGACATCTAATCTCCGTCTCGTTCTTTTGAAGCATCTCGGCCTTCGCGGACCTCAAAAACCTATTCACGATGCCTTCGGTCATCGTACGCACCATGGTCGCCCTGCGGGGTAGAGCAAAACGATATTTTAGAACCAAGAAAAAATTTGCCATGACTTTCCCTAAAAATAGGACAAAAATGAATGCTTAATGCCAAAATTCTCACCGAAACGGAAATGAATCAACATTCCGGGAAAATATTGGCAACTATCGCATTTCAAATACCGGTACACTTCCAAACACAAACACATATGCAACACAACAAACCTATGCAACACCACAAACATACATAGATCTAGCTATAGGCCATAAAAGTGCATGTGCACATTGTTTGTATGGAGTACAACATAAATATAGCTTCCCCCCATACTTACCTACCAAAACAAGGTAATTTAACCACTTAATTTGAATGAATATATGGTGGAAATGAGGTGGAAAAGAGGAGGGACCAGAGAGGAGAGGAAGTAGAGAGAATGAAGAAGTGGGGGGGAAAGTGAGTGTGGTAGAGAGGCTGTCCAAAATATCTAGTTCCTACCCGCATACTAATGGCGCACCAGCTACTAATGCGCCATTAGTAATCAAGGTCACTAATGGCGCATTTAAAGTTGCTGCGCCATTAAAAGTTTTGCAAAAAAAAACATACTAATGGCGCACTTCCGCACAGTGCGCCATTACTAGTTCAAACTAGTAATGGCGCACTTTGGGAAAGTGCGCCATTAGTAGTTCTGTAAAAAACAGAATAAGAAATATCATAAAAAAAGACCATTAATGGCGCACTTTACTGCTGGTGCGCCATTACTATTTACAACTAGTAATGGCGCACTATTAATAGATGCGCCATTAGTATGTTTGGACAGGCGCGCTAGTTAAAAAAAATCTTGATACTAATGGCGCACTCCGGGCAAGGTGCGCCATTAGTACTTCGATCTCTAATGGCGTATCTGTTGCTGGTGCGCCATTACTATATACTAATGGCGCACTTGCTGTATGGTGCGCCATTAGTATCAATTTCATCTATAGCCCTTTTCCTAGTAGTGAGCTGAGCCATGTCCATGTTCGGAGTAGGTGGTGGTGGTGGAGCTTGGTCGTTGGTTTGGTCGTGGCCTGCCTCTGATTGAGCGGATGCTCCGGCTTCAGGCTGCGGGGTAGAGGTACCAGTACGAGTTACAACAGGCATCCTGTTGGAGTGGTAAAAGGTCTCATGATTTGGAAGAGGGAAAGCAATAAAGATGGGTGCCTATTAAGGGGGTGGGGGTGACACTAATCAAATCATGCAAGGGCCGAAAGGGCCAAACACATTCATTAAAATTCAAATGGTTGATGTAGTCGTTTACATATTCTCGAAGGAAGAATACGACAAACATCCAAACACAACAAAAGAAAACGCTAGGTGGTTTCATATGAACCATACAAGGACTTGACTGCGCATAGGGGTTACACGACCTATCCTACCGTAGAGGTTACGAACTGGCATATCCGAGTAGCGAATAATGCCTAAGTGGCGGAATACTCGGTCGCGTATTCTGGCTCTTCTGGGTCTTCCTCCTTGTTTTCATCTGTCTGGGCCCCCTTGTCACTTGAGGGTGTGGGGGAGTAGAGGAGTTGGATACGACGGTGATTCATTGGTGGTGCAGAGAAAAGCTTGCGATATTCCCTTGCCGTCATACGGCGTCGCCGAGGTAGTTCTTCATCCTGGGAAGATACATCTCCGTAGGGCCTTCCGCCTCGGTATGCGATAGCGGACTGTTCGGGAGGCGCACCTTCCTTCTTGATCCTATCTGTCTTCTCACGGGCTCGACGAAGAAGTGCCTTGGTCTTGTGAAGTTCTACTCGGAGCTTCATCGATTCCAAGGCCAAATCTTGTGCCAAGCTATCGGCACATAGGCTGAAGTAGGTCTGGAATCGAAGTGGAAATCCTTCCTTAAGTGGAGGGGCTAGTGCGCTACTCTCATCTTCACCTTCCTTCCAGTAAGGCAAGAAGCGGGTTGTCATCTTGGCTGCCATCTCCGAAAGAAGCTCGCGGAGACGGGTTAGTGCCTTGAGTGCAGCAGCCTCGACAGCGAGAGATAGTGTTGCCATCCGGGGTCCCTCAAAGAACCAACTTGTGGGAGGATCGTTTGCCTTCACGATCACTTCCACATGGTACTCCACCTCAGTGTCGCTAACCCAATGCTCAAAGTAGGTGAGGATGGGTGCTCTGTGGAGCTGGCACTCCCGGAGGCTATCCTCGAGAAGCAAGGGAAACCCAGTGGTCAGGTGCTCTTCACGTACAGCGGCCATCTACAAAGGTTGAATAGGAGAGGTTAATAAGCTGATGATATCTCAGGTTGGTAAGGTTTAGAAAAGAAGAGAGGTTCAGAAGGTTTTTGAAAAAGGGGTCTCATCTAACTAACGCCCATGCTAACTAAGGCTTCCTACATTCAGTATGGCTCTGATACCACCTCTGTGGGGACCCCGACTTAAGAGTCGAGATCACCGAATGCACGTGTACAGTGATCCCAGAGATCAATGCTCACTTAACACACATAAACTGAATAACAAGAGTCTTACATCCATACATACCGTCTTACACAAATTATGGCCAATATGGCCAAGTCTTACATAGATAAAGCCTCAAGGTCTGAATAGCAAATAACTCGAATAGCGAAAGTCTTCGATGATAAGTAGAACCCATGCCATCTGCCTTAACTCTACAGGCATTCTGACTGGGATAGCGTCCTAGTTCGCATGTTCGTCTCCATAGAACTCTTCTTCATATTCCTGTTCCTCCATGCCTGGCCAATTAAATAACCAGTGGCAAGCCAATGAGTACTTTGAATGTACTCGCAAGCAACCCATGATTTGGTTCAAAATAACAATGCAATTGAACAACAATGAGCAATCTAGCCACGAGCTAGAATAAATATTCTACCATTAAGTATATGCATCAATAAATTCACGTAACCTCGAAGACAGGTTACCGATATCAAAATGAATAGGATTCAACTCAACGAGCCAAGTCACCACCTTGACTCATCACACACACACATACTATCTCCGATATAGTAAAAATTCTGGACATAGTTTAAGTAGCACCACCCAACTGTCCATGACCGTGGACGCGGCTATTCGAATAGTTTTACACTCTGCAGAGGTTGCGCACATTGCCCACAAGATCCGGGAAGCTTTCGTGCCACCCACGATCCCGCAGTACCTCAAGTACTCGGGGGAAGCACCCGGTCATTATCTTTCCTTAGACGACACTAACATAGAGTCCACTCGTTGGTGCACAGCCCTCGAGTACAAACAATAGATCATGGGACTTGCCCTATTTTCAATGTCACGCGTACACGAAGGGACCAACGGTGTGTCCGGTGCCCTGTGAAAACAGTCATGGTCGTCTATCCAAGCACGACCCCGTCCCGGGAAAGACCTCAAGTCTTCCCGTCACTAGTAATGCGGGCACCATGCTAGTATCGGCCTAAGTAATCAATAAAGCACCGTCCCATAAGGTGTAGATTGGTTGCACATGTTTGGTTGGGACGGTAGTCACACATAAATCTAATCCATCATTTCACCCATGCACAAGATCTTTACCGGCACATCACTTCTTCCTCAAGTGATGACCTAACTCAATATCACCCTCGGGCATTAGGGGCACCCGATGGGGTTTATGAAAAGAATGCAACCACGAAGGTTTCATGACACACATGCATCACTAAGCATCACTACTAACCATTTGCATTGCATCTAGCACATAGCAAGATCAAGAGTAAAGCATGCATCATGTGGTGGTTTTAAACTAGGTTACCACCGTAACTCTTATCATCATGCATTCGGAAACAAACGGGTTCTGAAGAACACAAGTGTATCATGGTCAAAGGGCTGCTTGCCTAGATTGGCTTGGTCTTCAAAGTCTTCAAATCGTTCCCCACCTTCTTCTTCAGCAACCTCGTCAAATACGGTATCTAATCGTCGCAAAATAACAATGGGAAAATAAGACCACAATAAAAACAGAAAAATCAAAGTGCTCAGAAAAATGTCAACCTATTTTTGTTAAATACTAGAGAGAAAACTAAGATGGCAAAAATTCTTAGTTTGAGTTTTGGAGTGGCAGGATGGGGTCCATGAATATTTGAATAGAAGTTTTAATGTTCAAATATGAATTTAAATTTGAACAGAACAGAAAAGGTCCATGGACATGTGTGGAAGTGACATCATTAAATACGTTGGATTTTTACAAGTTTTTAAGAACTGGAATTAATTTATTTGGACAAATATTTAATTCTGTGAAATTATTTGAAATTCCACAGAAAATAATAAAAGAAAAAGGCTCTGTGCCACTGGGCCAGAACGGCCACAGTACAACGGCCCAGGGCGAATAGCCCACCGCACGGGCGCCAGCGCGCGGGCCGAGGTTTTTTGAACCTGACGGGCGGGGACCGGCGGTCAGCGTCAGAGAGGGGAGCGAGGGAGAGGTGAGGATGACAGGCGGGGCCCGCCTGTCATCTTCAACCTCGCGGCCAGAGGAGCGACGAGCTCACCGGCGGCGATACGGTGCACGGCGGGGCAAGCTGAGGGCAGGAATGGGCTCATCAGGGTGTCGTCGTTCTAGTGGTGGTGGTGCGGGTCGCCGGAGGGGCCTGGCTCGCCGGTGGCGAGGACACGCGGCGGAGGAGCGTCGGGAGGATGCTACTCCGGTCGATTCCGGCGGCTGTAGAGAGGGGAAAGAGGGGGAAACGCATCAGTGACGTGCTGTGGTGCTAGATCGAGCGAGAGGGAAGGCTAGGGCGGCATGTACCGGGCTGGCGACGGGAAGCCGTCGTGGCGGAGCTCGATCTCGAGCTCGAGCTCGGGCGGGTTTGGAGAGGGGCGAGTGGCTCAGGGAGGTGCCGTGGACCTGTGCGTCGGCGAGCCTCTGCTCGTCGCCGCAGTGCACGGGAGGCGCTGGGGATGCGTCTGGGATGTTGCTGGACGAGTTCCAGGGCAGGGGGAAGGAAGAAAGGGAGCGGTGGAAGGTTCTGGAGCTGCGCGCGTGCGAGGCCGACGAGTGGAGCTTGTGGGCGGCCGGCACGCGTGTGAGGGCGTTCACTTGAGGGAGAAGGTGGAGGGGGACAGCGCCGGGGGCAGTTGCGGACGTCGAGGTGCATCAAATGGCGCGAGGGGGAGGCACGAGGTGGTCGGGGGTGATGGATTGGGCGAGGCTACAGTGCGGGTGCGCACTGTAGCGCGCTTTGGAGCGTGCTAATTGCATGCCACGGCATGCCGTTGGCTCACTGGTCGTGTCCGCCGTGTCTGGGGGGTCCAGCATGAAGTAAACAAACCAGCTGTGGCCTTGGATGCTCTGAATGCTGAGTGAGAGAGGAGGGAAACTGGTAGATAGTAAGAATTGGGCTGTCCAGCAAGGTAGTTTGAGGTTTTCACCCTTCAATCATGGAGCTCTGGTCCAGGGGAAGTTACTGGGGGTAGAATGTAACTAGGTGAGGCTGTGGTAGAAAGTTGAGGCAAAAGTAAATAGTAAAAGAGGTCAAGATGATTTGTTTTGGTAAAATGGCAGAAGGTGTTTGATCATGTTTTGGGCAATCAAATGACCTCCACTAGCCATGACACTTAACATGATTGAATGTCATATGAAAATAGGGTGTTTCACCAAATTTGGGCTTGTTTGAAGAAACTTGCCAATGTAACTTTGGTGAACCCTAGAGAACAACAGAAATGGTTTCACCATGTTTAAGTCAAGCTAATCATCTCCCCTTTATGCACCACTTGGTGTAGTGTCATCATTTGGGGTTATGATCATGCCCACAGAGTTTGAAGCCCCAGGTAAAAAGTTGGTAATGTAAAGTTATTCAAATTTGAATTTGTACAGAAAGGGTTTTGGGGTATTCTGATCAAGTTACCCTACTCCAAAGCTTGTGCCATTTGGTCTATATGCCTTATTAGGCCATTCTAGCATGTGCACCAAGTTTGAGGGCATTTGGACAAGTTTGGCAATGTAAAGTGGCTCAAACTTCAAATATGGACAGAATGGATTGGAAGGGTTTTGAGGATGTTATCTTGCTTCCCAAGGCATGGGGCTTGGCAAGATCATCAAATATGTCATATATGACATGATAGAATTTCCCTGGAATTTTTAGAGAATATTTCCTTTGTAAATATTTCAAAAGCTTGAAATATCCAGAAAGGGTTTCTGAGGGATTAGCCCATTATTTTGAATATGACCAAGTGTTGAAACTCTTATATATGGACAATATATGTCCTATGAGTCTCCCTGAATTTTGGCAAATATTTTTGAAATAATTAAATAATTTTCCCCTATTAAAGATCATTTCTGGCCTTAAGAAAAAGCTTTTAAATAAAATAGGAAAATAACTTTTAAAAATTATACTTTTGTGGTTTCTGGTAGTCCTATGACTACTAGGTCTCAAATATACTTTTTGAAATAATTTTCTCACCCTAAATCAAGCACTTGCAGTGCAAACTTCAATTCAGGGGTTTTTGGAATACTAAATTTTGAAAATACATTTTGGCCAAATTAATTTTATAAGAAAATATTATACTGCTATATTCACTTGGTATGATCATTGGGCAGAAGTTTTGGGTATGGAGATGAATTCTACAAGAGGTAATAGTTGACTTTAATGAGCACATGAAAAACTTAGGAAGAACTCAACTCCAAACAAAAGCCAAATGATGCCAAAAAAATTTGCTGGTCCAAATTTGCATGCTTCATTGATGCAAATGACATGTTACAAAATGCAGGGTGTGACAATATTATTTTAGCCATTGATTGCTGAAGGGCGAATATAGGTATGTACACATGGTAAGCATTACAGGATTTCACTACTTCCAAATATAGAGTTCTCCATATGCA
The DNA here is from genome assembly GCA_902687465.1 of Secale cereale. Lineage (NCBI taxonomy): Eukaryota > Viridiplantae > Streptophyta > Magnoliopsida > Poales > Poaceae > Secale > Secale cereale. The sequence goes on from LR738715.1 coordinate 534,233,794, forward strand.
CATTTACTTCCTTAATGTATGGTTAGATGAAACCAACAATGTGGTGCATGTTTCTACATCATGAAAATGAGGAAACTAACATGGCCATTGATACACACTCATATTTAGTAGTAGTATATAGATTACTGTAAAATAAGGAGAATATCCATATATTCCTAACCGTTTGATTATTCAGGGGTACAAATTGGCTGTAATGACATGATCACAATCGCATGAATTAACTCATTCCAAATATAGCTGATTTACGGCATCTCTAATACATTGCCATAGTTCTACTCAAATTCCGCTCAAACAGGGATATGCCAATCATCACAAAAAGTTCAAACAGTGTCATGGCGTCATCGTTAACATGATACGGAAACAACTTACACGCGCCGTCCCAGAACTACGTTGTGCCATCTGCTTTGTCGCGTAGATGATGCCATTGTGTTCAATAGCATCACAGAAGTATGTATCAGCTTTGACGATGATCCACTCCGAGCTGAGTTGTCTCCAGCTAAAGAAGGCACCGGCGTAAAGATAGGCGAGTCCACGGTCGAACAAGGCAATTAGCTTGAAGTCTGCGTAATTCGCATGTCGTGTGTGCACTTGGCAGATTACAATCTTCTGCAAAACAAGGTCCGTCCAACTGACGTGGTAATCTAGATGACTAGGACCGCGATGGTAAAACTATATATAATCCAACGGAGGAAGGATAATCTCATGGGAGGTCTGGAAGTTCACGAGCACCAACTTTTTACCGTCTTCTCTGAAGGCAGCCATCCAGTGGGAGTTCATGCCGACCCAGTACATACCTCCCAAGAAGTTTCGGGTGATGGTGATCGGATTGAAGTCGAGGGAAATGATGTACGGCGACCCACTACATACCTGCACTACTAGGAAAAGGCATGCTAGTGGCGCACCATTTTTGCCTACAAATGGCCACTAGCACCACGCCATTAGAATTAAATACTAATGGCGCACCCCTATGTCGGTGTATTTGGATCGACACCTATGGGATCACAAGAATCCCTACTACGGTTTCGGGGCGCGGGGTTGAGAGAACAGCGGATCTAACAGTCAGGACACGGTTCCTTTACCCAGGTTCGGGCCGCAAGGATGCGTAAAACCGTACTCCTACTTTGGTGGATTATATGTTGGTGTTCTTCAGCTAGTGAGGAGCTCCAAGAGAGTTGTGAGGAGTTCTAAAAAGCCGAATCCTCCTCCTGGTCGCCTCGGGCCTCCTTTTATAGGAAAAAGGGGCTGCCACAGTGGCACACAGGAGGTGGAAAGGGTACAGTGATGCGAGGTTATCCCTCGCATTAAAGGACAAGGTGCATTTAATGCGCCCAGCTTAGGTGTCCTTGCTTTATCGGGGACAGGGGGAGACACCCGTCTTGTCCGTCGCCGCCCCTCCTCGTGTTGACACGCGCCCTGGCTAGCGGTGCCAGCGGTGCCATGTAGGCAGACAGGCAGCTGAGGTGGTGGAACGGCGGGTCTCCACGAAGATCTGTGGGTTGCCACGCAGGAGCCTGTCCAGCTGGTTGGGTCGGCAGCCGCGTGGGTCGGTGGAAACCCAGTTGGTGCGGGCCTGATGGTGGCCCCGTGGATGCCCTTGGCAAGGACCTTGCCGGGGGCCTCGGCAAGGGTCTTGCCGTGGCGCCTGCTGTCATCCCCGGCAAGGTGCTTGCCGAGGGCCTTCTAGTCCTCCTTGGCTGGGATCCTGCCAAAGGTCGTCGTCTTCTTAACTTGCATCTGATCTTGAATGTCTTCACAAAGATCTGCATGTCACCAAGGGGACATCTCCCGAATCCTTCCCCCATGGGGATGGTGGACTCAAGGGTGATTCGCTCCGTAGGCGCGGGGCGATCTGGCGCGGCAAGGACCTTGCCGGGCTGCCAGGGCTGGCCTCGGCAAGGATCTTGCCGGGGAGAGCCGCTTTGTCCCTTTGATCTTTGTGGTCTTGTTCTTGGCGTTGCTCCAGTCTCCATCGAGCTTTAGTCTTACCCTGGCTCGCCTCCCTTGCAATGCTTGGAGTGGGGGCGCCGTGGCTCATACTGCCTGTGCACAGTCATAGGGGTACAAAAAGTGTACCCCTCTTTTTGTACACCGACACCCTAGTGCGCCATTAGTATCTGGTGTACTAATGGCACACCACACAGTGCGCCATTAGTATAGCCCAACGTGCGCCATTAGTATGACTCTCGGGGGGGAGGGGGGGTATATGTACCCATGTGCTTTGGCATACTAATGGCGCACTAGAGGGTGATGCGCCATTAGTTTCATTTGTACCGTGGGCCATTAGAGTCTTGGGTGGTGCGCCACTAGTATGAATATTAGGGATTTTTTTTCTTTTTTGATATTTTCACAGGATACAAAATATATTATTGGACATAATTTAGACAACACCACACAGCAACAGCAGATTCATCGAATACAATAGAAGATTAGTCTCCGAATACAATTCATCATATTAGTCTCCAAATTCAAAAGATCGAACAAAGATAGAACATTACAAGTCTCGATAACGCGAGTAGCGAGTTTGTCTTCACATTACAAGTCGATATCGATCATTTAAACTACCATCACATAGAAGAGAGGTGCGGTCATCACGATGAGCATCATCGCGATGAAACTCTTCTTCATCCGGTTCCTCCAACGCTCCCTCCTCTCTCCCTCTAGATAGCGCACGTTCCGCATCTGCCCTAGTGGTGTACCCTTTGTAACTGTTACCGCTAAAACGGTGAACCTGTCTCCGACACTCCTCCTAGTCGTCGTAGACTCCGGGAACCTTACCCTTGTACACGACATGCGACGGCATCGCTATCCACTAGCCAAACGAAACGTTAGTACCAATTCACAGACAATACATAAGCAATATATAAGTATGCAACAAAAGGATCGGAAGAGAAAAGCAAGACATTAATAGCATCGATTGCATCTAAGTTGAACGACTATCCAAACCAAAGAGACATACAAGTTCATTAAAGTTTAATTACAACATGAGCAAATCGATGTTTCAGAACTAGACATAGCATCACTACTTTCGACTCGACCCAATGGACCGGAGCGTGGATGAAGCCGCCGTCTATCGTGGGAGTCATCAAATCGCGGGTGTTGTCAGCCTGCATTTGTAGCGTTGTGTCTATGTCACTGTTGGACGGTTGATTTCTGTGGTTAAACTGCCCCGAGGTACGAAGGACATCTTGATGGATGATTTCCGCAAACTCCGACTGGATGTGAAAGAATTCTTGTCTGATGTCCGCGTCCTGGATTGCCGACAAGCTCGCGGCCCAATCTTTGAGTTTATCTGGTAGCAGAAGGTGATTATGGTCCCGTACGATTGCCCGCTTGTGATGGATGGCATAGTAGGCACCCTTCTGACTGCCAGGTGGCTGCTTGACGCAGCAGAACATCGTATTGTGGGCGAACACGTGCTTGTTGTACTTACGAACTGGCCTGGTGAAGGTGCCTCCAGATTTGGCGTAGCCGGGGAGAACATCATCAAGAACTTTCTTGACATTTGTGTAGTCTATCTTCGACTGTCGGTCCGAGTTGAAATACGTGGCCATGGAATATTTCGGGCTTAAGAGGATGACTGTGCAATGTGTGTCACTGCACAAAACACGGAATGTTAAAAAAACGATCGAAATCTAAGAAATCATATGTTACGGGGCGGTTGAGGGTACGACATACTCGGGAAAGGAAGGCACGAGGAAGTTATCCGTATCTTGGTTTTCCAGAATGACGCCTTCGAGGTAAGAACTCGCGACTTGCCGGTCCCCAGCGCTGCCTAAGATCTTGGTGCGCATGTAGAAGGGGTCGACTATCACGATGTTCGGGGTCTTGTCTCTAATGATCCGCATCTCCATACTCAGCGAAAATAGTCGAACGAAGGTGTAGTGCAGCGGATGAAGGTTAAACATAGAGAACATGTCATCAAACCGCAGGACAATCGTACCCACGATGGAGTTATCCACAAAGCCCTTGCCCTCTGGCACCTTGGCCCCAAAAACCAGGTATGCCATATCCTTCTCTCTGAGATGCCGCTTCTCCAAAGAAAGAACACTGCCATGCAGACTCCGCATTGCACCGGTTGCAGCATTGAGCATATTAGTCGGTAGCTTTGTGAAGAGGAGGTTGCGCAAATTCCCTCGGTCCTTATGCCTTAGGTTCTCGGTGTTGCTCGAGACGGTGCTCCGGAGAATGCACCCGAGCTGAACCGAGTGCCCCTTCACTATTTCTTTGACGCCATTGGATGCCCGTCGGAGTTCACTTCAGTAAATTCCTCCTTGACGGTGCGGAGCACGGTTGGGCGCCGGTCCTTCCGTTGCCTCTTCAGTTGGCTGCCATCTGTGCGTGCGCTGCCATCATCAGTGGTGGCATCCTCGGCGGCACCATCAGTGGTGTCATCCCCGACAGCACCATCAGTGGTGTCATCCTCGACGGCACCATCAGTGGTGTTAGGATCGGTGTCTTTCGCGGCGTCCTCATAGTAGTGAGGTTGTTCCTCCATCTCCCGGGACAGCTCCCAGAATGCGTTGCCACCCGAACCGTCGGCCTCATCATTGTGGGCCATGTTTCTCTCTAAATAGGAAAAAAGTTTGGTCAAAAAGTTGGTTATTTTCATGGAACAAGATCATGGTCTCATCATTTAGGGTTTGTCGACACCGAGGCATCCTAAAAGCTAAGCTTTCAACATTTAGGGTTTTTCGACGCCGAGGCACCCTAAAAGCCTAAGCTTTCATCATTTAGGTTTTTATCGACACCGAGGCACCCTAAAAGCCAAGGTTTCATAATTTATGGTTTGTCGACACCGAGGCATCCTAAAAGCTAAGATGGGAAGAAGAATACTAAGTTGGGCCTAATTACTTGGCTCTATTGCAGCCTATGTTTTAATGCGGCAAGAATAAAGGGGCAGTTGATCCTACTTAATTAAGTACTAAGGTACCCCGGCCCATGCATTAGTCACAAGTAGCCCATATGTCCTATTTTTAGTAAAGTCATGCTAAAATTCACGGAAAATTTCAGCATGACCTTTGCTGAAAATAGGACATATGGAGTACCTGAATTTGCCGGAACGGAAGTTAATCGACATTCCAGGAAACTTAAGGGCCTCTCGGGGTACCTGCAAAATCATCACGACACGATGGTCGGAGACAAAACCCAGCAAAAATCTGGATGGAGTGCATCAGGCTTTCAACTCCACTTTAGACTATTCAAATTCCAGTTTGCATAGGCTTGAGCATATCATTTCAAATAGCTGTGTATAGCTTGCAAAAGCATATATCAGATCGAAACACAAACGTAGAACAAAGCCTCAATTCCAGTTTGAAGTACATTGGCGGTAGAGAAAAATTGCAGTAGGACAAACCAAAAAGACCATATATACTACTCCCTACGTTCTGAACTAAAACACAGACAATTCTTTTCCAATGGAGGCGGTACTAGGGTACTAGAAGCCCTGCACACATTTGACTGCAAGGTACACAAAATGGCGATGTGAATGATAACTAATGCAAACTGGGCCTTCAACTTAGTATCTAAGAAGCTTTTTAACTAATGAAATTCCAAACTAGGATCTATATCAGTGAACCAAGCCAGTTAAGGCCAATATTATTTTTCTTATTTGCAAACTAATTTGATTTTCTAAAGAAAGAGAAGTGTTTTGGGTTTTGTACATTGTGAAATAAACCATCAATTTATGTTCTGATTAAACTTGCTATAGAGTAATGTTCCATTTTACAATGGAAGTGATGAGATAAACTAACATCCTATAAGGCTATAAGCTTTATATAAAACCGTGAAAACCATATTGTCTGGTACTGAAGCTTCATAAAGACAAGCACCAACATTGTATAAGATAAAATAAAAGCGGTACTACATTACCACATGCTTGCTACTCATGGCCACGACAAGTAATTGACTGTAATCATTTTTTAGAAGAAAAAAGAGAAACAGGAAAGTGATGTGCATCTGCTTCCAGTCAAAGGAGAAGAGAAGATGGGGGGAGTGAGGGGTTTTGCCTGCTGAACCTATGAGCCAGTACATAGTTGTATGCGTGCATATTCTACTATCAGTTCAGAAAACAAGAGATAAACTTTTCCTCAAGAAAAAAAGACATAAACCAGAGTGCTCAAACAGTTAAATTCCGCCTGCACACCAGCACAGCTTGTAGGCGCCACTACGAGGCCAAGAGCCCACATCCACAAACTATCAGTTCAAGTTCAAACTGAATAATACTCTAAGAAAATGAATATGAATATGAAAAAGTAATAAATTTTTATAAAAATAGTAATAAATTTTTTAAAAATATTATCAGATTTTTATTTGAAAATATTTATGAATATAAAAAAATATCATCAAATATGTTATTTGAAAATACCATCAAATTTGTTATTTGAAAATATAATAAAATTTGTTTTTTGAAAATATAATCAAATTTGTTTTCTATTTTTAGTTGCATTCATTTGTGACGGTGGAGCGGGGGAGGGTGTGGGGGTCGTTGGCGGTGGTGGAGCGAGGGAGGGTGCGGGGGGTGCTCGGCGGCGAGGGGGATCTGGCAAGGGGGATCTGGCAAGGGGGATCTGGCAAGGGGGGATAGCGATCGAGATGGAGGGGGATCGAGATCGAGTGTCCTCATGAATATTCAATATTTTTTATGAATTCAAAAAGTGTCCATGAAATTTAAAAATATTCATGGTAGTTCAAAAAGTACCCATGAAATACAATAGAGAAACGAAGACTACAATTTAAATACAATCGATGTTAGCTAGCTAGCTATCTGTTCACAATCTTCTTGCCCTTCTTTTTCGCAAATGGAGTCCTTCTATGGAACGGACGTCCTTTAGGTAGGGTGGTCCTGCTTCTTCTTGTGGTGTATGCTGCTACTTCATCGTCGTCGTCATGTTCCATCTTCGGGTCGCCGTACTTGTCGAAGTCTTGCTCATTGGCGACTCCATCCATTCCAATGATCTTCCTTTTTCCTCTTCTCACGACAACACGACTGGGCTTTGATGGGTCGGTAATGAAGAAGCATTGGTCTACTTGGGAAGCCAGTATCCATGGCTCATTTTTAGCGGTGAAGTTTGCGCCCGTGGTCTTAGATTTGGCTTCGGGTATAACCATGGTGGTGAAATACCGGTCCTCTTTTAGGACTCTCTTGGCCCATCTGACACGGAACATCGGGACATTCTCTCCAGCGTAGCTCAGCTCCTAGATCTCCTTGATCCTTTCGTAGTATCTGTCCTTGTCGTTACCAGTGTAGGATTCCATCGTTACCCCAGAGTTCTGATTACCATCGCTCTTCATGTCCTTGTCCTCGGTGTAGAATGTGTAGTCGTTGATATCGTACGCCTCAAAGGTCATCAGGTTGTGCTCGGCGCCCTGTGACAAGGCGAATATGAGTTGTTCTTCCGCGGAATAATCCTCATGTAAAGGGTATGACAGAAGCTTTTGCTTGAACCAACGCGTGAAACATGAGTTGTGCTCTTTGATTATATCTCCGTCCGTCCTCTGTTCGCCTCGGTCATTGTACGTCTTCTCAATAAAGGTTTTGTGCTCTACCACCCAAGGATCGACCACGTCTATGTGTTGTAGCGCGACTAGGTTTGCTCTTTCAAAGTCGGCGAGTCAACCCTCGAAGTCGACATGCATATCGCAGTGACCCCATCCAGCGAGCCTGCCGAGGTGCCTGTTGACGGGCAGACCAATGGGGTTCTTGATGCCTAGACCATTCGTGTAGTAGGAGATGCACTCTTTGGTCCGAAAGCCCCTGGCTATGCTTCCCTCTGGACGTGACATGTTGCGAACGTATCCTTTGATGACACCATTCATCCTTTCGAACGGCATCATGCTGTGCAGGAACGTCGGCCCGAGTTGGATGATATCCTCCAAGATATGGACCGGCAGATGCACCATAACGTCGAAGAATGCGTGCGGGAACTACATTTCAAGCTCGCATAGTATCACCACGATCTCTTCATGTAGCCTTCTGAGTTGCCTCACGCCAACCGACTTCCGAGAGATGACATCGAACAAGTTGCATAGGCCAAATAACATTTCACGGATGTACGTGTCCATGATCCCACTGATTGCAACTGGAAGTATCTCCGTCATCAGCACGTGACAGTCGTGAGACTTCATGCCGCTGAACTTCTGCTTCGTTGGGTCTAGGTATCTGCTTATCTTCCCTCGCGTAACCGTAAGGAAATTTTACTCCTACGAGGCAGGTGAAAAACTGCTCGATCTCCTCCTGACTTAGAGTGAAGCACGCGGGAGGGTAGTCATTTCCGGTCTTCTTGGCCCTTTTGCCTTTGCAACGACTTTCCGTGTCCTGCTTCGCCTCATCATCATCATCATCATCATCATTAGCGGAAGCTCCTGCCTGATGCCCATAGATTTCAAGTCTGCCATTGCTTTCGGCCCATCTTTGGTCCTCTCTGGCATGTTCAGCAGGGTACCAAGCAGACTCTCGCACACGTTCTTCGTGATATGCATGACATAAAGGCTGTGAGGCACACGGTGGATCTTCTAGTACGGCAAGTCCCAGAAAACAGACCTCGTTTTCCATACCTTCAGCAGCGGCTCTGACGCCTTTCGCTTCTTTCCCGGCTCTGGCGCGTTTTGCTTCTGACTCGGCAGTGGGCAATCTTTCCAATTTTTCAACAGCTCGTCTATTTCCTCGCCGCTCCTCGTACGCGGGCGTCTTCGGGGTTTGGCTTCACCATCGAATAGATCCTTGCGTTTCCTCCACGGGTCATCATCGCGAAGCCACCTTCGATGTCCCATGAACACGGTTTTCGAAGACCCGGGATCTCTATCTAGCTGGCGATACGTTGTGTCATCCATGCACCTGATGCATCCAGAAAATCCTTGGACCACCTGCCCCAAGAGATATCCGTAACTGAGATAGTCATGCACCGTCGTGAGCAGTGCGGCTCTCATAGGGAAATATTATTTCTCTGTGGCGTCCCACGTATTGGCTAGCGTTTTCCACAGCGTGTCTAGCTCCTCTTTCAGCAGCCCCAGATACAGATTGATGTCGTTCCCTGGTTGTTTCGGCCCTTCAATTATCATACTCATGTGAATGTACTTCCTCTTCATGCACAACCAGGGGGAAGGTTGTACATCCACACAAACACAGGCCAGGTGCTATGTGTGCTTGTCTGGCTGCCAAACGGATTGACTCCATCGGTGCTCGCGCCCAGCATGATGTTCCTGGGATCGTTCCCAAATTCTAGGTCTTCGAACTTCAATGCCTGCCACTGGCTCGCATCCTTAGAGTGACTCAGCATCTTGTCTTTTTTATTTATCTCCGGATCATTTCCGTCATCTTCTCGCTTCTTCTCCTCCCTATCTGCATGCCAACGCAGGAGCTTTGCTACCTTAGGGTCCGCGAAATACCGCTGCAGACGAGGAGTGATCGGAAAGTACCACACCACTTTTCGAGGAGCTTTCTTCCACCTCTTGTATCGAGTGACGCCGCACATCGGACATATGGTAGACTCCGCGTGCTCGTCCCGATAAATGATGCAATTGTTCATGCATACATGGTATTTCACGTGCGGTAAATCCAGAGGACACACGATTTTCTTCGCCTCCTCGAAACTGGTCGGGCACTTGTTCCCCTTGGGAAGACGTTCGTGCCAGAATGACATGTTCTCGTCAAAGCATGCATCGGTCATTTTGTGTTTTACCTTCATCTCCAGAGCCATGAGCGTTACTTTCAGGCGGGTATCCTCGGGCCTGCATCCTTCATACAATGGAGTAACCGCGTCTATCTCCAGTTGATACAGCTTGGCTTTCTCTCGGGCGGCATCTCTTGCGTTATTCGTCTGCTTGAGAAGCAGCTCTTGAAGATGAGGGTCCTGCACCCAGCCTCCATCGTCGTCTGCTCCGGCATCTTCATCTAGATCATGATCATGCCCTTCGTCTTGATCTTCCTCATCATCATGTCCGACATCTTCTACATGATGACTGTTACAGCATCACCGTCATGATCATGTCCTGGAGATTCTTCGTCTTCTCGCCCGCCCTCGCCGTGGTGGTTGTCTTGCTGCCCTTCCTTATTTCTTGCCCGGCCATGGCCGACTTCATAGTCATCTTTATCACCTTGCCACCGATAGCTAACCATGAAACCACGCAAGAGCAGGTGGTCCCGCACCTGGCCGGAATCTGAGTCCACAGTAAGGCTCTTCAGCTTGCATCTTCGACACGGACATCTTATCTCTATCTCATTCTTTTGAAGCATCTCGGCCTTCGCGGAGCTCAAAAACCTATTCACCATGCCTTCGGTCATCGAGCGGACCGTGGTCGCCTGCGGGGTAGAGCAAAACGATATTTTAGAACCAAGAAAAAATTTGGCATGACTTTCCCTAAAAATAGGACCAAAAAGAATGCATAGTGCCAAAATTCTCACCGAAACGGAAATGAACCAACATTTCGGCAAAATATTGGCAACTATTGCATTTCAAATACCGGTACCTACAAACACAAACATATATGCAACACCACAAACATGTGCAACACCACAAACATACATAGATCTAGCTAGGCCATAAAAAGTGCATGTGTACGGTTGTTGGAGCTCGAGGGAGAAAAAATGTAGATCTACAACATAAATATAGCTTTCCATCCTTACTTACCTATCAAAAAAAAGGTAATTTAACCACTTAATTTTGTTGAATCTATGGTGCAAATGAGGTGAGGAGGAGGAGGCAGCCGACACAAGCTTGGAGGAGGAGGTGGAGAGAATGAAGTGGGGAAAGTGAGGGTGTAGGTGTGGCTGTCCAAAATATGTAGCTGGTCCCAGGTTACTAATGGCGCACCACTCACAAATGCGCCATTAGTAACTAGGGTTACTAATGGCGCACCAGCTTGAGGTGCGCCATTAGTAGTTTTGCAATATATATATATATATATATATATATATATATATATATATATATATATATATATATATATATATATATATATATATATATATATATACAGCCGGTCTATTGTCATAATATTATGAGAATAATATTCTCATAACACTTCCGCACTGCACGCATAACGCGAGGGCACTGCATTCTCAGTAGTAGAGGTACTGCAACATAGCGACCAGTGAACTTCATGTTGAAAAAACTGTACGTGTTGTTTTCTCGGTACCTTTTTTGCTCTAGTTTTTTAACCGTTTGTCGGAACAATGCGTGTAATATACCCTTGAAAAGCTACGGATTATGCGCTACTTCGCCATGTTGAACACTTTTCGAGATTCATCACGGTTTAAGAGCAGTTTTAAAAACGGTGCGACCCACGAATAATGGCAGCGAGCGTTTTTTCGTGTTTTTTTCTAAACCGCTCGTCGGAATGAAACATATGAGACACCGTTGGAAAGATATCATCGAGGCGCATCTTTTTCATATATAATTTTTTTTCTAATTCGTTACGGTTTAAAAGCAGTTTCAAATTTACTAAATAGCGGAATGCTGTTTTTTGATTGTTTTTAAATTTTGGTACTGTATTCACTCTAGTTTTTTAACTGTTTATCGAAACAAGGCGTGTAATATACCATTGGAAAGCTATGGACGAGGCGCAACTTTCCTACGTTGAAATGATTTTGAGATTCCTTACAGTTTTTAGTTAATTATGAAAATTATGCGGCTGACTACGAGGGGCAGCATCAGTTTTTGGCGAAATTCTTACAAACCGTTGGTCGAAATGATTCAAATTATACGCCGTTGGAAAGATATCGTTGAGACGCTACTTTTTCATGTAGAACACTCCCTCTAATTCATTTCAATTTAAGAGCAGTTTTGAAATTACAAAAACGCGAACACTCTGTTTTTCGCGACACCAAAATCGACCAGTGCACTGCATCAAAAGGGCAAGCGAGCTTGATGATTTTTTATTTGAAGCAGTGCGGTTTTTTACATAGCGAACACTACCAAAAGTGAGGCGCAGTAGTAGCGAAAGTGAACCACATTATTTTTTTGCTAGTTAAATTCGAAACCTTTTATTTTTCAATCGCGCCACAAATGAAACGAAGTGTGTTAGAAAAATAAGATAACCGCTCGTGGGAATTTTTTCTCTTTTTTACGTAGTGAACCGCCAACCACCAAAAAATGGACCACATCATTTTTTTGAACTTCAAGAAACAATTCATGATAGGTCCAAGTTAACTGCATTGTTTTTTTGTGTGAAATTTTGCTTCGAAACCAATTGCATTAGGAAGGGAAGTGAACTTCTCCCGTGTGTTTTTATGTGTTTTCCTTTACAAAGTAAACCACTTGAGGGTTTACAGCACACTGCGTCTGTTTTTCCCAATGTGACACGTAGGTTCCTGTATTTGACTGAACATCACTCAAAACAAAAAATACAAATGCAATCGGGTCGCTATTCTTTTAGTACCAAAGCGTACTGCCTATGGAGTCAGCGGTGGCTGCGTGCCCCCATCATATGGACTACTCCAGCGAATGACCTCGTCCTGTGCGTTGGCATTGGCAGCGCCGCGAGCATAGTAATGAGATGCCACCGTTGCCCGGTCACGCCAAGGTGCTCACTTGGGACTACAAACCACGGGTGTGCGAGCTGCATTGCTGTTGTCACCACCTTCGCCGTCGACAGGGAGTTGACCGCAACCACGCGAGCCGATGGCCATTACCCTGTGTCGGCGAAGTGCTGCAGAGGCCCATGGCGCGGACTGCAGGGACGCGGGCAGCGGACTGCATGAGGTGAGGGGCGTCGACGGAGACCAAAACAAACTGCAGCATGGGGCGGGGCATCGCTAGTGAACTGCATGAAGTGAGGAGGAAGACCCGTAGAGCCAGCCGAACTGCACGGCGGCCTTGCGCCACCTGGGTTCGAGGAGCGAGATGCACTGGTAGCAGGTGGGCTTGCTGTGCTCCATGGCCGCGGCCCCGTCTCCACTGGCAGATGAGCGCGGGGTCGGCCATTGTGTGTGGATCCGGTCGCCGCAACGTAGCACGCGGTCGCCGGGGCGGCTATGTGGATCCGGCCACCGTGGCACAACAGGAGGTTTCCGGGGTGGCGGAGGATGGATCCGGCTGTCGCAGCACAGAAGAAGTTCACCAGGGACGGCGACAACTGTTGGGGGTGAAGTGCAGCACATAGGTGTCGTGCCGCCGGTGGAGCAAGTTGCCCCTGACTCGGGCAGTGGGGCGTCGCGACCTGGCTCTGGTAGTGGGGCATCTCAGGGGGCCTAGATCCGGCGCCGGGACTCGGACATCGCAGGGGCTCACCGCAGCCTAGATCCGACGCAGATTTGTGCTGGGAGGCGGCTGGGGGAGGTGTGCCTCGTCGGCGAGTGGAGGAAGGTCGCTGGTGGGGCGGGGAGCAGGAGATCGATGCGGGTTGCGGGGTGGAGGAAGGGAGGAAGTTGGTGCGGTGGTGGGGGAGGAGGTGGTGCGGTGGTGGTGGGGAACGTATAGAGGCGACACTGCGGCGCGAGGAAGGAGGCGGCGCGAGGAAGGAGGCGGCTCTGCGGCGCGGGAGAGGGGGCGGCCCGGCGGCGCGGTAGGGGAGGTGGAGGTCGTGCGGGAGTGGATGGTGGAGGTCGACCACAGGATGGTGGAGGTCGTCTATGGGCGCCGCCGCGCTAGAAGGCGGGGTGGGGAGGGGGTTGCTGTCCTCGGGGCGCTGCCGCGCTAGAAACCTGTGTTAAGTGGGGGGTGTTATGAGAATAAGGTCTTTGTTATGAGAATAAGGTCTTAAGGGGTGTTATGAGAATAGACCCACCATATATATATATATATATATATATATATATATATATATATATATATATATATATATATATATATATATATATATATATATATATATATATATATATATATATATATAGTACTGGCGCACTGAGTTGGAGGTGCGCCATTACTAGTTAAACTAGTAATGGCGCACTGTGCCACGGTGCGCCATTAGTATTTCTGGAAAAATAAAAAAACATTTGTTACTAATGGCACACCGAGTGTCTGGTGCGCCATTAGTGTCTACCACTCTAATGGTTCACCAGCACATGGTGAGCCATTACTATATAGTAGTGGCGCACCATGTGTCTGGTGCGCCATTAGAGGCCATATCATCTATAGCCCTTTTCCTAGTAGTGCTGCAAAGAAGTTTCGGCTAATGGAGATCGGATTGAAGTCGAGGGGCATCATGTACGCCTCCGTATCATGGTGAGCCAATCTCGCAAGACCAGATAGCAGCAAGCAGGGTGGCTTGAAAAGCATTGGCCTCGCTTCGATGATGGCCGTGTGCATGCCCCTCGAGCATGTAGCCAGCCACAGGGCGCTCAATATATCTATACACGAACAACAGAGGTCGAGGACATCACTGTGGAGATTGCTCCAGTCGCGGCTCATATGGATCCTGCGCGGTTCGCGTTCGGCCATGGTGGAGTTTAGAAGGTGGGGTTTTGGGGGGCTTGATTTATAGGGGAGAAGGCTGTCGGTACTAGAGCGGCTAGCGAGGGAATAGTGGTACTGGGGGAGGCGAGCGAGGCGAGGGTATGCGGGGACACAATGAGATAATGAAGAGTGACCTGAGGATCTCCGGCGAGACGGAGATGGAGATGGACTAGTGCTAGGGGAGAGGGAGACGAGGCGAGGCATGCTATACAATGGCGGTGACAGTGACTGCACAGTGCACAAGGTGAGGCTGACTTTGGTAACCCGGACACGCCGCCTAGACTGGTGTCACCCCGGGTGCAGGGTCTTGTCACTTCACTGTGAGGACCAGATGAATAATAGTATTTTGACCATCAAGTGTACCATAGTTGTACTACTACTACTAGTAGGAGTAGTAGGAACATGAGTAGTAATCCCATGCTTGCATGCCTCTGGGTTCACTTCATCCTCCAGGTATCATCCATATTGCGAGCAGAACCAAATTCTCGTTTCCATAGGTCCCACCTGTCAGGAGGGGTGCAGAAATAAAAAGGAATCATAAAATGTCTCGCCATGGTGATTCGAAAGAGTGACCTCAACTAGCTAGTGGCACATGTAGTGCTGGAAGGATTGGCACGTACAGGGACAGGCCCCACTCCTCAGCCTACCCATGTAGCCTTTTCGTTTAGTCTACCTAGCCGTCTAATTAACTGCCTGCAGGCCACTTCTACCATTTACTACTCCATCGGGAACCGATTTTCCTCGGCTTCTTCACTACTCCTTGAGCTTCATTTGCATCCAAACCACACTGCATTCACATTGTTTTTACCTCTTCACATCCTCCTGGAGTAATTCCAAAGCCCCTATAAATAATCATCTTCTTCAGTTAGACTAGCCATCTAATCCTAATTCTCCAAAACATAGCCCTCCGGTCCAGCGGTTCCAAATGGTGAAAGAGATCGAGATGCAAGTTTTTAGTGTCCAACATGTCCTCGTCGAAGGCTCGCTGAGCATAGTTGCCACAGTCACCGACCACCCAAGGGTTGTTCGGAAGTGGATCAAAAATGTATCCAACTCCATCCAAAAGTGGAGATGAATGTCATCGATCTCGACGTAGAGTACACGGAGCGTGCCACTCGGAAGATCCAACGCGCCGCCGTCCTGTAGCTGTGCCTTGAAGATGGTGTTTTGGTGTACCACATTATACACGGGCCCTCCATACCAGGTGAGCTTCACGATTTCTTGTCTCGGGAGGACATATACTTCTGTGGGGCAGCCATCGCAGGGGACAAACAGAAGTTGGAGCCGTACAACCTTGATTTGAAAAGCATTGCTGACCTACAAACCAGAATAAAAATTCCTGTAGAAGATTGTGATAAACCGACACCATCCCTATTCGACGGAGCAAATTTTGTGCTAGGAACAAATCTTCAGAAAGGTGACGAGACGCTGGCACTAAGGTCGTCTAGATGGGAGAATTATCCCTTGACGTACAAGCAGATAAAATATGCTGCCCTCGATGCCCGTGTGAGTTTCAAGATAGCTACAAGGTCCAGAGAGCTTGTTGCGAAGCCGTCTCCCACAGAAAATGAGAAGAAGAAGAAGAAGAAGATGCTGCACCAGCAGCAGGGCATTATGGATGGATGAACTACTTCCTCTCTTGTAAAAAAATATTCCCTCTCTATGTATATTGATATAGATGGGCTATTTCGATGGTGTGCATGTCTTTGGAACAAGTAGTAGCGTGGGTGCGCTTGACTATATGGAACTATTTATCCGCCTAGCTTTCTCAACTACTCCTTCCAGTGATCGGTATGCAATGCATGTGTCCGTAGACATGACAGCTTGTCCATGGAAGTTCAACTACGGCGACCATCACGTTTCATCCACTGCCACTCGCGATTCCCATGACGCTGCTCCAACCCAAGGCACCACGTCCCCCGACGTGCGTCTCACCCCTCTCGGCCGCACTGCCCCTCTGCCTTTGTGTGCATGACATGCAGGCCACCTTAAATGCTGTGAGCATCAAGTTTCTACTACAGCCACACGTGATTCCCACGACGCCCCACGAACCCATGACACCACACGTCCCGCACCATCAAATTTTCATCCAGTGGCTATCACACATTTCGTCCCGGGCATCAATCCTCAGCTGGAGTACTTCTGTACTACAAGTAGTACCCGCTAGTGTGGCCATCTACGCCTCGTAACGCCCCGACGCCCAGCTGTTCCACCCTCGCCACGGGCATGCCACCACCGGCCGGTTCATCTCGAACGAGTGAGTCGCGAACCACACCACCACCATGAGAATGACATGTGGGCCAGCCGCATTTAAGGTCCGCATGTCATTGACACATAGGCTGGGCACTAAGCCACTAAAGTTCGGTCTCGTGGGCCCCGAGAAGGAAATGTAACTCCTGTGGCAGGCCTTGTGGTGCTCCCGCAGTACAAGCTCATGCCAAACCAAGAATTTGTTTCTTACTACTACCAACTACTAGTAAGGTACACGTGCATTGCACGCATGAGATTCTGGTGGTTTGTGCATTATGCTTCTACATGTGGAGTCTTCTAGATTCTACGTGTGGCAGAATCTGGTGGAATGTAGATGATTTCCAACGGCTAGTAGTGCTCGGATTTGCCATCTTTGTACCATCGGATTGGCTTCATCCAACGACAAACTTTCAAAGTTATGGTTTGGTTTGCAGCCTAAGGTTGCCACGCCTAAGCTTAGTCTTGCCACAAGTGTGTTTGGTTGCGTTCTCGTCTCAGCATAGTTGCTCCCACTTCATGCATGCTGAACTTAACAACCCTCTTCATGTATGCTCTCTACATGCATGCTTCTAGTGTATTTGTGCTAATCTAGTGTGGACTCATGCACCCTCCATACACTCTACCAAACACTCAAAAATGGGTCGAGAAGGGAACTCTTGGGATCATGCACCCTTCATACACCCTACCAAACACACCAGGCATGTGTTTGGTTCATTGCTACACTTGTGGCTTGCCACACTTTTCTAGCTACATGGTCCACAAGTTATAGACTCAACTTCTTACCAAATCATGCCACACTTGTGGTGGCCATTATGTTAGCCACATTTTTTGTGGCAGACACACTTTGCTTAAGCTTAGTTGTGGCAAAGTTAGTCATGAATGAAGTTCAACCATGGAGTCTTCTAGATTCTACATGTGGCAGAATCTGGTGGAATGTAGATGATATCCAACGGCCATTAGTGCTCGGATTTACCATCTTTGTACCGTCGGATTGGCTTCATCCAACGACCAACTTTCAAAGTTATTCACACACTATATAGGGGGTATAGATATAGATGTGTCGGCCCGTTGCAATGGATCCAAAGTATATTTGTTTAGTGGAGTGCACTCTAAACAAATTATCTATATATTTTTCTCTAACCTTTCGTAGCCATGCAACCAAGCCACATAAGCTTCATGGGTGCCCCCCACATCATATTATTCATACTACGTTTACAGAAAAAAAGATAAATCACCCAAAACAAGATCTTCCCGTGTTTTGTTCCTATGATGATGTGTCGTGCACGTACCAACTAGTTGTATAGTGGTAGTACTAGTTGTATAGTACAAACTTGGTACTAGTACGAGTAGAGTAGTACGGAATGCTCCTACTCTATCAACGAGCCCCATCTGACACCAAATTTCTTGGCTTCCGTGCTACATCTAGATCTTCCCCTCGTTTTTGTTTTCCAACCCGGTGGCGGGCGGGGTGCGGTTTGCCAATAGTCGATTTGCTCAACGGCGGTCCCACATGAAAGTGAAAATGCTAGGCAACACGCCTTCCCTAAGCTATGTGTCGTGCCGGACAAGCCGTTGGGTACTCTCGATTCCCGGGTGTGTGTGGGGGGGAGTGCGACACGAACGCGACACACCTTTTCGTTTTACTAGCAATATGCCTGTGCGTTGCGACGGATCCAAAGTAGTAGAATAATAGTACTTGTTCACAAACTTGAAAGAAATCACTCTTGTTTTGATATACTCCTAATATATTACTCCCTCCATTCCTAAATATTTGACATTTTAGAGATTTCAAATGCACTATCACATACGGATTATATAGATATATTTTGAAGTGTAGATTCACTCATTTTGGTATGTAGTCACTTATTGAAATCTATAGCAAGACAAATATTTAGAACAAAGGGAGTACTTTTCACTCAAAATATATTTCTCTGGCTGTTTTGATGAGGTGAGGGAGGGATGTGGTTGCTTTCAAGATAATAAGGGGTTTTCTACAAATTGGAGCAGAGAAGTGGGCTATTGTTGCAAAAATGCCACAACTTACCTCACAGCCGTTAGATGCAGATCTAATGGTCAGAAACGACGGATGGCAAACACACCACCATCACCAACTGAGTCTTTTATAGGTGTATATACATATTTCTCAGGCTGTTATGATGAGGTGAGGGAGGGATGTGGTTGCTTTCAAGATAATAAGGGGTTTTCTGCAAATTGTAGCAGAGAAGTGGGCTATTGTTGCAAAAATGTCACAACCTACCTCACAGCCTTTAGATGCAGATCTAATAGTCAGAAACGATGGATGGTAGACACACCACCATCACCAACTATGTCTTTTATAGGAGTATATACATATTTCTCACACTGTTTTGATGAGGTGAGGGAGGGATGTGGTTGCTTTTCAAGATAATAAGGAGTTTTCTGCAAATTGGAGCATAGAAGTGGGCTATTGTTGCAAAAATGCCACAACTTATCTCACATCCGTTAGATGCAGATCTAATGGTCAGAAACGACGGATAGCAGACACACCACCATCACGAACTGAGTCTTTTATAGGAATATATATATATTTCTCACGCTGTTTTGATTAGGTGAGAGAGGGATGTGGTTGATTTCAAGATAATAAGGGGTTTTCTGCAAATGGGAGCAGAGAAGTGGGCTATTGTTGCAAAAATGCCACAACTTACCTCATTGCCGTCAGATGCAGATCTAATGGTCAGAAACGACGGATGGCAGACACACCACCATCACCAACTGAGTCTTTTATAGGAGTATATATATTTCTCAGGCTGTTTTGATGAGGTGAGGGAGGGATGTGGTTGCTTTCAAGAT
>LR738715.1:534253446-534265452 GCA_902687465.1 Secale cereale
TTGTTGCAAAAATGCCACAACTTACCTCACAGCCGTTAGATGCAGATCTAATGGTCAGAAACGACGGATGGCAGACACACCACCATCACCAACTGAGTCTTTTATAGGAGTATATATATATTTCTCAGGCTGTTTTGATGAGGTGAGGGAGGGATGTGGTTGCTTTCAAGATAATAAGGGGTTTTCTGCAACTTGGAGCAGAGAAGTGGGCTATTGTTGCAAAAATGCCACAACTTACCACACAGCCGTTAGATGCAGATCTAATGGTAAAAAACGATGGATGGCAGACACACCACCATCACCAATGAAGTCTTTTATAGGAGCATATATATTTCTCGGGCTGTTTTGATGAGGTGAGGGAGGGATGTGGTTGCTTTCAAGATAAATAGGGGTTTTCTGCAAATTGCAGTAGAGAAGTGTGCTATTGTTGCAAGAATGCCACAACTTACCTCACATCCGTTAGATATAGATCTAATGGTCAGAAACGACGGATGGCAGACACACCACCATCACCAACTGAGTCTTTTATAGGTGAAGGAGTAGAGAAACATGTATAAATTGTAATATTTTGGTTCTGCTCCTTGGCAAGATCGATAGATAGAAATAACGATTGGAAACGCTAGGGCAGGGCTATTACCGCCGGATAAGCAAGGTACATAGTAGCTAGGTTGGTGCATCGTCGGTTTGGTCACACGCGGTCCGACATGTTCTGGTGTTTCCAGCAAGATGCCCGCGTGTTGCACGAACTTGATGGAAAAGGTAAGCACAACTTATAAATTGATGGACGGAGTACTAGTTACAGTGAGGCATATAATTAAGCAAAGGGATCGCACATGTCGGTATTGACTCGAACGAGAATGCAACAGCACAATAAGAATTAAGGCCACGCTGATGATGTGATCGCAGTGGTGGTTACAGAAGGCAAGAAGAAAGATGCATCCATCAATGTACGACCTCCTCCTCCTCAGCTTAGTGCGTCGGGCCACCGACCGGCGGCTAAGGAGCGGCGGCTTCTGTGGCGAGGTCGAGGTGCTTCTCAGCAAAGGCATCCAAGGCTTCCAGCTGGTTGAGGAAGCCCAACATCGTAGGGTCCTCACTGGCCTTGTAGATACCTATGTACATGATTTGCTCGTACACGTGGATGTGTAGGTTGACGAATTCTTGCAGGGCGAGGCACCTCGTGGCGAGCGTGACCTCCAGGTGGACATTCTTCGTGGCGTCGGTGGGCAGTCGCAAGGCCACCACTGCTTCAAAGAGGTTCCAGCCATGGAAGCTCATTAGGGTGGCAGGCAATGAGAAGCCGGGGCACGCGGGCTGGAGGAGTACGACGATGTCGTCCGCGAGCTTCTTGAGGACAGTGAACTTGTTGGTGGTGGCAACGATCATCTGGTCCAACTAAGAGTCGTAGTTGGTGTCGACGGCGGCCATCCACCAGCCAGTCTCCAACACCGTATGGAGACAATCCTCGGCGCCATGCCACAAGCCGACGTCGTAGACCATCTGGCACAGCCGCTGGCCGCTCACCCGCATCGCCGCCATGGGTCTGGAGTGAGCTCTTTTGCGCTTAGTGTAGGTGCTTAGGCAAATGCTAGGTGCGTACGATGTGGTAGATGCATTGGAATGGAGGGGCGCCTTTATATGAGGGCAAACTGCATTGCATTCATATCGTGCAGCCTCTTTTCTTGGTCCTCCTCCCATTACTTCCCTCATGCATTAAGTGAAGGAGGATGCATTGATCGTTCAACATTTCGAGAACAGCTACTCCCTCCCTCGTCTGCATTAAAGTTGTATCGGGAACTGATACGTCTCCAATGTATCTATAATCTTTGATTGTTCCATGCTATTATTTATGAAGTCTTGGATGTTTAACGGGCTTTATCATTCACTTTTATATCAAATTTGGGACTAACCTACTAACCCAAAGGCCCAGTCCAGATTGATGTTTTTTGCCTATTTCAGGGTTTTGCAGAAAAGGAATATCAAACGGAGTCCAAACGGAATGAAACCTTCGCGAGAGATATTTTTGGAGGAAATCATGCTCGGGAAATGTCAGGACCAAGTCAGGGGACAGATGGCCTGCCCTCGAGGGTGGGGGGCGCGCCCCCTTCCCAGGGCGCGCCCCCCTGCCTCGAGGCTGGCCCGTGTGGCCCCCGGTGCCCTCCTTCTTCCTATATATACCTACGTACCCCAGAAACTCCATACGCAGAGAGATAACACTAATTCCACCGCCGTAGCTTCTGTTCCCGTGGTGATCCCATCTTGGAGCCTGTTCCGGGAGGGGGATCCATCACGGAGGCCTTCATCATCATCATCATCGCCCTCACCATGAGTTGTGAGTAGTTTGCCATAGACCTTCGGATCCATAGCTAGTATGTAGATGGCTTCTTCTCTCTCTCTCTCTGGACCTCAATACAAAGTTCTCCTCGGTCTTCGAGGAGATCTATTCGATGTAATCTCTTTTTCCGGTGTGTTTGTCGAGATCTGATGGATTGTGAGTTTATGCTCAAGGTTATCTATGAAAGATATTTGGTTCTTCTCTGAACTTTTTATGTGTGCTCATAATATCCTTGCAAGTCTCTTCGAATTATTGGTTTGGTTTGGCCTACTAGATCTATAGTTCTTGCAATGGGAGAAGTGCTTGGCTTTGGGTTCAATCTTGCGGTGTCCTTTCGCAGTGACAGTAGGGGCAGCAAGGCACGTATTGTATTGTTGCCATCGAGGATAAAAAGATGGAGTTTACATCATATTGCTTGAGTTTATCCCTCTACATCATGTCATCTTGCTTAAGGCGTTACTCTGTTCGTATGAACTCAATACACTAGATGCATGCTGGATAGCGGTCGATGTGTGGAGTAATAGTAGTAGATGCAGGCAGGAGTCGGTCTACTTGTCTCGGACGTGATGCATATATACAATGATCATGCCTAGATAGTCTCATAATTATTCGCTTTTCTCTCAATTGCTCGACAGTAATTTGTTTACCCGCCGTAGAATACCGCTATCATGAGAGAAGGAACTAGAGAAAACTATGGCCCCCGGGTCTATTCTCAACATATCAATCTACATCTACTTTACCTTTATCGCTTTTATTTGTTGTTTTATCAAACTAAAAATACCAAAAATATAATTATCATCTCTATTAGATCTCACTCTCGTAAGTGACCGTAAAGGGATTGACAACCCCTTATCGCGTTGGCTGCGAAGTTCTTATTTGTTTGTGCAGGTGCGAGGGACTCGTGCATGGTCTCCTACTGGATTGATACCTTGGTTCTCAAAAACTGAGGGAAATACTTATGCTACTGTGTTGCATCTCCCTTTCCTCTTCGAGGGAATACAACGCAAGCTCAAGAGGTAGCAAGAAGAATTTCTGGCGCCGTTGCTGGGGAGGCTTACGCAAAAGTCATATACCAAGTACCTATCACGAACCCTTATCCTTCGCATTACATTTATTTGCCTCTCATTTTCCTCTCCCCCACTTCACCCTTGGCATTTTATTTGCCCTTCTTCCGCCGTGTGTTTATCGTTCGCTTGCTTCTTGTTTGCTTGTGTGTGCTGGATTGCTTGCTTGTCACTATGGCTCAGAACAATACCAAATTGTGTGACTTCTCCAATACCAACAACAATGACATTATTAGCACTCCGATTCCTCCTATTACCGATGCTGAATCTTGTGAGATCAATGATGTTTTGTTGAATCTTGTCATGAAAGATCAATTCTCCGGCCCTCCTAGTGAAGTTGCCGCTACCCATCTAAACAACTTTGTTGATTTGTGTGATATGCAAAAGAAAAGGGATACGGATAACGATATTGTTAAATTGAAGTTATTTCTGTTTTCACTTAGAGATCATGCTAAAACTTGGTTATCCTCTTTTCCTATAAATAGTATGGATTCATGGAATAAGTGCAAAGATGCTTTTATCTCTAAGTATTTCCCTCCTGCTAAGATCATCTCTCTTAGAAACGATATTATGAATTTTAAGCACCTAGATCATGAGCATGTTGCACAAGCTTGGGAGAGAATGAAATTGATGATACGTAATTGCCCTACACATGGTTTGAATCTAAGGATGATTATTCAGAACTTTCATGCTGGCTTGAATTTTGCTTCCAGAAATCTTTTAGATTCGGCCGCCGGTGGCACTTTCATGGAAACTACCTTAGGAGAAGCTACCAATCTCCTAGATAATATTATGGTTAATTATTCTCAATGGCACACCAAAAGATCTACTAGTAAAAAAGTGCATGCTATCGAAGAAATTAGTGTTTTGAGTGGAAAGATGGATGAACTTATGAAATTGTTTGCTGCTAAGAGTGCTTCTTCTGATCCTGATGATATGCCTTCGTCCACTTTGATTGAGAATAACAATGAATCTTTGGATGTGAATTTTGTTGGTAGGAATAATTTTGGTAACAATGCTTATAGAGGTAATTTTCATCCTAGGCCTTTTCCTAGTAATTCCTCTAATAATTATCGTAATTCCTACAACAAATCTTATGGAAAGATGCCTTCTGAATTTGAAACTAGTGTTAAGGAGTTTATGATCTCGCAAAAGAATTTCAATGCTATGCTTGAAGAGAAATGGCTTAAGGTTGATGAATTGGCTAGAAGTGTGGATATAATTACTCTTGATGTTGATTCTTTTAAACTTATATCTATCCCACCTAAGCATGATATCAATGAGTCTCTCAAAGCCCTGAGAATTTCCATTGATGAATGCAAAGAAAGAACCGCTAGAATGTGTGCTAAAAGAGAAGATTATATTAAATCGTGTTCTTCTAGTTATCGTGAAAATAAGGATGAAGATCTGAAAGTTATTGTTGTGTCTCCTAGTAGATCCTTGTTTTCTAGTATTAATCTTGATGAGAATAGGATTGGAGATGATTCTGCTTTATGGTGTCCCAATGATTCGGAGTTTTTAGATCTTGATGCTAAAATTGCTAAAAGTGGGAGTGAAGAGATTAAAACTTTGCATAGTGATGAACCCACTACTTTGGATTTCAAGGGATTCAATTATGATAATTGCTCTTTGATTGATTGTATTTCCTTGTTGCAATCCGTGCTAAATTCTCCGCATGCTTATAGTCAAAATAAAGCTTTCACTAAACACATAGTTGATGCTTTGATGCAATCTTATGAAGAAAAACTTGAGTTGTTCTATACCTAGAAAGCTTTATGATGAATGGGAACCTACTATAAAAATAAAAATAAAAGATCATGAATGCTATGCTTTGTGTGATTTGGGTGCAAGTGTCTCCACTATCCCAAAAACCTTGTGTGATTTGCTAGGGTTCCATGAGCTTGATGATTGTTCTTTAAATTTGCATCTTGCGGATTCCACTATTAAGAAACCTATGGGAAGAATTAATGATGTACTTATTGTTGCCAATAGGAATTATGTGCCCGTAGATTTCATTGTTCTTGATATAGATTGCAATCCTTCATGTCCTATTATTCTTGGTAGACCTTTCCTTAGAACGATTGGTGCAATGATTGAAATGAAGGAATGAAATATTAGATTCCAATTTCCATTAAGGAAAGCATGGAACACTTTCCTAAAAGAAAATCAAATTACCATATGAATCTATCATGAGAGCCAGTTATGGATTGCCTTCCAAAGATGGCAATACCTAGATCTATCTTGTTTCGTGCCTAGCTAGGGGCGTAAAACGATAGCACTTGTTGGGAGGCAACCCAATTTTATGTTTTTTTGCTTTTGTTGCTGTTAGGGAATAAATATTGCATCTAGCCTCAGATTAGATATGTTTTCATGTTTTTTAGTGTTTATGCCAAGTAGAACCTTTGATAAGACTTGTGTGAAGTTTATATGATCTTGCTGTGAAAAACAGAATCGTTAGCGCTCGCTAAAGTAGTCGTGGGATTTTATTGGAGCGTGCTTTTTAGTTGATTCTTTTTTCTGCTGATTGGTAGACAAATTGCGCAAGTTTACCAATTTAGTTTGAATTTTTTGGAGTTCAGAAGTAGGCGAACCCTGCAGATTACTACAGACTATTCTGTCTTTGACAGATTCTGTTTTTCGTTGTTGTTTGCTTATTCCGATGCATCTATGATTAATATTGGAGGATATGAACCATAGAGATCTTGAAGTACAGTAGGTTTGACACCGATATAAACAAATAATGAATTCATTGATGTACCTTTGAGTAGTGGTTTGCTTTCTCTTACTAACGGAGCTCACGAGAATTTTTGTCTAAGTTTTGTGTTGTGAAGTTTTCAAGTTTTGAGTATTGCTTTGATGGACTATGGAACAAGGAGTAGCAAAGGCCTAAGCTTGGGGATGCCCATGGCAAACCAAGTAAATTCAAGATAATCAAAAGCCTAAGCTTGGGGATGCCCCTGGAAGGCATCCCCTCTTTCGTCTTCATCCGTCGATAACTATACTTGGAGCAATATTTTTATTCGCAACATGTTATGTGTTTTGCTTGGAGCGTCATGTATAATTTGAGTATTTGCTTGTTAGTTTGCCACATTCATCCTTTCTGGACACACCTATTTGAAAGATTTAAATATGTCCTAGAAATTGTTAGAACACTCTATGTGCTTCACTTATATCTTTTGAGTTGAATAGTTCTTGCTCTAAGTGCTTCACTTATAACTTTTAGAGCATAGTGGTGGTAATATTTTGTAGAAATTGTTGAACTCTCATGCTTCACTTATATCTATTTGAGAGTCTATTAAAACATCATGGTAAAGTGTTTAGGCTAAAGAAACTAGTCTTCACATGATAAACATCCAATGTCAATGTAGTAAAAAAATTCACACCAAGTGCATTGAATAGAAAGAGATGTTGGATGCTTGATAATTGTTTTGAGACATGAGGATAGTGATATTAGAGTCATGCTAGTGGAGTTATTATGAAATTTAGAAATACTTGTGTTAAGGTTAGTGATTCCCGTAGCATGCACGTATGCTGAACCGTTGTGTGACTAAGTTAAAGCATGAGGTGTTTGTAGAGTGTCAACTTTTGTGTGGAGGTCAGGGGCGCGCGATGGTTAACTCCTACCAACCTCCCCCCTAGGAGCATGCGTTGATTGCTTTGTTTTGATGACTCGTAATTTTTTGCAATAAGTATATTAGTTCTTATGACTAATGTTGAGTCTATGGATTATACGCACTCTCACCCTTCCACCATTGCTAGCTTCTCTTGTACCGCGCAACTCTCGCCGGTGCCATAAATCCACTATATATCCTTCCTCAAAACAGCCAGCATATTGTTCCTCAAAACAGCCACCCTACCTACCTATCATGGCATTTCCATAGCCATTCTGAGATATATTGCCATGCAACTTTCCATCGTTCCGTTTATATGACACGCATCATATTGTCATATTGTCATGCATGATCATGTAGTTGACATCGTATTTGTGGCAAGGCCACCATGCATAATCTTTTCATACATGTCACTCTTGTTTCATTGCACATACTGGTACACCGCCGGAGGCATTCATATAGAGTCATACTTTGTTGTTGTAGTATCGAGTTGTAATTTCGTGTTGTAATGAAAGTGTGATGATCATCATTATTAGAGCATGGTCCCATGGGAGGAAAGGATGAATCTATAAAGCCCCTCCGCAAAAAAAAGAAGAAAAAAGAAGAAAGGCCAAAGAAAAAAAAGAAAGGCCCAAAAAAAGAAAAAAAAAGAAAAAAAAGAAAAGAAAAAGGGACAATTGCTACTATCTTTTTCCACACTTGTGCTTCAAAGTAGCACCATGTTCTTCATTGTAGAGAGTCTCATGCTTAGTCACTTTCATATACTAGTGGGAATTTTCATTATAGAACTTGGCTTGTATATTCCAACGATGGGCTTGCTCAAATTCCCTAGGTCTTCGTGAGCAAGCAAGTTGGATGCACACCCACTAGTTTCTTTTGTTGAGCTTTCATTCATATTTAGCTCTAGTGCATCCGTTGCATGGCAATCCCTACTCACTCACATTGATATCTATTGATGGGCATCTCCATACCCCGTTGATACGCCTAGTCGATGTGAGACTATCTCCCTCTTTTTGTCTTCTCCACAACCACCTCTATTCCACCCATAGTGCTATATCCATGGCTCACGCTCATGTATTGCGTGAAAGTTGAAAGGTTTGAAAAGATAGAGTATGAAAACAAATGCTTAGCTGAAATCGGGGTTGTGCATGATATGAATATTTAGTGTGATAACGAGGGAGCATAGCCAACACTATATGATTTTGTACAGATAACTTTCTTTAGCCATAGTATTTTGAGAAGACATGATTGCTTTGTTAGTATTGCTTGAAGTATTGTTATTTCTTATGTCATTATATACTTTTATTTTGAATCTTTCAGATCTGAACATTCATGCCACAATTAAGAGAATTACATTGAAATACTATATTGGTTAGCATTCCACATAAAAAATTCTTTCTTTATCATTTACCTACTCGAGGACGAGCAGGAATTAAGCTTGGGGATGCTTGATACGTCTCCAACATATCTATAATTTTTGATTGTTCCATGCTATTATTTATGAAGTCTTGGATGTTTAATGGGCTTTATCATTCACTTTTATATCATTTTTGGGACTAACCTACTAACCCAAAGGCCCAGTCCAGATTGTTGTTTTTTTTGCCTATTTCAGGGTTTTGCAGAAAAGGAATATCAAACGGAGTCCAAATGGAATGAAACCTTTGCGAGAGATATTTTTGGAAGAAATCACGCTCGAAAAACGTCAGGACCATGTCAAGGGACAGAGGGCCTGCCCTTGAGGGGGGGCGCCCCCCTTCCCAGGGCGCGTCCCCTGCCTCGAGGCTGGCCCATGTGGCCCCCGGTGCCCTCCTTCTTCCTATATATACCTACGTACCCCAGAAACTCCATACGCAGAGAGAAAACCCTAATTCCACCGCCGTAGCTTCTGTTCTCGTGGAGATCCCATCTTGGAGCCTGTTCCGGGAGGGGGATCCATCACAGAGGCCTTCATCATCATCATCACCACCCTCACCATGAGTTCTGAGTAGTTTACCACAGACCTTCGGGTCCATTGCTAGTATCTAGATGGCCTCTTCTCTCTCTCTGGATCTCAATACAAAGTTCTCCTCGGTCTTCGAGGAGATCTATTCGAACCTCTTTTTGCGGTGTGTTTGTCGAAATCTGATGAATTTTGAGTTTATGATCAAGGTTATCTACGAAAGATATTTGGTTCTTCTCTGAACTTTTTATGTGTGCTCATAATATCCTTGCAAGTCTCTTCGAATTATTGGATTGGTTTGGCCTACTAGATCTATAGTTCTTGCAATGGGAGAAGTGCTTGGCTTTGGGTTCAATCTTGCGGTGTCCTTTCCCAGTGACAGTAGGGGCAGCAAGGCACGTATTGTATTGTTGACATCGAGGATAAAAAGATTGGGTTTACATCATATTGCTTGAGTTTATCCCTCTACATCATGTTATCTTGCTTAAGACGTTACTCTGTTCGTATGAACTCAATACACTAGATGCATGCTGGATAGCGGTCGATGTGTGGATTAATACTAGTAGATGCACGCAGGAGTCGGTCTACTTGTCTCGGACGTGATGCCTATATACCATGATCATGCCTAGATAGTCTCATAATTATTCGCTTTTCTATCAATTGCTCGATAGTAATTTGTTTACCCGCCGTAGAATACCGCTATCATGAGAGAAGCCACTAGAGAAAACTATGGCCCCCGGGTCTATTCTCAACATATCAATCTACATCTACTTTACCTTACCGGTTTTATTTGCTGTTTTATTAAACTAAAAATACCAAAAATATAATTATCATCTCTATTAGATCTCACTCTCGTAAGTGACCGTAAAGGGATTGACAACCCCTTATCGCGTTGGCTGCAAAGTTCTTATTTGTTTGTGCAGGTGCGAGGGACTCGCGCGTGGTCTCCTACTAGATTGATACCTTGGTTCTCAAAAACTGAGGGAAATACTTACGCTACTATGCTGCATCTCCCTTTCCTCTTCGAGGGATTACAATGCAAGCTCAAGAGGTAGCAGGAACTGCGGCGCCCGCTGTCAAATCGAATAATACTGCGCCGCCCGCTGCACGCCCGGCTGAACACGCCTCCTCACCTCCATCAAACCCCTCTGTTAAACCCGCATGCAAACCGAGAAACCTACTCCGGCCACACGTCCGTTCATGAGCGGGCCGGAATTAAACGCAACACCAGCTGAGCTCCTCCCGTCCGCCCTCAGTTTAAACGAGGACAGACGTCGGCCAAGCTCCTACTGTCCGCCCTCTATTTACACGAGGCCAGACAGACAGCGGGCAAGAATCGCACCCCTCCACTGCTCCCCCTTCTCCTTCTTCACCATTTTCTCCACTCTTCCGATGGCTTCCGAGGAGCCGTTCTCCAGCATATTAGCCGGCTGGGTGGCCCACCGAGCCCACCGGATATGGGCGAGGCCGTTCGGTGCTTCACCAACCTCGCTTGGCCCGACGAAGTGAGTTGCCACCCCAAGCAGGCACGTGGTTCAGCAACTCACCGCTCTAGTTCAGCCCGATGAGGAGTGGCGAGTTGCTCCACGCCGGCTCGGCGGCGAGCACACTGGTACGGGCGTCGTTGCTGCCGCATCATACCGCGCCACCAGGGTATGCGGTGTCGCGCCTCCCGTGCCTACGGCAGCGCCATGTAGGCAGAGACAGAAGTTGGGTGCGTGGAGAGCGACGAGTCGGTGGGCAGCTTCTCCGTGTCCACCGCCATCGTCGAGGAGAAGTAGAACACGGGAGGCCGCCGCCAATTGGGTCCCATGAATGCCATCGTCGAGGCGACGACTGCGCATTTAGGTGGTTTCTTTGCTTCTTCGTATCTTCCGAGTACCTTCGTTGACCCCGCAAAGTGTCTACCTGACATGAGGAATAGAAAGGGATCCGCGGGCGGCCATTTAGATTATGTACTCCCTCTCCAGCTGGCGGGAAATTTTTGTTCTAAGAATGGATAAATTGTATGTACCTATAACTAAAATAAGTCTAGATACATCCATTTCGAGGACAAGTATTTCCGGATGGAGGGAGTATTAATTATACCAAGAGAGCCGGATTGGCACCGCTTAGTTCATGTAAATGTAATGAAATCCATCATGTTTATATGAAGATCTGGCTTTTTTATACGAAATCCTTCATGCTTATATGAAATCAGTCCGTGTTTGCACGAAATTCATCTGGTTGGTTACAGTTGTGAAAATCTATGCCGCTGGCGTTTGATGTCATCCTCCGTGGAAGGAAGTGGGAGGAAATTTGCCGACTACCGTTGGAGATGCTCTTATGCTGGAAATAATAGAGTGACATCCAACCCATTTGAGTTAATTGCATGTATAATTGTCCCTCTATAAAAAGTTAATTGCATGCACAGTGTACACGTGACTTGCAGGGTGGCTACAGCTTCGTACAGAAAGTTAAAAAGAAACAAGTCCATCCTTAACCTTGTATTCTAAGTACTCTGTGGGTTCCACTTTCAGTACAGTAGCGAAAGAAGTACATATTAAATAAGTAATATATAATATAAAAATCTAAAGTTAAAGACAGAATTCGAACTCATGTCATCGCGTTGCGAGCATCCGGCGCTAACCAGTCCAGCACATTTTTGTTGTAGACCATGCTGGAGATATATCTCCATGTCTACTCTTATACTCCATCCGTTCCTAAATATTTGTCTTCTTAAGATTTCAAATGGACTACCACATATGGATGTGTATGTAGACATATTTTAGAGTGTAGATTCACTCATTTTGCTCCATATCTAGTCACTTGTTGAAATCTCTAAAAAGACAAATATTTAGGAACGAAGGGAGTAGAAAACAGAGTTGGTGATGATGGTGTGCATGCCATCCTGCAATATAGGCCGTCGGATTTATATCTAACTGATAGGAAGAAAACTATGGAAATTTTGCAAAAATATACCCACACCCCTCTCCACATTTGCAAATACGGCCTTCCCTCGTTCATCCTTTTCTCTCACAAGATAAACTACTCATACAAATCCATCTTGATGTTCCG